>JAGQAX010000020.1:28638841-29330134 GCA_019142605.1 Cephalopholis sonnerati
CAAAAATTGCCAAAAAAAAGGCATAGTATAGCATTTCGTCACAAATCATGAAAAAATTGTCATAGTATAGCATGTCGTCAGAAATCATGAAAAATTGTCATAGTATAGTATGTCGTCAGAAATCATGAAAAATTGTCATAGTATAGTATGTCGTCACAAATCATGAAAAAAAGTCATAGTATAGCATGTCGTCAGAAATCATGACAAAAAGTCATAGTATAGCATGTCGTCAGAAATCATGAAAAAAAGTCATAGTATAGCATGTCGTCAGAAATCATGAAAAAAAAGTCATACTATAGTATGTCGTCAGAAATCATGAAAAAAACTCATAGTATAGTATGTTGTCAGAAATCATAAAAGAAAGTCATAGTATAGTATGTCGTCAGAAATCATGAAAAAACGTCAGTATATATGTCGTCAGAAATCATGAAAAATTGTCATGGTATAGCATGTCGTCAGAAATCATGAAAAAACGTCATGGTATAGCATGTCGTCAGAAATCATGAAAAATTGTCATAGTATATATGTCGTCAGAAATCATGAAAAATTGTCATGGTATAGCATGTCGTCAGAAATCATGAAAAAACGTCATAGTATAGCATGTCGTCAGAAATCATGAAAAAAAGTCATAGTACAGTATGTCGTCAGAAATCACGAAAAAACGTCATAGTATAGCATGTCGTCACAAATCATGAAAAAATGTCATAGTATAGCATGTCGTCAGAAATCATGAAAAAAAGTCATAGTAGAGCATGTCGTCAGAAATCATGAAAAAACGTCATAGTATAGTATGTCGTCAGAAATCATGAAAAAAAGTCAAAGTATAGTATGTCGTCAGAAATCATGACAAAAAGTCATAGTATAGTATGTCGTCAGAAATCATGACAAAAAGTCAAAGTATAGTATGTCGTCAGAAATCATGACAAAAAGTCATAGTATAGCATGTCGTCAGAAATCATGACAAAAAGTCATAGTATAGCATGTCGTCAGAAATCATGAAAAAAGTCATAGTATAGCATGTCGTCAGAAATCATGACAAAAAGTCATAGTATAGTATGTCGTCAGAAATCATGACAAAAAGTCATAGTATAGCATGTCGTCAGAAATCATGAAAAAACGTCATAGTATAGTATGTCGTCAGAAATCATGAAAAATTGTCATAGTATAGTATGTTGTCAGAAATGACAAAAAAACGTCATAGTATAGCATGTTGTCAGAAATCATGAAAAAACGTCATAGTATAGTATGTCGTCAGAAATCATGAAAAATTGTCATAGTATAGTATGTCGTCAGAAATGACAAAAAAACGTCATAGTATAGTATGTCGTCAGAAATCATGAAAAAACGTCATAGTATAGTATGTCGTCAGAAATCATGAAAAATTGTCATAGTATATATGTCGTCAGAAATCATGAAAAATTGTCATAGTATAGTATGTCGTCAGAAATCATGAAAAAACGTCATAGTATAGTATGTCATCAGAAATCATGAAAAAACGTCATAGTATAGTATGTTGTCAGAAATCATGAAAAATTGTCATAGTACAGTATGTCACCAGAAATGACAAAAAAACGTCATAGTATAGCATGTTGTCAGAAATCATGAAAGAAAGTCATAGTATAGCATGTCGTCAGAAATCATGACAAAAAGTCAGAGTATAGCATGTCGTCAGAAATCATGACAAAAAGTCATAGTATAGCATGTCGTCAGAAATCATGAAAAAAACTCATAGTATAGTATGTCGTCAGAAATCATGAAAAAAAGTCATAGTATAGTATGTCGTCAGAAATCATGAAAAAACGTCATAGTATAGTATGTCGTCAGAAATCATGAAAAATTGTCATAGTATAGTATGTCGTCAGAAATCATGAAAAAACGTCATAGTATAGCATGTCGTCAGAAATCATGAAAAAACGTCATAGTATAGTATGTCGTCAGAAATCATGAAAAAACGTCATAGTATAGTATGTCGTCAGAAATCATGAAAAAACGTCATAGTATAGTATGTCGTCAGAAATCATGAAAAAACGTCATAGTATAGCATGTCGTCAGAAATCATGAAAAATTGTCATAGTATAGTATGTCGTCAGAAATCATGAAAAAACGTCATAGTATAGTATGTCGTCAGAAATCATGAAAAATTGTCATAGTATAGTATGTCGTCAGAAATCATGAAAAAACGTCATAGTATAGTATGTCATCAGAAATCATGAAAAAACGTCATAGTATAGTATGTCGTCAGAAATCATGAAAAATTGTCATAGTATAGTATGTCGTCAGAAATCATGAAAAAAAGTCATGGTATAGTATGTCGTCAGAAATGACAAAAAAACGTCATGGTATAGCATGTCGTCACAAATCATGAAAAAATGTCATAGTATAGCATGTTGTCAGAAATCATGAAAAAATTGTCATAGTATAGTATGTCGTCAGAAATCATGAAAAATTGTCATAGTATGGTATGTCGTCAGAAATCATGAAAAATTGTCATAGTACAGTATGTCGTCAGAAATGACAAAAAAACGTCATAGTATAGCATGTCGTCAGAAATCATGAAAAAAACTCATAGTATAGTATGTTGTCAGAAATCATGAAAAAACGTCATAGTATAGTATGTCGTCAGAAATGACAAAAAAACGTCATAGTATAGTATGTTGTCAGAAATCATAAAAGAAAGTCATAGTATAGTATGTCGTCAGAAATCATGAAAAATTGTCATAGTATATAGTATGTCGTCAGAAATCATGAAAAAAAGTCAAAGTATAGTATGTCGTCAGAAATCATGAAAAAAAGTCATAGTATAGTATGTCGTCGGAAATCATGACAAAAAGTCAAAGTATAGTATGTCGTCAGAAATCACGACAAAAAGTCATAGTATAGCATGTCGTCAGAAATCATGACAAAAAGTCAAAGTATAGCATGTCGTCAGAAATCATGACAAAAAGTCATAGTATAGCATGTCGTCAGAAATCATGACAAAAAGTCATAGTATAGCATGTTGTCAGAAATCATGAAAAAACGTCATAGTATAGTATGTCGTCAGAAATCATGAAAAATTGTCGTAGTATAGTATGTCGTCAGAAATGACAAACAAACGTCATAGTATAGTATGTTGTCAGAAATCATAAAAGAAAGTCATAGTATAGTATGTCGTCAGAAATCATGAAAAAACGTCATAGTATAGTATGTCGTCAGAAATCATGAAAAATTGTCATAGTATATATGTCGTCAGAAATCATGAAAAATTGTCATATTATAGTATGTCGTCAGAAATCATGAAAAAAAGTCATAGTATAGTATGTCGTCAGAAATCATGAAAAAAAGTCATAGTATAGTATGTCGTCAGAAATCATGAAAAATTGTCATAGTACAGTATGTCGTCAGAAATGACAAAAAAACGTCATAGTATAGCATGTTGTCAGAAATCATGAAAGAAAGTCATAGTATAGCATGTCGTCAGAAATCATGAAAAAAACTCATAGTATAGTATGTTGTCAGAAATCATAAAAGAAAGTCATAGTATAGTATGTCGTCAGAAATCATGAAAAAACGTCATAGTATAGTATGTCGTCAGAAATCATGAAAAATCGTCATAGTATAGCATGTCGTCAGAAATCATGAAAAAAAGTCATAGTATAGTATGTCGTCAGAAATCATGAAAAAACGTCATAGTATAGCATGTCGTCAGAAATCATGAAAAAACGTCATAGTATAGCATGTCGTCAGAAATCATGAAAAAACGTCATAGTATAGCATGTCGTCAGAAATCATGAAAAAACGTCATAGTATAGTATGTCAGAAATCATGAAAAATTGTCATAGTATAGCATGTCGTCACAAATCATGAAAAAACGTCATAGTATAGTATGTCGTCAGAAATCATGAAAAAACGTCATAGTATAGTATGTCGTCAGAAATCATGAAAAATTGTCATAGTATAGTATGTCGTCAGAAATCATGAAAAAAAGTCATGGTATAGTATGTCGTCAGAAATGACAAAAAAACGTCATGGTATAGCATGTCGTCACAAATCATGAAAAAATGTCATAGTATAGCATGTCGTCAAAAATTGCCAAAAAAATGTTATAATATAGCATGTTGTCAGAAATCATGAAAAAATTGTCATAGTATAGTATGTCGTCAGAAATCATGAAAAAAAGTCATAGTATAGTATGTCGTCAGAAATCATGAAAAATTGTCATAGTATAGTATGTCGTCAGAAATGACAAAAAAACGTCATAGTATAGTATGTCGTCAGAAATCATGAAAAAACGTCATAGTATAGTATGTCGTCAGAAATCATGAAAAAACGTCATAGTACAGTATGTCGTCAGAAATCATGAAAAAACGTCATAGTATAGTATGTCGTCAGAAATCATGAAAAAACGTCATAGTATAGTATGTCGTCAGAAATCATGAAAAAACGTCATAGTATAGTATGTTGTCAGAAATCATGAAAAATTGTCATAGTACAGTATGTCACCAGAAATGACAAAAAAACGTCATAGTATAGCATGTTGTCAGAAATCATGAAAGAAAGTCATAGTATAGCATGTCGTCAGAAATCATGACAAAAAGTCAGAGTATAGCATGTCGTCAGAAATCATGACAAAAAGTCATAGTATAGCATGTCGTCAGAAATCATGAAAAAAACTCATAGTATAGTATGTCGTCAGAAATCATGAAAAAAAGTCATAGTATAGTATGTCGTCAGAAATCATGAAAAAACGTCATAGTATAGTATGTCGTCAGAAATCATGAAAAAATGTCATAGTATAGTATGTCGTCAGAAATCATGAAAAAACGTCATAGTATAGTATGTCGTCAGAAATCATGAAAAAACGTCATAGTATAGTATGTCGTCAGAAATCATGAAAAAACGTCATAGTATAGTATGTCGTCAGAAATCATGAAAAATTGTCATAGTATAGCATGTCGTCACAAATCATGAAAAAACGTCATAGTATAGTATGTAGTCAGAAATCATGAAAAATTGTCATAGTATAGTATGTCGTCAGAAATCATGAAAAAAAGTCATAGTATAGTATGTCGTCAGAAATCATGAAAAAACGTCATAGTATAGTATGTCATCAGAAATCATGAAAAAACGTCATAGTATAGTATGTCGTCAGAAATCATGAAAAATTGTCATAGTATAGTATGTCGTCAGAAATCATGAAAAAAAGTCATGGTATAGTATGTCGTCAGAAATGACAAAAAAACGTCATGGTATAGCATGTCATCACAAATCATGAAAAAATGTCATAGTATAGCATGTTGTCAGAAATCATGAAAAAATTGTCATAGTATAGTATGTCGTCAGAAATCATGAAAAATTGTCATAGTATGGTATGTCGTCAGAAATCATGAAAAATTGTCATAGTACAGTATGTCGTCAGAAATGACAAAAAAACGTCATAGTATAGCATGTCGTCAGAAATCATGAAAAAAACTCATAGTATAGTATGTTGTCAGAAATCATGAAAAAACGTCATAGTATAGTATGTCGTCAGAAATGACAAAAAAACGTCATAGTATAGTATGTTGTCAGAAATCATAAAAGAAAGTCATAGTATAGTATGTCGTCAGAAATCATGAAAAAACGTCATAGTATAGTATGTCGTCAGAAATCATGAAAAATTGTCATAGTATATAGTATGTCGTCAGAAATCATGAAAAAAAGTCAAAGTATAGTATGTCGTCAGAAATCATGAAAAAAAGTCATAGTATAGTATGTCGTCGGAAATCATGACAAAAAGTCAAAGTATAGTATGTCGTCAGAAATCACGACAAAAAGTCATAGTATAGCATGTCGTCAGAAATCATGACAAAAAGTCAAAGTATAGCATGTCGTCAGAAATCATGACAAAAAGTCATAGTATAGCATGTCGTCAGAAATCATGACAAAAAGTCATAGTATAGCATGTTGTCAGAAATCATGAAAAAACGTCATAGTATAGTATGTCGTCAGAAATCATGAAAAATTGTCGTAGTATAGTATGTCGTCAGAAATGACAAACAAACGTCATAGTATAGTATGTTGTCAGAAATCATAAAAGAAAGTCATAGTATAGTATGTCGTCAGAAATCATGAAAAAACGTCATAGTATAGTATGTCGTCAGAAATCATGAAAAATTGTCATAGTATATATGTCGTCAGAAATCATGAAAAATTGTCATATTATAGTATGTCGTCAGAAATCATGAAAAAAAGTCATAGTATAGTATGTCGTCAGAAATCATGAAAAAAAGTCATAGTATAGTATGTCGTCAGAAATCATGAAAAATTGTCATAGTACAGTATGTCGTCAGAAATGACAAAAAAACGTCATAGTATAGCATGTTGTCAGAAATCATGAAAGAAAGTCATAGTATAGCATGTCGTCAGAAATCATGAAAAAAACTCATAGTATAGTATGTTGTCAGAAATCATAAAAGAAAGTCATAGTATAGTATGTCGTCAGAAATCATGAAAAAACGTCATAGTATAGTATGTTGTCAGAAATCATGAAAAATTGTCATAGTATAGCATGTCGTCAGAAATCATGAAAAAAAGTCATAGTATAGTATGTCGTCAGAAATCATGAAAAAACGTCATAGTATAGTATGTCGTCAGAAATCATGAAAAAACGTCATAGTATAGTATGTCGTCAGAAATCATGAAAAAACGTCATAGTATAGCATGTCGTCAGAAATCATGAAAAAACGTCATAGTATAGCATGTCGTCAGAAATCATGAAAAAACGTCATAGTATAGCATGTCGTCAGAAATCATGAAAAAACGTCATAGTATAGTATGTCGTCAGAAATCATGAAAAAATGTCATAGTATAGCATGTCGTCAGAAATCATGAAAAAACGTCATAGTATAGTATGTCGTCAGAAATCATGAAAAAAAGTCATAGTATAGTATGTCGTCAGAAATCATGAAAAAATGTCATAGTATAGTATGTCGTCAGAAATCATGAAAAAATGTCATAGTATAGTATGTCGTCAGAAATCATGAAAAAAAGTCATAGTATAGTATGTCGTCAGAAATCATGAAAAAAAGTCATAGTATAGTATGTCGTCAGAAATCATGAAAAAATGTCATAGTATAGTATGTCGTCAGAAATCATGAAAAAAACGTCATAGTATAGCATGTCGTCAGAAATCATGAAAAAAGTCATAGTATGGAATGTCGTCAGAAATCATGAAAAAAAAGTCATAGTATAGTATGTCGTCAGAAATCATGAAAAAAAGTCATAGTATAGTATGTCGTCAGAAATCATGAAAAAACGTCATAGTATAGTATGTTGTCAGAAATCATGAAAAAATGTCATAGTATAGCATGTCGTCAGAAATCATGAAAAAAAGTCATAGTATAGTATGTCGTCAGAAATCATGAAAAAACGTCATAGTATAGTATGTCGTCAGAAATCATGAAAAAACGTCATAGTATAGTATGTCGTCAGAAATCATGAAAAATCGTCATAGTATAGCATGTCGTCAGAAATCATGAAAAAACGTCATAGTATAGCATGTCGTCAGAAATCATGAAAAAACGTCATAGTATAGCATGTCGTCAGAAATCATGAAAAAACGTCATAGTATAGTATGTCGTCAGAAATCATGAAAAATGTCATAGTATAGCATGTCGTCAGAAATCATGAAAAAACGTCATAGTATAGTATGTCGTCAGAAATCATGAAAAAACGTCATAGTATAGTATGTCGTCAGAAATCATGAAAAAATGTCATAGTATAGTATGTCGTCAGAAATCATGAAAAATTGTCATAGTATAGTATGTCGTCAGAAATCATGAAAAAACGTCATAGTATAGCATGTCGTCAGAAATCATGAAAAAACGTCATAGTATAGTATGTCGTCAGAAATCATGAAAAAACGTCATAGTATAGTATGTCGTCAGAAATCATGAAAAATTGTCATAGTATAGTATGTCGTCAGAAATCATGAAAAAATGTCATAGTATAGCATGTCGTCAAAAATTGCCAAAAAAATGTCATAGTATAGCATGTTGTCAGAAATCATGAAAAAATTGTCATAGTATAGTATGTCGTCAGAAATCATGAAAAAAAGTCATGGTATAGTATGTCGTCAGAAATGACAAAAAAACGTCATGGTATAGCATGTCGTCACAAATCATGAAAAAATGTCATAGTATAGTATGTCGTCAGAAATCATGAAAAAACGTCATAGTATAGCATGTCGTCAGAAATCATGAAAAAACGTCATAGTATAGTATGTCGTCAGAAATCATGAAAAAACGTCATAGTATAGCATGTCGTCAGAAATCATGAAAAAACGTCATAGTATAGTATGTCGTCAGAAATCATGAAAAAACGTCATAGTATAGCATGTCGTCAGAAATCATGAAAAAACGTCATAGTATAGCATGTCGTCAGAAATCATGAAAAAACGTCATAGTATAGCATGTCGTCAGAAATCATGAAAAAATGTCATAGTATAGCATGTCGTCAGAAATCATGAAAAAACGTCATGGTATAGTATGTCGTCAGAAATCATGAAAAAACGTCATGGTATAGTATGTTGTCAAAAATTGCCAAAAAAAACGTCATAGTATAGCATGTCGTCAGAAATCATGAAAAAACGTCATAGTATAGTATGTCGTCAGAAATCATGAAAAAACGTCATAGTATAGCATGTCGTCAGAAATCATGAAAAAAAGTCATAGTATAGCATGTCGTCAGAAATCATGAAAAAAAGTCATAGTACAGTATGTCGTCAGAAATCATGAAAAAACGTCATAGTATAGTATGTCGTCAGAAATCATGAAAAATTGTCATAGTATATATGTTGTCAGAAATCATGAAAAAACGTCATAGTATAGCATGTTGTCAAAAATAATGAAAAAACGTCATGGTATAGCATGTCGTCAGAAATCATGAAAAATGTCATGGTATAGTATGTCGTCAGAAATCATGAAAATTGTCATAGTATAGTATGTCGTCAGAAATCATGAAAAAAAAGTCATAGTATAGTATGTCGTCAGAAATCATGAAAAAAAGTCATAGTATAGTATGTCGTCAGAAATCATGAAAATTGTCATAGTATAGTATGTCGTCAGAAATCATGTAAAAACGTCATAGTATAGTATGTCGTCAAAAATCATGAAAAAATGTCATGGTATAGTATGTTGTCAAAAATTGCCAAAAAAAACGTCATAGTATAGCATGTCGTCAGAAATCATGACAAAAAGTCATAGTATAGCATGTCGTCAGAAATCATGAAAAAAAGTCATAGCATACTATGTCGTCAGAAATCATGAAAAAAAGTCATAGTATAGCATGTCGTCAGAAATCATGAAAAAAAGTCATAGTATAGTATGTCGTCAGAAATCATGAAAAAACGTCATAGTACAGTATGTCGTCAGAAATCATGACAAAAAGTCATAGTATAGTATGTCTTCAGAAATCATGAAAAATTGTCATAGTATAGTATGTCGTCAGAAATCATGAAAAAACGTCATAGTATAGCATGTCGTCAGAAATCATGAAAAAACGTCATAGTACAGCATGTCATCAGAAATCATGAAAAAACGTCATAGTATAGCATGTCGTCAGAAATCATGAAAAAACGTCATAGTACAGTATGTCGTCAGAAATCATGAAAAAACGTCATAGTATAGTATGTCGTCAGAAATCATGAAAAAACGTCATAGTACAGTATGTCGTCAGAAATCATGAAAAAACGTCATAGTATAGCATGTCGTCAGAAATCATGAAAAAACGTCATAGTACAGTATGTCGTCAGAAATCATGAAAAAACGTCATAGTATAGTATGTCGTCAGAAATCATGAAAAATTGTCATAGTATAGCATGTCGTCAGAAATCATGAAAAAACGTCATAGTATAGTATGTCGTCAGAAATCATGAAAAAACGTCATAGTACAGTATGTCGTCAGAAATCATGAAAAAACGTCATAGTATAGCATGTCGTCAGAAATCATGAAAAAACGTCAGTACAGTATGTCGTCAGAAATCATGAAAAAACGTCATAGTATAGCATGTCGTCAGAAATCATGAAAAAAGTTATACTATAGTATGTCGTCAGAAATCATGAAAAAAAAGTCATACTATAGTATGTCTTCAGAAATCATGAAAAAAAGTCATAGTATAGTATGTCGTCAGAAATCATGAAAAAACGTCATAGTATAGTATGTTGTCAAAAATTGCCAAAAAAAACGTCATAGTATAGCATGTCGTCAGAAATCATGACAAAAAGTCATAGTATAGCATGTCGTCAGAAATCATGAAAAAAAGTCATACTATAGTATGTCGTCAGAAATCATGAAAAAACGTCATAGTACAGTATGTCGTCAGAAATCATGAAAAAACGTCATAGTATAGTATGTCGTCAGAAATCATGAAAAAACGTCATAGTACAGTATGTCGTCAGAAATCATGAAAAAACGTCATAGTATAGCATGTCGTCAGAAATCATGAAAAAACGTCATAGTATAGCATCTCGTCAGAAATCATGAAAAAAAAGTCATAGTATAGCATCTCGTCAGAAATCATGAAAAAATGTCATAGTATAGCATGTCGTCAGAAATCATGACAAAAAGTCATAGTATAGCATGTCGTCAGAAATCATGAAAAAAAGTCATAGTATAGTATGTCGTCAGAAATCATGAAAAAAAGTCATAGTATAGCATGTCGTCAGAAATCATGAAAAAACATCATAGTATAGTATGTCATCAGAAATCATGAAAAAAGTCATACTATAGTATGTCGTCAGAAATCATGAAAAAAAGTCATAGTATAGTATGTCGTCAGAAATCATGAAAAAAAGTCATAGTATAGCATGTCGTCAGAAATCATGAAAAAACGTCATAGTATAGTATGTTGTCAAACATTGCCAAAAAAAACGTCATAGTATAGCATGTCGTCAGAAATCATGACAAAAAGTCATAGTATAGCATGTCGTCAGAAATCATGAAAAAAAGTCATACTATAGTATGTCGTCAGAAATCATGAAAAAACGTCATAGTACAGTATGTCGTCAGAAATCATGAAAAAACGTCATAGTACAGTATGTCGTCAGAAATCATGAAAAAACGTCATAGTATAGCATGTCGTCAGAAATCATGAAAAAAAAGTCATAGTATAGCATGTCGTCAGAAATCATGAAAAAACGTCATAGTATAGCATGTCGTCAGAAATCATGAAAAAACGTCATAGTATAGTATGTCTTCAGAAATCATGAAAAATTGTCATAGTATAGTATGTCCTCAGAAATCATGAAAAAACGTCATAGTATAGCATGTCGTCAGAAATCATGAAAAAAAGTCATAGTATAGTATGTCTTCAGAAATCATGAAAAATTGTCATAGTATATATGTCGTCAGAAATCATGAAAAATTGTCATAGTATAGTATGTCGTCAGAAATCATGAAAATTGTCATAGTATAGTATGTCGTCAGAAATGATTAAAAAAAGTCATAGTATAGCATGTCGTCAGAAATCATGACAAAAGTCATAGTATAGCATGTCGTCAGAAATCATGAAAAAACATAGTATAGCATGTCGTCAGAAATCATGAAAAAACGTCATAGTACAGTATGTCGTCAGAAATCATGAAAAAACGTCATAGTATAGCATGTCGTCAGAAATCATGAAAAAAAGTCATAGTATAGCATGTCGTCAGAAATGAAAAAAGTCATACTATAGTATGTCGTCAGAAATCATGAAAAAAAAGTCATACTATAGTATGTCGTCAGAAATCATGAAAAAAAGTCATAGTATAGTATGTCGTCAGAAATCATGAAAAAAAGTCATAGTATAGCATCTCGTCAGAAATCATGAAAAAACGTCATAGTATAGTATGTTGTCAAAAATTGCCAAAAAAAACGTCATAGTATAGCATGTCGTCAGAAATCATGACAAAAAGTCATAGTATAGCATGTCGTCAGAAATCATGAAAAAAAGTCATACTATAGTATGTCGTCAGAAATCATGAAAAAACGTCATAGTACAGTATGTCGTCAGAAATCATGAAAAAACGTCATAGTATAGTATGTCGTCAGAAATCATGAAAAAACGTCATAGTACAGTATGTCGTCAGAAATCATGAAAAAACGTCATAGTATAGCATGTCGTCAGAAATCATGAAAAAAAAGTCATAGTATAGCATGTCGTCAGAAATCATGAAAAAACGTCATAGTATAGTATGTCGTCAGAAATCATGAAAAAACGTCATAGTATAGCATGTCGTCAGAAATCATGAAAAAAAAGTCATGGTATAGCATGTCGTCAGAAATCATGAAAAAATTTTCATAGTATAGCATGTCGTCAAAAATTGCCAAAAAAAAAGTCATAGTATAGCATGTCGTCAGAAATCATGAAAAAACGTCATAGTACAGTATGTCGTCAGAAATCATGAAAAAACGTCATAGTACAGTATGTCGTCAGAAATCATGAAAAAACGTCATAGTATAGCATGTCGTCAGAAATCATGAAAAAAAAGTCATAGTATAGCATCTCGTCAGAAATCATGAAAAAACGTCATAGTATAGCATGTCGTCAGAAATCATGACAAAAAGTCATAGTATAGCATGTCGTCAGAAATCATGAAAAAAAGTCATAGTATAGCATGTCGTCAGAAATCATGAAAAAAAGTCATAGTATAGTATGTCTTCAGAAATCATGAAAAATTGTCATAGTATAGCATGTCGTCAGAAATCATGACAAAAAGTCATAGTATAGCATGTCGTCAGAAATCATGAAAAATTGTCATAGTATAGTATGTCGTCAGAAATCATGAAAAAACGTCATAGTATAGTATGTCGTCAGAAATCATGAAAATTGTCATAGTATAGTATGTCGTCAGAAATCATGACAAAAAGTCATAGTATAGCATGTCGTCAGAAATCATGAAAAAACATCATAGTATAGCATGTCGTCAGAAATCATGAAAAAACGTCATAGTACAGTATGTCGTCAGAAATCATGAAAAAACGTCATAGTATAGCATGTCGTCAGAAATCATGAAAAAAAGTCATAGTATAGCATGTCGTCAGAAATCATGAAAAAAGTCATACTATAGTATGTCGTCAGAAATCATGAAAAAAAAGTCATACTATAGTATGTCGTCAGAAATCATGAAAAAAAGTCATAGTATAGTATGTCGTCAGAAATCATGAAAAAAAGTCATAGTATAGCATGTCGTCAGAAATCATGAAAAAACGTCATAGTACAGTATGTCGTCAGAAATCATGAAAAAACGTCATAGTATAGCATGTCGTCAGAAATCATGAAAAAAAAGTCATAGTATAGCATCTCGTCAGAAATCATGAAAAAAAGTCATAGTATAGCATGTCGTCAGAAATCATGAAAAAACATCATAGTATAGTATGTCGTCAGAAATCATGAAAAAAAGTCATAGTATAGTATGTCGTCAGAAATCATGAAAAATTGTCATAGTATAGCATGTCGTCAGAAATCATGAAAAAAAGTCATAGTATAGTATGTCGTCAGAAATCATGAAAAAAAGTCATAGTATAGCATGTCGTCAGAAATCATGAAAAAACGTCATAGTATAGTATGTCGTCAGAAATCATGAAAAAAGTCATACTATAGTATGTCGTCAGAAATCATGAATAAAAGTCATAGTATAGTATGTCGTCAGAAATCATGAAAAAAAGTCATAGTATAGCATGTCGTCAGAAATCATGAAAAAACGTCATAGTATAGTATGTTGTCAAAAATTGCCAAAAAAAACGTCATAGTATAGCATGTCGTCAGAAATCATGACAAAAAGTCATAGTATAGCATGTCGTCAGAAATCATGAAAAAAAGTCATACTATAGTATGTCGTCAGAAATCATGAAAAAACGTCATAGTATAGTATGTCGTCAGAAATCATGAAAAAACGTCATAGTACAGTATGTCGTCAGAAATCATGAAAAAACGTCATAGTACAGTATGTCGTCAGAAATCATGAAAAAACGTCATAGTACAGTATGTCGTCAGAAATCATGAAAAAACGTCATAGTATAGCATGTCGTCAGAAATCATGACAAAAAGTCATAGTATAGCATGTCGTCAGAAATCATGAAAAAAAGTCATAGTATAGTATGTCGTCAGAAATCATGAAAAATTGTCATAGTATAGCATGTCGTCAGAAATCATGAAAAAACGTCATAGTATAGTATGTCTTCAGAAATCATGAAAAATTGTCATAGTATAGTATGTCGTCAGAAATCATGAAAAAACGTCATAGTATAGTATGTCGTCAGAAATCATGAAAAAATGTCATAGTATAGCATGTCGTCAGAAATCATGAAAAAAAGTCATAGTATAGTATGTCGTCAGAAATCATGAAAAATTGTCATAGTATAGCATGTCGTCAGAAATCATGACAAAAAGTCATAGTATAGCATGTCGTCAGAAATCATGAAAAATTGTCATAGTATATATGTCGTCAGAAATCATGAAAAATTGTCATAGTATAGCATGTCGTCAGAAATCATGACAAAACGTCATAGTATAGTATGTCGTCAGAAATCATGAAAATTGTCATAGTATAGTATGTCGTCAGAAATCATGAAAAATTGTCATAGTATAGTATGTCGTCAGAAATCATGAAAAAACGTCATACTATAGTATGTCGTCAGAAATCATGAAAATTGTCATAGTATAGTATGTCGTCAGAAATCATGACAAAAAGTCATAGTATAGCATGTCGTCAGAAATCATGAAAAAACAGTCATAGTATAGCATGTCGTCAGAAATCATGAAAAAAAGTCATAGTATAGCATGTCGTCAGAAATCATGAAAAAACGTCATAGTATAGTATGTCGTCAGAAATCATGAAAAAAAGTCATAGTATAGCATGTCGTCAGAAATCATGAAAAAAGTCATACTATAGTATGTCGTCAGAAATCATGAAAAAAAGTCATAGTATAGTATGTCGTCAGAAATCATGAAAAAAAGTCATAGTATAGTATGTCGTCAGAAATCATGACAAAAAGTCATAGTATAGCATGTCGTCAGAAATCATGAAAAAACGTCATAGTATAGTATGTCGTCAGAAATCATGAAAAAAACGTCATAGTACAGTATGTCGTCAGAAATCATGAAAAAACGTCATAGTATAGTATGTCGTCAGAAATCATGAAAAAACGTCATAGTACAGTATGTCGTCAGAAATCATGAAAAAAAGTCATAGTATAGCATGTCGTCAGAAATCATGAAAAAAGTCATACTATAGTATGTCGTCAGAAATCATGAAAAAAAAGTCATACTATAGTATGTCGTCAGAAATCATGAAAAAAAGTCATAGTATAGTATGTCGTCAGAAATCATGACAAAAAGTCATAGTATAGCATGTCGTCAGAAATCATGAAAAAACGTCATAGTATAGTATGTTGTCAAAAATTGCCAAAAAAAACGTCATAGTACAGTATGTCGTCAGAAATCATGAAAAAACGTCATAGTATAGTATGTCGTCAGAAATCATGAAAAAACGTCATAGTACAGTATGTCGTCAGAAATCATGAAAAAAAGTCATAGTATAGCATGTCGTCAGAAATCATGAAAAAACGTCATAGTATAGTATGTCGTCAAACATCATGAAAAAACGTCATAGTATAGTATGTCGTCCAAAATCATGAAAAAACGTCATAGTATAGTATGTCGTCAGAAATCATGAAAAAATTTTCATAGTATAGCATGTCGTCAGAAATCATGAAAAAACGTCATAGTATAGCATGTCGTCAAAAATTGCCAAAAAAAAAGTCATAGTATAGCATGTCGTCAGAAGTATGACAAAAAGTCACAGTATAGTATGTCATAATATTTTCAAAAAATGTCATAGTATATACTATGTGATAAAAATGTTAAAAAAAAAAAAAGTTATGGTATTAAAAAAACAGGTCAAAAAAATGTAAAAGTGTCACAGTATAATATGCCGTAAAAATGTCATAGTATGCCGTAGAGTTGTGTGAGGGAAATTCTCCTCTGAAGAAGTGACGGACTCAGTGTGAGGAATCAAGTCTATTTAATACATGCAGCATGGAGAGAAGACCCAAAGCATTCTCTGACAATCTTTTAAATGTACAGACCTCTATACTAAATCTCAGTTTTGATCCTAGGTCGTACCCACCCGCTACATTCGTAAAGGAAATTGCCCCCCACCCAATAAAAGGTTAAGCACAAACAGGAAACTTTCCCCCTACCAAATGGTCATCACCTCAAGATACAGAGAACTGCCCCACAATAAAGATTCCCACAGTTGTTGGAAAAATATCACAGTATACCATGCCATGAAAATGTTGTTAAAATGTCTGAGTAAAGTACGCCATAAAAACACCATGAAAATGACAATAAAAAAGTAATAGTATAGTATGCAATAAAATCATATTACTAGAAAATGACAACGTATACTATGCAGGAAAATTTTCATAGTATAGGATGCAATCTTTTTTTTTAAACATGTCACAGTATAGTATGTGATAAAAATGTCATGAAAAAAGTCATAGTATGGTATCTTTATCTCAGCAGATAAAAAGGTCGTTAAGGAGTCGGCACCTAAACCTCGACGTTCTCTCATTGGCCTGATGTTCAAGCTCCTCCTCCTGCTGCTCCTGGGATTGGCCGGAGTCGCTGCTGCCTGCCGACTGACCGACTTGCAGAGGGAAGCTGTGTGTGTGCCAGTCAACGTCGCCATGGATGACAGCCTATCCTGGGCCAAAGAGCAGGAGGGCGTGGTCAGACAACTGGTGCAAAACCTGTCATCTGCAGCGAAGGAGTTTCTTGAATCCACACAAGCGCCTAAGAACTAAACTCTCATCTTCCGCCATCAACTTCCAGAGCTGCAGGTTTTCCACTCCCACCTGTGAATCCTGGGATACTTTTTTTTTTAATATGCTGAAATCATGAATCTCATTAATATGGGCAACGCTGCGTCCCCTCACCCTGTCTGTGGTGGTGGGAGGTGAAGAGTCTGTACAGATGGACAAAGGGGGATGGACAGATGTGTTCAAATCATCTTAGATTCCTATGGAATTGTTGTCGCTCTTGTACCCTCTTTGTACTACAGCCTGTTTTTAAAAAAACTCATCGTCTTAATGTCTCCCCGACAACCATGTTGTGCACTTAAACCAGCTTTGTGTGTAGGTGCATGACATGGAGCGCGGGGTGTATTTAAGAGATGCTCAGTGAAATGTCAGGTGGCCCTGTCTGTGCTGCACTGGAGTGTCGAGTCACATGTTAACTGCCAATCAGAGTTGTACATAAGCTGGTGTCAGATGTGGCAGTCTGAGCATGTGCAGTGAAGGCTGTGTGAATGTAGAGCTCACCCGTCTGTGGCCTCCTCTGTCTATAAAGTCTTACATCAGTCAAACCAGCTCAATCTCTCAGATAATTCACAACATCTGGCATGCAAACTAGAGCCCAACCGATACATGACAGTGTCTCTATCATATCACACATACAACGGTATCAGGCACATATCGGCTAACTTACAGCACTACAGAAATGCCAAAGATATGTTTGAGGTCACTTAAAGGTCCAGTGTGCAGGATTTGGGGCGATATACTGGCAGAAATGGAATATATAATAAATGTTTTCTTAAGCGAATAATGAAATCTGAAAATAAGAATCGTGTTTTTGTTACCTTAGAATGAGCCATTTATATCTACGTAGGGAGCAGGTCCTCGTTTATGGAGATCGTCATGTTGCACCACCGTGTTTCTACAGTAGTCCAGAACAGAGAAACTAAACACTGGCTCTAGATAGGGTAATTTGCGTTTGGGTCGACAACTGTGGTTAGCAGCCCATCTGTGATGAGATGTGAAAGGGAGAAAAAAAAAAAAAAAACATATTAGTGACCTGAAACTGCTTTATTCAGTGTTTTTACTTGTTTAAATCACTGGGTGCGTTTGTTTCGGAGAGCAAGAGACCTCTACAGATAATTCGGTTAAAAAAAAAAAAGGTGAGCACACATTAGCAGGTGCTAGGTCAGCGGCCCTCACCAATAATGAATGCTGAAGGAATCCTAACCGGGAGTTCACAATTGGCACGAGACAAGTTTAAGCTGGCTGCACTGCTCCTTTTTGTAGATATGATGGATCCTCATCTACGGAGACCGCCATCAGGTGGATAAACCAAACACTGACTCTAGATAGGGTGATCGCAATCCAGTCAGCCACCATAGTTAGAAACCCATATGTGGTGAGCAGTGACTGAAAAACACTTACTTGTGACTTGAAAGTGCTTTGTTCAATGTCTTTACTGGTTTAAATCACTATGTGCAGAGGTCTCCTTCTCCCAAAAACAAAAACACCCAATTTGGTTCATGGTAAAAACCTCCTGAACATCAAGTTTAGAAAAAAAGGCAAGCATACCTCAATAATGAATGCTTAAGGAATCCTAACCGGGAGTTCACGATTGGCACGAGACAATGTTAAGCTGGCTGCAGTTACACACTGCTCCTTAAAGCTGATATGATGGATCCTCATCTACGGATGCCGCCATTTGCACGGCCACATTTCTACAGTTGTCCAGCTGGACAAACCAAACACTGGCTCTAGATCAGGCTATTCGGATTTTCACATCAGCCACCTTAAGTGAAAGCCCCTTCGTAATGAGCAGCGTCGGAAACAGAAAATACTTTACTCAGTATTTTACCGGTTTAAAATTACGGGGTCTGTTTGCTTTGAAGAGAAAGAGACCTCTGTAGATAATTTGGCCCCTGGTAAAAACCTCATGAACAATGAACACTGAAGGAATTCTAATCTGGAAAAGTTTCAGATGGTTGCAATCTGCGATCCTCACCACTAGATGCCACTAAATCCCCCTAAATCTTTACACATCGGACCTTTAAAAACTGTGTTGTCTTTACATAGTCTGTTCAGCAGAGAGCAAAATTTACAAATGTAGTTATTTATTTTCCTGTCAATCGATTAATTGACTCTTAGCTGTAAATTGTCTCTTAGCCAATAAATCATCAACTTTTTCACAATAATTTCTCTATATTGGCTTAAAAAAAAAATCAGGTATCAGTAGGGCTCTAATGAACCCCCTCTCCTCCACTCCCCACTGCACAAACTGTATGAAAAGGACCATACCAGTAGTTTTGCTTGTGTTAGCCCTATTAATAGGTCGAAGATATCCATCTTTACAAATCAGGCTTTTGTGTTTAAAATATTTAGATGTATTTTTCCTTCTTTCCCTACACTCACTGGCTTCCATTCATTCCCATTACTGTCTGAAAAGATGACTTTAACGAGATGTTTCAACTTAAATCTGCAGATTAACAGCAAACAAAAATACTGGGACTTCAACACTAATACATCCAGACTTGATGTTCACTGTGGCTGATTTTTAATACTACACAAACTAAATGGAAACCAGCGGCTGCATGGAAGGCAGTACAAGTACAAAAACAGCAGTCATATTTGCAAAAAGATTATCTGTAATAAAGTAAACATGTTTTCTTTTTAAAGGGGGTATCACTTGTAAAAAGTAATGGTATGGTCCTTTTTTAAAAAGTCCAGTGGTTACAATATTTAATTTCACGTTCCCAAAATCATCTGTTATGATAAGGACCAAGGGTTGATATTAAATTAACGAAACAAAGTCTAATGCCTTTCTTCTCATAATCTGTTAACTATTCATACCGGCCGAATTATTTTACGGTTGTTTCAGTTTAACTGATGATTTTTGAAATGCAACTTGTCTTCATTGTCTGGGCGTCTCCATGCAAAAAGCTGCCTCTGCTGCTGTGGTTCTTGTACAGCTTTGTCCACGCTCTAAAACACTGTCAGCGTTAATAAATGGCTATGCACTGCAAAAGATATCTGAGCACTGTGTCTGTTTTTGTATAAGAAGAATGGTGAGTACACCTTGCGTTAGGGCTTGGGGTCCAAATGAATTAATCGACAATAAAATGCCTGATAAGTTTTTGCAAAGTAATTTATAAACTGCACTGCTGAATTAAATTGGGGTTTTTTATTTTGGTGTCAGTACCATACTTTCTCAATACTATATTTTTAATTTTGTCTTCACAAAAGAAACTTTGCCTGCCGAAAATACTTTGGAAGCATAATGCATTTACTTGAGAAAAAAAAATATTGGCCCTGTTTCTCTGAATTAACAAGATTAAAAAAAGTTTTCATGAAAAAAATCTTATTTTTCTGAATTACTAGATTAATCTTTTAAATTCTTTTTATGGATTGCATTATCTTGTTGATTCAGAAAAACTATTTTTTCCCATGAATTCAGAGATAATTTCAATTTAGGAAAACTTTTTTTTTTTTCATAAAAACATTTAAGAATTCCAAGCCAATTCTGTGATAATTATCTCATTAATTCAGAAAAACAGCATTTTTTTTTTTTTTACATATAAGAACTTTTGTTAGAAATCTGAGGTAATTATCTTGGATATTTAGAAAAATGGCCCTTTTTTTTTTAAACAAAAACTAGGAATTTTGAGACAATAATCTTGTTCATTCCACAAAACTGCAGGTTTTTTTCCCATGAATTTTTCTTTGTCACAATTCTAAATTCAGAAAAATGGTGACATTTTTTTCCCTCCCTTGAAAACTTAATGCAGAATTATGAGATGAAAAAAAATTCTTGATTTGTTTTTTTTTTTACATGAAAACTTTTCTCAGAATTATGAGATAACCTTGATTCAGAAAAACTGGACAAACATTTTTACCCATGAAAGCTTTTCTTAGAACTATGGGATAATAATCTTAATTTAGAAAAACAGGGCAAATTTTTTTTCCCATAAAAGCTTTTCTCAAAATTTGAAGATAACTACACTTCCATAAAATACAGCCTAAAAGCAGCCAAAATGTGATTTAAATTAGGAAATATGGGATTAAAATACAAGTAAACAAGTTTGTTCTTGCTTCTAGAGACAGAATTTGGTCAGTTCCCATAAATATTGACGTCCATCTGTCTGATTTGGTCCAAAGGTCATTTTTTAACTTCAGTTTCCGTATGGATTAAACAAAAGAGATAAAACGTGTTAATTAATGAGCTTCACAGTGGTGTAAGATTTTACCTTCGGACCCTGCCAGCTGTTTCCCTGTTTCCAGTCAATATGCTAAGCTGAGTCAGCTGGCTGCTAGCTGTAGCTTCATATTTAACGTACATTGAGGGTGGTATCAATCTTCTCATTAAATTTGGCAAGGAAGCTAGTACGTTTTGTTGGTTTTTTTATGTCAAACTTCTCCTTTCAGTTAATCTTAAAGAGCTGTATCCAATCTCGAACTGTGAGTTAATGATGTACTTTCACTTTAAAGTTTAACTTGTGCTTGGCAACACACTGCTGTTAAGTATGCAGTTAATAAAACTATGTTACAACAATTTGAACTTTATGGCTCTTACAATCTTTCTAATGGGGCCAAAGATGCTGCAGTATGTGAAAGAAAATGACTGAAAAATGAAGCAAAGCCAGTAACAATTTCAAATTTCCAATTCAAGTTGAGGACAGGACTAAAAAAGATTGTCGCCACAAAGTCAGTTATGTGATTACTCTGGAGTTTTTGATCATTTCACGTCATGTTACATTTTTCTGCACACTAAAGAACTTCTCATCCTCGTGTGCTGGCTTAAAAGCTCAGGTGACTCTAAACAGATGACGTAATGAGACTATTCTCTCAACTGCTGCTGTTTCCAAGAACTTTGATCTTCAAAATGGTTGCTATGGCATAATTTTGAAGTTGAAGGTGGTCAAACATATTTTTTTCTGCTTTTATACAAATTAAAAATTGACACAGATACATGAGTAATTTAAACAGGGAATCAGTGAATCACTGTTGCTTTTAACAGCTGACTGTTAGAACTAAGCTCCAAATAAATCTATTTCCACAATGGATGATATCCATTTCCCAATCATCACTTTAACTGCATGCTTAACTTCCACAGTAAATGCCTCAAACATTAAAGTGAGTCAGTGACTAATATGACAGAGAGCAGTCTGTGAGAGCCAGCGACCACAGTCACCATTAGCCTGATGAAACTTTCCTCTAATATGTATAATGTGTCCACTCGGGCAGAGGGAAGGTAAAGTGATGACATATTCAGGCCTCTTATTCAAGACATAAACAAATTTGTAGGAAATAGCTGTTAGAGCTAATTCAAATTTCCGAAAGTAATAAAAAGCAAAAATGATGGCACAGTGAAGTAAGAGGTTCTTCAACCAACAACTAAAAAAGTGAACAGACCAGGCCTGCGCTGGATCATCGCCAAGACCACATCCCCCTTTAAAAGGAAAGGAACTCGGATGTATAAAGAGACCTGGATACAGTACTGGAGGAGGGGCCCCATTCACTGATAACCAGAGCTTTATATCTGTCCCACGGACGATAGGCCTACATGCTTAAAAACAGCTCCTGGAAGAAGATCAGCTCTGCACTCAGGATTTCTGGTAAATAGGCTATACGATGCAACCTGCCGCCACGCTCTTGAAAGCTGGCACAGAAAAAGCACAAGAGTAATGCCTGGCGCCCGACCTCGTGTTTTCCAGGCGGTTAAAGACGCAGCATGTGTACGGCCCCTAATTTCCAGGGCTGGTACCAGCTGTTATTCCACAGGCTAGTTAATAACATGTCGGGCAGGAAATCCAAAGTGTGGGATCATTTTGAGAAGGTGAAGGACCAACCCAAGGTGATATGTAAACTCATCTTCATTGGTCCACTACAAACATGACGTATCATGTGAAACATGGAAGTAGCTACATGTCCATCAGCCACTTGGCACAATCATTACTGTGAAATCTACCAGACCAGACCCGTGTATTTTTGGACGGACAAGGAGACAAAGCTCATGCTGTGTCAGCTGACAGAGTTAAATATTATTGAATACATCGATGGGAGGTTACAAGCGGCCAAACGCATTTCCTCAAAAGAGTGTCTGGGCTCAGCCTTAGAGATAGGGTAAGGAGCTCAGACATCTGGAGGGAACTCGAAGTAGAGCCGCTGCTCCTTCGCATTGAAAGGGGTCAGTTGAGGTGGCTGATCAGGATCCTCCTGGGCGCCTCCTGTTAGAGGTGTTTTGGGCACATCCCACTGGTAGGAGGCCCCGGGGCAGACCCAGAACACACTGGAGGGATTACATATCTCATCTGGTCTGGGAACACCTTGGGGTCCCCAAGGAGGAGCTGGAAAGCGTTGCTGGAGAGAGGGACGTCTGGGGTGCTTTGCCTGGCCTGCTGCCCCCCAGACCTGGCCTCAGACAGGTGGATGAAAAAGGATGGATGGAGGGATGAAAGTACTTGACTGGAATAAGAGGAAATAGCATATTGAGGAGAGGATATAACAAGTTAGAGTTATGTTTGGGAGTCGGACATACTTAGGTCAATAAATCGATTCCCCTCCCGTGCTTGTATACTGGGACAAGGACAGTAGTCCAATTAAATGGCCTAGTTGAGCTATAACCGTCGCTCGACTTAACTGTGCATGTACTTTTAAAGGGAAGCCCTAGTTGTCTTCCTCTCAGCCTGAGTAAAGCCTCGTACAGGACAGTGGCCATCAACTCATCTGGGGCAAGATTATCATTAAATAATTTTTTAAAAACTACACCTTAGAACACAAATCTAAATACTGAATGCTGCAAATAAATATCCGCCTCTTGATCTCAAAAACACTACTTGAAGCAGTCAGGATGAGAGTCAGCACCGTCAAATCTGAGGTCATGGTTCTCTGCTGGAAACCGGTGGACTGCCTCCTCTGGGTTGGGAGAGAGTTACTGCCTCAAGCAAGGGAGTTCAAGTATCTCGGGATCTTATTCATGAGTGAGGGTAGAATGGAGCGTGAGATGGATCGTCAATATGGTGCGGCTACTGCAGTGATGCAGGCGCCGTGCCGGACCGTCATGGTGAAGAGGGAGCTGAGCCGGAAGGCGAAGCTTTCGATTTACTGGTCCATCTACGTCCCAACCCTCACCTATGGTCATGAGCTCTGGGTAGACTGAAAGAATGAGATCGCGGATACAAGCAGTCCGAAATGAGTTTCCTCTGTGGGGTGGCCACGAGGCCCCGAGGCAGACCCAGAACACTCTGGAGGGATTACATATCTCATCTGGCCTGGGAACGCCTTGGGGTCCCTAAGGAGGAGCTGGAAAGCATTGCTGGGGAGAGGGATGTCTGGGATGCTTTACTCAGCCTGCTGCCCCCACGACCCGGCCCCGGATAAGCGGATGAAAATGGATGGATGAAAGTCCTTGACTGGAACAGGAGGAAACAGCATACTGAGGTTTGAGCGGATACAACAAGTTAGAGTTATATGCTTCCATTTCACATTTAGAGCCGTGTGGTTCAAAATGGAAGCTGTTCAATAAAGCTCCTGCAGTTGGCATTTGATCTCAACCACCAGCCTTCCGGTTGTGAAGGAGAAAATTATGAGAAATGCAACAGACTAATGCAGCACTTAGAAGGAACATGAGATAAACATGTCAGCTGTAATGTACAGAAGATGCGTTTCACTCCGATTAGGCCTCGGTCATTACTGGTTGTGCACCAGATAGTGGAAATGCTTCTTTTTCCTTCATTATTTATCCTGCACTTAATAAACATCCTGTTTTTTGTGCACAAAAAAATTACATTTACAATTAAATGGGTCTTTAAGCTTTTTTTAAAAAAGCCATCCTGGTCTCATCTGAAGTTAACAGCTTGGTGTTCACGACCAAAAAGTCAAAATTGGTGAAATTGAGCCCAAACTCTACTTTAAAAAATTCTAGCTATTTTGTTATTGCTGCTACAAATAAGGGCCTGCAGTTACTGTGTTATAAGGATGTTAAGATAGTTTACAGAAACACAATCTTGAGGTTTAATGGTTTAAATTGATGAGGATTCAACTGGATGTGACCTGAAATAGAATTAACCACTTCCACTAGAAACAGACATTAAAAACCACTGAATGTTTCTGTCCTTCATCTTTCATTTCTCACTCTCTCTAAGCATCAGAGTCTGCTGCGAATGCTTCAGAGGGAAAAAAAAAATCCTGTCTCCACTGTGAAAAGTTGTGGATGGTACCAATGAACCGTTCTGTACCGTCCCCATTTTTGGTCCCCCCTCTGTTGGGGTACCTAGCACACAGATCTGGTACTAAAAGGTGGAGCTGTGAACACTGCAGTCTGATTGGTCAGTAGAGGACGGTCACTCTGCTCAGGGCTGAGTTGTGTCTGGTTTTGAGGCTCATGTAACCACTGTTCATACTGTGGAGAGTTTTATTAGTAAACTGTGACTATAAAATGAAAGCATGTTTTGCTGCCTCTCACAGCAGCTGGAGTCTGAGGAAAAATAACTTCATTCACTGGGCCGACTGCCATCATAAGGTGACGACATGAATCAGTCAACACACCTTAAATTTCACTGTGACAACTTTGACCATCACTTTAGTTTTTATATGACAGACACTTTTAGTAATGAGTGGATCTGCAAGTGTTTATATATATTAATTTCGACCAGATTGGGTGAACTGCATATATTCTAATCCTCACTCTGAGAAAAAAAAAGTGTCGTGGAGCGTTGTTCCTGTGGGCTCCAGCAACACTAAACCCCTGAGCTTGCCTGAGAAGGACTAAATGCACAAAGCTGCTATTTTTAAATATTCCATGGAGAGAGACTCTCACTGCAGCCTGTTTTATTTTGTTCTGAAAATGTCAGCGTGCAGCCTCGTTCTGTGGACGATAAACGAGGTGCAGACTGATAAAGGAGGAAATACAGTGAGTGCTGGACGGAGCAGTGAGTGACAACAACCCCGCCCACATTTAAGAGTACTGTTTGCAGTGGAAACACTAGGGTCTAGGTACCATGTCTGAAGGGTTACTGTTGGTTCCAAAGGTACCATACTGAAAGTGTTTGGTGGAAACATGGCTTTTGAAACAAAGGCGTCTACAGGAATTTTGATAGATTGATACCACTTTCGTATCTGTATGTTTAGTATGAAACTACAGCCAGTAGCTGATAGCTTAGCTTCGCTTAAAAAATGGAAACAGGGAAACAGCTTTTTTGTTTTTTTAAGGTAACAAAATCTGCCTACCAGCACGTCTAGAGCTCACTAATTAACACGTTATATCCTGTTTGTTTAATCTGTGCAGTGATGGAAGACACATTCAGAAAAAGTTGCAACACAGAAACAAGTAGAACTTATGGTCAGATTTTTTACTCAAGTAAAAGTATTAACAGTAAATTGTACTGATGTATTCAAGTAAAAGTCCTGATTGTGAGAAAAACCAGAGTCCTTTTTTTCAGATCACAGAGCAAAAAAACAGACAGTAAAAGGGGTGACGGAACAAAAAAATCAAGGAATATGGCCGCCAGTGGGGATTCAAGGGTAATTCAACACGGCCCGTTCAAGACCTTTGACAGTTTCTGAAACCTGTGTTACAGATAACAGGTTTTACTGATGCTCAGTCACTTACATCCAAGCCTGTGCCGGGCCACGCCCTTCTTCGGTAATGCTGTCACCACCTACTGATCAATTTTGAAAATATTTTGGGGACAGAGCAGCTTGGTAAAAATTTTGCACCAGGACAATATATATATTCTACCATATGGTTTCCCACCATAAGGTAGAGTATACCTCCAAATTAAAATACTTACATGAAGCACCAGTGCTTCAAAACGGTACTTCTAACACAATAAATGTCCTTCCCATCTCTGCAGACGTGTGTAAATGTCACACCAGGTGTCAGCTCAGATTTTCCTCATCAGTGTGCAAAATGACCTCCACCACCGCTGTAAGTCTTTGGGACGTGTGAATGCAGCTCACTTCACTGTGAAACCAGTTCCTGTCTGTCGCTGCAGGCCTGTCTGTAGTCTTTCTCCTTCATGTCGGCCGTGTCGCCCAGCAGCCTCGCCCGTACGGACTCGTCCACCGTCATCTCCAGGGTCACCTCCTTGAACACCTTACACACTGACAACTGCAACAGACACGAGGCCGATGGTTAGATTCACTTACAGAATATGTTTGGGGATATCTCACACAATGAGATCATGTGATCGTTTTACCTCCTGGAAGTTGAGTTTCTTAAACATGGCGATGCTGACCTCGTTGTCCAGCCCAATTTTTGCTTCAAACTTTTTGACCCCAAGTTTGGTGACTCCTGGTGGAAGACAAAACACCGATCATCAGTGCCATTCACGCAATCATTCACAAATTGTTTACTCCACAGCGGTGGCTGCAGTCTGAAGTGAAGCATGCTTTAAAGTTTATCAATAACAGGACACTGCAGCAGGAGCTCTCTGTCATGTGCGATTTAAAACCCAATGAAAACTTATTTTTTTCCACCTTTTTTTTGCCGAAAAATTTAACAAGTTGTTCCCAACTTTTCCCATGATTTTGACGGAGACAACAGTTTTTTAAATTGCTCCAGTACTGAGCGAGATTCAGCAGCCAGCAGCGGTGAAACAGCCTGCACCGTCAGTGTACGTCCACAAAAGGTGTTTGTTTTCGTCACTGACAGGCTCAGATTATTATTATCATTATTATTATTATTATTATTATTATTATCATCATTATTATTATTGTTATTATTATTATTAGAAGTGTCTGACAACATTATGGAAAAGACCCTACAGAGATAGACCTTAATGGTAAAGAGTAAAATTCTTTTACTTTAACAAGAAATTGCCATCACCAAACTCACCAGACTCCATTTAAATAAACAGTAATTTTAGTGTGTATACAGGCAGCATATTTTCACATCTAACTTGGCTTTTTGGGTTTTTTTTTTAAATCAAACTAATGTTTGTGATGGTTGGAACAGTAGAAAGATGAAGCACAGCGAATTTCGTGAGTTTTATTTTGTTTCTGTTGACTTATAATGAAGTCTGTTTTAGGATGACAAAATAACTGTTTATTTCAATGGAGTCTGGTGGGTTTGGTGATAGTGATTTTGGATCTTTTCATTGACAAACAGGTCTATCTCTGTCGGGATCCTTTCTATAAGGTTGTCCAACACAAAAACAAGCACTTTTAGTGGACCTACTGTATGTTGACATAGTGCTATTGTCCCCCATTGACTTTACACTGCAGCCTGTTTGGCGGCTGCTGGCTGCAGCGCTCTCACTCAACAATGGACCAATTTCAAAACTGTTGTTCCCATTAGTCACTTTGACACAAAAACATGGGAAAGAAGGAAATACAGAAGTGAACCTCTAACTCCTCCTGACAAAGAAATAAGATCATTTAAGAGTTGTTATTTCTGTGAGATGACTGTTAACAATCTGCATCAATCTCGTCCATTTTCATGGTTATTTTTCTTGCATGTTTGCTGTGTTTGTTTTTCCAACTAGAAAAACAGCTGATATCGAGCACAACACAAGACCTACTTGAACTGCTGAAAAATAGTATCATAAAGAAGTTTAGGGTCAGCGGTAGGGTCAGTCCTCGGTCCTCAGACAGGCTCTCAGAAATGTTTAGTCTAAGAAATAAATCTTGGGCCCAAGCTAGATTTTCTCCTCTGCTAGCTGGACTACGTTCAGAAACCTAAGCAGCATGTGTACCTTTATGATTAGAAAGTCCAAATCAGAGTTTTATGTGACGTCAGTTACAGAGAACCTAAACAACCCCTCAAAATTCTGGAAATCGATTGAATCTTTATCCGCCACACGAGTTGCCTCAAGCCTCCCGCAACAAATTCTGGTTGGCTCAGATGAAGTCAAGGACAAAGTCAGTTTAATAAACATCTTATTCATGCTGGGTCGGCGTATTTGATAGCTTCACTGTAAATACATCTGTCTGTCTATAAATACATCTGCTACCTCAACCAGGTCTCTCTTGTAAAAGGGATTTTCAATCTCAGTGAGACTTCCTGGTTGAATAAAGGTTAAATAAAAGAATAAAACAGAAAACTGGGCAGCGACTCATGACATCGCGATCAGGCAAGACAGCTACCAAGATCAGAAATGTTTTAAGTCTACACACTTGCTTTGAACTCTCAAAAGTTCTTGAACTTGAAAGCATGTCTGTCTCCCTGCTGTAAATAACTATGTGTGGTCAGTTTGACCTGTAAACAATCCTCCTGACAGACTGTCAAAGCTGCTCACCGTAGCTCATCATCATGCGTGTCACCTCCTTCCCGATGCCCTTTCCTCTGTAACTGGACTCTGTCATGAAACAGAAACTTCATGAGTATCAGGAAACTAAAACTACTGCACGTGGTGTCAAATCAGAAAGATAAATAAATACAGGAAATGGTTAACGTGTCAAAACTAAAGTGCAGGTTGGTTTGAGATGTCTGATAAGTCTTTGCTTTTGAGTAACACATTGGGCGTCACCTGCTATCATGATCTCCAGCTCAGCCAGGGACGGGTCTGAGGGGTCAGTCAGGAAGATGTTGACATCTCCCACCATGCACTGCTCCTCGTCTACACTGCTGTCCGCCCACTGCGTTTTGTCCAAGATAATAAAGGTGCACTCTGGAGAGAGGGAATTCAAAAAAATATAAATGAAACAGTGTTTTTTAAATATTATATTAATATTTTTGGATGGTGTGATCTCGTGTCAGTTATTTACAAAAGCGTTTCAGTCAGGAACACTTTAGTCAAAATTTCCATTTGCAGTATTATATTTGGCAGTAAGGCTCTGTTCTGGGGCCTCTCTGCCTTTCCTTGGGCCTACACAGAAAGCTTCAACATGCCTACGTGGAAAGCTTAAGGCAGGGAGAGCAAACCTCCCTGCCTTTCCATGTGCATACAAGGAAAGCCTAAGGTGGAATTTATACTTCTGCGTTGAATCACAACACTGTACCTACACCGTAGGCTCTGTGTCGATGTAAAGCCTACACCGTAGCCTGATGTGCACCTCCCCAGAAATGTAACTACACGTTGCAGTGACGCAGACCTCCTGTCTATTTCTGTAAGCTGAAACCATTTCCCTCAGTGGAAACAAAGCTTTTATTTACTTTAATTTCACAGATAAGAAACAATAAATTGTGAAGACAATAAAGCCTCCACAAAAATAGCATTTTAAGTCTTGTGTGTGATTTATCCTGGCTTCATATGAGCAGAGGAAATCTCTGCTCGTCACTAGGCTAATTTATACAATGTAAAATACCATAGGCTTGTGCTAATAACGTTAGCATGTTATATTTGTTTGGAAAACGTGTTTAGTATAAGACAGTTGTTTTGTCAGTGAACCTTGTGAGCTGTAATGGAGCCAAATTATGTAACGTTACCTTTATTAAATGTTGCTGTTTACCCTGGTTTTATGAGTAGATGAAAAGTCCGCTAGCTGCTAGGCTAATTTATACAATGTAAAATGCCATAGGCTTGTGCTAAAAACGCTAGCATGTTGTATTTGTGGGGAAAATGTGTCCAGATAAAGACAAGTGTTTGTCTGTGAATGCTGCGAGTTATAGTGAAGCTGATTTGTGTGCTTGGAAAGGAATCATGTGATCTATCAGCTGACTGGGCTGTTTGAGATGAGCTGACATTTTTTTTTTAAATAAAGTTTTAAATAATTTACATGTCCATGACCTCAGGGTAGTGTGATCTCTTTGATTATTTACAAAAGCTATGAGCGAACAAATCTGACAGATGATGGTCTGAATGTGTAAAAAAATATGCTGATTTTGGAAGCTATATAAAATAAACTGCCACTGTACATCTGTTGCAATTAAGACTTCTCTTCAGAGCATATATGAGGGCTGACAGTGTTATTAAGTGTGAGCACAGACAGACGAGCCCTTACTGTCATCATCTTCCCTCCAGCTCTTCTGCATGTCGTACTCCTGTTCCAGGGTCAGCGGCTCTGAGGCGGTCAGCTGCTGCAGCTCAGGAGACTTCATCCACTCATGATACCTGAAACAGGTGGATATAAAGGACAGGGAAAGGACTGAAGTGGGTTGGAAGCTGCAGAAGCTAAATATACGTGTTGAGATGACTTCATCAGCTCTTTTGTTGTATTCCTCAAAAAGTGATTTTTTTAATTTTTTTTTATTAAAAATTTAAAAATGTTCCCCGATTATATTCAAATTCAGAATGCAGATTAACAACTAGAATCCAAACACAGATTTAAAACCTTTAGTTTTTTTTTTTTTCAAATCTGTTTCAGGAAAATGCATTTTCACTTATTTACACCTGACGAGACCAAAAACTCTCACAAAGACAGACTTAAGTCTGGTTTATATCTATTAAAAGAAGATCTGAAACTACATGAACTGGTCTCTCTGCCTGACTTTAAAGCTCTCATAAGTACAAGGACGAATGAGTCGGTTGGTTCTTGTCATATTACTGTAAGTCTTTTATGCTTTTTATTTTTAATGTTTATATGTTTTTTATGGTGTTGTTGTTTGGCTGTAACTTTTTGTGACCAGGTCTCACTTGTGAAAGAGACTGCTGATCCAAACGAGACTTACCTGGTTAAATATGGGTTAAATAAAAAAATAAATAAATAAAAACAGAGAGTAAGACTTCAGTTAGACAAAGTTAGCCTGGAGGCTTTCTAGCGTCTGTCTTTATTTACACTTTTTTATTATCTTAAACCTGTCTGACGTGTACTACACTACAGTAATAATAGTTAGTTTGTTTGACTTTGCAGTACTTGTTTTTATTTCATTTTATTTTTATTCCCTTTCAGTTTAGTAGTGAAAAAAGCACTCACATCTTTTACTCAGGTAGAAGTAGTAACACCAAAGTGTAAAAATACTTAGTTACACCTAAAAATCCTGCATTCAAAAAGTACACAGGTATTAGCATTAAAATATACTTAAAGTACATAACATTTTTAAATTATTACCTTTATTTTAACCTTTATTTACATCTCTTGATATTTCAATACTTGTTTTTATTTCATTTTTTCTTTATCTCCTACTATGTTTATGTTACGCACCAATACACCAAAGCAGATTCATTGTATATCTGAAACCTACCCATAAGAATGTATCATAATCCATTCATAAATTGTATTATGTATTAATAAAATAAATCAGAAAGATAACTAGTAACTAATCTAACAAATGTAGTGGAGTAAAAAATACTATAGTCGCCTTCAAAATGTTGAGAAGCAGAGATATTAAGTAGCATAAAATATAAATACTCGAGTAAAGTACCAGTATCTTAAACTTGTACGTAAATACAGTACATAAGGAAATATTTTTTGGTGACTTTCAACCACTACAGGCCAGTTTGAAATATCTAAGGTTCATAAAAACTTAAATTAATTTTGTTAAAATAGAAATTAGCGCTGTATTTAGAACCAAATCAGCCATATTTTAAACATTAAGCTAAAACAATTGCATCTTGCTGACAAGAGGACATGAGCAGAGGAATACAATCAAAGAAACACACATACATTTGAAAATCAAATACACAAACTGAATGAGTAAATACTGATAACGGGACAGTGTTCATAACAGATGTTGGTCATTATCGTTACCTGGGCACGTGCTCTGCATTGTACGGCACCAGCACGACTCTGTGTCCCTCCAGTAAAGTGTTCTCATTTATCTTCATGATGTTAAAACAACATTAAAACCACCGATATGACTAATGAGAACCTTTAACACAGCTTCACACCTGGTGCCTTCACGTCCATGATGCTCATCAACTCTTACACTTCCGGGGTTCAAACTGCGGCTGCGCTAACTCAAATAAAGGCGGAAGTCGCCGCCTGCTGGACAACAGACCGATCAACAGTGACCAAACTGAGAAAGAAGTTCTTCAAATACCCAGTTTCACCAAAACAAAAGAAACCCAAGACACAATAAAGAATGATTTTTTATAAGTAATTAATGATTTTTATCCCTCCAATGGATTTTGAAGACTAAGATTTGGTTTTGAGAACAATGTGTGTGTTTACTGCAAACAACAGAACATCTCTTTATTTCCTGCTCTCATACACAGTTATTCTGGAAACAATCTAGAGAAAGGTTAAGTAGGAAAACCACAATAATGCCTGCTTTAGATCATGAGAGTATTCATTTTGCCATTAATAAAAACAAGAAACTGGACCTGAAGATCAATATTTTACTTATTTTAGCCTTTTTTTCATCACAAAGCTAAATTTATTAAAAACCCCACCCATCTGTAATGGCTGCTGTAATGAAATTAACTTTACTCCAAGTCCCTTAAATTAATAAACTCCAAATGTGCAAAATAATATATCTACAATTATGATTCTGTCTAGTCATTTCATTAACTTTTATTGTATATTACTGGATTGTTTGATTTTATGATCGATAAGTACATTGCTTTTTTTTTTTTACTGTCTTGTAAGTTCTCCTTGAGTGTGCTGAAAGGCGCCTATAAATAAAATGCATTATTATTATTATCATTATTATTATTATTATTATTATTGTTGTTGTTGTTGTTGTTGTTATTAAAAGACTTCTGTAAACTAATTGGTTATGAATACATATTTTTAATCACTTATTCTGCCTTATTATATATTGTAATTTTTGTTTACATCATGTTAAATAACAACTGATTTATGATTAATTTAAAGTTTATTATGCTTAATTTATTCTATTTTGTGTCTTTTTTGTTTTGTTTGTTGACTTTGTGTTTGGTATCTCTGGTGTATCTCTGGGTTCACTGCATCCTGGAAGATGATAAATGTTTGGGGGAAAAAAAAACCTGCCATCACTGATCATATCTTTACTTTTTCTTTTTTTTTAATGTGAAAAATGGTGTTTGGTTTCTTCAATTTAAAAAATAAAAATTAATAATATATTTTTTAAAAATGCAGAAGCGTTGGTGAGGTCAGGTCTGATGCTGTACCAGAAAAAATATTTATTAAAACTGAGGTTTCGACCCTCCCACATACAATACATGGATCCAAAAAGTCTGTGACCTCGATCAGATGGAACAGATGACATCAAGGTTACAAAAATCCATCTTTACTAAACGATGGAGTCGTGTCAGGGTTTTATTAACACAATGAGGTTTATCAAACAGTAGGGCTTTGCCAAACTTTTACTTTTATATTCCCCCCATGCACATATCACATGTATACACAATATGTCATTGTACTTTATATGTGTGGTTAAAATGTGGAGTGGACAATTATTTCTATTATTTTCATTCCTTCTTTTGTCTATTTAAATTTTGATGATGATACTCTTTTCTTCATGTTTAAGTAATTTCTGGATATAATGTGTATTCGATATATTCATGGGGGGTGTATACACTGTGTTGTTGTTGATGAAAGCTAAATAAAAATTAAGTTCTAATAAAAAATTGAGGTTTCAATTCAATTCAATTTTATATTCATTCAGTCTTTTCCGTACCTGCTTATCAGACAGATGCAACAGATGTTGTGTGTACAGAACAGATCGGCGTAATAAAATTACAGTAATCCACACGACAAAATGATACAGACGGAGAGAGATGTTTACATGTAGATAGAAGTGTTTTGCTCAAATAAAAGAAGTAATGCTACAGTATAAAAATACTGCTGTTTGTAAAATCCCTAAATTCCTCTTTCAGTTCCTTTATTGATTCTGGATGAGTTTATCATGTCAGCTTTGTGCATGTACATCACGTGTGTATTATTTGTGTGTTAAGTGGGCCTGCGCAGTCCGTGCCACAGCTCCACCGGCTCCTGTGGCGTGTTGACCATGTCCATCCAGTGCTGCAGCTGCAGGCCCCTCGCATACATGAAGGGGCCCAACACCAGCACTCCCAGCAGGGCCGGAGGTTCTGCGAGAAATAAAGGCGGAGCAGGGCGAAGGTGAATACACAGCTGATCTAAAGAAGACGGCGTGCGTGTGAGGTTGACCCTTTCACCTGAGCGGACGTCGTTTGGCTGCTGCAGCTCAAATCTCAGACAGGCCTCGTCCAGGTGCTGCGAGCGCAGTTTAAAGGTCATCCTGTGGTCGAAATAGGGGCTGTTTTCACTTTTCACCAGGCAGCTGCGCTTTATCTTCACCACCTGAGTGTGTATCTGTAAGCTCACCTGGACACACACACCTAGGAAACACACAGACACTGTATGACCACTACTTACAGAGTCACTCCACTGACTCAGCTCAGACGCTGACAGGTTTGTCTGATATTTTCACTCCTGGGAAGACGTCAGCTGAACAGGGCTGACACAGACACATATCCACAAGCTTTTTACCTGCGTGTGTGAGCAGCTGCAGGCCTCGAGCCCTCAGAACCACCACAGAGAGGCGCTGCAGAGACGGACTGTAGCTGAGAGAGATCTGCACGTCACCCAGCTCTGAACACTGAGACACATCACAATGATGATGAGCTTTCATGACCAACTTTGTGCACAAGCAGACGTCCTGTGTGTTTCTGTGTGTACCTGTTGGTGGTGGCAGACGTATGCAGATCCTTTACTTCAGTGTAAGTGCTACTCTGTAATATCTCTTCTATAGCGCTCTAAAAACACTGACTAACCTCTCCTTTAATCAGCTGAAATCATTCAAGTTTCTACAGTGGCCAAGAGAGGTCACAACACACGCAAAATTCATCGATTTCGCAACAAATTCCTCCATTTTCTAACTGCTTGGAGGGGGGGCTGGAGTCTATCCCAGCTGACATTGGGTGAGAGGCAGGGTTCACCCTGGACAGGTCACCAGACTATCACAGGGCTGACACATAGAGACAGACAACCATTCACACTCACGTTCACACCTATGGACAATTTAGAGTCACCAGTTAACCTGCATGTCTTTGGACTGTGGGAGGAAGCTGGAGTACCCAGAGAAAACCCACACTGACACGGGGAGAACATGCAGACTCCACACAGAAGGACTCCCGCACCCAGGATCCCTCTTGCTGTGAGGCGACAGTGCCAACCACCACACCACCATGCCACCCTTTTGCAACACATATGCGACAACACAAGCAAGAAGCTGAACGCTCCACAAAAACAAAAACACACACCAAAATCAAGACGACTAGGAAATGTTTCCAGGGGGACCATAATTTCCAGACTTTCCTCAAGACGCTCGTCAGAAGTTTAACATTTGTTTTAGGTGGAAGACAAGTAAGTGCAAATAACCTTGACCCTCTATAATGTTAGCATTCATAAATTGAACTTTCTGACTTTTATAAACTGATCTAAATTGTATTTTTTTTGTAGTATTTTGCATTGATTCTGCCAGTAACATCAGGTTTGCTATGGAGTTAATGCTAACTTCCAGCCAAAGATCCGGTCTATGATTTAGCACTAGGGTTGTAGTGGAGACTAAACGCAAGTAAATTCAGTTTCTCACCTCTCAAATGTCAGAAATAGAGTTTATCTACCTCTCCTCTCTGTGAGCGATTACGCTCCCCCTGGAAACATTTCCGTTATCGTCTTCAATTTGGCACGTTTTCGTTTTTGCGGAGCGTTCAGCTTCTTGCTTGTGTTGTGAGGATTTGCAGCGTATGTGTTGCAAAATCGATGAATGTGTTTTCTGAATTTGGAGGTGTTTTCTTAACGCGTGTGTGTTGTGTGGAGTTTGCGTGTGTTGTGACCTCTCTCGGCCACCGTACGTATCTCACCAAAAGCTACATTTTACAGGATTACAGTGAGCATATCATGAGAACGTTATAATTTACCTTTGCCCACTGCTCATTTTTTCTGAATGGAGCTTGATTGCTTCACAGTGTGAACCGGTGCAACCTCCATGAGCTGTTTGTTGCAGCCATCAGCTGCTTAGAGGAAACTATAACTAGCTCTAAGTGACTAGCACCAGGGCAAATGACCAGCTTTGTCATATTTACATGATAACAATACAGCGTGTTTCAGGGTTCACGTGAAGTTGAATAACTTGTCCATCTCCCCCAGAGGGCAGGTAAAGTGTAATGAGCTGGGGAGGGGGCAGGAACTGATTATTAAATAGGCGTTGGTATGTAATTATGTTGTTGTGGCCTTATGTAATATTTCAAAATAACAGTAGTAATAGTATTAGTCAAAAATAGAAAAGAATAAAAATTTAGATTTTTTTTTTCTTCCTCAATTTCTGGTGCCCCCTGTGGATGACAGCGCCCTTAGCATTCACCTATACTGCGTCTGCATGGGCCGCCACTGCTCAAGGTACTTTACTTATTTGAGTAGATGTACTTGGTTAAATTCCACCACTGGTACCTGTGTGTCGTCCTCTGTCTCCAGGTCCCTCCAGAGCACCCTGCCGGCCTGACCGAGCTCCCCCTCCAGAGGAAACAGCACCCTGCCCACTGCGTGCCGTTTGCCGTCTTGCTCCACACTCAGCACACACACACTCAGGGTGCTCTGAGGCACACACACACCTGACACCTGCGGGGAGTAAACAGACAAAAAGTGTGTGAGAGAGCAAATACAGAGTGTTCTTCCATCTCTAAAGCTGCATCATGTTTTCCAGCTTCTGTGTGTGCAAACGTTCGTGTCCTCGCCTGGAAAACGAAGCAGTCGTTGAACTCCGGGTCGGGCCCCGTACCTCTGGCCTTGGCCTGGCGGGGCCTCCGGTCGTCGGGGAGAAGCCGCAGTTCCACAAGGGTGAAGTTGCCATGGAAACGGGGAGGGAGGTTGCCGAGGCGGAGCAAGGAGACCATGAGCTGCTCGCTGCTGTGTCGGTACTCCACAGAGAAGCAGAGGCGGGTGGCCATGCCGGGAGGAGGTGCCACCACCTCGTTCAGAGGAGGAACAGAGTAGAGACCGGCCAGCACCGTCCCCACCGGGTACCATCCTGATGGAGACAGCAACAAGACAGGAAGTGTTCTCTTGAGAACCCTTATTTTGCAGAGTATAGATCACATTAGTTGGCCCCAGTAAAATCATTTCAAATGCCTTTAATTTCAAAAACTCAAAGGCACTAATCATAAGCATCTTGACATGCTGTCAAATAAAGGCAGCAGTGACCTACTCCTTACTGAGAGTGACCCACGATGGGCCAGTATGTCCCGCCGTGCCTCCATCTTCATCTCCTCCTCCTCTTCCTCTTCATTTTTAAGCTCCTCGTGGTTTTGTGTTGTGAAGCGAGGAGGCAAAGTGAAAGGGATCTCACTGGGCCTGTGTCACACACAGAAAAATGTTATCAAGTGTAGCTTCTGCAGCATTTTTAAAAAGCAGCTAAAATCAAGACTACAGGTCCTGTAAAGCCTGACGCATGGAGAGTAATGGAGAGGTGAGAGGTTTGCTCATGTTATTAACATACTGCAAACGATTGATTTTTTATTGTTTCATTGTTGCTTCAGTCCTGTTTGTGTTTGAAAACATCTGCCGCGGCTGGTTAAGTATTTTTGTGCCTTAAAGAAATCCCATAATCCGACTCTTTTTTCTCTCTCATACCTCTTCTTCTTCTCTGTTATTCCTTTTCCTTTATTTATCTTAATCTTCATGTAAAGCCTAAAATGTGCTGTATAAATAAAGCCTGTTTTGCCTCTTTCAGCCAGAACCCATTTAAAATCATTAGTATTTGTTTCTGTATTTTAAAGCAGCAAGGATACCTGTAGTCTACAAATCAAACTCTTGAAAGATGTCGTGGTGTTTTAGGGGTTTAAAAGGATACTTCAGACTTCCTGAAGTGGGGTTGTATGAGGTACTTATCCATAGTCAGTATATTACACACAGTAGATGTCAGTCGACTCAGAGGCTGAGCAATGTACTGCTGTGGTTGGGGGTCAGCAACAAAACATATTTTAGTCACCTAAAAAAGTCCAAGCTAAAAAAAAAATCAACATCAGTTTACGTATACACTATATTGAGAGTATTTTCAGTACTTTATTTTTCCTGTTCCAGCAGGAAAGCCGCTAACAGCTTCAGGTCCACATCTATGCTCTCGTAACAGCCGCCAGACTCTGTTGACAAAAACAGTAAATTTAGCTCACAGAACATTTCAGCCACCTAAAAAAAAGTCACACTTACTAAAATCAGTGTCAGTTTAAGTGTACGCTATATTACCAGTATTTTCAGTGTTTCACCTCACAGTCAGACAGCTGTTATATCGTCCTCTTCAAAGCCAGACTCCATTGAGAAAAACAGTGATTTAACATTGCTGAACACAGGAGCTGCTGGTCTACTGCTGCCTCGATCAGTTAGTCTGTTTGTGTTATTGTGTGACTTTGGTGAGTCTGAACTAAAACTTGTAAATGGCAAAGTCACACAATAACACAAACTAACCACCTGATCGAGGCAGCAGTAGACCAGCAGCTCCTGTGTTCAGCAATGTTAAATCACTGTTTTTCTCAATGGAGTCTGGCTTTGAAGAGAGCAATAAAATGGCTTTATTTTCCAGCTGAAAATCATTGTCTGACATTCAAGTAAAACAGTAACAATACTCTTAATATAGCGTACACTTAAAATGACACTGATTTTATTAGGTGGGACTTTTTTTGGTTGGCTAAAATGCGTTTTGCTGCTGTCCCCTCCACAGCAGTACATTCCTTAGCTTCCGTGTCTGACTCCTGCTGCTTCTCCAAATTGGGGCCGTGCCGACTGACATCCACTGTATGTACTACACTTTCTATGGATAAATACGCCATACAGTCCCACTCCAAAAAATCCGAACTATCCTTTTAAGATGCTAACTATGTATTCATGACGTCCCTGGTTTGAGAACTTTGTCGCATTTCAAACCCTATCATAATCTATCTAATAAAGAAAATACAAATAAACTTTGTAAAAACACATATGTCAAGAGTTAAAAAGGAAAATATAACTTCTGTTCTGTTCCACATAAAAGAAAAAGAGTGAGACAAAAGCCCTATACTGGACTAAGTGCATGTTTTTGTCATGGTACTAACGTGGCCCAGGAGCCCTGCGACACCAGGATCACCGGGGCAGAGCACGCTGGTACTGAAGGCACTGTGGAGTGCAGCTCCTCGTACTGACTCCGACCCCTCTTCTTCTTCTTCCTCCTCCACAGATAACACACCATCAGACCCAGCAGCAGCAGCAACAGCAGACCCACAGACAGACCGACAGCCAACAGTAACACCTGGTCTGAACAAGCCAAACATTAATAAAGAACATAAGCCCAAAAGATGTACGAGTCTGACGCCGTTTACAGCTTACCTGCCATGATTATTTCCCAGCCTGACTCTCTGAAGCTACTTATTAGCGTTAGTTATTAATGTGAGAGTGTCTTGAAGTGGAGCTGTTCAGCAGTGAAGTGTGTGCTGTACGTGAGCAGAGAGAGTACAGACACAGCTGGATGATTCTCACCACTTCATGCTGTTATCTCTGCCACACTGGTATCTCTTTAAAGGACCATACCACTCATCTCGGATCAGAGACACAGTTAAAAGAAATTAAATTGGTACACCTCCCTCTGTCATCCCTGGGCTGATGAGATGAAATTATTTTATGTAAACAATTTGTCATTTATTTTCCAGAACAGGTTAAACTATGATATTCAGGAGAGTATAATCTAAACAAAAGGCAAAGATCCATGTGTGCACAGTTGATCTCAGGAACGTTACCATTAGTCTCAGAGACTGGAAGGTTTAATGCCATCCCAGAGGAGGACAGAGTTTGTTTGTTGTGTTATTTAGGTGAGAGTGAGGTTCAATTTATGTTTTACCGTCCTGCATAAGAAAACATACAGAATGTACTTTTCAGTAACATGACCTCTATCTATGTTGATTTTTTTTTTTAGCTGGATGAATATGAAAATTTGAGTTTTGTTTCAGAAAGGGAACCTTTTTTGTGGCTGAGCGTCTTTGCCAGGCCTGGGAGAGAAGGCAGAGTTTTCTGTTTCTGGACTGAGTAGTTTAAGAACATGTACTCTGGATTGTTACTGCAGCATCGTTGTAATGGTGTCTTGTACACCCATAAGGGCTGGGCACATAGAGTGTGCATGACACAAAATAAAAATAAAAAATCAATCAATCATTAAGGATATTTTTATACATTATAGATGGTTCACATTTCAGCTAACCATTTCCAAAATATGCTGTTGTTATTTTGATTCTTGAATGTATTTTGATCTCCTAGGCAGCTGTTGGCTTACATTCATTCCATAAAAGGGTCATTCCACCAGTTTTACACCCACACTGAAAGGGTAACTTCTGTATTTTTCAACCTGGACCCCATTTTCTCATGTTTTTGTGTGGAAAGCCCCGTTTTCATCAAGCAGTACGGTTCAGTTCAGTTCAGTACCTTTTTTTCTGTTTTCCACTGTGAAAAGTTGTGGATGGTACCAATGAACCGTTCTGTACCGTCCCCATGTTTGGTCCCCCCTCTGTTGGGGTACCTAGCACACAGATCTGGTACTAAAAGGTGGAGCTGTGAACACTGCAGTCTGATTGGTCAGTAGAGGACGGTCACTCTGCTCAGGGCTGAGTTGTGTCTGGTTTTGAGGCTCATGTAACCACTGTTCATAGTGAGACCAGGTTGAAACAGGCTGCAGTGTAACCACTTGGGGCAATTGCGCATCGTCAATGTATGTCCACCAAAAGCGTTTGTTTTTGCCAATGACGGGCTCAGACTGTTCTTCTTAGTGTCTGATAACATCATGGAAAGGATCGTACAGAGATAGACTTTTTTAAGTAAAGAGTAAGACGCTTTTTATTTAACCAGAATCAGTCCTGAAATCTCTATCGCCAAACACACCAGATTTAAATGAGCAGTAATTTTATCATCATAAAACACACTTCTTTCAATGTCGACAGGAACAAAATAAAACTTCCAAAACAGTTTTGGTTCATCTTTCCACTGTTCCAACAATCACCAGCTCTGGTTTGGTTGATATAACCCTTAATTCAACCAGTTAGATGTAAAAACATGCTGCCTCTATACAAGCTTAAATTACTGTTTTTTTAAATGGAGTCTGGTTGGTTTGCTGATAGTGATTTTTTTTGGGCTAATCTGGTTAAACAAAAGGATCTACAGAGACAGACCTTTTTGTTAAAGAGCGAGATAATTTTTGTTTAACCTCAAACAGCCTAGAAATCACCGTCGCCAAACACACCAGACTTCATTTAAATAAACAGTAATTTTATCATCCTAAAACACACTTCTTTTAAAGTCAACAGAGACAAAATAAAACTCACAAAAGATATCTCGGTTCGTCTTTCAACTCCTCCGACAATTACCAACTCTGGTTTGGTTGAAATAAACCCTTATCCATCCAGTAAGATGTGAAAATATGCTGCTTCTTTACACACTAAAATTAGTGTTTTTTTAAATGGAGTCTGGTGGGTTTGGTGAGAGCAATTTTGGGGCTGTTTCAGGTCACATCTTTATACAGCAAATAGTGGTTTGCTGCTGTATTAATACTCTAAATGTTGCATACAGCGCAGCAAAGCAGCAAAAATTTGCACAAACATTGATGTAGACTTGTACGTTTTTGTCTCTTTACTGCCAAGCTGCTGCCGCCAACCTGGAAATGGGAATGTCAGTCTGACGTTGCACCACTTTGATCCAAACTGAAATATCTGACTGAGTGTTTAAGGAATTGTGATGAAATCTGGTTCATTCGATGAATCCGTCTAACTTTGGTGAACCTGTGATTTTTCCTCTAGCACCGCCATAAGGTTAACATTTATGTTTCTTAGTGAACTGTCTCTCAAACTTCTCAGTGATATATTCATACAGTACACACGTTAATATTAATACACATGTAATATGGCTGCTCTGATCACTGATCTGATCTCAACTCAGAATCAAAATGCTCATTAGCCACTGACCGACACACATGCACACACACACACACACACACACACACACACACACACACACACACACACACACACACACACACACTCAGACTGTTCAGAGATTGGACAGCAGCTAATGAGATGACAGTTAATCCTCAGGGCTAAAGGTGGAGTAATGGCCCTCTGTTCCTTTACACACGCATATGTGCACATGATGACACAACATATTCACAAAGAGAAACCCTCATTTTCACACAGCTTCACATGAGCACCAGTTATGAGTGAAAAGACAGAGGAGAAGATCAAGCTGAGGGGAAGTCACAGCCGTGTGTGTCTGAGGCTGTGAGGTCAGCTGGAAAGATTTTCTCAGGAGGCCAAGGGAGGAACAGCGGAGGGAATGAGGGGAGGAAGGAGTGACGCCATTTAGCACTACCTGCTCTGTGGCAGGGCGAACAGGACAGGTGCGAAGTTAAAGGTAAGACGTTATGCTTCTATTTTATCTAACATTGGTCTGTATTTTTGTGCTCAGACAGTCATATCTGTGGGTTTACTGGCTGGTTATTCTTTAATTACAGACACGTTATGAAGTAATATTAAGGTGGACAACCTGCTGGTCAGGTTGGGACAGAGGTGGACGCAACAGTTTGACAATTAGTTTTAATACAAATATGGATTTATCATGTTATATTGATAGAACTGGTATAATCTTATTGTTAAAAGGATGAAGAATAAAATCAGGTACAACGTGCCCACTGACTTTGTTGGAAGATAAGAGTGTGGTGTTTAATAATCTCTACTGTTCATTGTCATTGTCTCTATCTTTCTTTGTCTTTTTTACATCTTTGTCTTTAGTCAGCTTAAAGCCAAACGCTCTCTTTAACTGTCTTGATCAATCGACATTTGTCTCAATAATGAAATAATCTGGATTGTGTAATCCCATTAGGCTAATCTGGAAGCGCCTGTGAATGTGTGGGCGTGTGTGTGTGTGTGTGTGTGTGTGTGTGTGTGTGTGTGTGTGTGTGTGTGTGTGTTGAGGGTGTGTTTCAGAGCCAGAAACAAAGATAAGATTAAAGGAATAGTCCCAACATTTTGGCAAATACGAAAAATTTCTTTCTTGCAGAGAGCTCAATAAGAAAATCAATTGACCTTTCTCTGAGCCCCGCCCCTTTGTGATGGTCTGACAAGCTGTCGCAGTAAGCATGGAGCCCACACTGTAACTAACTGCACTCCCTGAAGAAAGGAAGTCTACAGTCTGTGTTTGAAGGATATATCCAGGATGTCAAACTGACTCAGCAGCAACAACAGGTTAAAAAGACAAAGATAGTTAGAAGCTAAAGCCCAACTATAGGCTACAGATCGGCAGGGTCGGTCTTTGTTTCTCTGTTATAATCATTACAAAGCAAAAGCAGCATGTGTATACATTCAGTAGGCTATATCTTCAGTAGCTAGCTAGCTAACCCTACACTTTTCAGGGTTTGATTTTGGTTTTGGAACAGGGAAGAAACGTATATCTTTTTCCAACCTCTCCAGGTAACGAGTATCATTAATACACGACGTGCCCCAGGCACAACATTTAGCTCCAAATCCACAAAACCAGCCTGAAAATGAAGGAAATCTGAAACGACTGGAGCACAGCTGAGTTGTTGTCGGACCCTGGTCTGAGCCGCCTGATGCTACGTTATGATTGGCCAGTCTGTGTCCAGGGGCGGGACTTTGCAAAGGGTCAATTCCCTTGTGTCTATACGGTAAATATGAAGCCACACTCAGCAGCCAGTTAGCTTAGCTTAGCATAAAGACTGGAAACGGGTAAAAACCGTACCCTGGGTCTGTCTGAAGCAAACAAAATACCACCTATACCAGCACCTCTAAAGCTCACTAATTAACATGTTATATTTTGTTTGTTTAATTCGTTCAAGGACCAAAAAGTAAAAACTAAAATTTGCAGTTTTACAGGAGTCTCTGCTGCTTGTCTGGCAACTCTACAGTGACGACAAGACCAGTTGGAAACAACTGGTTTAGAGGGTGAAGTAATCCCTTAAGAATAAAAAGAAATGAAACACTCAGAGTTGTATTTTCTTTGCAGGTTGGTGCCGTTGCCATGGCGAGGCCCGGGCGTCCTGCGTCTGAGAGCTACCAGCCAGTCTGCTATTCAGTCACTCAGTCGGCCTCTTACTCCAGTGAAGCTGTGGTTGCGGGAGCGGAGGATGGGGATGATCAAGCGCCCATTTTCTCCCTCTCTAAGAGTTCCATGGATGTGGTCATGGCGACGGGGCCGCCACACAAGCGGGACCCTGCCTGGACCTGCATGGACCTGAGACGCAGCTCCAGCACCAACACACACTCTGAGCAGAACTCAATGATGATGCAGCAGCTGCACCCTCGCATGTGGCAGCGCATCAACGCCAACAACACCCACCAGGTGTCAGTCCCAACCCAAAACGTGGGCATGCACAGCCCTCCTGCCCTCAGCGAGCGCTGGATCACCAACATGCATCGCTGGAGCGCGTGTAGCGGCAGCACACACAGCCGCAGCAGCACTCCAGACACAGTTGTATGGAAAAGCGGGACCTCGCGTCCCTCGAGTATAACCCAGGAAACCCCTTGTTCCTCCGTGTCCAAACCAAACTCTCCTCCAGCCACATCCTCGTCCTTCATCTCCCCCCTAAAGACACCACCTTTACCCCCTGAAGACCTTTTAACTTCTTCTTCTTCAACACTGACACCAAGCGCACATCAGCAGGAGGACTTACTTGTGTCCTCACCCGCACCCTCTCCACTGCCCTCACCCCTGCAGGCTCACACCTCCTCACCCTTGCCGTACAACTCCCCCGATCTCTTCCAGCTCACCAGTGCAGAGGATGAGGGCTTCCTGGAGAATAACTCGCTTTCTTTTACCTTCCCCTCCCCCATCCCGTCGTCTGTTAGCTTAGCAGGAGGAGGTGCAGCATTAGAACCTGGCTGCCTCGTTGATGACGTGATAGAAGAGCTGCACAGTCCTGGAGGCACACAGTTATCAGACAGCGGAGGAATGAGAAGCCCTGTGCAGATGTTGAACTACCTGACGCCTAATTCTCCAGCAGACACACAGGAATCAGAAAGAGGAGGCTCGGTTTGCCATCTTGAGCTGCCGGGGCAAAGCTGTCCGACAGGCCAACAACGGAGGTCACCCCTGGTTTCTTCCTTAAGCGACTCGCTATTGGGTGACGGCTGCAGGTGCAAGTTGAACGCCAGAGAGGGCATCACAAAGGCTCAAGTGTTCAGGGAGGAAGGCACAATGACTTCACAGCTGGATCTGGTGGACGCAGCGGTGCAGACGATCACTCCCATCAGCTCCTTCTGGGGCCTCAAGAGGAACATGTCCAACTCCAACATGGGCTCCCACTCCTTATTGGGCTCGCCGCCTGGATCCAGACTGAACCTGAGGTTCTCAGTGGGGTCCCACTCCAATCTGGTGTCCCCGTCCTCCAGCATGTTCCCAGCGAGCAGCGGAGAGGAGGATGAGGAGAGGCAAGGGGGCGACCCGGAGTGGGACATTAACTCTGATGCCCTGCACGATCTGGAGAGGAGGAGGTCATGTCTGAAGAGCCAGAGGGAGAAGGGCCAGCTGGAGAGGAGGAGCAGCATGAAGCAGGTACAGTGGGACGAGGACGGCATGACGTGGGACATTCACGGTGCATCCGTGGACCCGGAGGTGCTGACCATGGCCATACGGAAACATCTGGAGCTCCAGAACAGCCCCCGACCTCCGAGACGCAGCTCGAAGAAGAAGAAAGCACCGAAGCCTCCTCTCATATCGAACGTGGTGAAGGCCATGACCCCAGAACTTCATCCGCCTGCGATGATTATTACCTCGACATGTATGGTGGAGGGTGAAAAGGAGGAGACGTCAGAGGTGGACAGAGGGCAGAGGGAGGTGGAGGAGGAAGGGGGGGGCAAAAAGGAGGAAACAGTTGAAGCTGTTCGTAGAGTAAGCAGAGCAGAGGGAGCTAATGCAAAAGAAGAAGAGAAAGAGGTGTGCGGAGAGGAAGGCACCAGATGTCCTAAATCACCCTCGCATGGGAGCGGACACAACCGCAAGAAGAGTGTGATCAGGTCGCTGAGGAGGCCTGGGTGGTGTGGAGGCTCCAAAAAGACAGATGACTGATCCTGGAGACTGTCCTGACCTGTCGGTTGAGGGCTTTTAGGGCTGTATGCAGCCTGAAAGGAATCGTACCTGCAGACTCTACTCACGGCTGAAAAGTTACTTCCTCCTCCTCTATATGTTCTTCAGATACATTTTACTTTTATTTACACTTAATATTCTGCTAGGATGATTCATGAATAAAACATAAATCAAAAATAAGGCGGAAGGCTGCTTGTTGTAAAGATGCAAACACTTTATCTATCATATACATCAAGGATTTAAATATACAGTATTTATGTGTTTTATTTTTTACTTCATTGTGTCCCTCTTTATTCTGCCCACTTCTGAAAACAAACCTACATTTCTAGTGAGGTCTTCATGATAATCAAGACTTACCTGTGAATTAATCAAACAGCTACCAGGAGTTAATAAATGTGTTCATGTAGATGCTCAATAAAACTTTAATCTTTGTACCTCTGCTGCTACAAAATGTTTGTTTTGCCTTCAGATTACAGTTGGATTTTTTTTTTTTTACTGTTCAGACACTTAGGGTGTTTTCACACGTGGTCCTTTTCAACCCTAAGTGGACTCAGAGCGGTGACTCAGCATTTTTGCCCATATGTGAACACCCCGAGCTCAGACTCCTCTGAAGCAATCCGGTGTGGTTCATTTAACCTGTGCACTGTGAACACAAAGCGCTCCAGGTTCACTTTGCTCTTTGCCATTATATTTAGCCCTCTAGATCACATGCTGTTGCACTGGGACGCCTGAAAAAACAGACAAAAACATGTCGGCCTGTAACGCTTGCAAAGATGCAAGACGAGGAGTAGTTTGGTCCACGGAAGACACTGCCCGTCTCCAGATGTGGAATGCAGAATACATCAAACGGCAACAGTCTACAGCACAGAAACACTAAGGTTTTACTCCAATTTTAAGCTCACCTGAGAGCGATGGGCTTCATAACCAGACTGCAGTGCCACGTCAAAGTAAAAAGAAAACTTTGTCAATATATATTATATATAGTGTAAACAGAAAGAGGACCGAGGCCCCATCAGAGCTGAAGTGGACCAGAAAGAGAACTGAGTCTCTTTTGTGGTCCACTTTAAGAGGACCAGTTTGTTTAAAAAAGACTAAATGTGAAAACACCCTTAAAGTGGACCAGTTTTTCAATTTAATACTTGAGGACATGATTCACGTTTTCAGGTAAACTTAATAAATCAAGACTGTTTAAACTGTGTGCTTTTAGCTAATAGTGACGTTAACAACAGTGAACCATTAGCTAGTTAACACCTGTTAGTTAACTTACCTTAATATATAATCGTCACCGGCATGCAATGCATCTTGTGATAGCCTGGACCACGAAGGATTCATCCGTTGCATCCCCCAAATTCTGGGAAAGAAGGCTGCATTTCTCGGCCTTCAAAGGCTGCAGCCCCTGAACTGAGACACAGCTAATTCGTGTGAATAAAACTTGTAGAAAAGACTCCCGCACACTGTCTAACTTGCAGACATGATTATTTTAATGCTGCAACATTTCGGTGACTTGACCTTCATCAGGCAAACAGTTCTGTAACAAAGAGAAGCTATTTTAAGTGGACGTGGCTGTGAGTTTGCAATTAGTCGCATTTCCCACGTGCAGTGGAAAGACTACATACCAAACATCAATTAGTGTAGCAATCAACATTATATATGGAAATAGAGGAATAAAGATGTAAAATTGAAAACTGCTGAGTGACAATCTTAAAAACACCCCAAAAAAGTTTACATTAGATAGATTTGTTCTTGAGAATAAATGCTTAAGTACTTATTGTTAAGTTGCATTCTCTAAAACCTTACATGCAAATCTTGAAGATACATTAAAATGAACCTATAGGGGTATGTTTCCATCAAGAATAAGCATCAAAACAAAAAAAAAAGTAAGTAAAAAGAGTGAAAAAAAAGAGGAAAAATGACATCAGACTATACCAGACAACAGTCCAGTTACACTCCGCCCTTCCAAGGCTGTATCCTACAAACTAAATTGCAAAGTCACAGCCACTCTGACTTAAGATGGTTCTCTTTGTTACAGAACTGTTTGCCTGATGAGGGTCTAGTCACCGAAACGTTGCAGCATTGAAATCATGATTTTTGTAAGTTAGACAGCGTGCAGGGAGTCTTTTCTACAAGTTTTATTCTTCTTTTGGTCCCTCTCCTACACACCTGTTTAAAAATAGATGTGCAAAGTATTCCTTTGTTTTGAGACACAACTATTGTTTAACACAAAACTTATTACGTGTATTTATAATATTGTGAAAGGCACAATTCCGCACATTGAAGCCTTGAAATTACTTAAGTAAAAGTTTCTTGAGTCGTTGTTAGTCATATATCTTTGAGCCTGAGACGACATGTTGTTCTGGACGTAAGAAAAAATGCCCAGAACAAATGCTGTTGACGCACAACTCAGGATTTACTCTGAAACAGATCATTACACAGAAGCTGAAATATTATGTTTAAGAATAAACACTAACTCAAAAAAAACACTAAACCCTCCCTCCCTCTCTTCCCACACTCACTGAACTCACTCCCTGTGGAAAAACATACAGCAAGTTGAGTGCAAACTTGGTGACCCACAGCGGTGAGGTTTGACCATTCAGGCGCTGCCATTCAGATGAGCGGGCACATTCTCTCTCATTCACCACAGAAAAAGAGCTCAGCTCACTAGTCGCTTCCACTGCGGTTATTGTTGTCATGTCTTCACAGATGTGTGTAGAGGGTTTCTGTTGCTTTTTTATCTTAAAGGGCCATGTTAAAGGGATATGTTGTTGTTGTTGTTGTTGTTGTTGCTGTATGTAGCCATGCAGATATGTCCAGGCTTAACTGTCAGACCAGTGCGGTTGTTACTCTGAGTACAAAATACATTTTAACTGGAACGTCCCCGCAGTCAGACCAACCCCAACCTAAATCCTGCACATCAACAGTAGTGAAAGCTGCAGCAATACACTGTTTATTTAGACTTCTGTCGTATTTGAGTCTCATTAAAACAATCATACACACAACACTGTCCAACTTCTATCTGTGGACATGTTGCTACAGTGTTTGTATGCCCAAAAATACAGTGTAATGCATTGCTAACAATGGCTAATCTGGTTTGACCCAGGTATTGCTATCACTGGCAAAGTCAGTAGGATTCATCCTCTGTGGATCACAAATATCTGTTCAAAATTTTGTGCCAGTCCATGAAATTGTTGTTGAGATATTTCAGTCTGGATCAAAGTGGTGGCATCCAGAGAGCCATGCTGTTAGCATGGCCAAAAAACCTGTTAATGCTCTCTGATCAAACAATCTCAGGCAATGTCTAGTAATACGTCGGCCAACGTCTCAGCTGATACCAATATGTCTGTCATAATTCAAGATCAGATTAGCTGATTTATTGTTCTAACTCCTTAGTTTTTGGTCTTTTCCTTTCTCATTTGATTCCAATTACTCAAACTTTTGATCATATACTGTTGAAAAAAGAAGTGGACATAGCCCCTTTTCCACCGCAAGAACTTTTATCATTTACCTGGGACTTTAAAAAACCTTACCCAGGGAAAAAACTTTCCCTCAACCCCAAACTTTCCCTGAAAAAAGTACCTAGTAGGGAGGCCCAGTTGTGAAATAATCTGCAATTAGATAAACCGACAACAAATCGGAGCAACAAAGTGATGAGTGACAGTAGGAATGGGCAATATGGCCCTAAGATAATTTCAGGATATTTTTGCGATAACAATATTCTTGACAATATGACAAAATCGTAAAAAAAAAAAAAAAAAAAATTATTAGTAATTTAAGAAAATAGAACTGCAGCAAAATAAGTGATATAGTTTCACAGTCTGCTTCAAATATTCAGTAAAAACTAAAATGATCTCTCATTTCTTTAGTTTGTGAACAACAGCAGTAACTCAGAGTGAGATTCAGATTCTGTATACAATATTAATAGTTCAACTAAATAAAATCTACCACTAATTACACATTTAAACAGCTCCCAAATACAAAAAATGTCCCCTGGGATCTACATATATAAATCAACAGGTGATTTCCTTCTTTTAGTAAAATCCTAAATGACTGAGTTGTTTTTTTTTTCCACCTGGACCTTTATGCTCTGCCATTTCTCCTCTAATCATCACGCTGTAACCTGTGACAGGCTGTTATGATACCACAACTATCACACACTCACATATATGGAGTTTATTATCGTAGGTTTACATTACCAAAGGTTTATGATGCTGTGCTGCTGCCAGAGGAGCCGCTGAATGAGTTCCCTCTGAGCGGTAAGTCACTAAAAGAGTCTGAGAAGTCCGGGGCTGTTCATAAAACATTCAGGACGCCACAGTTTATTCCACACTACTGAAGCTGCTCCTCTTTTTGGAACCACTGCGGAGCCTGTAATAATTTGCTTTCAGCCATGCTTGTTGTTGCCGTGGGTAACAGTATGATGTCAATGTCAATTAATTGAAATACTGCGAGTATCATAATATGAATATTTGAGTGTTGCTGTTTTTGCCATCACAATGTAAAAATAATATCTCAACAGAAAGTTCGGCATCAGCTGCCGCCATTTTGTTGTTTTCAAAAATGCCTCAGTGGTGCTCTTCTTTACTATGCTAGGTTTATGCTCCCCCTGAAGGTGTGTAAGCCAAAAATGGCATCTATTCTCTCTCTAAATGAGACCACAATTAAAAAATGAACATCATGTTATATTGAAAAAGGCTTAAACTAGCAATTGAGACCATTAACGCATCAGGAAAATGTTTACTGACGTAATAAATCAAGCAAGAAGTTGGATCATTTTCTCATTGACTTCTATATAATCGCCCCCTGCTGGCCATTACAAAGACTGCAGGCTAAATGGCTTCACTGTGGCCCCTTGTTTATGACTGAAAAGTATGAATATCCATACAAGCCGACTTCAGGCAGGTAAACACACACAGTAACAACATCTTTTTCACTGAGTCATGTTTGTCATGAATGAACTATGGTGGCGATTTGGGATATCAGAGATAAAGGTCACGCTCAGGTCACTGTGTCACTGCTGTGAGTCATGTGACATGATGTGATGTTTGTTTGTGTACAGTACTGTACTGCCTTTGTCCTGCGTGCGTGTTGGTGTACTGTGAGCATACTATATGTATGTGAAACTGCTGATAGGACTCCCCGAAATCCCCTTTTTCTCAGCGGCAGTGGAAACTCACAGCTACAGGAGAACAATCCAGCGCTCGGCCTTTGTTGTGACACAGCTCATTGTCCTTGCTGTAATGTGTGTGTGGGGGTGTTTGTGTGTGTGTGTGTACTGCATGTGTACCTGTGCATGTACATCTGCATGTGCCTGCTGCCTGGTATAAATAGCGTGGGATGTGTGCCGGCCGGTGATTCTGTGATAGACGATGGCTGTACCTGGACCTCCTCTGCTCCTCTTTCTGTCTCTGCTGCTGCCGCTGCTGTTGAGCAAGGCGTCTCTGCCTGTAGCTGCATACACACTCACCCCCGGACGACAGCCACAGCACAAGCTCCTCCACCTGGGTGAGGGCGAACACACACAGAAACACACACACTTCGAGGCCTCCTGTTAAAACAAACTTTAACATTTTTGATTTGAGCGTCTTCTCTGTTTCTGGGGGCTTCATGTTGTTGGTCTCTCCTCTCAGACTGGCCCAGAGACTGTGGTATGGCTCACTTCAAGCCCAACATGGCCGAGAGGATTGTGTCTGGGAACGAGGCCAGACCTCACTCCTGGCCCTGGCAGGTCTCTCTGCAGGTAAATCTGTCTTTGTCTTTTGACGTGGTTCAGTTTAAGATAGTCTTGATTGAATGTATAAAATGTTACGTACATATCTCTTTAATTAGACTGCAACAGGACCGGTTTTTGAAAAGATGGGAAAGTTGGATGGTGTACATTACACCTGTACATCCATCGTGTGTTTAAGGTCAAAATTTGTTTGTTTTTTTTCTTACCATTTTTAGTAAAGTCATTCGAGCATCATGAAGGCACACCCCCCAAAAAATCAGGATCCATTTATTGAGCTTGGTTTGATATTTTTTGTATTTTATTTGTTATTCAATTCAATTGATTTAATTTCAATGAAATTAAATTTAATTTAATACTTTAATTTCATTAAATTAAATTTAATCTAATTTTATTTAATTCACTTTTGTTTTATTTTATTTATAATCTTAATTACAGGCAAATAATAACACACAAAGCACAGATCACATGACATGACAATATGGTCTCACAAAGAAAAACAGTAAGTTAACAGTACTTATAAAAAAACAAAAAACAAATAAATAACTGTAAATTAACTCAATTAGTAAAAACTTTTTTGTCTTATCTTGTTACTGTTGCTAAAATTGGTCAAATTTGTTGCCATATCAAGCTACTAATATTATTAATCATAAATAAACAAGTTTCAACCATAAAATGTGATCAGGCTTTGGACCTTGTCCTCTTTTGTGTCAGGATCAGCTGCAGACTGACTTGGCAGAGATGGCTGCCATCTTGTTTTTACATGGATTAGTGTATTGTGCTCTTACTGCCACTAGATGGCACAAAAAGTGTCCATGAACGAGGACAACAGGTCTGAGTTAAGTAGAATGAAGTATAAGGTCAAGTAAACCCAAAATAAGATGTCCACATGAGGACACAGGGTCTCAGGAGGACGAACATCTTAAGAGTTGAAAAATCAACTTGTCAGCGCCCTCTGGTGGACAAACTATGTAATGGAGCAGTTTCTAAATTACACTAAACATACTGAATCTCTGGTGTTTCTGTACAGCAATTTAGTCAGTACGTTTACATGCAGCTTGAGAAAATCGAATTATCGGCTTAGTACGACTAAAACCGGACTTTTAAATGCATGTAAACAGCTTAGTCCGACTGAAATTGGACTATCCGTAGTTCGACTAACACACCTAGATAATACGATTGAAAATCAAACTATTGCTGCATGTATCCACTCAGTCCGACTGGAGTCGGACTCGGCGTTCTGCTCATGGACCACTTTTTCTTTCGCGGCCTTTCATCCGGAAGAAAAAGGAGATGACGTAGCAGCAAATCCCGGAAAAACAAACAAACACACCATAGCGACTGAGAAACACTTCTGGATGGACAAGGAAACTACATTCATGCTCCGACAGCTAAAGGAGCAAAACATTTTGATGTTCATGGATTGTAGGAAAACGCGAAACGCAGATTTATTTATTATTCCTCTTATGGTCAACCGGAACTAGTTCAATACTATATACTATATTAAAAAGGACACCGCGGCACCTATCGAGGCGGAGTCAGATGTACTTGGTCAGAAATTCGATTTTCTCTTCTGCATGTGTACTCAGACAAGACAAGTCCGACTTGACCGATTAGCCGAGCTATGAGCTTAGCTCAACTACTGCGTGCATGTAAACATACTGACTGTTACATATACGGCAACACCTACAGATCTGAGATGAGCTAATATCTGCCAGTATATTGGCTCTGTATATGTTGGTAAGCGTTTGGTAAATGTGTGGGGTTCATAATGAAGTTGCCTTAAATCAAAGTTCATCAAAGTGTCAAACCCCAAAATGCTGCGCTGGGTTGGCTCCTCTTTCTCTTTAGTTTATGTAAGTGATTTATGGTGCCATGTGTGCAGGTTTCTGTGAGAGATGTAAGGAAAAGTTAAACTGGCCAGGTAATAATCTCACATCACTGAGGAGGCTGTCTGGTTGTCTCTCGTAGGTTCGTCCCAGAGGAAGTAAACACTACATTCACGTCTGTGGAGGAACTCTCATCCACAAGAACTGGGTCCTTACTGCCGCTCACTGCTTCCAAAAGTAAGACACAATAAACACAGAAGAAGACACAGAGTAGAAAATGTAGTCTGATGTTTGAATACAGAGAAACACCTTGCTTTAACTTTGTGCCTGGCCTCTCAGGGGTAAAGCAGAGGATGCTGGGAGCTGGAGGATCGTCCTGGGGAAGCACCAGCTGAAGCGCTCTGAGACGGCAGAGAGGATCTTCCCCGTGAAGAGAATCTACAGGCACGAGAACTTCCGTTACCCGGCTCACAGCGAGCTGGACTACGACATCGCCCTGGTGAAGGCCGCCACAGATATCGTCCCTTCGAACTTCATCCGCTACGCCTGCCTGCCGCGCAAGCAGACCAGCCTCAATCCAGGACACTACTGCTGGGTCACAGGCTGGGGAGACACCCGCGGTGAGTGGAGGCGAGGAAGTCAAAAAACATCCTGCTGGTTATAAGAAAATAACAGTAGAATTCACCCTCTGGGGATCATGAATGTTTATGTAAAATGTCACAGCCATCTGTTTAATAGTTGTCATGCGACTTGTGTGGATAAAAAGTCAAGAAGTAGAAATCAAAATGAAGTTTAAATTGTTGTCTTCAAACACATTTCAGGTGGGAAGGAGAACGTGTCTCTGGCAGAGGCCCTGAATCAAGCCCGCCTGCCCATCATTGACTTCAAGACCTGCCGGCAGAAGAAATTCTGGGGCGACCGTGTCCGAGACTCCATGATCTGTGCCGGGTTCAGGGACACTGAGGGCCCACCTGCTGCATGCCAGGTACGACTGAGATTTACGCTGGAGGTAGAAGTAATAATGAATTTTTAAAAAAAACACACCTCCTTTGGTGTTGTCATGATACTGGAATTTCTAACTTCAACACAATACCTTAAAAAATATAAATATTCAATACTATTTTTGATACTACGGGAAAACTGACATCAGTTGCATACAGTTACATTTTTTTAAATAAACGATAATCAGTACATGGCTATAACATGACAACAACCACTTCCTGTTGTTGGTTAGTAGCAGAGATTAGCAGAGGGACTGAAGTAAACATTGTCTGACCTACAAATGCTGAGTTTCTAATCGAAGCAATTAGCCTCCTTAAACTGGTCTTTCTGGGTTTAAACACTTATGGCCCATTGAGTCATAAATAGATAGGAAATAAAGAGGGATTTATACTGGTGCGTCAGCTCTATGTAGACCCTACACCATAGCCTACGCCGTTGTAAACATTTATACTTGTGTGGTGGTGTGTCTGTGTCACTCTGCAGTTACACCTCCAAAACACTTGTCAGTGGTGGGGTTTTTGTGAAGTGCTGTGAAATGGATTCAAAACACACATTAAACACACATTAAACATGGCTTAATAGAGACAATTTCAAACTCAAGTACACAAATCAGCTTCACTATAACTCGCAGCATTCACAGACAAACACTTGTCTTTATCTGGACACATTTTTCCCACAAATACAACATGCTAATGTTATTAGCACAAGACTATGGCATTTTGCATTGTATAAATTAGCCTAGCAACCAACAGAGATTTCCTCTGCTCATATGAAGCCAGGATAAATCACACTCAAGACTTAGAGTACTATTTTTGTGGAGGCTTTACTGTCTTCACAATTTGTTTCTTATCTTTGAAATTAAAGCAAATAAAAGCTTTGTTTCCACTGAGGGAAATGGTTTCAGCTTACAAAAATAGACAGGTCGTCTGTGTCGCCGCTACGTGTAGTTATATTTCTGGGGAGGTGCATGTCAGGCTTCGCTGTAGGGTACGGCATGGTTTTGACGCAGAAGTGTAAATCCCTCATAAGCCTGATTACACTTGTTGTTGTGTCAGACATCGATGCATCAGTGGGCAGATTATGTGTTGAATAAATTCATGTCATTAATAAATGGTTAAGTTATATAGGGCAATAATCCAAAACATGAGGCATTTTTCGTTTTTTACTAGTCCTGTAATGTTATCCCCATCACTCACAGTCGCCATCTTTCTCAACTCAGAGACTGACCTCTGGTGGCAGGAGCTGTGCACTACATCACCTCAATGCAGCATCTCAGTTTAAAGAAAAGGAGCACCTGTGTTTTGGCAGTGCTGAAAATCATACCTTTGAGATTTCTAAATATCCAACAGACCCCGAAATACCCTGACACAGCTCAAGCCTTATCGACACAGCTGAAAATTATAATAGAAAGCGTTTCAAATATTCAGAATCTTTAAGTATCTATAAATCAATATTTTTGACCACACTAACCTCCTTAGTGACCAACCATCTCTCTGTCTTCCTCCCTCAGGGCGACTCTGGAGGTCCGCTTCTGTGCCAGCTGGGGCGTGACCGCTGGGAGGTGCACGGCGTGGTGAGCTTCGGCCCGATCGGCTGCACCGTGGAGAACAAACCCAGCGTCTTCACCCGCACCGCCGCCTACATCCCCTGGATCGAGGCAACACGCATCAGGGACTTCTTCCTGCACTAAGCGGGGCCGCCTGACTCGGCGCTGACAGCAAACATAAGCTCTGCTCTGTTTCGTATCCGACGTCTGCAGACAACTACCATCTGTTTTTTTTTTTTCCTTTTCTAAACAGTCTCATAGCAACAGTTCAACCAACAACCACATTAAGATGTAAATACATGTTCTGAATGTGAAATGTTTTATAACACACCATATTTTACAGTCTACACCGTGCACTGCTCTGGCTTCGAACAGCAGGAAGTTGCGGCAGAGCACTGCAGAGTACACAATACTCATGACATCCAGTCAACATTTGCGTAATAAAATTGGTTAAAAGCAAATTTTTTGTCATCATTTCCCATTTTTTATTGTAGTTTTTAATACAGCCGGTTTGATGGAGACACATAAACAGCTTTACAGTGAAACCACTGCAGATACGCTTCAATAAATACATGAGTAGAACTACGGCTGAGTTCTGTTTGTACATCGTAGGTGAAAATCTCTTCTCTTGCTCTTCTACAACAGAAGAGCAAATCAGTCCAGAATCAGTACATTAATCCACCGATGTTCATCTGGTGAACCACACACACCAGATGTCACCTTACTAATTGGCTCAGTCAACCCAAATACCATGGGTTCATTGATTTCAAAACTAGCATTAAAGAAGACTGATTAGTCTCCCATAGACGATGATATAACAAATGACACACCTCTATAAAACATCCTCACAGGTGCTCCTCATTACTGATCAGATCAGTGACAGGAATACCTCCGAGGATGAGGACAAATGAAGAGAGGGGTGTTACAGGACGGTCTACATCTGGGTTCCCAGTGGAATTGAGTCCAATCTTCTTTTTCAAACACATCTTTTTTGATCCCCAGAATGCTCCTGGAGAAAGAAAGTGGCTACAGAGGGGGGAACCAGCGAACTGGGACCGACCCTCATACGTCCCTGAAAGGCACACTGCATTTGACCAGAGTCTAATTCCTCTTAGCTGTGGTTAAAGGCTGTGTCCTGGAGAGATATTTGGCCCTAATGTGGAAGCAGATGTGTGTGGGAGAGGGTTAGTACAGCCTGGAGGATGACGACGAGCCGGTGAGGTGGTCCCAGTTGTTGTAGAGAGCGTAGGCACTGGACAGGGCTAAACCAACCAGACCTCCTCGGGCTGCTCCTTTCAGGCCGCCTGAAAACACACGGTAGAAACAGAGTGAGTGATGAGGATGTGCATGAACATCAACATTACAAACATCTGTCAGACAGCAACTTCAGGAAACACTTCTATTTTAACTGACCGCAAGTATTAGATGGTTCATCTAGACCCATCTCCATAGTGCTGCATCAGCGCTAGAAAAAGGTCTGAGGCACCCTTCTATCGTTCTGCTATGGGGAAAAAACATTCAAGCTTGTTTGTATTTCTTTTTGTAATGACCAGGCACACAGCCTTAAGCCCAGCTCAGACCAAAGATTCACAACGAGATGATAAACAGGCAACTACTTGCAACGCAACGTTCTGCAGCGTTCTAAAAACCTGCCTCTTCGCACCAATGCAACTAGATGAGATGGTGTATCATCTCAATGCAACAACTCTCTGTACTTCTGTTCTGATTTGCAGCTTTTCAGGCTTATTTTGTGGTGCTCTGGCAAATTAGGGATTTGTTTTGGTGGAATGTTAGCACGAGGGGAGGTGAGCATTGTTATTAAAATGGCTGATTCTTTGCTAGAAAAGAAAAAACACTTAAAAAAAAGACGGTAACAGACGAATGTCGACTGTGTGATTCAACTTAGCTGATAAAAAAAGAAACATAATTTGATTATCAGGTTGATAATCAATAGCCTGACTTTACTTCAATTCCAGAGGAGCTCAGAGGACCCTTCGAAACAAAAGACAATTACGTAGCTGTATGTGGCTCTAGCAGAACATTACTACAATGAAATCATAGAGGCTTGTGTGAAATGGAACGAATTGGTACATTGGTGAAGTCACTGTCACTGGTGCGTGTTGCTGCCAGAGTTTAAAAACATGGCACATCAACTCTGACTGGCCGTGACAGAAAACGAATAAAAGTCAGGCATTAAAGATCCTGCAAGACGGAGTCTGGGCTTTTCGGAGGTGTGTTCACAAGTTGTGTTATTCGTCGTAGATCTTTATAAAATTATAGCCCTAAAAGGCAGGCTTATAGTCACAGTGCACATCCGATGAGTCAGGCTATGGCTCAACAGATTCACTCATCCACTCTCAAAACATTTGATTTGTTCAAACTGTTAAGTATATTTTAATAATGACCTCAATATCCACATATTTACTGTACTGCCCTCTGTGTGCCACATCATGCCTACAGAGTATTTACATAGCGGAAGATAAATGAGACATAATGGAGGTAAGTTATACGATGCAAAATTTACCTAATTTTGTCAAGCAAAAAACACTCTTAAAGTTGAATCAGATGGTTATTAGCACTCCAATTATTATACAACTAATCAGATAGGACACTGGGAAAAATTATATTCATCAAACATGTTGATACTTTACTGTTTAGGGCATTTAATAAGCAACATCGCCAAATAATCACTTGTTTTAGCTTCTCAGATGTGAGGAGTTGCTGCTTTTCTCTAAAGTTGCTGTAAATTATTATCTTTAGAAATAAGTTTGTCAGAGAAAAACAGACATTTGAAGACTTATTTTATGTCTCTGGGAAGCTGTAATGGGCATGGATTTAATAGATTACCCAATAAACAAAAAAGAGATAACCCCCACATTCATAAATAATGACAGTAATCGTTCGTTGCAGCCTAATGTCCATAAAAATAATGCTGTGGTCGTTAAGTAAGATTAAAGTCGTCACTCATTTAGAGGAGAAACTGTGAAACCATAATACTTCAACCGATGGATTTTATATGGAGAGACAATAAATGGTAAAATCTAATTATCCTCATCTCATTAAAACCCATCTGGAAACATTTTCAGGTTAAAGTCAATAACATTAACACCATAATGGCAGATACACAGGCAGAAAAGACACTTACTGGCTGATTTAAAGAGCATCCCAGTTAACGTCCCAGCAGCCACTGTGTTGATGTCATCTTCCGCTCCTCTGGCCTTCTCTATCGCCACACCAAAAACACTGTATAACAAGGCTGCAACGGCACAGAAAATACAGAGTTTTAAACAAGGTGGCAAAAAAATAGCTTACAACACATCTGTATTATGTGAGAGTCAACTTGAAAATTAACAAGTCCAACATCGACACAAAATCCATAAAGGCACACTAAAGCCCCGTTTCCACCGAGCAGTTCTGTTTCCACTGTGAAAAGTTGTGGATGGTACCAATGAACCGTTCTGTACCTGTCCCCATGTTTGGTCCCCCCTCTGTTGGGGTACCTAGCACACAGATCTGGTACTAAAAGGTGGAGCTGTGAACACTGCAGTCTGATTGGTCAGTAGAGGACGGTCACTCTGCTCAGGGCTGAGTTGTGTCTGGTTTTGAGGCTCATGTAACCACTGTTCATACTGTGGAGAGTTTTATTAGTAAACTGTAACTATAAAATGAAAGGATGTTTTGCTGCCTCTCACAGCAGCTGGAGTCTGAGGAAAAATAACTTCATTCACTGGGCCGACTGCCGGCAACTTTTAAGGTGTAATGTTTACTTGTAATGTTACTCAATGCATGAGGTGACGACATGAATCAATCAACACACCTTAAATTTCACTGTGACAACTTTGACCATCACTTAAGCTTTTATATGACAGACACTTTTAGTAATGAGTGGATCTGCAAGCGTTCATATATATCAATTTCGACCGGGTTATGTGAACTGCATATATTCTAATCCTCACTCAGAGAAAAAAAATAAGCATCGTGGAGCGTTGTTCCTGTGGGCTCCAGCAACACTAAACCCCTGAGCTTGCCTGAGAAGGACTAAATGCACAAGCCCTCTATTTTTAAATATCCCATGGAGAGACACTCTCACTGCAGCCTGTTTTATTTCGTTCTGTGGACGATAAACGAGGTGCACACTTCCATCTGTGTATAATACAGTGAGTGCTGGACGGAGCAGTGAGTGACAACAACCCCGCCCACATTTAAGAGTACTGTTTGCAGTGGAAACACTAGGGTCTAGGTACCATGTCTGAAGGGTTACTGTTGGTTCCAAAGGTACCATACTGAAAGTGTTTGGTGGAAATGGGGCTTAAAAAAGTAATGCTGTCTTATATGTAGCACTGAAACACACAGATAGTGATCCATGAGATGAGTTAACATGCTAGTTAATATTATTTTTTGGTCTTACCAACAGAGCCCAGAGAGTTGGCCCATGAAGCACCCTGTCTGGTCACCATGTTGAGAATCCTTGGGAAAGAAAGAAAACAATTAGAGGACAGATCAAGAGATCCAGGTGTATGTTGGTGAAGATTCTCAGTCATTCAGGTCATGGTAATCATAATTGCTATATCACTGGTAATTAGACTTGCTTGCGTTTCAGTCCTAAAGAAACACAAGCAAGTCCAGTTGCCTACGACATCCAGGAAATATTACAGGTAATACTACTGCTAAACTGAACTCTGTCTCAATACTCACTGCACATTACGAGGTTTGGACCATCCCATGTCTCGAGTCTCCTTCAGGCTCACCCTGAGACCATTTACAGCTCCAAGTGCAGCTCCTGTAGTCAACACAAACGAACAGAAAGGCTGAGTGGGGCATTGGGTTATAACTCGTATTCATACATAACAATGACAACTGAAAACATTCAGCTGCTTTAATTCTGTTTACTCCAGTTAAACCGTGACCTCAAACAGTATGTGGGCATCTAAACTTGATTGTTGACCATGTGATTCCAAAACCATGATGCATCATCTGCTGCTGTAACAACCTCAACTCTTCTGGGAAGATTTTCCACAGTATTAATAGAAGCTCACTGAAGGAGCTCCCTCCCATTCAGGCACAATATCATAAGTGAGGTTGACAACTGATGTTGGGTGATCAGGACTGGCTCGCAATCTACAACTCAGTTCATCCAAAAGGTGACGGATGTTGAGGTCAGGACTCCGTGCAATATAGTCATGTTCTTTCACACCAAACTTTTGTGCATGAGGGCATCAGAATCAGGATAAGATCTGTACCCAGTAGATTCTCACTAACAAGTAAGAACATTAAACACATTAAGGGAAATAAAAATAAGGCAAAGTATTGCAACAGCCAAGAACATCCATCCATTTTCAACTGCTTATCCGAAGCCAGGACGTGGAAGCAGCAGGCCGAGCAAAGTATTCCAGACGTCCCTCTCTCCAGCAACACTTTCCAGCTCCTCCTGGGGGACCCCAAGGCGTTCCCAGGCCAGATGAGATATGTAATCCCTCCAGCATGTTCTGGGTCTGCCCCGGGGCCTCCTTCAAGTGGGATGTGCCTAAAACACCTCTAACAGGAAGCGTCCAGCAAGCATCCTGATCAGATGCCCGAACCACCTCAACTGACCCCTTTTGACACAAAAGAGCAGCAGCTCTACTCCGAGCTCCCTCCAGATGTCCAAGCTGAGAGGAAACTCATTCCGGCCGCTTATATCTGCGATCTCATTCTTTAGGTCACTACTGTTGGATTATTGTAAAAAGGTTATATATTGATCATTTATATCCATTCTCTAAATGAGTGATATGTAGAGGATGTGAAGCTTAGTTGTAGGGGACAATTACTGTGTGTGTAGTAGACAGAGCTGCAGGCGCCAGTACCCAGAGATAAGAAAGAACACCAAGACAATAACAAATACCTTATAAGCACAGAATGTCCTAGGATAGTGAGCCTTCTTGTACATCACTGACAACAAGTTCTCATACACAGCTGATGCGCTGAAGCACACTTTAGCAGTGTGCATGTTTTCGTTTAACCTTGCTTTGCAGGAGCAGTTGACGTGAAAGCAGTAAGGCAACACTACCCAGAGCTCATGACCATAAGTGAGGGTTGAGACGAAGATGGACCAGTTTATCGAAAGCTTTGCCTTCTGGCTCACTTTCTTTTCACCACCTCAGTCCGGCACAGCACTCGCATCACTGCAGATGCCAGCGGATCCATCTCACACTCCATTTTACCCCCACTTGTGAACAAGACCCCGAGATACTTGAACTCATTTGTTTGGGAGAGTAAAAGTAAAAGAGTAAAAGAGTACTTTAACATAACAAATGCGTACTATATAGCTGTGGTTATAGAATACGCTGTGCTATTTGGTGCAAGACGTGCAAAAATATTAGTCAGGGCATGTGCAAAAAATGTTCAATGTGCAGAGAAAATAGTCCAAGGTGTGTCTTAATGTAATAAAAATAGACAGTGTCTGTGAGAGGGAGGGGTATGAGTCCATGTCAGTGGGGGTCCCAGGCCTTGAAACAGATGAGGGTGCTTTTAAAACTGCTGCCAAAAAGTTTGACGTACACTGAGGTCTGAATATCACTGAATTTCATCTGATTTAGACCAGCTCAACACTTGAAAGGCAGCCATGGGTTAGTACAAAAACTAAGGGAACAGTAGTGTCCTCATAATTCTGACATATAAAATATAGGTATAGTACACTAAGTTTACTAAATTGTTCACAATAACAGCAAACAAAGCAAAATATTCCTATTAAACAGAATAAATAATGTTTTAGGTACAACTTAAGTTAGTTGTGTGACCCTGTCATGTTACAGGTTATCTCTTACCAGTCATGCAGGATCCTCCAATAGTAAAGAAAGCCAGTTCAAACCTCCCTCTTGTTTTATTGGCGCCTGTGGGCAGGATGAACTCATCTGTGTCCTAAAACACAACACAGTCATGAAAATACCCCAAAACACATCAACATGAACCCAAATTAGCTAAATGCTACTAGCTAGCTTACCTGAACCAGGTAACGAGGGTCGACATTCAGGTAAGGGGACAGAGGACTCATTCCTGTCACTGAAATGACAGCACAGCGGAAATATTAAGTCTTTTTTACACCACTTATCGTTTATATTTCGAGAAAGTTTAATTTACATGGTATTTAAAGCCGACTAGCTATGTAACAGCTGCTACCGGTTTAAGCTAACACGAGTAATGTGAGAGCTAACGGTACTGTAACACTGCATGATACTTACAGGGAACACCGGCGAGCTCTGTGTTGGAGTATTCAGGTGCACCTCCTCCAAAGAGACTCCCGAAACCTCCTTTCATTCCTCCTGAACCTTGTGAGTTGTTGTCCATGGCTGTGGGAGATCCGAGGGGTCACCTGGTGAACACCGGAGCAGGGGGGAAGCTGCTAGCCGAGCAGACCTGGCTAACGTTAACAAGCGCTAGCTAGCTAGCTGTGTCGAAACACTCAAATTACAAGACAAACTAATCAACGACGAGCTGCTGGACTCACCGACACCAACAGACACTGCCCTGATAATGTGTATTTTGAATCCTAAATGAGTTTTCCAGGCGAGAAAACAGGATTTTCGTTACAGATTACCGAGCTCGCCTCCTCGTCAACACTCTGACCTCCAGCACCACGCTCTGCCGTAAAGCGACTCGTGACGTTGCACGTTACGTCATATTCGACTATAAACACACAAAAATCTGTAATAAACGTCAATTTAATGTCACAGTTTCTGATCTTAACGTATTTAACGCGAATATAAGTTCAGTATGTGCAAAAATAAAACATATTTGATGACGTTTGTAAGTCCCGCGACTTTACGACACCTTCACAGACCTGGGATCTGTTTACCTAACCCAAGGGCAAACGGTGTGAAGCAGCCAGGACTTTACAAACTGACTCCAGGCTAGGAGAAGAAAGAAACTGTTATCACGAGGTTTCTTATCAACAGTTTGATCATAGTGAAGACACAGTTTTATATATAAACAGAGGCAGAATAAGTACTCAAGTCAAAGTAGCAAATTAAACACTATTTTGCTCTGTTAAAACTAAAAGTTTGGTTTTCGAAGTTACAGAAGTGGTTACTATCAGCAAAGGGTACTTAAAAGTATCAAAAACAAAAGTACTAATTTTGTAGAATGATTTCCTTTTAGATTTCATCACATTTTATATACTTAAAATCAGTTTTAGTAAGCACTTCTCCTCTTCCAAGAACATCCGTTTACCTGTCAGTGTGTCATATCAAGATGCTGATTAATTAGCATCATTACTACACAGGTAAACCTTGGGATGGTCACAATAAAAGGCTGCCCTAAAATATGCAGTTTGATCACACAACACAACGACACAGGTGTTTCAAATTCAGAGGGAGTGTGCCGTTGGCATGCTGACTGCAGGAATGTCCTCCAGCACTGTTGCACGTGAACTGAATGTCCATTTCACTACCATAAGCTGTCTCCAGTGTCATTTCACGTTAATTTGACAGCACACCCAACCGGCCTCACACCGCACAAGTCGGTTACGACCCCAGTGAGGACAATGCAGATGAGCATCTTTGAGACAGTTTGTTTGTGCAGAAATTCTTTGTCTGGGCAAACCAATTAATGCATCAGCTGTTAGTGTGGCTGGTTTCAGATGATGTTGCATGTGAAGAAGCTGTCGAGGTCCTTAGCTTGTGTGGCCGGTTGAATGTGCTGCCAAATTAACGGAAATTACACTGGAGATGGCTTACAAAGATGAAATGAACATTCAGTTCACATGCAACAGCTCTGGGGGACATTCCTGCAGTCAGCATGCCAACGGCACGCTCCCTCAAAACTTGAAACATCTGTGTCATTGTGTTGTGTGATCAAACTGAACATTTCAGAGTGACCTTTTATTGTGACCATCCCAAGGTTCACCTGTGTAGTAATGATGCTGTTTATTTAATCAGCATGATGATATGACACAGCTGACAGGTGGATTGATTTTCTTGGAAAAGGAGAACTAACACAGATTGCAGAACTGCTGCAAGAACCATGACATTAAGTTGATTCAACTTAATTAAGTTTTTCAAGTTCAAAGCAAATCATGTTGGTTGTACTAAACTGATTAAGTTTGTGAGATTATAAAAGAGTCAAAGGATTTAATCCATAAGGTTAGAGTTTCAACTACTTAAAAATATGCGTGCAAATAGTTACCCTATTTTTTTTTCAAGTTGTAACCAGCAGTATTTGTTTTAGAGGGCAATATACACTGCATGATATGATAGATACAGTGCTTGGGAGTCACGGGTTGTGGGCTAATTTTATTATCAAATAAATGTAATATAAATCAGTTACAGTTACTGACTGAGCTATATGAGATCAATAGAAAAATACGAAACATTGTCAACTGTAATAAAGTCCCAATGTCCTCAAACGAGACGATAATAAAGTCTCAATGTCCTCAAACAAGTCCTTCCTAATTAACAGTGTCTTATCTTGTTACTGTTGCTAAAGTTGGTCAAATTTGTTTATATATCAAACTACGAACATTATTAATCATAAATAAACAAGTTTCAACCATAAAATGTGATCAGGTTTTGGACCTTGTCCACTTTTGTCTCAGGATCAGCTGCAGACTGACTTGGCAGAGATGGCTGCCATCTTGTTTTTACATGGATTAGTGTATTGTGCTCTTACTGCCACTAGATGGCACAAAAAGTGTCCACGAACAGGTCTAAGTTAAGTAGAATGAAGTGTAAGATCAAGTAAACCCAAAATGTAATGACCTTATGTGAGGACACAGGGTCTCAGGAGGATAAAGCAGAGAGGCACAGAAAATACTCACATTTAAGACGCTGCAGGCAAGTGTTTGGCTGTTGTCGCATTAATTTTCTGTCGATCAACTCATGGCTCAGCTTTCACATGCAGTTTTTAATGCTCACCTGTTGCAGTTTATTGTAAATCAGGTGTCAAACATACCACAGGGGGGCCAGAAGGTCCAATCTGGCCCTCTGGATGACTTTGCCCACCTAATGCTGATGCTCATGTGAAGGCTGAGAAGTTTCAGGAGCAAGTTAAACAGTGAGCAGATACTTCATGTAAAATGCTGCTTTAGAGGCTTTTCCACCCTGACCAGAATACAGTTCTCTGAAATAACAATAAATACTTTCTGTGGTCATATTTAAAGATATTGAACATTGTGTAAATATATTGTCAACCAGTAGCCTCAGTGCAAAAGAATCTGTATCAGACTTCTATCTTCAAACAACATTAGTGTAACCCTGCTGCTGAGGCACTGATAACACTTCAGATTGTAACTGGTTTATAAGGCAGCGGATGACTTCACCTGCTTCGTCAACAGCTTCCACTTTAGTGGGAAATTATGAAAACAATGCAGATGTTATGAAAGTGAGTAACAGACTGACTGAATGTGGATAAACCGAGACATACTGTTGAATTTGCACATATTTTTCTGAGGATATCACGGGCTGTTCATCAACTGCTTTGTAAATGGATGTACGATTTCAGAATGGACGTCTTTACACTAAAAAAAAGGATGAACATTTTCAAGGGGTTGATATTTATAGGTTATTATGCAGTGGCTTTACTGGTCCAGCCCACTTGAGATCAAATTGAGTTGTGGCCCATGAACTAAAATGAGTTTGACACCTCTGTTGGAATCTTGCTGTAACAAAATGGTGGGGTTCCTCTCATGAGACAGAGGGAAGTCCAGTCCAGTGTTTAGTAAGGATGTCCTGTTTAAAGGGATAGTTTGAATTTTTTGAAGTGTGGTTGTGTGAGGTACTTATCCATCGTCTGTGTATAAACTGAGGCGTTATGTTGAATTTGCACATATTTTTTTTAGGATATCGCCGACTGTTCATTCTTTGTTTTGTAAATGGATGAACGTTTTCAGGATGGACTTCTTTACACTAAAAGAAAGGGGGAACATTTTGAAGGAGTTGTTATTTATAGGTTATTATGCAATGGTTTTACTGGTCCAGCCCACTTGAGATCAAATTGGGTTGTATGTGGCCCCTGAACTGAAATGAGTTTGACACCTCTGTTTTAAATCCTCTTGGAACAAAATGATGGTGTTCCTCTCATGAGACACCGGGAGGCAGCAGAGAGCTGACAGCATTAACAGACCAGCTGTAAAGGGGTCAAACCTGTTGGTTCTGGTCCTCCTCGGTCCTCATTCTAATTAGGTCTGATTTAATTTACTTATGCAGTTAAATTTGTTTTCAGTGCGCAACAGAAACAAGTTGGATTTGTTTGCATCACTTGTAGTGGAGAGGCAGAGCTGGGTTACATGACTTTCATACGACACCTGTCAGATGATTCCCCACCTTTCAAGCCCTACAGGGTGTTCACCCATGATGCAACAGGGAGACAAGGGAGGAACACACACACACATGCACACGTACGTGCACATTTATGCATGCATGCACACGTACGTGCACATTTATGCAGCGCAGCCCCGGCCATCTGCTGCCGGTCAAAGGGACAGAGGCACTGAAGGAATTTAGTGTGTTGAATTTCACGAATAACAGAGCATCTTATTTGGATTCTGCCATTGTATGTGTGTATTCAGACGGGGCCAAGTGGAGCGATGAAGTTTGCCATTGTCGCCCAGTGTGGGTGTTTTCAGACTCTCTGGCATGATCTGTGAGTTAGTGTTCTCTGTGTTACTGCCCAGTGTGCCCACTGTCTTTCCCACAATGCGCCATTCAGCCCTGGGCCTCTCTCCCTCTCTCTGTGCTCACACACTCCCAGACTAAGCTGCCACCCATTTTGTGCCTCTGGCTAATCATCATCATCATCATCATCATCATCTCATCATAATCATCGTCGTCGTCGTTGGGCTACAAACCAAATTTTCAGTTGTGGGATAAAATAGCTGTGATGTCATCTTTGTTATCTTTTTTCGGCCCTGTTTTCATCCTCCATTTCCTCTCCTCCCCTCTCCGTCTCTTTCTCTTTCTTTCTGTCTCTCTGAGCTCCCAAACACAAAAGACAGAGAGGCCACGACAGGACCCCAGTGTATGCTGGTTGTCAAGGAGACAAGGAGACAGTGTTGGGTCTTTAAACTGCCTCAGAGGGGTGTGTGGAGTTAGGGGGAGTTGGCCTTATTTACATGGGAAGAGGACAAGGGAGCGAGAGAGAGAGGGGTTTGAAATACAACTTTTGAGCAGCTTATAGGACTCCTGTTATTCAGCTAAAAATCATTCCACTGCTCGGCCATCAAATATTTACCAAGCAGAGGGAATGTGGAGCTGTTCATTATGTGGAGAATGCTGTGCATACATAGTAATGTAAATCAACCTGTCTTTTCCTCTCACTTTCTCTCTTTATCTCCCCCACACACACACGCACACGCACACACACACACACACACACACACACACACACACACACACAAGCACACTTTGATTGTAAGCGCTGGGAGCTCTGGGCCCCAGTGTTGGCAATGGCGAGGAGCTGACTGCAGAATACATTACCAGATGCTTGAAGAGTGTTTCATACCAGACTAGGAGACACACAAAAAAGGAGCCCAAAACTTGACTGAAAACAGGAAAAACAGAGACAAGAGTACACACCCAACCACATGCACCCCCACCCATTTATATATCCACACAGTCTCTCTTGTACTTTCTCTCTCTTTGCTATCTTGCTTCTTCCTGTCTGCAGCGGTCACATTATGTCCTCTCTCTTTCTCTCTGTGATCAGGGGGTTGCGGTCGCAGAGCAGGCTCAACTCCAAGCCTGAAGTTCAATATCACCCCTCAACTCCACAATGAAAGCAGGAAGGGCAGGGAGAGGACGAATGAGCCACCCACTGCTGCATTCACCACGGGGAGAAAAAAAAAAAAAACCCATGTGATTTTCCTCCTTTTTTATTCTGCGTGTGAAACCTTAATCGTTTTAACTTCAACTGTCAAAGGCTCAAATTACCCACGTTTTCCGTCAAATAACCCTCTTTATGTTTTAATTTTTAATCAGCGCACCCTCAGAGGGAGACAGACTAATTAAAACAAATGTGGCTACCATGACACATGTAGGTTATTAGCGGTGGGTTTTCAGAGACTTCAGGGACAGGCTGCGATCCTGTGTATTTACTCTGCAGATGTTTGAGGGCGAGCTTGCACAATCAATTTCCCTTTAATTCCCAAGCCATCTAGTCCTCCAAACCTGAACCCCCTCCTCCCTTTTTTTTTTCTGTTATACATGTGCATGCCTCGGAGAAACCATGGTGAGCTGGGTGTGTTTTGTCCTCTCTTATTACACACATCGACGTGTGTAACGTCTACTTAAATAGCAGGAGTAGATAGAAAACAAGAGAAAGAGAGTGGAAAAGCTGAAGTAGGGAAAAACATGTTTTCGCCCTTTCCCTGCGTTTTGTCTCAAGTATCTGCCCGGTCCCCCCGCACCACCACCCCCCCTCCCTCTGTATCTGAGGAGTGTTTGGTGATTAGTATGCAGAAAGGAAGCTGATTTGCATAATTAAGTGCTACAGAGAAAAAGCAACAAAGATTGTTAGTTTTACAACTATGAGTTTAATAGTGTACAAAGAGTTATTCCTGCTCACTTTAAAAGTTAAAAGTTCAACACATATCTTTCTTTTTCATTTCTTTAGACACACATGTAATTTTTTTTAAAAAGAATTCAAAGCAGAGACAGATACTACAGAAGCTGACAGACGCCGTCCTCCCAATAACTTTTTAAATTCTGTTAAGTCGAGGTTAAGAGATAATTATGTTGTTATCTCGAGATAAGGAGACAATCAACCCATTATCATGAGAAAACGAAAGGTGTTATCTCAAGATAACAAACTTTTTATGTTGAGACAACACATTTATTATTTCATTATCTCAAGAAAACAAGCATCGTTATCTTGTGATAACAAAATCTCTTATCTCGAGAAACCAAACAGTTGTTTCATTTCGTTATCCTTTATCTGAAGATAACGAGTTAAGTATTTAGTTATCTTGTGAAAACAAGCTTTGTTATCTTGTGACAATGAGATAATCAACCAGTTATCACGTGAAAATGAGAGGTTGTCTTATTTAATTATTTAAGATAATACATTGTTCATGTCATAATCTCGAGCTAAGGAGATAACCAACCCGTTGTTGCAAGAAAAAAAAACAGGTTGTATTATTTTCTTATCTCGAGGGGGGGGGGGGGCATTGTTGTCTCAAGATAACGAGATAATAAACTTTTAATCATCAAGAACAAAAGTTATCTCGAGATGAAGAGATAATTGCCAAAAAGATCATTTCCTCGTATGAGACTACTTATGATGTATAAGTGGCCCAATGCCATTTATCACGAGGAAATGAAAGGTTGCTTTATTTCTTCATCTCGAGAAAAGGAGATAATCAACCTTTTTTCGCAGGAAAAGAAAAGGTTGTTTCATTTCGCTATTTCGAGAACACAAAATTTGTTATCTCAAGATAAAGAGATAATTACCAAAAGGTAATTTCCTCCTGTTGGGCCACTAACATACTCTTCTAAGTAGTCTAATAAGAGGAAATTACCTTCTTTGAAAGTATTTTGTTATCTCGAGATAACAAATGTTGCGTTCTCGAATATAACCTTTTGTTTTCTTGTGATAAATTGCTCATTTTCTTGGGATAATGACATCCTTAACTCGTTATCGCAAGATGAAAACACTTGTTTCCCTCGAGATAAAGAAATAATTAAAGTGTTCTCTCGAGATAACGACATGAAACAACCTTTAGTCTTTCACGTGATAATGGGTTGGTTATCCCATAAGCGCTAGATAACAAAGCTTGTTTTCACAAGATAACAACATGAAACAACCTTTTGTTTTCTCACGATAACAGATTATCTTGTTATCACAAGATATCAACGCTTGTTCTCTCGAGATAATGAAATAACTAACGTGTTATCTTGACATCTTGAAAGCTTGTCATCTTGAGATAGCACCTTTCGTTTTCTCATAACAGGTTGATTATGTCACTATCTTGAGATAACAGCTTGTTCCCTCAAGATACAACCCTTTGTTTTCTTCTGATAACAGGTCAATTATCTTGTTTTTTTTAAAGATAACAAAGCTTGTTAACTTGAGATAAAGAAATAATCAACTTATTTTCTCAAGATAAAAACAGCTTGTTTTCTCAAGATAACAAAACAAAACAACCTTTTGATTTCTCATAATAATGGTTGGATTATCTTATTTCAAAATAACAAAGCTCGTTAACTTAAGATAACAATATAATCAACTTCTTTTCTCAAGATAAAAACAGCTTGTTTTCTTGGGATAACAAAGTTAAACAACCTTTTGTTTTCATGTGATAATGGGAGCATCATCTTATCACAAGATAATGCTAGTAGATAATGAAATAGTTAACGAGTTATCTCGAGATAACAAAATAAAACAACCCTTTGTTTTCTCATGATGACGTATTGATTATCTCATCTTGAGATAACAGAGCTTGTTCTCTCAAGATACATCCTTAGTTTTCTCGTGATAATGGGTCTATTATGTTGTTTTCTCAAGATGACAAAATAAAACCTTTTGTTTTCATGTTTTCAAAATAACATCGCTTGTTAACTTAAAATAACAGAATAATCAACCTGTTATCTTGAGATAAAAACAGCTTGTTGTTGGCATAACAAAGTAAAACAACTTTTTATTTTCACGTGATAATGGATCGATTATGTTGTTATCATGACATAAACAAGCTTGTTTTCTCGATAACAAAATAAAACCTTTTGTTTTCTTGTGATAATGGGTGGATTATCTCATTATTTCAAAACAAAATAATCAACTTATCTCGAGATAAAAACAGCTTGTTTTCTTGGGATAACAACATAAAACAACCTTTTGGTTTCTCGTGATGACGGGTTGATTAACGCATCATGAAACAAAAAGCTTTTCTCAAGATAACAAAATAAAACCCTTTGTTTTGCCATGATAACAGGTTGATTATTTTGTTATCTCGAGATAACAGAATTTAAAAAACACTTGGGAGGACAGCTGCTGTCGGCTTCCGTGAGATACCATTAAAGTTGTTAATGATCACAGAAGTGGTAACAGTTAGTAACCTACACTTGAAGAGTAGATTAATGTCGTACTACACTGTTAATTGTCACACTCATAAAATACAAAAGGCACAGAGGGCAAGCGATGTTGATCTCAAAGGCTCAAGTTAATACAGAGGACATCAGAGACTCCAGTATATCAGGACATTGATCACTAATGACACATGAAGGGTAGTTACACTCATCAAATTACTCTCCTTAATAAGGCATAATGTTCTTATCTGAAAATGTCATTTAATGTTATTTTCCACGTACAAAATAGAATATAAAAATACATTATAAACTTGTTACAGATGTTACGGCTCCATGATTTTTTTTCTGTTTTTTTTTCTGTCAAGGCATCGGTTGGTTTGTGTGTATGTGCGTGTGTAACTTTACCACACCGTCTGAATAAAAGCGGATACACATGCAGAAATATAGATATGGACTTCATCTCCAACAAAACAAACAAACAAACAAAAAGATAAAATATAACACTGTTCTCTAGAGGTATCCAAACCTCACACATAAACATTTCAGAAATCGTAGCTGCTGCTGCTTCAATACTGCATTTCACCTCCAATTCAAATGAGCCACTTTTGCTTTTTGTTTTTGGCACTAAAATCTGAATTGAGAAGAGTTAGAGATGTAAAATCATAAAATGTGGATGACTAATCTGCATAAACCCAAAGGACATAATTTCATACTGGGTACAAACCCACGATGTAGTAAAAGATTTAGGTGTAACATTGTTCCATCGCTCTGAAATAAATAAAGGCACTGTTGTTCAAGCTCGTACAATACTGTAGTGTGAGAAAGGCAAAGGCATCGTTGTGTAAGTCCTCTAGATTTAGACAAAAGATGTGCAACCTCCCCTCTGTGTGTGTGTGTGTGTCTGTGTGTGTGTGTACTGTACAGACTTGGCATTTATACTGCATATGTTGACTCAGTATCGAGATGATTTACCTGTTAAAAAAACTTCAGAGATACTTTGGCATTTTGGATTCCAGTTTGTTATTTTTCCTCACCGAGCATCTGTTGTGGTGAAAAAGGCTCAGAGCTGGCATTTTACTTTACTTCTTTTTTAAGTTTTCCTCATTCGAACGTGTCAAGAGGAAATGGAAATGTCTAAAGGAAATGAGGCACAGATTGATACGCTCTTTAAAAAGAGACATTTTAAACACATCATTGGAACACGTCAGTGTTACCTGTTCAGGGGAGAGCATGTTAATATATGGAAGTTTTAACACCAATTATGAAGTGTAAATTGTTGAATGTATGTCGGCACAGAAAAGAAGAAATCCCTGTGGTGAATGTGTGACAAAGTTAGAGGAATACTTCACCTACAGAATTACCGTTTGTATATCAATAACTCACCCTGTGTTGTGTTAAACTGTAAAGAAATTGGGGTTTTTTTGCATCCTTCTATGGTGAATGGAGAATCCAAAAACAGAGAAAATTCTTATGACTTGTACTCAAAGGCGTTGCGCTTAACAAAAGCAAAACTATATCTAAACATACATTTCTACTGAACCTGCTCTGTGGTCCGAATCTCACGGCAGCATTTACAAGCGGACCAGATCAAATGCCTTGTGTGAGAAAGCTGCTCTTGATTGGTCAGAATTTCCATGTGGGAAAAATCCAGGAAGTAAACAAAACGATGAAGAAGAGTACACTGTCAAGATAAATGTGACACTTTCTAATGTCACAATGGAGGGACAACTGCGCAGGTTGATTTTAGCGCTGCTCATCGTGGACTATATTGCTGTCATTGTTCATTTGAGTCAAAGCATACAGTTTGAAAACGAGGCGCGGCTCCAACTAGAAAACAATGTTTTGATGCATTGGATGTGCTGAATGTGCATATTAAGGCAGTACAGGAGGAGGCGCACATTAATAATCCTCCAGGACTGTAACATGCTCATGTTTAACCCAAACAATGTGTCATGTGACTGCAGTTGGTTCAGATCCAGGTCGGAACACGTTCTCACCACAAATGAACCGCACCAGAGTTCGTTTGTAACCAGACAGAGACTGACACCGTACTTAAGGCGTAGGCTCAATGTCGACACAGAGATGTGCACCTCTCTAGTAACGTAACTACACATCGCAGCGACGCAGACCTCCTGTCTGTTTCTGTAAGCTGAAACCATTTCCCTCAGTGGAAACAAAGCTTTTATTTGCTTTAATTTCACAGATAAGAAACAATAAATTGTGAAGACAATAAAGCCTCCACAAAAATAGCATTTTAAGTCTTGTGTGTGATTTATCCTGGCTTCATATGAGCAGAGGAAATCTCTGCTCGTCGCTAGGCTAATTTATACAATGTAAAATGCCATGGGATTGTGCTAATAACATTAGCATGTTCTATTTGTGAGGAATTTGTCTCTATTAAGTCATATTTAATGTGTGTTCTGAATCAACTAAACTTTACAGCACTTCATAGAAACCCCACTGCTGACTAGTGTTGTGGAGGTGTAACTGCAGAGTAACACAACAGCGTGGGCCACGGTGTAGGGTCTGCCACACAAGTATAAATCCCCCTTAACTGTTGCCATCCCTGAACTGGGAAGATGAGACTTGGATTATACTGCATGAGTTAACTGAGAGTCTGTTAACAGACGTTTTTGATATAGTTTTACTGTTGTTAAACGTGGACCCCATTTACTTCAATTCATCAAGAATGTTCTCCGTTTTTGAATCCTTCATTCATCATGAAGACATGCGGAAAAAACAAAGTTTTCATCACAAATTCAACGCATCACAGGGTGAGGAATTAATATGCAAATGATGGTCTTGTTGGTGAAGTGCTCCTTTAAGTAAAGGGTGCCCGATGAGGAAAGATGCTTCCAAATATCAACATATCTCTTTTTAGTTTTAGTGTTTATGGAGGGTTTCTGTGCTGGATAAGTACCATCATTATCAGTATAGTTACCATGTTATTAATAAAGTCATTATTATTGCATCACATGGACTGAGGGCAGGGCAGCTCAGAGACAGTTTGGCACAGCCAGGGATTGGTTTAGGAGCCCTTCACCAGTTTGGGGCCCGGTCCCCAGTAAAGTCTACTGGTTATGCATGGCAACAACTGTTACAAATTGGGATTCTGACTGGTTATGAAACATTCTCAGACTGGCTTTGGACTTTTTGAAAGGAAGGCACGTTTGGTAAAGTTTAGGTTAGGACTTGGTGATGGGCGGGGTCCTGAGGTTTACTCCCGTGATCGCTGTCGTCTGGTTGGCTGGTTAGACAGAAGCAGCCGGGGTTGTTCCCAATGTGCTGGTCTGGTTGGCTGAGCTGGGGGAGTGACGGGGCCGCGGGCCAATGAGCACGCCAGCAGGCGGAGATGGGTGGGTCATCAGTGGGCGGAAAGGTCAGAAGGTCAAGGGGTCATGGGTTAGTTGCCGTGGCAGCTAGAGTTAGACAGACAGAGACGGACAGACGTGGAAAGGAAACAAAAAGGGCACATAAAAGGGGACATAAAAAGAAAAAAAGATAGAAGAGAGATTAGTGTCAGCTAGTGGCGTCAGGATGACAACAAGGCAGATCTACGGCAGTCACACAGCATGAGGGGCGCTACAGAAGAGCTGCACAACACCTTCATGAGCCCTGCATAACCATTCAGAAGGACTTACATCAACCAGCGGGTGGTGACATAAGGAATGGCCGGTTAGAGATGCTCACGTGTGCTCATGAAGGTGTTTACAGGGTTGTGTTTTAAGGAGATGCCCCTCCTGTCGTGTGACCGCTGCTATAGTGATACTACTCATGCTAGCTGGGCTACGTCTAGCACAGACAGACAGTGAAACCATGGACAGAGAGGGAGACAGCATGGTTTCATGTGGGTGAGAAGGTGACCTTTATGTCCAAAGAAAAGTGTCCGGGCCTCAGAAATACTTTCGCTTACTGACAAGTAGAGCTATTGTTTAGCAGCAGGTGTAAGATTAACAGTTGTGATTAACTGATTATTGATTATGGTTTGATCTATTTGCTATGGAGTATTAGAAGAGCACCTAATGGCTACAGTAAGCAAAGAGGCACCATAAGAGATAGCAATGAGAGGTTAAGAGATGGTGATTTTAGAAACAATTTAACAATAGACAGACTAACTACAAGAATTTAGAGGCTTTGGTTTTCTTTAGAGATTTTTTTTTTCAATAGTCATCTTTATTGCCTTTTAGTGTTTTTTGTCCATCGTGTACAACAAGAGCACCACCGCTCACACACGCACGCACACACACGCACATATATTGTAGCTAGCTAGTCCATTTCTATTGCATAAAACAGTCACGAGGCCTGTGAATCGAGAAGGTCGCCTCGTCTTAAATAGACAAGAGCAAAACACTGCCTTCACTGCCACCTTTTTTTTCGCGGTGACTAAAACAGTAGTAGCTACACACCTTGAATAAAAGTCTGAAGTTTACATGGAGACACTTCATCTATAAAAAGCATGTCGTAAAAATAAAAATTTACAAACTAAAAAAAAAAAAAAAAAAAAAAAAAAAAAAAACTACAAGTATTTCCAAAGCGATCTTGTTCCATAAGCTTCATATAAGCACTTAAATCCTTAAAATCCCTATATACAAATTTATTTTGCAGCTAAATACATGGTAACAGCGCCACTCTGGCTAGGAAATATATGAAAGATGTAAACAGTCCCAATGATAAAGTCCAGTGGGCGACTGATAAGACCACAAACAACAGTATTTCATACAAAAGAGCTTGTAACACAGACCTCAGTAGTTATCACACGCTGTGTTTTAGTAGTAAAGACCAAAGATCATGTTGAATTGAATGACCTTCAGATATAAAGACAATCACTGTTACTTTAAAGGTCCAGTGTGTAGGATTTAGGGGGATAGATTTATTGGGGATAGATTTTGTTTAGTGTAAAATCACCTGAAAAGAAGAATCGTCATGTTTTTGTCACTTTAAAATGTTTATATCTACACAGGGAGCAATTCTCATTCATGTTGCACGTTGGTGTTTTCGCATTGGGCCACTGTAGTTTGCCGCCACTCTGTGACAATTTATCAATGTGAAACTGCTTTACTCTGTTGTTTTACCAGTTTAAATCACCAGGTTTGTTTGTTTTGGAGAGGAAGAGACCTCTGCTGATAATTCGGCTTCCGGCAAAAACCTCCTGAATGTTTTGATCTCAAGTTATCGGAGAAAAAATGGTGAGCACACATTAGCAGGTGCTGGGCTAGCGACCTGTTTCCAACATGCAGAACAGGGTCAGAGAAACATTAGAGATCGTTCTGCAGGGCCGCTACGAAGTCCCTTCTTTATGCTACCTTGCATTTTTACACAGAACCAAACAACGGTGCCTCCAGTGTGTGATTTACATAGAATGGCGGCATCCCCGAAGCAAAAGAGGTGTGACAGGCATGACATGTAATGACAGTGTTGGCCTCTAGTGCTTTATTGGCAATAACAATGGCATACTATATTTACCATCCATTATAGGCCGCTGATCTCGTCCTCTGCTCGGAGACTAAAGAGCTCCTGGACGTCATTGTTTTCCAAATTTGCGGACATTTATGTTGCTGTTCTTCTTCTTTAAGGGGCCGTTTTTGTGCCCTCAAAGTCATTGTTTTCAATGTAGATGCCCAGCAGGCGTGCTCAAACGCCAGAGCGATGCTGTCATGGCACGCACATGTTCCCAAATGCCTGTTCTTCAGGGCGCATTCAACTTTTGGAATGCAGTAGCACGCACCTCATGTCACGTGACAAGGAACAACCAATCACAGCCGACAGATATCTTTCCCTTCTTATGTAAATATTCAGTCTGATAAATACAGAAAAGTTGATCATGTTAATGCAGAGCTTTACATCTGTCCCACAGACGACAGGCCTACACACTTATAAACAGCTCCTGGAGGAAGATCAGCTCTGCACTCAGGATTTCAGTTAAGTAGGCTATACGATGCTTGCGCAACCTGCCGCTGCACTCGTGAAAGCTGGCACAAAAAGGCACAAAAGTAGCGCCCAGTGCCTGACCTTGTGTTTTCCAGGCGGTTAAAGACGTGGCATGTACATGGCAAGTTAGCTGCGAACTGCTTTTTAAGTCTCTCAGCAGTAGGTTGCACCATCATCAAAACGTCACACCCGTCCTATCCTGCCGGCTGTCCCTTTTACAAAGATGTTGACTCTGTGTCGTTACTTTCTTCCACCTCCAGCTTACAGACGAGACAACCCTGCCCCCATATTCCGCGACTGTACCTTTTATAAAGAACAGCGAGGCTAAATAACGGCACAAAATTCTCGCCGTGAACAGGCAGTGTAAAAGGGGATACTGATTTTTTAAATCTGAAACTGCTTTATTCAGTGTTGTTACTGTTTTTAATCAGTTTGTTTTGAAAAGGAAAAGACCTCTGAGAATAATTCAGCTCCTGGTAAAAACTTCCTGAACGTCTGGATCAGAAATAAGGTGAGCACACATTAAGCTTTTAGAATAAATAGGTTAGCGCACACTGGCAGGTGCTGGGCTTACCCATCTGCGACATGCCAAACAGCATTAAAGAAGCACTGATTTGTAACATGAAACTGCTTCATTCAGTGTTTTTACCTGTTTTTATCACCTGGTCTGTTTGTTTTGGAGAGGAAGAGACCTCTGTGGATAATTCGGCTATCGGTAAAAACCCCCTAAACAATAAACACCGAAGAAATTCTAACCAGGAGAAGCTGGTTACAACCTGCAATCCTCACCGCTTGATGGCACTAAATCCCCCTAAGTCTTACACACTGCTCCTTTAAGTGTCATATAGTCATTGGGCACAACACAGGATTTAATTCATAATAATAATAAAAAAAACATTTGTGGAAATCTACTGGAATGAAGTTGGGTATAAATAAAACTTCCCACAGTTATTTGTAGGGTCAAAAGTAGTAGTGAAGAGATAAAAACAACAACAACAAAAAAAAAGTTTCTGAGAGAGGACTCCAAATCCAGAGTCACAAGGACCGAGTCACATGAACGGAGCGATCCATTCTAATTGAGAGGGTCCCGGCCTGCAAGCCGTCCAGTTTATCTACCAGGCGAGCAAAGATAACCGCTGCAGCTGTCTCCCCTCATGTGGTTCCTCCCAATCTGCTCACTTATTTCACTTTCACTGCAACAAACACCGCTTCACATTTTACACTGAAGCTGCTTCAGCGTGTGACCTTTTTCGCCTGATACAGTTACTTCATTTTTTAGGCATGCCGTTTTACAGACACATGTAAACTGAAATTGGTCCATTGGTCTGCATGCACGCACACTAACACACACACACATACACATAAAGTGGCTGGTGAGCTAACTAACCTCTGTCTGGGGTCACTACCCTTTGGTAAGGATGGATTCTCTTGTCGTGGCGTCGTACCTTAGTGGTCATGGCACCTGCTAACAGCCATTGACATCGCCAAAACAGAACACAGAAGGTTACTCATCAGAAAGACATCAAACAGTCCACCCATGGCACCAACATCAGGAATATACAAAGTGTTCAAGGCTGAAGGGCGAAAACAAGTCAAAACATCTCGCTTCTAAGAGACAGAACTCTTGTTGTTTTGTGGTCTTCTGTTCTCTAAAGAAAATATTAATCCAAACCACTAATTTCTCACTAAGCTTCACTAGTAGATTCAACATCAGCTGTAAGCAAAGTCACTCTATAGCTCTGTGATTAAAATAAGCTTTAACATATATTAAATCACAAACAGCGGCGCTAGAATACCTATGGGTTCACTAAAAATGTGTTAAAATTACAAGCAGAAGCTGAACTATTAAAAAAAGTTAAATAGCTGTCACACCACAACACTAGTCTGCTAATACAAAGAGGAAATTAACAGGAATGGACACTTGACTACAGAATGACTGTCGAGGAATCTGTCATCCTAAAGTATGAACAAACTTTGAGTGTTTGCTCTGGGGAACAAGTATGTGGGGGGGTGGGGGGTGGGGTCTCTGCAAGCCAGTCCGTGTGTGTGCTAGGAAGAGTTGCTATCGTTTAGCCTTTGGTTGGGAAAGCCATACCTGCGAAAACACAGGAAGAAGGGACTATTAGCCCACCAATGAGCTTCAGCATTCATTTATATATGTAGTGGATGTATTACAAGAGCTGGATATGGCTGCCAATTTGTCCCAGTGGCATGCCGAGGTACTGCAACAGACGATCCCCCCGAAATCTGATTCCTAACCCGACAGTAACAGAAAATATAAGATATGCGGATGTGTAAGGGCCTGATCACACAAAAAGTGTTTTAGCAGCTGGAGGTGCCTTTTTGTTATTGTTTTTAATGAGAATGAAGCTTTTTGCTTGCGCCCTACGTTATCTCTTTTTCCCATTGTCCAATGGGATGATTTGAGAGGCGGGGCTTCTGTGGTGGTCACAGCAACAAGTTTACAGTTGGTAAACAATGGAGGAGAAACTGGTGGTAGTGGTTGCAGAGCTATACGGCCTGATGATAGACAGCAGGTTGTCAAACTGACCCGAGTCATCCTAAAATATGCCTGGAAGCAGAAATCATGGAGGAGAAGCTCCTGGACCAACTGGTGGTACTCCCCATGATCCAGCCCTCTTTTTTAGGGTCTCATGTACCCACACAGATCTCTGTTTATCCTGTGACCAAGAAACTGTTTACTGACAGCCTCTCACCCTCAACCAGAGCTACAGCAAGTACCCTCTGCCTCAACATTTTAGGAACTAGATACTGATTACTGTCAAATAACTAAAAAAAAAAAGGCAGTGCGGTGCACCTGATCAGGGCCTCAGGGCGGTTAAGTCCACAGACTGCATATAAAGATGAACGACGTGTCTCTAGTTCCTCATACTGTCAAAAAAAATGAAGCCAAAATATTCCGGATATGGCCACTGCCATTTTGCGCTGGTACGTCAATCGAAGCCAAGGCTCTGCGCAGTGGTCATCTCCACGATACTGAGTTCCTGCCCATACATCCGTCTGACCCAATTGTGAACAGCGCCCTTTAAATAACATCGAACTACCTAAAATGACAAACACCATCTGTTAATTTTTTGACGTGTAGTTTGAGTTTTTAGTTTGGCTCATGTCCCATCCACTAACAAAGAGGAGGCGGGGTTTATGATCTATACTGCACCCAGCCATCAGGGGGCAATCAAGATGTTTGTGCTTCACTTTGAGGAGCTGTCATGTCGTCCATCATTATATTGAGACAGATTGCTCGTGTTCTGCTATTTTCAAATCCACCCTGTAGATAAATTTCTAAGGGATCTCTACTGTTAACATGTTCATATTTATAAGATTCATATTGTCAATCTTATTTTGACATTTTAAATATCATTATATATTTTTGGTGTGCACCTTATTGTTTTTTTTTTACTTTTTATAATTGCACTTTTTCCACTTTGTATCTCAACTGCTGCAGAGCAATTTCACTCTAGGATAAATAAAGTTTTATCTTATCTTATCTTATTATCTCTGTTTTTTTCTCTGACAGTTACTTTCCTCTGCCTCCATGCATGTCATGTCATACAAACCTTTAAAGCTTTAACGTCTCTCAGGTCCAGTCTTATTGTGCTATATGCGAATGTTGTAGTGTTTTTATTATAAAAATTAATTGTAAATTAATCAGTTAATGTCACTGTTAACTGCTTTCCACTGTCATGCTGAGACGATTTATAAAAGTGAAATAAGAAGGAAAGGATGAAATTTGGCTCTCAGATCCGTACGTGCAAAGATGTGATAAGACATGACTTCGGGTGATTTGACGCGAAGGTGCATCCGTGTGAGTTATTTAAAAATCTTTTGAATCAAAAGGCTCCAGAGTGCACTATCTATCAGGTCAGTATCTGTGAGTATGTGTGAAGCGTTATTTATTTTCCCATCTGCACTCTGCAAAGACCCGACCCCACTCTGTCTCTGAACTTTCTTCGCTGAATGCGGGTGGTTTAAAACAATAAGGGATGTGTGAAACCGTGCCCTGTACACCTCTTTTAGTGACATCACAACCTTAAAATATATTGGTAATTTTTTATTTTTAAAAAAAGTTGTCAGCTTTTACAATCCTTTACAAATTACCAAAAGCTACAGTAAAAATTTTCGGGTGCAACCAAATCATGTGCTGGAACACTTTATTGAAAGAGTTAGGCACACCAATGTAAAAGATTAATCTGGATCCTGCAGAGATTGAGCTGAACACAAAAATGCTGTCATTGAGTCTGTGGCTAGTTACAGCTAACGTCTGTGCGTTTATCTGTTGGTAGATCGATAAAATCGACAAAAAACTGCTTTGATTTCTGTCTGATTGCACCTTAACTGGTGCAGGTATAAGCCAGGCAAAGATGCGGAACTACTGTGGCACAAAAACAGTAAATAAACTTGTATTATAAACATGTCTATAACACTGTAAACACGGCCACTGTAAACACTGTGTGTTATGAAATTTATGACCAAAACTGTCTTTGAATATTTCTCTCTTAGAGTCGCAGCGGGCGGAGACAGACGACAGAGAAACTACTGGACAGGTTTTGTGACGTAAACGCTTTGTGAGCATCTTCTATTGGAGTCCAGTATCCAGTTCTCATAATACATCCATTGACCATGTATGAAATGATGAACGTGTGATTTTTAAATACCTAATACTCCAGTTGAGTCAATCGGGTATTCCAATATGGAGGGCGTGAGTGTGTAGGGATACTCGTAGGGCGTGTAGATGATTCCAGATTCGGGCCCTTGCTGCACCAGCGCAGGGTGCGGATTGCCTCCCGGCACGAGGGCGGAGCTCTGGATCTGACGGATCAGAGGCATGATGGTCGGCGTGGTGACGGGGGCGGGGTTGCGCAGGGTGGGAGGCAGGACGGGCGTCGGGCCTGTGATGATCCGGGGCGCCTGAGGGGTCGCCAGAGGGAAGCCGGCGGTGGCTGTGCGGCACACGGACATACAGTAATGCAAGTATGCGCACACCCACACGCAAAGCGCACACACGTACAATAGACAGGGAAGAAGAGGAGAGGACAAACAGTCTATTTAACAGGAGAGACAGAGGCATTGTTCATATATACAGTGGACTCCTGTACCGAGAACCCTCCTTTGTCACCCACCAACCCTCCTCCACATGCTAACTATGATGTCATCCTTACGCGTCTTGACATTGGCGTCTCTGTAGGTCCCGTTGAGAATGGCCAGCTCCATCAGCTGCATTTTCTTCAGGTTGTCCTCCCCCTCAGCCTACACCAGAGCAGAGCAGCACAATCAGCTTACTTAGCGAGGACCGTCATTCAGCCATCTGACCAGTGAATGAATTAACTGTTGTGGGAGTCTGGTTCAAAAAGTCAGCAAATGTTACAGTATGCTGAAACTAATTATGATACAAGGAGGGAAAAAAGTCTGTTAATGTGGTTTGGACTTGTTTTTTTAAATAATAACATTAGCTGCAGTTACACAGACAATACTTCTTCAGTCTGATGAAACTGTTCTCATTAGAGATTCCAACTTAGCAAACTTATCTGATAAGATGTGTGTTCATACACCTCAAAGCATTTCATCAGAATATAACCCTGCGTAAAGTGGTCCTGCCTGCTGTAAGCATCTAATCTGCCAGAAATCTGACAGAACAAGATGTTTTTTCCCCAACTTTATTGAGAAAATTTAATTTATTCAATACATAAAGCACAGATGGAGAAGAAGTGGCTTCACAATTTAGTTTCAGGGTGCTTTCAGACCTAGAGCTGTCTTGCTTTGGTCTGAATCAGGGACTAATTTTATTACAAAGTTGTATAATTGCCTAGAGTTGGTTCGTGTTCTCACGGCAGCATTTACAAGCGGACCAGATCAAATGCCTTGTGTGAGAAAGCTGCTCTTGATTGGTCAGAATTTCCATGTGGGAAAAATCCAGGAAGTAAACAAAACATTTAAGAAGAGTACACTTGCAAGATAAATGTGACACTTTCTAATGTCACAATGGACATCAAAGCATACAGTTTGAAAACGAGGCGCGGCTCCAACTAGAAAACAATGTTTTGATGCATTGGATGTGCTGAATGTGCATATTAAGGCAGTACAGGAGGAGGCGCACATTAATAATCCTCCAGGACTGTAACATGCTCATGTTTAACCCAAACAATGTGTCATGTGACTGCAGTTGGTTCAGATCCAGGTCGGAACACGTTCTCACCACAAATGAACCGCACCAGAGCTCGTTTGTAACCAGACTGAGACCACCTCTTCAAGAAGGTCTTGCTCCGGCTATGACATGGGATTCAGACACTACAATTTACAGATGTTTCCTAAAATGTCTCATACGCAGGCTGCTGCTACTCATAGCAATAGAAGATTGTTATCTCCAGCGACTCGAGAATTCTACCTGTAGCATCAACATGAGGCTGCTGTTTCAAAATCAAAGAATACATCTATTAATCAGAGCATTCACATCAGAACATTTATAAATACTTTGAATTTATGAACAATCGTCTGAAAAAATCAGCCAAGGTAGGAGCGCAGAAATGGCTGTTGCGGTAAGTTATGTGCGGCAAACGTTACCTCCAGGGGTGTATTGCTGCTGGAGTGTACAATGCTTTGCCACTTTTTTCTCGAAGTGAGGAAAAAAAATATTTACAGTTTGACTAATTAGATTGATTCATACAATTTTTTAAGAGCTTGACCCAATCATCACAAAAGCAAATGTCACCCAGGACAGAAATAAAAACAAATGGAATGGTCCGAGTTGATTGATTCATGACGTCAACTCATGCACTGAGTAACACGCAAGAAACATTCCACCTTAAAAGTTGTCTGTAGTCAGAAATTATATTTCTGCGGTGAATCGACGATGTACCTGCAATGTGGCCTGACATGCACCTCCCCAGACCTCCTGTCTGTTTCTGTAAGCTGAAACCATTTCCCTCAGTGGAAACAAAGCTTTTATTTACTTTAATTTCACAGATAACAAACAATAAATTGTGAAGACAATAAAGCCTCCACAAAAATAGCATTTTAAGTCTTGTGTGTGATTTATCCTGGCTTCATATGAGCAGAGGAAATCTCCACTCCTCACTAGGCTAATTTATACAATGTAAAATGCCATAGGCTTGTGCTAATAACATTAGCATGTTGTATTTGTTTGGAAAACGTGTTTAGTATAAGACAGTTGTTTTGTCAGTGAACCTTGTGAGTTGTAATGGAGCCGAATTATGTAACGTTACCTTTGTTAAATGTTGCTGTTGTCCCTGATTGTATATGAGAAGAGGAAAAGTCTGCTAGTTGCTAGGCTAATTTATACAATGTAAAATGCCATAGGCTTGTGCTAATGAGGTTAGCATGTTATATTTGTTTGGAAAACGTGTTCAGTAACTAGTAAAGACAAAAAGCCAGAAAAACATCTTTTTATTTTATAGTTGTAGTTGACTAATGTGTGTAAACTTGCCACCATAGTAACAGTGGTGACATAACTTTCAAAACAAGAAACAAGTTAACTCTGCGTGTGCATGTGCGTCATGGGTGCGCTCCAGTACTTTATCAAATAGCACTCAATGCCTGGTTACCTCGACGTGGGGAAATGTGCGCAGAAAGAATAGATTTGGATAAAGTGTTTACGTTCTTATTAGGCGGTATTATTTCCTATTGAACGGCTTATTTAAGATAAACACTGATCAGGCTGATCAGGCCACATCACCCCAGTCTGTAGTGACTGAGGTGGCTACATGAGGCCTATTTATTCTGATTGGGATGTTATTCTGATTATTAGCGTAATATTAGGGTCCATGAAAATGAGCTATTGTCTGAAATGCAGCTGACCAGACCTTGTACACAGCCCCTCCACCTCTCAAGACATATTTAACTTCTGAGCTCCGGTTACAGCTCGGTGAAAAGCTCGACTGATTTACAGTCGGAGAGCAAGGTCGGCCTGGGTTAAACTAACACACATCATTAACTTTACCCTCCGCACACATTCACACTTCGAGATTAACAGGTGTTCAGCCCCTGATTGCCTATAGACACCTCTTACAACCTTTAACTTCAAGGGTTGGCCGACGCCGTGCTGTGACTGGAGCGGAAGTGACGGCTGATTGCTGCAATAGAAGTCCCCCTGCTGGTCTTTTCAGTCTGCTTCAATTGTTGCAAATAATGCAGAGGGAAAAAAAGGAAGGAGCCTTGTGATTTTCAGAATATGTGCTATTGTGCTGTGCGTCAAATGGGATAATTTTGAGTCCCTGTGTCTATACATGCAATGTGTTTCTTATTTGTGGTGATGTTTGTGCATGCGTGTGTGTCTGTAGGGGGGGATGTAGGTGGGCTGGAGAATGCAAGAAATGTTGAGGGGTGCAATCAAAATGTCCTCTTGTGTGGACGACAAAAAAAACAGGGGGAAAAAGGAATACTGTAGCCAGTAGTTGGGAATGAAGTGAGTTGTGAACGAGTGAAAGGAGTGATGGAGTGGGGAGAACAAGTGAACAGACTCTCCATTCATTCCCTCAGCCTTTCAAACAACCCGGGGTTACCATGGAAACCCCTTTATGCGTGTTCCCTAATTACCCTAACCCCTTACACATACTCTCTCATACACACAGAGACACACACAAAAACACAAAAAAAGACACACACAGTTTTTGGACTGACAATCCCCTTCCCCCTTCCATGCATACCAACACAGTGAACTCTCATCCACTCACACACAGTTCCTCCGTCAGTCCAGACGATAATATCTGACGCAGAGAGGTTCGGACTGATACTCACAGCTGGCACCAGAAGTTTCTTGACCTCGTTGATGGCCCGCTGGAGTTTGATCTTGGCCCGGTTGTGTGTGTCCTCCACCGTGATCAGGACGTGGAGGTCCTCGCTGAGGTGCTCCCAGTTGGGCTTCCCTCGGTTCATCTCCTCCTGAAGCACACAAACATTTTTAAGAGCTCTGTTTGAATGCGCCACATAAGCTCGGTCCATTACTGGCTCAGAGGGAACAGGATTTCACTCTTCTTGTTTGGCTCGGGTTTTGGATCGGCCTCAAACTACACACAAACACACTCAAGACTCAAGGTCGTGTAATGCAGCTTTGGGAACGTTATCAGACTCGTGAAATAAACATGTTGCTCTTCAGCGGTTACACAAGTTTGACGTTGCGTTTTATTGATTTATCTTATCTATTCCCGTCTTTCTCTCACTGACACTTTATCAAAACCAGTGCTGGCATGTTTAGTCAATTAACGGATATTCGGATGTTTATTCAAAGACAATCATTTAGTGAGTAAAAGCACCAAATACTGATCCTGTTGCTGGTTGTATTTGTTGGTCTCTTTCCCTGTTGTTCACATAACAAACCAGGTGCACGTAGTTGCAATTGTCTGTTTATGTTCCTGATAGCTCTAAAAACATACCAAACACATGATTGATTAGCTGCTTTTGTCTGTTTCAGATGTTCCAGATTATCCAAACATTTTTCCCGCCCTCCAGATTTGTTTTAAACTATGTAAAAATGCTTGGACTAATACTACTCCTTTGTTTTACGTGGTTTTCCCACAAAATGGCAAAAAAAAACGTGTAAAGGGGCCGGACGCTGATCTACTTTTTCTCACTCACTGGAAAATTCTGGATCTGGCTTCCGCCCCGCCCAACAACGCTGGTTGTGTTAGGTTTTGCTCAAACAAGGTTTACCCATGGATGTATAAAGAGATCTGGATACAGTGTTAGAGGCAGGGCACTGTTTATTCCCGTGAGAGTTGCTAAGTAGCACATGAAGCTAAAATGGTACAGCTGCTAAATATAAAATTACCCGGATAATCGGTACTGCTTCCGCACTGTGCAGCCCATAGAGCAGGCACTGTAACCAAGCTGGCTATGTCTGGTTTAGCGCTCCATTACATTGAATGCAGATAAAATGATTCGATCACACAGCTCTTTTAGACTTTTCTAAACGAACATCTAATGCTAACACCAGCACCAACAAATAATTGGCTTCAAAGCCTGGGGCACTTCCTGGGTTGACCAGTAAAAAGCACTGCTCCTCAAGATGGGTAGCGTTAGCATTAGAGGAAACATCGGAGAGATTCAGCCAGACATTGCTGCACCTCAGTCAAACCCAAACACAGATGAAGAGTGTGTTGTGCACCAGACATATTAGAGGTGCAAGTGCAGTAGCATCTTTTATTTGTTTATGTTGTTTGTTAGCTTGTAGGCTAACTGTCAGTGGCTAACACAGTGTTCATGGTTGGGAAACATACAATAGATAGATAGCTAGATAGACAGACTTACAGATGTCTTTTTCGTCATGTAAGTCAATGGGAATAAGTCTTTTTGGACTGCAGGGTATCACGTGACGGTGTAATTAACACTGTTTGGCCACTATCAAAATTGGCTTCAAAGCCTGGGGCACTTCCCGAGGGCCTGGGTTGACCAGTGAAAGAGCAATGCGCATCAAGATGGGTAGCGTTAGCATTAGAGGAAACATTGGAGAGATTCAGCCATGTGTTGTTGCGCCTCAGTCAAACCCAGACTCAGATGAGGAGTCTGCTGTGCACCAGACGAATCAAAATGGTAAGTGTGGTTAGCAGCTTTTGTTTGTTTATGTTGTTTGTTAACGTGTTAGCTTGAAGGCTAACTGCCAGTGGCTGACACAGTGTTAATAGTTGGGAAACATTAAATAATATCTGCTAGGATGGGGTTTTTGATAGATGGTGGAAGGAAGCTTTCGGTTCCGGTTTACATCCAACTACTGAACACTCCACCATGTTAGCTATTAAAACTTTAGCAATGCTAATGCTAACTCTGCTCTCTGTACTGACAAGTCTGCATTTACTCCTCCTCGTCAGCTGAGCTGTAGTGTTAGCTAGCTCATAAGTGCTAGGTGAGCTAGCAGCAGAGGAACGTGACATGGTTGGCAGGTACAGTCCAGTAGAAAGAAAACAGTTCCTACAACAAACTCAGCAAATCATACCACAACAATCTAGACTGATAAACAGTCCTACAGATGAGAGGAGAAATATGTGTTTTTTGTTTGGGGGTGAACTGGGGTGAAATTACTTCCTGTTTGTTGAGTCTGTACAAAAACCAAAGTGTATGAATGACAAACTGAGGTTTTATGTGAGGTTCAGCTGCCAGGATGCCTCTTTATAAGTGGTTGTTGGATGGTCGAAAAGCTTCGGAAACCCACTCCACCCACACATTTCCAACGTCAGATTAGAAGCTAACTTTCCGAAACAATCCGACATCTACACCCACTCCATGCTGAGATTGGCCAGCTGTCTGGAGGTGAAGAAGTAAACATTTCTTTAGCTCTTCTTGTCACTTTTCATGTGAACGACCGAGTGCAACACTGAATCTTCCGGGAGAGACTGTCTATTTTACATATATATATATAACATATTAACAACACTGAGCCCTCAGTCTTTATTACGTCCAGCTTTTCACTCTAACTTTGAGTTTGGCCGTTCAGAACAACAACACTTTCAATTTCTGGATTTTAATTTTCCGTAGTCGGACAACATACTCTACGAACTTCTTCTCCATAACCTGACCTTTATGTGTTGGAACTATGTCTTGGCTGGATGCAGTGACTTCCTAGCCAGACCAGCTGCTTCCCCCTGTTTCCAGTCTTTATGCTAAGCTAAGCTAACCACTTCGCCCTGGCTGCTGCTTCATATTTAACGGAGAGACGTGAGAGTGGTATTGATCTTCTCATCTAACTCTCGGTAAGACAGCAAGTACAAGTGTTTCCCAAAATGTCGAACCCTTCCTTCAGTACAGCGTCACATTTTACAGCCTGAGCTAATGAAAATAGCTGTTCAGTTCAAACTTGAAATCATGAAGTCCTCTGTCTCAGTGCTGCGTGCTGGGACATTGTATCCTCTGTGGATGTTTTGTCAAGTGAGATGTATCATTCTGAAAAACACCAAAAGTCAACATCTTTCTCTCCTCTCCCCCGCTGCCTCCCACTGTGTCTCTGTTTTCCTTCCTCTCTGTCTCTGTGTGTGTCTCTGTCTCTCTGAGGGGCGTGCGGGGTAGGGAATGTTCTGGAGAGACACAGAGAGAGAGACAGATAGAGAGAGAGAGGGGAGGGGGTGGAATGCTGGACTTGCTCCACCTGCCGTTTGGAAAGCTTGAGCCGACTCCGTCCAACAGCAGACACCAGGGGAGAGGAAGGGGGAACAGATGGACCGAACACCAGGACAGAAAAACTGACAACCCAAAACTCACTCTGAGAGGAGGGATGGATAGATACTGTAGATAGATAGATAGATAGATAAAAAGGTGGGTGGATGGATGGATGGATGATAGATAGGTGGGTGGGTAGACAGATAGATAGACAGATAGATAGATAGATAGATAGATAGATAGATAGATAGATAGATAGATAGATAAAAAGTGGATGGATGGATGGATGGATGGATGGGAGGGCAAACGGACAGATGGACGGACAGACAGATAGCTAGATAGATAAAAAAGGTGGGTGGATGGATGGATAGGTGGGTGGTTGGGTACATAGACAGACAGACAGACAGACAGACAGACAGACAGATAGATAGATAGATAGATAGATAGATAGATAGATAGATAGATAAAAAGGTGGGTGGATGGATGGATAAATTGATGGATGGGTGGGCAAACGGACAGATAGATAGAACCTTAAACAGGTTTTTGAATGTCTAAGTTACATAGGCTCTGTGTCACCGCTGAACATTTTCCTGAGCATATCTCGATTCCTTTACATTTATGACTGTATGTTTCTCAGCCTGCAGGCTGCTATTGGATTCCACTCATGCCAAAGCTGCTGGAAGTCCTCTCAAATGCACGTGAACATCATGTCCTCATTTTTATTGTTTTGTTATTGCAGAGTGGTGTTGCACAGCATAGGGTTGCTTATTTATGGAAAAAATCAGAATCCCAATAATACTGAGATCATGATTGTTTAACAGATTTACTTACTGACTTTGGAACCATCATGCATTTATTGAACTTTAAAGAGAACTTTTTAACGTGGATTTTCTTGAACTTTAATATAAAATAAATAATAATAAGTTAGTAATATAAATTTGTTTGAATTTACTTTTTCCCTGATGGTCTGAATAAGTTACTAAGATTGTTGCAAGTTTTGTTTCAGAAATAAAGTCACTAAAAGGGTCTGGAAAGTCACTCAATCTAGCATGCTGCGCATGCCGCTGTAAAGGAAAAGGGGTGGCACAAAAACTGTATCTCAATTCTCTGGTTTTCATAATCGTTGGAAACCAAAAACTTAACTGAAAATAAAATTCAACTAATCACCCAGACGTTAGGCAAAGTAAAAAAGCAATTTAAAGGAAGAGTTTGACATTTTGTGAGAAACACTTACTCAATTTTCTAGCAGAGAGTTAAATGAGAAGGTTCATACCACTCTCATGTCTGTGTGCTAAACCTGAGCCTAGAGCCGGAGTTAGCTTAGCTTAGCTTAGCTTAAGGACTGGAAACAGAGGGAAACAGGAGCACGGCTCTGTCTGAAGCTAACAAAACCCTCCTAGCAGCATCTCTAGAGATCACAAAGCTTTTATTTTTTTTATTTCACAGATAAGAAACAATAAATTGTGAAGACAATAAAGCCTCCACAAAAATAGCATTTTAAGTCTTGTGTGTGATTTATCCTGGCTTCATATGAGCAGAGGAAATCTCTGCTCGTCACTAGGCTAATTTATACAATGTAAAATGCCATAGGCTTGTGCTAATAACGTTAGCATGTTGTATTTGTGGGGAAAATGTGTCCAGATAAAGACAAGTGTTTGTCTGTGAATGCTGCGAGTTATAGTGAAGCTGATTTGTGTACTTGTGTTTGAAACTGTCTCTATTAAGCCATGTTTAATGTGTGTTCAATGTGTGTTAATGTGTGTTTTTAATCAACTAAACTTTACAGCACTTCACAGAAACATCCACCACCAACTGCTGTTTTGGAGGTGTAACTGCAGAGTGACACAGACACCACCGCACAAGTATAAATGCTCACAACGGCGTAGGCCATGTGCGTGGGTCTGCCGCACAAGTATAAATCCCCCTTAACACTCAGCAGCATATGGTGGCTGTCAGGGTCAAAACACAACATTTCAGAAAACACAACAATGTTTCACAAAAGTTGGGAACGTTGTGTTTTGGTAAATGTTGTTGTGTTTTGACCCTCAGGACCACCATCGCAAGAGAGCAAGAATTTCAACTTTCCGACATAAGTGTGCTTCTAGGTGTGTGTACCTTCTTCTTGTCTCTCATGGAGCCCTTTCCTCGCACCATAATCTTGCAGCCGGTCTCTGCCTCCAGTTGTTTGGCCGTCAGTCCACGTGGGCCCAGGATCCTCCCTACAAAGTTAAACTACGCAAAAGAGCAAAAGACACATTGATCTTAAAAACCAAAACAGGCCAAAGGGAGGAAAGACACGTTTTGCATCACAGATTGTCTTTTTACAATGTGTGTGTATTTGCATGTGCTGCCAGCGAGTGTTTGTGCATCTGTGATGTGTTACTAAGAGAGACAAAAATAGCTCATTATATGGGTGCTGGCTGGTGCTGGTGGCATAACAGGACAGCGCCGTTCTCTTAACCTTATCTGTCACCAAGACTGAGTGATTAACTAGACAGCTGCCCCCCTGTATGTGTGTGTGTGTGTGTGTGTGTGTGGTTGTTTCCTTGCCACTATCTCTCTGTCTCTCTGTCATTTGTGTCTCCTAACATTCGTCCAGCCTCTTCCTACTTTTTCAAACTCCACTGAAGTTTAATGTTCACTACAGTTGCGACATATTCGCTCGGGCCTCTGTGATGACCCTCGACACACACACACACACACACACACACACACACACACACACACACACAAATCCAGATAGAGGAACTGCTCTCTAAATTTAACCTTGATCTCAACCGTTTTCCAGTGTGTGTCCTGTTAGCCTCCTGTCATGTGAGTGAGGACAGCCTGTCATTGTATTCGGTGATTGGCGAGCTGATGCATGGAGAAAATCATGTGAGCACATTCAATCTGGATCAACGCAACTCATATTGAAGTGCTTAACTGTACTTGGCGTGAGCAGGGATGTATTAGTCCTGTCACTGCGGTGCACTTGTCTTTATATTTGGGGAAAATATTTAATCTGCCTTGTTTTAAGATCTTATTAATGTTCACAGTGTGATCTTAAAGCTGGAAATTGTGTTGCTGCGAGGGGAGGTTAGCTTTTTGAGTAAACAGATCCTAAAATATTACTGTAAATTATTAATATTCATTTCATTGGAAACATCGTCCAGAGTTCATTATTGATCTATTTTAAGTCTCGATGACATCATCGGGTGTGAGCAGAAATGAGCTCACAATGAAATCAGCTTTTAGATAAAATGTGGAGCTATGATTTAAAGTCTCGCTGACTCTCTGGCAGCCTATCTCTTACTGAGAGGGGATTAAGTGACCTGACAAAGTAAACAGAGACTCCTCTCAAAAGGTCAAAGGTCATGGATTCGTCCACTCACGTCGGGGTACTCTTTGACAGGCACGTAGAGCTTCTCCTGCAGCTGAGCCACAGGGCCGATAGCTTCGGGAAGCTCCTCCATGTCCCGCCCGTTGAACATGCCGCCGTTCACCGTGTCGTTGTACATGTCTTTGCGTACCCTGCCGATTTCTGGGGACAGAAAGAGGGAGTTTAAGTTAAGTGCATTTAAAGGAGGACGTCCGTGAATGTGTCAATGGGTGACCACAAGTGTCACGTTTCTTCAGGCCGTCCGTTTCTGAGGACGATGACTCACTGTCACCAGAATTACAGGAGGCTGAGTGTGACAGCAGACACACAGACAGACAGACAGATAGATAGACAGACAGACAGACAGGGGGGCAGGGAGACAGTCACAAGCATTCTGCACCACAATGTAGAATGTAACTGCTGAACGATTTGCAATCAGGCCTCCTCTATTACTGACAATTTCTTTCTTTCTACTTCTTTCTTCAACAGTGTTGTACACACACACTCACACACACACACACACACACTGCTCCCCCGTTCACTCTGTAAATAATACATGAAAAACAAACATGTCAGTGGGGGTCACAACGACCTGCTCTACCCATCGGTGTGTATAAGGTTAGCTAGTTTAGTACAGTTATTCAACAGCCACATTAACAAGCCACTGAAATTCTTACAAGACAATATGGCTGCACCTCGTCGGCTGATTACTGTCAAACAATTTGGTGGATTTATCAATAAATCTTCAAGTCTGTAAAATGCAACGGAAATAGCAAAAAATTTTAAAAATTACAGATGCTCCGATACTATCTTTTCATTCCTGATACCAATTACTGAACTCATGCATCAGCTGATGCCGAGTACAGATCCAATACCATTGGAATTTAAAAATAAAATGCTGCACACTATTAACCATGTATGAATGTGAAATGTTTGCTATCGTTGTTTGGCACTGTTCAGGTTAATCCCTTTGCACAACGTCCACAGATACATAAAGAGAAAGACTGACATAGAACTTTATTTTATCCGGTGTAAAATATCGCAAAACTGCTGATATGTTGGTAACAGCCAATTTTAATTTCTTCCAATGGCCACTCACAGTATTGCAGCGAAAAAACATCCCCTACAGCACATGGACCGCCATTAAAAAAGAGCCGTCTATAAAACTGTTGACAGGACACCTCAAACTGCAAACAAGGTCAATTGCGACTTTTTCTGCGACAAATTTCTGCTGCGAATCTTGGTTTTATATTTGTAACCTTTTCCTCAAGCTGAGAAAAATGATTTAGAAATCTGTGACATCATCACTATGTAAAGTCTGTGAGCCAAGCGGGAACTCATGGGCGGGGCCAGCTGGAGAAACACTACTGCACATATCTACTGGGCCGTGTACTGCGCAAGTAAACAGGGAAGCTAGAAACTTCTTTTTGGCGTGTGCACCAGGCGAGCAACTCCATTGGAGTGGCGCCATCTTAGAGTCTGGTATCTAGGTATTATTATACAACTGTGGTTACACTATTTACCAGAAATCAAATCTTTTTTGCCGCTCTAAGGTCCTGTTTATACGACAAAGATTTCAACTGAAAACTTTAAACTTAAGTTGCGTTTTGGCAGATCATTTACACAGCAGCGGTGTTTTGGGTGCCTGAAAACTTAACGTTTTGAAAACAGGTTTCAGAGTGCAATTCTTTGGAAACAGCGCTGTCTCTGTTGTCATGTAAACTTGCAATATGCAGTTTCTCTGGAAACAGAGACTTTTCGCACATGCGCATTACAGTTCCAGTCACTAGGCATGCGCGAGAAAGTCGACCATCACAACAACAATGGTGGACTCCCGAGCTCTGTTTGTGCTGCTCACCCTGTTGAATTTATCAACGCTTCTCCAGCAAAGTGTAGATTTACTGTAGCAACTCCACCTCGTCGTCCGTCCAGACAAACGTTCGTGCGGTTGCCATTTTGTTTGTTTATACATCACCGCTCTGTAGAAGGAAGCGCGTGTTGTTTCATCGTAAAGTCACACTGCCACCTACTGGCCTGGCATGTATTGTTATTAAAACGGTGTCAGAACATTTTTCAAAACAAAATTGAGGAACAAGTCCATTTTCAGCGGATCGTTTTCGTGCAAACATGGCCTAAAAAAGTCGTTTCCAGTGGCTGCAAAGCACAACTTGCTGGCTACTGTTTTAGAGCGACGTAAAAGAATTGGTTTCCAGGAAAACTGCTGTTTGATCCAGGTGTGAAACTACTTCAAAATTAAGTTGTGTCGGATCAGTGCATAGATCTGCGTACTCGCTGATACTTGATACAGCCTTTTAGGCAGTATCGGAGGCATTTCTGGAACAACTCTACGAAAAATCATATTGAGCCAGAGTCCTAGTTGATGACTTTAAATGTCTTTTTTTGTCCGACCCAGATCAAGAGTCAAGATTCACTTTATTGTCCAACAACGTAGGAAATTTGGTTTGGACTTCCACCCATGATACCTTCATTAAACACATTCTACATACGTAAAACAGAAACAATCGACAGCCCCAGACTCGAAGATATTCGGTTTACAAGGATATAAAACAAAGAGAAGCACGCTGGAGAAGCTGCAAACACCGAACTGTTTGCACTTTTGATTAAAAACAACTTAAAGTGTCAATATTTTGCCCGAGGTTTGGTGAGACGCGCCATCATAAACAAGACTATGTTTGTCTGCCTGTCTGCTTGTTTAGTGTTGTCTCAATGACCAGTGCTAGCCTCTGATGCCTCTGTAATGACACGCTAGCATAATAATAACCGACTACTGCACTACACAAACACATACGCAACACATACACACAGACCCTTGCCTTGAACTCACAAACACACACACACACACACACACACACACACACACACACACACGGCGGAATAACTGCCTCGAGGCACAAATATCATCTGACCTAAGCAGGCTGACAGGCATGTCTCCCTGCTCTGAGAGTGATAAGTCTGACCATAATAACTACAGTCGGACGCTATAATTACAGCCGCAGCTTCAGCGACAATGATGATCCTCTAATAACCCATTCTGACCTGTTACAGACCAAAAGAGACAATTAAAAAAAACACATACATGCACAAACAAATCTGCACAGACACGCAGGACTTTTGTCACACTTCAGTTGCAACAGGGAGGAAAATGAGAAGTGAAAGAAGAACAAGAGAGTCAAAGGAGAGATAGATAAAGGGGGTAGCTGTGGCAGGCCTTATCTTAACACTTCAACCTGTCATTGGTGTAAATATAGACCAGACTCTACCGCAGTGCTTCCAAATATGCCTGCAAACATGCACCCTGACAATATGTGTGACTGGCAGGCTTTCTTATTACCCTGCACAAACTTTTTTGGGACGGTGCCCTTGTCCACATTGCTCAGGCAGAAGACACAGCCAGGCCGAAAATGAGCACGGTACAATGCCTTTCATTCTAACCGAGGGTGTCACATTATCATGTGTGAGGGATGAATGCGCTCGGCTGTCAGTCCTCAACATGAACACGACTGGAGATGTTAAGTTGACCTGTTTGTCAGGCTGTAGAGGTCGTCTGGTATGAGAGCAACCTTGCTGCGTCATGAGGCTTGTCACAGAGCACAAAGTCGGGACCTCGGTGATCCTGATGAGCAACAACAGTAGCAACAACCAGGCCTTGGTAGCTTGTAGCCGCTGACATTCGAGAAAGATAAGACGCCACTTTTTAAGGATTTGAAAGCATTTGTTGCACGCGATGTGACGTTGTTTCTAAACTGCTTGTGAAAAAATGTTAGGTGTCAACAAGTGCGTTGATTAGTTGTACAGACAGCATGTAAGTAGCCTCAAATCAAATATTCTACGCAGTGACATGCTCTCGTTCCTGCTCAGGGATGGGCTGCAGCATTCACATAAGCCTGCGCATTAGGTCACTGGGAAAGACTAACAACTGTCTGTTTGTTCCCATCACCAACTGCCCGTGTGTGTGTGTGTGTGTGTGTGAGTGTGAGGGAAAGAGAGAGAAAGACAAAGTGCTCATCTGCTGTTCCCAACAAATTAAAAATGTGACTTAAGGGAAAGTACACATCCTATTCACACTTAAATTTTGAATTTACAACCACAACTCTATGAAGCAACCTCAAATACATTTTTAAAACGTTAAGTAGTTTTTCATGAGCATGGGCGTAGATTTTTAAGGGGGACTAAGGGCACACATCCCCCTTAACACTTAGAATAAGTGCATTTATCAACCCAAAAACACTGTAAAATGTTAAGAAGTTTTTCATGAGCATGAGCATAGATTTTTAAGGGACACTAAGGGCTCACTCCCACCCTTAATATTTAGAATAACTCCATTTATCAACCTAAATACATTGAAATTTGTTAAGTAGTTTCTCATGACAGACTGAGGGGGACTAAGGGCACACGTCCCCCTCAACATTTAGAATAAGTGCATTTATCAACCTAAATACACTGTAAAACATTCATTAGTTTCTCATAAGCATGGGCGTATAATTTAAGGGGGACTAGGGGCACACGTCCCCCTCAACATTTAGAGTAAGTCCATTTATCAACCTAAATACATTGAAATAGGTTAAGTAGTTTTTCATGAGCATGGGTGTAGAATTTAAAGGGGACTAAGGGCACACGTCCCCCTTAACATTTAGAATAAGTCCATTTATCAACCTGAAAACAATGTAAAATGTTCATTAGCATTGGCGTAGATTTCTAAGGGGGACTAAGGGCTCACTCCCCCCCTTAATATTTAGAATAAGTGCATTTATCAACTTTAATACACTGTAAGAGGTTAAGTAGTTTTTCATGAGCATGGGTGTAGATTTTTAAGGGGGAATAAGGGCACACGGCCCCCTCAACATTTAGAATAAGTGCAAAAAAACACTGAAATATGTTAAGTAGTTTTTCATGAGCATGGGCCTAGATTTTTTAAGGGGGACTAAGGGCACACCCCCTCCTCAACATTAAAAATAAGTGCAAAAAAACCCACTGAAATATGTTAAGTAGTTTTGCATGAGCATGGGCGTAGACCTTTAAGGGGGACTAAGGGCACACGTCCCCCTCAACATTTAGAATAAGTGCATTTATCAACAAAAATACACTAAAATATGTTAAGTAGATAAATATTGAGGGGGACATGTGCCCTTAGTCCCCCTTAAAAATCTACGCCTGTGCACATGAAAAACTCCTTAACATATTTCAATGTCTTCAGGCTGAAAAATCCACTTATGTTAAATGTTGAGGGAGATATGGGCCCTTACTCCCCCTTAAATTCTATACCCATGCTCATTTAAAATGACTTAACATATTTCAATGTATTTAGGTAGATAAATGAACTTTAAATATTGAGGGGTGGCATGTGCCCTTACTCCCCCTTAAATTCTACGCCCATGCTCATGAAAAACTACTGAACATATTTCAATGTATTTAGGTTGAAAAATGCACTTATTCTAAATATTGAGGGGGACGTGAGCCCTGAGTCCCCCTTAAAAATCTACGCCCATGCACATGAAAAACTCCTTAACATATTTCAATGTATTTAGGTTGATAAATGCACTTATTCTAAATATTGAGGAGGACATGTGCCCTTAGTCCCCCTTAAAAATCTACGCCTGTGCACATGAAAAACTCCTTAACATATTTCAATGTATTTAGGTTGATAAATGCACTTATTCTAAATATTGAGGGGGACGTGAGCCCTGAGTCCCCCTTAAAAATCTACACCCATGCTCCTGAAAAGCTACTTAACCTCTTATGGTGTGCTTAGGTTGATAAATGCACTTATGTTAAATGTTGAGGGGGATGTGTGCCCTCAGTCCCCCTTAAATTCTACGCCCATGCTCATGCAAAACTACTTATCATTTTACAGTGTATTCAGGTTGATAAATGACCCCCTCAATATTCAGAATAAGTCCATTTGTCCTCCACAATAAAACAAAAGACTGACTAAATTAAGGACACTTCCACCTTAAATGAACAGATAAGGCACAGACTGGTCACCAGAATGTTGGGAATGAAGTGTCCGGAGCTTAACATGTCCCCTCCAGTGCTGAAACACAATCTACGCCCTTGATCATGAGCATCTTTCAGGGCTGGATGGATGACATTTGTTTCCCAGGAGCCAGGCAGGAATTCAAGCCCTTAATGACTCCACAGTAAGTCAATAACGGTCACTTTTTATGACAAACACTGACCATTAAACAAGCCAAGAAAAGACAGTTGTCTCAGTGGTGTGAGAGGTGGACGAGGTCTCTAATGGAGGGGGGTGAACCTGACACACAGAGGCCGAGTTACCTTCATCCAGCAGCCGCTCCAGATGCGTGAAGATGCCGCTGAAGTTGGGCAGGGAGCTCATCACCTTCCTGTCGTTCATCAGCTGCATGAGATAGTCCGGGTTGGACTTGGGTCTCTCCTTCACCTCTGTCTCCCCGACCATGGCTTCAGCTTCGACAGTAAAGTGACCTAGCTAGTTTTTACAAACTTGTGGGGGAAAGCCACAAAAAAACAGCCACACACGCCCCGACAAGCGATGCGAGGACCCCAGGGGTTTCCACCGGCCGCGACCCGCTGACCGCCTACCTCTCTCTGTGGTGTGTGTGTGTGTGTGTGTGTGTGTGTGTGTGTGTATATGTGTGTGTTAGCTAACTCAAACCTCAGCTCCGGTTAAATCGACTGTCCCTCGGTTAACGTTTCGTGTGTGCTGCCCTCCTCTCTTCTTCCAAACGGTCCCCCCCCTGTGTCCGACTCTCTCCAGAGTTTGAAAAAGTTCCTTTTTGGGGGGAGTTTGGCTCTTTGTGACACTTTCACGGACTCCACGCGCCTCTTTAACGGCTACACAGATATCTGTACCATCAACTGGTGTCCTCCGCCCCGGCTGCTCCGCTGGTGTCCGCCCGGTGTGTCGGTATTCTCTCCCTATCATATGATTACAGTACAGCGGCAGCACGAGTGGGCTGACGGGGGCGCGCCGCGCGTCGCCGCTGTCACTGGGAGGGGAGGAGGCTCGTGCTCGTGCCCTCAGAGCCCCCGCCCCGCCTCTGACTCTCGCTCTCGCCCACGCGCACGGGCACGCACGCGCACACCCCGCGCCCACCGTGTCACAATAAAACAGCTCTGTAACATAGGTATGCACACCTGTCACTGTCCATCACCTGTCCTGTGACGTGTGTGTCCAGGTGTCCTCCAGGACTGGACTCAAGTCAACAAGTACTTTAGTTTGTCCATTATATGAAGGTTGAACCTTTACTTGGATGCAAGGGGCCTAACTTTGGATTAAAATAAAACACGATAAAAAGGGGGTTTGAGGTCCTCCTTCCCAAAATCTGGGAAATAATTAAGTTGGTCATCATGCTAAGTAATGCCAGGAAAAAACACTAAATATGTTATATCTATATCTATATCTATATATATATATATATATATATATATATATTTAACATATTCAGTATTTTTTTCCTGGCATTACTTAGCATGATGACCAACTTAATTATTTCCCAGATTTTGTACACTTAATACTAAATATGTTAAATATATACATACAGATATAACATATTTGCAAAAAACATATATATATATATATATATATATATATATATATATATATATAATTTTTATTTTTTATTTATTTTAATTTTTTTTGGAGGGGGTTGTTGTTTGTTTGTTTGTTTTTACATATGTAGTTTTTTTTCCTGGCATTATTTAGCATGATGCCCAACTTAATTATTTCCCAAATTTTGTATACTACATACTAAATATGTTAAATATATATAGATATATTTAACATATTTAGTATATATATTTCTCTGAGATTACTTAGCAAAAAAAAATACATACTATATATACATATATATGTAGTATTTTTTTTGCTAAGTAATCCCAGAGAATATCTCTCTCTATATATATATCTATATATATTTAACATATTTAGTTTTTTTTTTTTTTTTTCCTGGCAATACTTAGCATGATGACCAACTTAACTATTTCCTAAATTTTGTACACTAAATACTAAATATGTTAAATATATATAGATATATTTAACATATTTAGTATTTTTCTCTGGCATTATTTTGCAAAAAAAAATACTTTTTTTTATTACATTTTTTGGGGGGAGGGGGTTGTTGTTTGTTTGTTTTTACATATTTATTTTTTTTTTTCCTGGCATTATTTAGCATGATGACCAACTTAATTATTTCCCAAATTTTGTTTTGGTTACTGTTTGTTTGTTGTTTTTTTTCAAGGGGAAGAACAGCCAGCCCACACTATTAACCAACGTTACACCCTCACATAGAAGTATGGGCTGAAATTGCATAAAATGGGAATACTAAGGAACAAAAAAAACGTCAATCTGCGGTGTTGCACTGACGTAGTGCATTTATTTTGAAAGAGACTGTCTGTAAACGGGGCGGCACGGTGGTGTGGTGGTTAGCACTGTCGCTTGGTTCGCTTGAGTTTGCATGTTCTCCCTGTGTCAGTGTGGGTTTTCTCTGGGTACTCCAGCTTCCTCCCACAGTCCAAAGACATGCAGGTTAATTAGTGACTCTAAATTGTCCGTAGGTGTGAATGTGAGTGTGAATGGTTGTCTGTCTCTTTAGCTCTTTTTAGATAGGACTTGGGCAAATTTGCAGGAAAGCCCAATCAGTCTTCGTTCAGCATTGGCAGTATAAAAACAAAATTGGGGAGTGCAGCGAAATGCCGCCTGCACAATTCCTTGTCTCCCCGGTTGCTCATCTTTAGAGTTTCTTTCAGGTTGGTGTCGACATTGTTTGCGTTTCCCTCTTGCTACCAGCTGCTCATTTCTGCTATCAGCTGCTTCCTGTTTTTAAGTCCACGCCAGTGGGTCTTAGAGCGGCGTCATCAACAGCCCCTCCCGTGGTGGAAGCATGCCTCGTTCTTAAACCAAAATGGTTCCACCAATATGTTTACCCCTATGCGGCGGAAAATTGGGCACCTTGGATCAACTCGCCAAGCCGGCTCTGTGTGTCTAAACACTGGCAGTTTGCCTGCAAGACGGCCACACCCGGTGGCACGAGGGGGCGTTTGGGAGCGTCGCCCCCTCAGATCGAAAGTCCCGCCCCCTCATTTGGCGTGACGTTTACGGGCAGTCATCGGAGAGAATTGTTGTTAAGCTAACTAAGTGGCTATGTGAATGATTTTGAAATGGATATCTGAAAGTGGATGAAGACTAGTGGGCCTCCTACTTCTGCTTCTGAAGACCCTGGATCTAGCGCATCAGCACTACCACCACCAGACACAGGCCTGCAGTGGAGCCACCGACCAAGCTGTCACTTCACTACTGCATGTAGTAACCAGGCTCTGTGAATCGGATAACAACTTCAGCCTCGTATTTAGCAACCGGGTGGCGAGCGCACCGCACACACCTCTTGCCAGACTTTTTTTTTAGACACTGCCGCCCCCTCCTTGCAACTCGCTCACCCCCTGCATCTACCAGTTTTGCTGCTGGGCCTGAAGACGGCCCAACGTTTGCCGAAAATCTGGCAGTGTACATGGGGCTTATGTGTCAGCCCTGTGATAGTCTGGTGACCTATCCAGGGTGTACCCTGCCTCTCGCCCAATGTCAGCTGGGATAGGCTCCAGCCCCCCCACGACCCTCAACAGGATAAGCGGTTAGAAAATGAATGGGTGGATGTAAACAATAAATTTCCTGTGAAAACAGAAGTGTATTTTGAAAGAAGACAATGCATGTAACAGGCAGAACTTGACACAGGTACCTTTCTTGCATACATGGTCCTGGAAAGTCCATGACCAAACGTCGATCTGTGACGAGGTCGGAGTGAGAATGTGTTGACTTCATCACCTTTACTTTAGGTTTAAAATGCAGGACTTGTACTTGTGGTGACGTATTTTTACAGCGTGGTTTTGCTACTTTGACTTAAATAAACGATCTGAGTACTTCCTCCACCGCTGCCTCTCTCTGCCGCTCACACAACGTGAAACGTCCCCTCTGCTGTTCACACCCTGCACTTTGAGGACGTTTGTCAGGGATCCTGAAATAATAAGAAGGTGTGATGTGTGTGTGTGTGTTGCTCCTCTGTGGGTGGCTGGAGGAGAAACGTTATTGCTGAAGGAACAGATAGGTGCTAGTGGCTAAACTTAACTCGCCGTAAATCACACACATGTGCACACACACAAACACACACAGACAGGCGAGACAATATGTGTGCCCATGCATGCCTTGACTTAAGCCTTTTGTGAGGCGCTGCTGGCCTCCCACCTGGTTTCTGTCCTCTGTCCACTGTTATACACTGAGTGTGTTTCTGCCCTGTAAGACTAAACTTATGATTGGGGCTGGGTGGGATGCAATGTGTGTGTGTGCGTGTGGTTGTGGTTGTGTGTGTGTGTGTAAGGGGAGCAGCAGGAATTGTAATGGGGCAGCAGCAGTGTTGGTAATGGCTGGTCAGCTGGTATGGCGAGTATTCAGGGTGGGGGCAGTGCATTGTCCTCTCATAGCTCCAACAATGCCCCTCTGAGCAGGCAGGCCACACATCTACCAGTCACGGGCCTCTCTCTGCCTCTGCCTCTGCCTCTGCTTTTCTTTCTGTCTGCCATATTTATTCAGCCCATAGTGAAGTGTGGAGTGAGATGTGATACGCAGCACCGTCCCTGACCTTTGGCTGAAACATCAAGGTCAACCAGTAACCCCAGTTAATATTAGAACACATGTCCCCGTGAAAACACGACACCTGACGTATTCATTAACACTTTAAATAATTATAGAATGATTCAGATGTTGCAAATATTCATCACTGCGGCTGTTTTAATAGTTCACATTCATCTATTGGCGCTTACATGATCTAATGGACGCCATTCATGTGTCTGTCGACCATTAAATCATCAAATCAGTCTAGTTCTGAAACAGTTCGTCTTTAAATCAAGTATTAGTTGACAACTATTCTGATAACTGATTAATCAGTTTAGGTCATTAATCCATGGGCGGACTCTGAGACAGTGGGCCCCCGGGCAAAGACAAGTCCAGTCTCACTTCGAAGTTGTCGAAATCCAGCACTTGGGCAGTGACTTGCGGCGTCAGAAACCAACAATAAAAGGCTTCCTTTAGCGTCGGCACGATATGTGGTTGGTTGCTGTTATAGTTTAATGGCACCCGGAAGCATCGGGGGACACGTGGCGGGACAAGGACAAAAGTTAAGCTGGCAAAAATCCGACTGGGGCGGGCAGGAGGGGTGGTGGATGGGTCCAACAAACACTGACTTTCAACCGAGAGAGCGGTGATTGCGTCCCGTAGGATTCTAAAGCTAAACCCTGTTCTTTTTTCCTAAACCTAACCACGTGTGTTTGTTGTTGAAGGAAAAAAAACGTCAATTCGCAGTGTTGTACCGATGTAGTGCGTTTATTTTGAAAGAAACTGTATGTAAACATTAAACTTCCTGTGAAAACAGAAGTGTATCTTGAAAGAAGACAATGCATGTAACAGGCAGAACTTGACACGGTGTCCCAGAACGTCAACAACCAACACACCCAGGGTACCTTGCACGTCGTATCTGGACATGGAAAGTCCATGACCAAACGTCAATATGTGACGAGATCGGAGTGGGAATGTGTTGATCTCTCCTACAGGAGAAAGACACACAGTTTGGCCAGATCCTATTTCATATTGTAACCTCTACTGTCATTTTGGAGAGCCACAGTGACCGTCAGAGCAGAGCTACAAGGGGTAAGACAACCCTTCAAGACTGGTACACTGGTGTTACGTAAACGGACTCGATAAGTGTTGCCAGACATTGCAAATATCAGAATCTGGTCCTTTACTGGTCCATCTACGTCCCAACCCTCACCTATGGTCATGAGCTCTGGGTAGTGACCGAAAGAATGAGGTCGCAGATACAAGCGGCCGAAATGAGTTCCCCCCGTGGGGTGTCTGGGCTCAGCCTTAGAGATAGGGTAAGGAGCTCGGACATCTGGAGGGAGCTCGGAGTAGAGCCGCTGCTCCTTCATGTTGAAAGGGGTCAGTTGAGGTGGTTCAGGCATCTGATCAGGATCCTCCTGGGCGCCTCCTGTTGGAGGTGTTCTGGGCACGTCCCACTGGTAGGAGGAGGACCCAGAACACACTGGACGGATTACATATCTCATCTGGCCTGGGAACGCCTTGGGGTCCTCTAGGAGGAGCTGGGGAGAGGGATATTTGGGGTGCTTTGCTTGACCTGCTGCCACCGCGACCTGGCCCCGGATAGGTGGATGAAATTAGATGGATGGTTCTGATCAGCGACGATACCTAACTACTTGTACATTGTAACCATTTTAATTTCAATCCCTTGAGTAGTTAAGATCTTTGAAAGATTAGACATTAACTTTTTGCCATTTGAAAATCACATGAATTTGGCTTTTTCTGCATTTAACACCAGCTTAAGTTGAATGAAGTGTGTCTGAACAACATCAAAGGCAGACGGCAGGTATTTCAGAGCTTTTCCTACTAATTTTTGTCTTGTTGTGGTCATTCTGAGTCTCTTCCCAGTCGGTACATGTTAATTTGAGTGACATTTTGCAGTAGAAGTCCAGAGGGGGCCCCTAACACTTTGGGCCCCTGAGCCTGTGCCCCATAGGCCCATTCAGTAACCCATCTATGCATTCAAGCAAAGATGCCAAGCATTCTCTGGTTTTAGCCTCTCACATGTGAGGATTTGCTGCATTTCTCTGTTTAAAATCATGTAAATTAAACATTTTTGGTCTGAGACAACATTTGTTGATTCCAAAGATGGTGGCGGGTCTCGGCCCAGAGTTACCTTTTGCTTCTTATCCAAAACATCCCAGATTCAAGACTATAAAACAGATACCTTACCTGCTACTGCAGCGCTGCTAATGCTGATATCCTACACAAAACTATATACTGACTGCACTGCTGCTCAGTGTGAAACACGATGTCTTATTCCCTCTCATGCCTATTTATCCTTTTCACTTATATTTGATATTTCTACACTTATATGTTATTTGTCCTATGTAGCTTGGTACGGCACAGTAAATCTCACACATGAACAGTGACAATAAAACTGTTCATATTCGTAAAACAAGTCAACGAGTCACAAACATTTTGTGACACCAGTTTTAAAGTCTCTGCATTGGCTTCCTGTGTGCTTCAGAATTTATTTTAAGATCCTTTTATTGATTTATAAAGCTCTTAGTCCTATCTGTTTTTCAGATTTGCTTTTATTCGCACGAACCCTCTGTAACCCTCAGGTCCTTTAAACCATCCCCAGTGTTAGAACAAAAACCCACGGCGAAGCATCATTTCATAAGTATGGTAGTCTGTGGAACAGCCTGCCTGAAGACCTGAGGGCAGCGGAAAGTGTTGATATTTTTAAAAGCAAACTCAAGACCTACTTTGTTAGCCTGGCTTTTAATTGAACTTTTATTTAATTATTATTATCAATTAAATAAAATTAAATTAAATTTTGATTTAATTTAATTTAATTTAATTTAATTTAACTTTTTTATTGTATATTTATTTATATATTTGTATTAATCTTTTTTTTAGTTGGCATATTCTTCTATTTATTTACTTATTTATTGACGGATTGATTGATTGATTGATTTAAAGACACCTTGATAATGGACTAATTGTTTCGAGTCACTTTTAAAGCAAAAATGGCAAACACTTACCACACCCAGCTTCTCAGATGTGAGGATGTGCTGATTTTATCTGTTTTAAATTATTTTAATTTAATATTTTGAGGTTTTAAAGTGTTCATTGGACAAAATAAGACATTTATAGATGCCACTTTGATTCTGGGGAACTGGAATGGACATTTTTCACTGCTGTCTAATATCTTATGAACCGAATACGAAATAACTGGCAGATTAATGGATAGTTAAGATGATTGTTAGCTGCAGTCCTGGTCATTTTTTACCACTTTCTGACATCTTTTATAATAAACAGTTATCGAAAAATAATCAACACATGAATAAATAATAAAAATAATTGCTTGTTGCAGTGTCAGTGTTAAAATAATGCTTCAGCCAACCAAATTCAAGTATTTATATTATAGTACACATGTTTTAAATCACTATAAATTGAATTTCTTTGGGTTTTGGTCTGTTGGTCACACAAAGCTAAAGATGCTGGAAGTGTGGTGGTCATGTTTTCACTCTTTTCTGATATTTTATATATAAAACAATTATTGATTAATCAGAAATGTAATAAATCAATTAATATATGATAAAATAATATTTATCTTCAGTCTGAATCCATTTTGTTTTCTCCAATATGTGTGGAGAGGTGTGAGGTTTGGTGCCTCCATCATCAGTGTCAAGTGTTAATATTGTTAACATTACATATAAAAGGACTTTACTGATTAGTATCAAGATGAAATTAAATAATGGATTTTCTTCACCCTTAGGTTCTCCAGCAGTGTTCAGACCACCCTGTTATATTATCCCTGATGGAAAGACGCCCTCTTGTGGACTTTTCCTGTATCTGAAACTTTTCACAGTGAGGTCCAAAGTGTTGGTGTGTGCCAGCAGATTTGTCAGTGACTGAGAGGAAGTTTGGAGGACATTTTGTGGCAAAAATAAATCACGTCAGAACACAAGTTTGGGGCAAATGTTGGCTGCAAGCACTGACCAAAACAGTGGGAGTGTTGGTGAAACCACAGATTAGACTGTGATAGAGAAGAAAGTGAATCAGCTGGAAACCTGACTACAAGTGAAATAACTGTTGGAGATGTTTAACAGATTAGAGTCACAGTCAGTCTGAAGGATCTGACCTCAGTTTGTTACCTGCAGTCACCAACAGAGAGCAGCAGAATACTGGAAACACACAGGATGAGCCGCAGCTTGTTCAGAGCTGTAGGAGAAGATAGAGTCAGAGGCAACGTTATATTTGGTACTTAAAGTTAATTTCTTCCATATAACTATCAAACAGAAGTAGCTCTTACAGCGGTTAAGAAGCTCACATAAAAACAAGTGTCTCTCACTGGGAAATGTGACACTGACACTGAAACCAGTGGTGGAAAGTGAGTTCATACACACACCTTCAGAGCTGCCTTAATTCTTGGTGTCGTAGATTCAACAAGGTGCTGGAAACATTCCTCAGATTTTGGTCCATATTGACATGATGACATCACACAGTTGCTGCACATCCATGATGTGAATCTCCCGTTCCACCACATCCCAAAGGTGCTCTATTGGACTGAGATCTGGTGACTGTGGAGGCCATTGGAGTACAGTGAACTCATTGTCATGTTCAAGAAACCAGTTTGAGATGATGTGAGCTTTGTGACATGGTGCGTTATCCTGCTGGAAGTAGCCATCAGAAGATGGGTACACTGTGGTCATAAAGGGATGGACACGGTCAGCAACAATACTCAGGTAGGCTGTGGTGTTTAAACCATGCTCAGTTGGTACTAAGAAAATCTCCCCCACACCATTACACCAGCACCAGCAGCAGCAGCAATTTCAGAGGGAAACATTGCACTTTAAACTTCACTACATCTTTTGGACATTCATTCACTTATCCTCTTGAGGGTCATGGTGGGGCTGGAGCCTATCCCAGCTGACACTGGGTGAGAGGCGAGGTACACCCTGGACAGGTCACCAGACTATCACAGGGCTGACACATAGAGACAGACAACCATTCACACTCACATTCACACCTACGGACAATTTAGAGTCACCAATTAACCTGCATGTCTTTGGACTGTGGGAGGAAGCTGGAGTACCCGGAGGAGCGTAGGTAGAAAGTGCAATATTTCCCTCTGAGAAGTGGAATATATTAAAAATATTGGTATATAACATGTTAACATGTTAAAGCATCAGCAATAAAACTCAATTAATATTCATTAATCTTTTAAATATAGTACACTATCAGGAACCTTTCTGTTGCATAATGCATAGTTTTACTTTTGATACTTTGCTGAAAATACCTAAATTTTACTTTTTAATGCAGAGCTTTGACTCAGGATGGAGCACTCTTACATTGTGGCGTGAGTACTTTTACTTAAGTGAAGCATCTGATTACGTCCTCCACCTCTTTTTGTTCATATCACGGTTTGTTTCTTGTGGAAAAGCCTGAGTTTTGTCCCTCAGCGTTCATTTCCATCCCACTCAGGTCAGCACACTTTCTCCTGTTTGTCTCTCCATCTCTGTCTTTGTGTGTGTCTGTCTCCGTGACGTGAGTCCAGCAGCAGGACATCACCTGCTCACCTGGCTGAGGGGCTCATGCTAATCTAAAGCCGATTAGGCTTCTTATCTGCTCAGCGCTGGTTATGTGCTTTGGGTCCAACAAAAATACCGCGCGGAGTTGGCCTCTTTACCGTTCCTGCTCACTCTTCACAGTCCCCCATCTGCTCTCACTGAGACATGCTGGCTACAGTGTCCTCGATCCTCATGAATATGTGGATCTCAGTTTTATGGTGGTTTGTGTTTCGAGAGAATGTTGATGTTTATTGATATATGAGGCTGAGGGGATCAGAGGATTTGTCAAAGCTCGTTTCAGAGCTGATTTAAGGCTCAAAAATAAATAAATTTTCACCAATAAGTCACTTCCAAACACATGTGCATGCATTATAGTGTTTGTGAATGCATCTGGTTCAAACCCCACCTCCCTCCCTCCCTTTCACTGGACATGTGAAGAGTCATCCGATGTCCATGTGAAAGCAGTAATGCCATAATTGCCCTCATCCTATTGACTTAATCAGGAACCCTGCGGCACTCACAGCATGCCTCGCCTCTTGATCTCAGGTTTGTGTGACTGAAGGTCGAGACGTCCTCGTTTCACTGTCAAATCACATCTCTAAAATCCTTTATTCGTTTTTTTACAGTCGTCATAATCTCTTCTTCTACACAGACTCACAAAAAAAAAATTGGAAAAACTTTACATGGATTTAAAATAAAAGATTTAGCTTAATTACATTATTTTTTTAAAAAAGTTAAATTTTCTTGTCGTCGTTTTCTACACTATGTACAAAGACAGCAACCCAGTTGGTTAGAATATACATACATGTGTGTCAATATACAGGTACTGAATGCACGAGGGAAACACCACAGAGGACCTGAGATTACAGTACAGGGGTCAGGAGCCAAGATTTAGCTGCCAATTTCAGTCGTCCTCCACAGGTTTGGAGTCGGCCCTGCCTCTCTCCAGGGCTCGCATCCCAGTTCCCGTGCCTCACTCCTCAACGTTCACGCACACCGATTCATTCAATTCGTGATTTTACTCCATCTCAGGAGCTTGTCGAGTCCTCAGTGGGGACAAAGGTGGACTGGAGTATAAAAACAGCTGAGTGTGGGGGTTCAATTTGTTTGCTTTGTCTATGTAAAGTATCAGCTACGAGCCAAAGTACTATAGACAGGTTAATAAAAATAAAACACTGCATTTCATGGGCTGTAAATATCTTCCATCTGCACCTCTGACTTCCAAGAGCGGGGCGGCTGCATAGCAACCACAATCCCCGCCCAACTATCCAACAACAATACAACGGAAATATTACATATTTACTTGCGATTGCAAAGCATCTGACGTTTATCAATACATATCACATTTACTTATCATGTTGAAAAGATCCAAACCCCAAAAATCTCTTTTAAAGGAAGCTGTGGAACAAAAGTTTAAGATTTGTTTGGTTGGGGAAAAACCAGAAATGAAAAATGAAAAACATAACTCACCCTACACATCATCTTCTCTCTATGTTTGAATACACAGTTTAGAATAATAAATGCAAGGAGTCCATTTGAGAGGAGTCCATTTAAAAGGCGTTCATAGCCAAATATGTGTGTGTGAGTGTGTGTGTGTGTCTACATGATGGATGCTGGTAAAAAAACGTAGTAATCTCACATGTCCCCTTCCTCTCCTCCTCAGGTGTGGGAGTGGTGTCAGTTTTTGCAGGAGGGGACAGCTCAGCTCACCGTGGCGACCGCTGCCTCGCCCCCCTCCTCCACCTTGCTGCCTTTGCCCATGGCCTTCATTTTGTCCATGATGTCAGTGAAGGTCTCCTTCACCGTCTTCTCCAGGATCCAGCCCTCGCTCTCGCTCTCTGGGTCGTCGGGGTTAGCCAGGGTGGACAGGGAGCTGTTGACGTACTGCAGGCCGATGGTCACAGCAACCTGTGACAGGCAGGGACACCATCAGTCACTAAAAACATGTTTTATAGGCCGGTTTGTGACACACGAGATCAGAAGAAGAAATCTCAAATGGATAAATAACTTCATACAAACTGCATGTCAGAGCCTAAATGCAGTTTATTGATGTTTGACTAACCAGGATGCAATCATTTAATATGGAAGCAAATAAGAGACACATGTATTTATATTTTAACAGTCACTGAGGACTTAATACTGAATTTAAACACCACTGAAGTCATTAGCATTAAAATATTTTACTTTGAAATACCTGTATCTGAATTTATTTGGTCTCCGTTCACCTCTTTGAGATTTAAATTACATTTTTTGAAAACGTAATTCAAAAGCTGAATCTGAATATATTTTATGTCAATGTTCACAACTTCAGATCATTCAAAAAAAAAAAAAAAAGCTAAGGTTACTCAAATTCAAATTCAGATCCAAAATCTAAAAAAATAAAATAAAATAAAGTTGAATAAATAAGGCTGTTCAAATTTAATTAAATTCAGATCCAAAAATCTCAAAAAATAAAATAAATAAAACAAAATAAAACAAAACAAAACAAAACAAAATAAAATAAAATACAGCAAAATAATATAAGGTTGCTCAAATTTAATAAAATTCATATAAAAAAATTCAAGTCTCAGAATCTCAATAAAATAAAGTCAAATAAAATAAAATAAAATTAAGTAAAATAAAATAAAAATTATAAGGTTGCTCAAATTTAATAAAATTCAGATCCAAAAATTAAAGTATCAGAATCTCAAAAAATAAAATAAAACTAAATAAAAATAAAATAAATAAAATAAGATAAAATAAAATAAAATAAAATAAAATAAAATAAAATAAAATAAAATAAAAAGGTTGCTCAAATTTAATAAAATTCAGATCCAAAAATTAAAGTGTCAGAATTGAAAATAAATAAAACAAAATAGAATAAAATAAAATAAATACCAGGACATCACCATCTCAAAAACTGGAACCCAGCTATGACTACTACAAAGAACGATGGGGCTCCACAAAGTCATCCAGATTTTTTTCTCTTTTTTGGGGGGGTATTCTGAAACTTGAATTTTTGGATTTGAATTTGTAAACATTGATAAATATCCAGTGGTGTTTAACTTTCAGTATGAAGTCATCAGTGTGTGGGGGCGCCCAGCAGCTCAGTGAGTAGAGCAGGTGCCACATGTTTAGAGGCAATGCATGCCGTCCCCCTTCACCCAAAACCGTCCTCCCATCAAAGGCAAAAAGCCCCCCAAAAAATCTTAAATAAAAAATACATATCTACTTTAGAAGTAATCTACAGGTTAAAAAGGTCGACTCTATGATTAGAAATGTTAAGAAGTAATTTAAGACTGATGACTTCAGATCAGATTGAGAGCTCAGGCTCCAGGAAGTGGGTCTGTCCTCGTCACCTCTCTGATAGATTAACCCGTGACTCCGTCTCTGAGCCCACTATCTGTGTCAGCGTGGAGACGCTTGCATAACTGCTCTTAAATCAGGGATTCCTCCAACTGTGGGTCAGATCAGCTTCCAGGGTGTCGCCTAATCAACGTTTTTAGAGCAACTCTTTGTCTGCTGGATTTCTGGGAGATGTTGTCTAAAGGACGCCGTCCTCTCGAGGTGACTCAGGGACACACCGACTATGACAGACTTCGAGGAATTATCTGAACATGTTTGTCACTGTTCTGTGTAGCGGTGCTCAGATTCTCGGACCTTTACAACAACAACAACAACAACAGCAGATGTTGGCAGTGGAGGCTCAGGGGAGAGTTGACGGGAGGCGAGATGCCATTTGGCTGCTATAGGATTAACATGCAGGTAGAAAATAGCAGGTGAGATGCTGCAGGTAAGCTGCACTGGGGTACATGCCAAAGGTGCTGCAGGGTAACCCAAAAGAGGATCGAGTTGTTTGGGAAGCGGATGCAGCAGTGGAAAGGAGGGAGGGGATGGACGTGCCAACTGGGTCAAGGCTTTGTGAGTTTATACACGAGCTCTTCACCTCACTGCTGCTACTGGGCTGTCAGAGTCCTCACCTGACTGCTGAACAGTTTCACTGAGCCCTCTCTGAATTCATCAGAAGATAGATGGACATGTTATTCTATCCTCACATCATAGTTTGGTAAGCCTATCATGGTCCAATCAGGCCCCTAGGAAAGCAGCTCAGCCTTACACGAAATTTATACTCCCCAGAAATGTCACTACATGTTGTGGCGACGCAGACCTCCTGTCTGTTTCTGTAAGCTGAAACCATTTCCCTCAGTGGAAACAAAGCTTTTATTTACTTTAATTTCACAGATAAGAAACAATAAATTGTGAAGACGATAAAGCCTCCACAAAAATAGCATTTTAAGTCTTGTGTGTGATTTATCCTGGCTTCATATGAGCAGAGGAAATCTCAGCTCGTCGCTAGGCTAATTTATACAATGTAAAATGCCATAGGCTTGTGCTAATAACATTAGCATGTTATATTTGTTTGGAAAACGTGCTTAGTATAAGACAGTTGTTTTGTCAGTGAACCTTGTGAGCTGTAATGGAGCCAAATTTTGTAACATTACCTTTGTTAAATGTTGCCGTTGTCCCTGGCTTCATATGAGAAGAGGAAAAGTCTGCTAGCTGCTAGGCTAATGTATACAATGTAAAATCCCATAGGCTTGTGCTAAAAACATTAGCATGTTGTATTTGTGGGGAAAATGTGTCCAGATAAAGACAAGTGTTTGTCTGTGAATGCTGCGAGTTATAGTGAAGCTGATTTGTGTACTTGTCTTTGAAATTGTCTCTATTAAGCCATGTTTAATGTGCGTTTAATGTGTGTTTAATGTGTTTAATGTGTGTTTAATGTGTGTTTAAAATGTGTTTAATGTGTGTTTAATGTGTGTTTTGTCGTAACTTTGACAGAGTACCATTTAGTTCTGTGTGAAACCGCTCAGTGAACTACATCGCTCATCTTGCAAGGTGTATGTCGTGAACACGTGCTAGCTGTAACATTGCTAAGGTAGTTAGCTAGCGAACTAGCTAGCTAGGGAACTTATCAATGTTCCACCCAGCTAGCTAGGTAGCCAGAAGATTGCTAAGTTATCTTGCTAGGTAATTTAGCAATGTTTTACGCACAAATGTCACACTATCTTACTTAGAAACTGTTTTTTGGCTTATATGCACCAGGTGAGCATTTCCACTGGAATGAATAGGCCCCATCTTTGGGTTCGGTATGTAGTTTTTGTTATACATCTATGGGTACAATATGTAACTTAAACCCCCAGCACATATACGCTAATTATTACGTTTTCAGTGAAGTATCCAGCATGTATCTAGGAAGGATGTGAGCTCCCTTATACAAAAGCCATATCAGAAAAAGATAAGAAAGCAGTGTATGTCTATGTGTATTACATGTCTTAAGACAAACTCTGTAAAGGTCGCTTTCTATAGTAAAGTGATGGTTAGCCCTGTTTTAGCAGGAGATAGCTCTGGATGGTTCCACAGAAAAGCTCAGGGAAGCGGCCGTCGCTCAGTTAGTCCTCATCCTCAAAGTCTTTTCTCTTGGAAAATCAAAACTACTGCTTGAAAATGCTTCTACAGAAGTGAGATGTGTTCACTTGGGGAAGAAAAATTCTGCTCTGTTTTTCTGTATTAACATGATTATTGTCTCGTTAATTCAGAACAACAAGGACAGATTTTTGTTTTCCAAACAAATGCATTACACTTCCATAAATTTCGCCTTTGTTTTCAGGTGTAAAATCGACTCACTGTTGCCGTTTTTGGACACTGGGAAAATAAACAATCACTATAATTCAAGCACCAATGTTTTTTGGCTTATGGGCATAATGACCCCATTACAGCTTGGCACACATTGATGAGGCAATGAGGACGCCGCAATAGAAAACGTATTTGAATAAGTGACAAAAACTGATATTTATCTTTAATCTGAAGTGTTTTCAAACAGTATTTTTCAGTTTTACAAGAAAAAATACTTCAACTAACGGGTTGGTTTGGCAAATATACATCTAGATCCTACATCTGGTTACCCACAAGCGCAGTAGGACTGCGGGTTCAGTCGCCTATTTTGATTGTTATCACTCAGTTGAATGGCCGTTATCAGTCAGCCTTATAGATATGGGTTAGAAGGGGCCTAGTACACCTACTAGACGATCCCAAAGCTGTTATCAGCACATTAAATGGCTGTTGTCATCAGGAGCAGATTAGTTAGGATTCATCACCAGTACTGTGTGGTTAAATTTAGACAAAACATCATGGTTTAAGTTATAATAAGTACGTTTGTTATGTAACGTGATGTTCCATAACGTGATGTGACGTAACATGACTAGCTTGCTTACGTCAGTTAAAATAATTCGGTGTTGACTTTTGGTTTCACAATGGACATGAACTCGTCTCCTGGGTGAAAGTCCTGTGTTTGGTTCTCGCTCTTTATACTAATGTTATGTCATCTGACTTCCTCCTTTGTGCCCCTCATAATTACGATGGCTGCGTGACGTTGCCACCTTATTAAACCCTTATTTAAATCTATGAGGCCAATAATCACTGATAATGCCCATTCAATAGAATGATAACATGGAAAAAGGTTCAGTGAAGGTGTAGGTATTGTACTGCATCGCCGGCTCTAACCTCCAGCATAGTGACCAGCACCACCAGCGCTCCGATGGTGTTCATCATGCCTCCATAGTAGGACAGCATGGCGTCGCGGCAGCCGCGCTTCCACACGTTGAGCTCCTCCGTGTAGTGGTCGTAGCTGTAGTGGGCGGAATTGTTGGTCATCTGGTGCTGGATGCAGGGTCTCGGGGAGCTGGGGTTACAGCAGCTGAACGGGACTCCGTCCATCAGATACTGGCCGTCCACGTTGCTCCCGATGCGGCTGAGATAAGAGGATGAGGCAGAGTGACACGTTATGATGGGTGGGAGGTGAAAGTGAACTGAGTTTAAAGGTCATGGAGTATATTTGTAGTGTGTGTGAGCCAAAATTACTGAAGTATAATTAGCGGTTGTTACCGTTAATTGTTGCATTTTGTCTTTTCAGGTACTGAATACAACAAATTGAACCACAAGCAAAGGAAGAGGAAGTTTGAGAGGCTCTACTTTACAATATTATGCACTCCAATACAACACGACACATTGATGCCTCAACACTAAGCAGTAAATCAACGTCTCTCCAACAGATATTAAGCATAAGTCAAACATTTGTGTAGTACTGTGTAGACCCTGAGCAACACCGAAACTAATATACAACCATCAGTCAAGAACTACCATTAAAACATAACTGACTGTGCTCACTGAAACCAGTACAATAAAAATCAGATTTTACTTTAAAGGGCTTGACACAGATCTCGTCCGCTGTGACTGATGGATGGTAGTAGGTCAGTGGAAAGACACGATTGGATCATTGAGACCTGAGCAGGTCCGATATGGATCAGTGATTTCAGGTAACATCAACATCTCATTAAGCCCAAAATAACCTCCCAGTTGATACTTTGATCAACGCTACAGAACATGGAAATAGGAAATACAACACTATATATAGGAAAGCACTGGAAAGTACTACTACACATGAACTCAAACACGTGATCTAACATCGTGAAATCTTGTTGTGTCTTAGTGTTGTAGTTGTATTGTTGTTGCTCTTGTTATTGTTGCGATGTTGTGTGATGTTGCTCTATTTCCTGCCCAGGGGCGACAGATGAAAATTAGCTAGCTGTTCTGGAGTTGCCCGAGGATATCAAATTATTGAAGCGATATTTTTCAGACCATATCAAAAATTACAGAAAGTCCTTTCATGGCGGTTCCAGAAACTATGGATTCAAACATAGTAAAAACACAATGCGGTATCATGCGTCTGCCCACTGGCGGAAAGGTTGTTAACTGGAAACAGAAAATTTTTTGTCATTTTCGCCAACAAATAAGACGAATCAAGGAGCTCAGAGACGATACGTGATATTGATAATTTAGTCAGGATGAGTAATTTGACGTCACCTACCAAACAAGCATTTCCATGATGCTATGTTAAAAAAAAAAAAAAAAAAGTAAAATAAAATAATATATAAAATTAAAACAAAATAAAGTTAAGTAAAAACAAAATTAAAAATAATAATAATAATAATAATAATAAAATAAAATAAAATAATACATAAAATAAAAAACAAAAAATAAAATTAAGGGGAAAAAAATTAAAAATAAATAAATAATTAAAGCTGCAAGTAGCGATGAAGGGAATCAGCTGAAGTTTTTGTACCATTTTTGCCAACAAATAGAGACAAAACAACGAGCTCAGAGACAGTGATAATGGCAATTTAGTCAGGCCAAGTGATTAACTGCCCCCTACAAAACAAGCACTTCCATGACGCTAAGGCAAAAAATAAACAAATAAAATAAAATATTCACATCTGATTGTTCACTTCAGTTCAGTTCAACTTCATTTATCCCAAAAGGGAAATTCGGTTTCACAGCCTCCTCGAGTTAACACAATAAAATAGAAACACAGCAGCACTCAAACGTCAACATATCTGAGACAACAGGTCAGCATATGGACAATAAAGGATGTCAAAATTCAGCAACCTTTATTAGACCACCTTAGTTATATCAAATTATCTGCTGGGAGTTAATACAGCACTCATCTCCCTATTCTTTCTTTTTTCTACTTCCTTTTATTGACTTTATTTTAACCCCTCTATTTAATTTATTTTATGCTGCACATTGTCATTGTTATTGTATTTGTTGTATGTGTCTGCATGGATATTGATGTGTATGTGCGTGCGGTTTTATTGTAGGACTATGAATGCAGCTCAAGAGAAACAAAGACAGATGGTTGTACTGATATTTAAAATTTAGGTTAAAAGACAAGACGTCCTGTAACGACACCACGAGTATACTGAGTTTAAAATCCTGTCTACAAATTGTTTTATTGTGCAGTGCTGTCCTTGAAGTGTTGCCAGGTCCTCGGCTGATTGGACCGGACACTGATTCTTGAAGGACGTGGACGCTGTAATCCTTGAGATTAAACACTAACTGCTGTATGTGCCGGTGCTCCAAACTGTCCCTGTTACAACTGTCCTCACAAACCTAGCTGGTGCTTGTCGCTGAAAAATCAGTGCAGATATGAGCAGTTGACACAAAGAGGCCACAAATCAATGGACAGGAACTGTTAATCCCACCCAGGCCTTCTTGACCTTGTGTATCTTTTTCTGTTCCTAATCACCTCCTCAAGTCCCTCCTCCTCAGCGTTATCCATAAAACTGCCTAGTAACCTCCTCCACCCTCATGGCCCCCCGGTGTAACGTCCCCATTGCTGTCACCATTTCTGTGATGGTAATCCTTAGTGGATGAAAGTGAATAATGCACCTGCTGACCTACCTTCACCTCAAATCCACTTATACTGAACTCTAACTTTGTACAGACAACCCCTCAAGGACCCCACCTTGATACCCTCAGGTTCAATGACAACCTCTTTAAGCCGTCACACATTCATCTCTAACTTTGCTAACGTTTAAAAGGTTATCATAAATGTATTCTTTCCTCACTTACTCTTTGACTTCCTTTGCGCTGAAGTCCAGGTAGCGGTTGCTAACCCACTGAATCTCAAACCAATCTCTGAAGTTGTCGTTCCCGCAGCAACGAAACTCCATCTGCATCAGGTCCAGGGTCCTCTTCATGTAGCAGCGTCCTGGTGTGTCCGTATCCTTGTAGAACTTCATACCGTTCCTCAGCCCCTCGGCCAGCGTGAACTGCAGGGGGATCCTCATCAGGAAACACAGCAGGGCGGTGATGAGCAGCAGGGCGTTGAAGCCCACGCAGAACATCAGGAAGCTCTTCAACATGGGCTTCCACTTTACAAACTTGGTAGGGTCCAGGGAGTCGTAGCACACTTTGCCTCCGAAGGCGTTGATGCCGCAGGCTATTAGGCCCATGAATATGAGCAAGTTGGGCAAGAAGTGGCTCTCATTGTTGTCCATGAGTTCCGAGCGCTTTCGCAACTCGATCTTAAAGAAAAGACCCATGCTGAAGACCAGCACGCCGGCCATCACAGCAAACCAGTACATGAACCAGACCGTCTGAGCGAGCTTCACCCGCTTCTTCAGGTCAAACTTGACCAACATTAACACCATGGTTCAACCTGTGATGTGTCCTTGCCTGCGAAGAAGGGAGTCAAGTGATGATCGGCAGGAGCTCCAAGGTGTTCTTGAACGTTCCCGGTCTCTTTGCGATCAGGGTCTCCTCTGGCTGGTCCGTCAGCTCAGCTTGTAATCCATCCCACAGCGAAACAGCAGAGATGAAGAACCCAGGAGAACCCGGGAGCAGCGCAGGAGTGTTATTTCTTCAAAGCTATCTCCTCTCCCATTGTGACAGAAACCTTGAATTTCACAACCCTTTACTTCCCCCGACTTTTTACCGGTTTTTCCCTCCTTAACACACAGGTGAGGCTAATCGTGATGTTCTGCTCTCCTGGAGAGGTGGAGGATTGCCGAGGATCCTCATGATTAAACTCAAACTTGCAGTACGTCATGCTAAGCCCCTGTAAGCAGCCTGATCCAATTTGCCGAAATCCCTCTACACAAGATGAGCCTGATCGTAAGCCGCTGCCAGGGGCCATAATTGGTTTGAGCGTTCACGTGGTCATCATGGTCGCAGTGATCGAACACGCCGGGGAGCGGTAATGGCATCAGCTGAAGCCTGACAGAGACCATATATGTGCTCATTCACAGGTGGGGGTCCACAAGTTCAACACACACCGGATGTCTTCACAGTGGAGCTTCAAGCCCCATTAACCCATTCACAGAAACAACAGAGAGCTCAGGCTCACACAACAACCCCTCTAGTGTCACTGAATATGAGATTAACCATTTATAAACTGAAACAAACTGTACGAATAAAACACATCAATAAATATAAACATACAACAAACCTTCATCTTACAAGCTAATAAATGTATGTAGTCCCCTCTTTTATTGTATCTTTCATTCAGCCATTTTTAAAGACTTTTTTGTTGTCTTAGTTTAGTTTAACTAGTTTCAGTATGTTTTGTTTTTTATTTTTTTATTTAACTTTCTTGTTGTCCAAGTTTAGTTTTACTAGTTTTAGTACGTTTTTATTTACTTTATTTTATTTCATTCACTTTTTTGTTGTTTTAGTTTAGTTTTACTGGTTTCAATGTTTTTATTTATTTTATTCACTTTTTTGTTTTAATTTAATTTTACTAGTTTCAGTATGTTTTTATTTTTTTTCATTTATTTACTTTTTTGTTGTTTTAATTTAGTTTTACTGGTTTCAATATGTTTTTATTTATTTTATTTACGTTTTTGTTGTTTTAGTTTAGTTTTACTGGTTTCAATGTTTTTATTTATTTTATTTTATTTACTTTTTTGTTGTTTTAATTTAATTTTACTAGTTTCAGTATGTTTTTATTTATTTTCATTTATTTACTTTTTTGTTGTCTAGGTTTAGTTTTAGTATTTTTTATTTATTTTCATTTATTTACTTTTTTGTTGTCTAGGTTTAGTTTTACTGGTTTCAGTATTTTTTATTTATTTTCGTTTATTTACTTTTTTGCTGTTTAAGTTTAGTTTTACTAGTTTCCATATGTTTTTATTTATTTTATTTACTTTTTTGTTGTTTTAATTTAGTTTTACTGGTTTCAATCTGTTTTTATTTATTTTATTTACTTTTTTGTTGTTTTAGTTTAGTTTTACTGGTTTCAATGTTTTTATTTACTTTATTTTATTTACTTTTTTGTTGTTTTAATTTAGTTTTACTGATTTTAATATATTTTTTAATTTTATTATATTTTATTTTATTTACTTTTTGGTTGTTTTAGTTTAGTTCTACTGGTTTTAGTATGTTTTTATTTATTTTATTTTATTTACTTTTTGGTTGTTTTAGTTTAGTTCTACTGGTTTTAGTATGTTTTTTATTTATTATATTTTATTTACTTTTTTGTTGTTTTAGTTTAGTTCTACTGGTTTCAGTATATATATTTTTTTTACTTTTCTATTGTCTTAGTTTAGTTTTACTGATTTCAGTATGTTTTATTTATTTTAATTTTTTTACTTTTTTTGTTGTTTTAGTCTGGTTTTAGTAGTTTTAGTATGTTTTCTTTTTTGTTGTTTGGATCAGCTTTATATTAATTGTTATTGCTATGGAAATGGGCTGAGTATATAAGTATATTTAACAAGAAAATCAAAAAGAATCATGATCAGGTGACATAAAACACCATAAACAAACATGTTGTTGAGCAGGAAGACTCTTTGTTTGCACCTCATTTTAATGGTAATCACTGTTTCATGTCCCTTTTTACAAACTCCAGATTAGATTCAGTTGCATCCTGGAGGATCGGAGCACGCTGAAGACATAAAGTGCTGCTCAGGGTCGGAGGTCTTCAGCAGCATAACGGCACATAACGTCAGCATGCGGCTCATCATCTGTCCTTTGTTCAAGTATTCAGATCCACTATAATGAAGACTGATTGTGTGACTGGTGTAAAGCTGTTGAATGTAACAACGCTCTGAACGGTCCTTTTAATGATAGTAATGATTGTACGATGGGTTTCAAGGTTACTGTCATTAATTAAAGGAAACAGGAGGCAGAAAATTACCAGCATTTGTTAATGAAAAGAACTTTTAAATACAATGAGTCACATTCTCTTCTTTTGATAGTTCAGAGTTCCTGACTGTCATTAACAGACAGCTCTGAGGTTCAGGTGGTTGAGTTAGTACATATATTCATGCAGATTAATGATCATGTACTTTTATTTTTAGAACAGCGGCTGTTATCAGAACAGTTTAACCCTCCACTGCAGTAATGTTTACCTTAAAATATTCTATTTCAACCAGAAGTAAATCATTTTTTGACATTGGAAGAAGTGAGAATGAGTCAGCAGGAGGTTAACAGTTTTTTTTTAATTTTGACGACTTCTTTAACGACTTTTGTTACTGATAGGAAATATTGAGAGGTAAAATAAATCTGCCAATTATAGAGCTGAAACAATTAGTCGATTAATTGATTCATCAGACAACAGGACGATAATCTGAAACTATGTTGATTACAGATTATTCATCATCATCTCTGTCCGTTTTCAAGCAAAAATCTAAACCACTCACTTGTGTCAATTTCTAACTGGTAACTGATGTGACTTTCTGCTTTTCTTTTTCTTACATGACAGTAGACTAAATGTGTTCAGGTTTTACACTGATGGTCAGATTAAACAAGCAACATATAAAGACACTGCTATGGCCAATTTTCTTACATTTAAACCAGTAATTAGGAAAATAATCAGCAACTACTTTAAACATAAAAAAAGGGAAAAAAAAGAAAAGAAAATTTGCAGTCCTAGCTAACTACACTCAGGTATCAATCTATCAGGTGGAATATTGTTTTGTTTTTTTAAATTAGTTTTTTATACCCTTGTTTTTATAAATGACGTGGACTAAATAATGGAAACACTTGTCAGTACAATCACTAGATATGAAAATAACCATGTCCTCCTGAGACCCGAACTTTTGTTTGGTTTGCATTTTTAATTTTTGGGATCAGTAGGACCTGATGAGTATAAAAAACTAAACACTGTCAACAATAATAAAGTCCCAATGTCCTCAAATGACACAATAAAATCCTAATGTCCTCAAACAAGACAATAATAAAGTCCCAATGTCCTTGAACAAGACAATAATAAAGTCCTAATGTCCTCAAACGAGACAAAAATAAAGTCCCAATGTCCTCAAATGAGACAATAATAAAGTCCTAATGTCCTCAAACGAGACAAAAATAAAGTCCCAATGTCCTCAAATGAGACAATAATAAAGTCCCAATGTCCTCAAACGAGACAATAATAAAGTCCTAATGTCCTCAAACGAGACAATAATAAAGTCCCAATGTCCTCAAATGAGTCCTTCCTAATTAACAGTGTCTTATCTTGTTACTGTTGCTGAAATTGCTCAAATTTGTTGCCATATCAAACTACAAACATTAGTAATCCCAAATAAACAAGTTTCAGCGATAAAATGTGATCTGGTTTTGGACCTTGTCCACTTTTGTGTCTGGATCAGCTGCAGACTGACTTGGCAGAGATGGCTGCCATCTTGTTTTTACATGGATTAGTGTATTGTGCTCTTACTACCACTAGATGGCACAAAAAGTGTCCACGAACGAGGACAACAGGTCTGAGTTAAGTAGAATGAGGTCAAGTAAACCCAAAATGTGATGTCGTCATATGAGGACACAGGGTCTCAGGAGGATAAAGCTGAATCACCATCAAATTACCATCATAACCTTCATCAGTTTTGGCTAGGTGTACCTAATAAACCGGCAACTGAGTGTATAGGTAAAGGCAAACACACAGCTTCACTGACAAGAATCCCTTACATTTGATTTTTAAATAATTGTGAGCGAGACATGTTCTAAACAAAACATTTCACAGTTGAAAAATGAATTATTTTATTTAACATTTCTGAGATAAAAACTTTGAAATATTACAGAAAAAATAGGCATTACTGTTAATTTGAGAAGTCAGTTTTGTCTGCGTGAAGTCATCATTCACTGCTACTTTTAGGAGTTTTGAATTTTGCTTTTTAGTTTCAACTGTTTGCTGAGTCCCACGCTGATTTTTGGCTGACAAAACATGTGGATTTTTAATTAAAAATCTTAGTGTAGCTTTAATCTCGTCATACAAACTGCCCTTCTGCCCTGCTCTGAATGACATCTGCCAACAACAGCTGCATATGAAATGAATGTAACTGGTGTTTATGAACGCAGATGATGATTGTGAACTAACGTAAACAAGATTATATGAGTGCATTCGGGCTGAAACATGTTCGTTTGATGGTTTGACAGACACATTACTTTGGGAAATTAATAAGAAGTTTAACTCTAAGGGTCCCAGGTGGTTTTCCTGTCTGCTTCTGGAATAACAGTCCAGTTTGGGGATGGCGTCCCCGCAGCGAGCCAGTTGAAGTCATCCACCTGGCTCCAGTTGTTCCGCTCCTGGTCTAAGCCTGACACGTCGAAGTCCTCCGCCAGGGTGGGATAAGACCAGGAGAAGGGGGCGAAGCTCACCCCGCGGCAGTCCTCTATGATGGCCCGGCTGGTGACGTGCAGATACACCTGCGTGTCCGTGGTGTTGTGGGTCCGCAGCTGCTGACAGGGGACGGCCAGGGTGCTGTTTCTACAGTGATCCACGAACACCGAGCTGGACACGGGCCCACACAGGATCTCGCAGTTGTCGATGTGTTTGAGGTGCAGCGTGCTGGGGGAGCCAAACAGACGCACCTTGCAGTTGGTCAGGTGAGTCAGCAGCACGTCTCGCTGCTGGATCTCCTCAGCTGTCTTCGTCAGAGACATGTTGTCCATGTTGGTGAAGCTGCACTGCTGTGGAGCTGCAGCTCCGTCCACCTCGCTGCCACCAGAAACTGCAGGTGTGTCAGCATCAGGTGTGTCTGACTCAGGTGCAGGAGCTTTATCAGTTGCTTTGGTGCGAGCCCGAAAGGCGAACTTCTTCTTGGGCAGAGCCTCCTCCCTGATCTCCGTGAGGGAGGTCTGGAGTTTCTGCAGAGCAGCCTGGGCTTGTCTCAGATCGTACTGCGTCAGAAACATCATGCTGTCGTTCAGAAACTTCTGCAGCTGGAGCGTTTTGGCCGTCGCCTCCTCCAGTTTCTGACTCACCACAGCCCGCTCGGCTCCGGAGCAGCTGGACAGCAGCTCCTCGATGGACGCCCGCTCCGTGTTGAAGGTGCTGGAGAAGTACTCGCCCTTCTCCTCCGCCACGGACCTGCTCTCCTTGGCCTCCCTCCTCCGCTCCGCGTCCTCTGCTCTCGCCTGGTGCCGCTTCTGAAGCCGCTCTTGAATCCTGGCTGCGCCGCTTTCACCGGCAAACCCGCCTTCCTGCCTCAGTTCGGCCATCGTATCCATGTTATTGCACTGTCAGATGTTGCGGAAGTGATAACGGAACACTTTCTTCTTCGTGAGCCAAAATTAAAGCTGCTTACCGCCACCTGCTGTATCGGATGTGTTATGGCAGTTAAAAAATAAATTGAAAATAAAAAAAAAATCAATCTATTTCGGTTTTATTAACCTTTAACTCACTAAAATAAAAATGTTTTAATTAAAATAGTTGGTAATAGTTGAAGTGCTTGTCTAAAATATTTCAATACACTGCCTGCTCCACCCTGTAATGACTGCAATTGATTTTTATAAACATAATAATACATTTTATATAATATTTATTTTTAAATTGTAAATAATTTAGTAATTCATGTTCCATATATACATATATATATATGACATTTTTTCCTCTGTAAAGCACTTTGAATTGCTCTTGTGTATGAAATGTGCTATCCAAATAAAGTTATCTTGACTTTTTTATTGTTAGTAGAAATAAATATACAATAAAGAGTCGACTAATTTGTATTTCAAATCATGCAGATCTTTTTTTAGTGTGTGGAAGCCAAGATGTGGAACAGTTTATTAGATTATATCTGGTCCTTGGAATATATATATTTTTTTTAAAAATAATAAAAAGGTAGGATATGAAAGGAGTAGAGATGTGTACAAAAGTAAATAAATAATAATTAAAAAAAATATAGTCTAGTGGTGTTTTTAAAATATGTACCCTACTATTTGAACACATGATAAGCAGCTATGACAAAACTTAAATTAACTGTGAAAGCATAGCAGTCTTTGTTGGTGTCATGATTTTATATTAACTTAGTTTTATTTTTAAACTCAATTTTATACATAATTTTGTGTCATGTACTATTTATAGTTTTTTGTTGATTATTTTTTCTCTGGTGTTATGTATTTATGAGAGTGTTGTGTAGCCTATATTTTGGTTTATGGCAGACACAAAAATGAAAAAACAAAAAATAAAAATAATAATAATTATAAAATGAAAAAGTAAAATAATGAAGTAAAGTAAAACAGTAAAATTGAAAATGCACATTTAAAAAAATAAAAAAACAGAATATATATTGTGCTACAGTGTTAAAATAATAAGAATAAGAATGAATTAAAAAAATCCCAACCCTAAAATTGACATTTCCTGTCATCCTTGACCCTTGACATGCACTCAGTAACCTTTTTAATCTCTCTTTCTTAAATAACACTTAAAACCTCCTATTGTACGTATTATGGTATCACATAATGTCACATTTTATATTTATAATATATGTATATAAAGTCTGTGGTGTCGTATCACAGGAAAAATGAAACAAAAAATATTAATACCATTTTAAAAAACTAAATAAAAAATGCAGTGTCAGCTGGATTTAAGTCATCTCTTCACAACACAACAACAAACTGATTTCTGTATATTCATAATTATCACCTGAGTGTAAAATGTGTGTATTGGCAGGTAACCAGGCAGCACTTTGATCCACAGTAACTATGGTCATACCTGAGCATCGGCAAGGTGTGGCACTGTCACCAGAGGCCCGCCCTCTACCGTTGGTAATGATTAAGTCTAATAACATTTATCTGCTATTCATTAGGGCAGTGAAACACGTTATCACAATTCATATTAATATATAAAAATATGTGTGCGTTAATTACTGGCGGTTGTTTTGGTGTTTCCCACTCATATTTGGAGAGTCGTATTGTACCGCTGTGCACTGGTGATTTGGGCTGCCTTGTTTCTGTGCACTACCCCAACAACCCGTGCGGTGATGGCGAGGAAACCCCGTTGACAAGGCACTGCTTTTTCATGACGGTGAGTTTCCCTTTGAGTGTATTATAATTTTGTGATAAAAATTTCAAGGAAAAAACACACACAAGCTCCTTCCTCCCTTCCTTCAGGGAGGGAAGAGAGTTTGAGCGGAGAGAAAAATCTATCCGAGACAGAACAGGGACAGTGAGAAAAATATATGAGTGGGAGAGGGAGAAGGAGGAGGAGGAGAAGGAGGGGGGAGCAAATTAAAAGTTGCCAAATGGAGATATTGGGTTTCAAGAGGAGTGAGACAGGAGTAAAGGGTTTGCCTCTTTGAGTCGTCTTTATGTTGTGCTAATCGGGATAAATATGTATGGCGCGGCACGGTTTCGGTCCTCCGGCATTTTCGACGGATTCCACCCGACGTTTGCGACACAAGGCGTCGTCGACACCGCGGCTAGCTAACCAGAACAGGCCGGTGTTTATCGTTAAAATGTCGCGGAGCGTCCTGCCCCGGAGAGCTACCCGACCAGAACACGGGCTGCTGCAGAATCCCCGCCGCTTGAAACGCGTCGGTTCGGGTATATGGAGACAAATGTGACGTTTTTCATGCTGGCAGATGAGCCACATAGAGGACAAATGAAAGCCTCCCCAACAGAGAAAGAAAGATCACGTCAGCGACGAGCAGCCACAGGCAGGCTGGACGGACGGACGGGCGTTTTGTGCTGCTTCAATGCGATTATCATTCTGTCGATTCAGTCTATTTTTGGAAATAAAACTTGCAAGCTGTACATTAGCTGGCTTACTGAACCGACCGGCGGTAGCTCACACGGCACCAGTAGCTGCATACAGTGGGGACTAGCTTGGGCTGCGTCGAAGCTCGCATGCTAGGGCGGACTGCGGAGACTGCGAAATAGCCTTAAATTACACTTAAATGTTCGGATAAGATGGTTTTATGTCGACGGATCTGATTAAAACTGACTATAAACCCGTAAACGCTGCTGTTTTAAGCAACTTTAAACGCTTAATTTTTAACAACAAAGGCACTTTAGCTCGTCTTTATTAAAATCTAGCTAACGTTTGAATTTGATGGTTAAATTTTAAAACGTCACAGTAACTAAAGGTTGTTTTCGTGCTTTTGTTTAACTAAATAACTGGGTGTTTTATATTTTATTTGGCAAACAGTCCGCATTTTAAGCTTTTTTGTGAATAAAACATTACCGTGTTTATAGTTTGCGTTTTTTGTCCGTAATGGCCGACACTGCCTCCTCGCATTTCTTTATAGCTTTGTGTCCACTTTCAAAGGACCAAAGAGCCTCGCTGCCTGTAGCAGCTTTCCCCCCTCTGACACAAAATGTCGTCTATTTGTTGTGGATGTCAAATAAACGACAATATTCTGCAACATGCTGAACTTTATCAGGTTTCTTGGTGTTTCAAAGCCACGTTACAGTCAGTGTGAAGAGCCTGTGTTGTCCAGCAGCCCTGTCGTTCTTTGTTCTCCCTGAACTAAAGATGGAGGCTGAACGTGGCTCTGTTGCAAAGACAGCCTATGGCATGGTAACAGCCATTTTGTAGCACTGCAGTTGAAACGTTTTGCACTTGCCCAGGAACACAGCTTACATTTCTCCAACACAGTGCAACATAACCTGCAATTTAAACACCAAACACTAGCTCAGTGACTAAATTTGACTTTGTAGCATATATTCCCTCACTATGTGCTCCACATAAATTAACTTGATAGATACTCAAACACTCATAACCCATAACTGCTGGATCAAATTAGTGCTCATGGGCTTGGTGTTGTCGCCCGTTGATAAAGTATCACAAATATAGCTTCATACTTTTGCTGGCTGACACAACATAAAGCCAACAGCTCTTTCAGTGTAAAAATGGAGCAGGGTGGAGTTATTTACACTCTAATGGCCATTTTCAGTCTGTGCAGACAACCAATGTGGGACAGCAGAGCAGGGTAATGGGTGGGAGTTTATGTGTCACAGACAAACATCTGTAGGAGGGGATGAAGGCCATCCGGCCCTATACAGATCTCCCATAGCACTCAATAACATGTCTGTCCCCCCCCTTCCTTCTTCCTCTCCACCCCTCATTTCACACCCATCTTTTTCTTTCTATCTCACCTTCCTCACTCTCCAACACTCCCACACCTTGTTATTTTTCACACATTTAATTTTGTGTCATTACCGAATATAGTTTCTCACCCTGCAGCCCACGAAGCCAAGGGTGTTAAATGACTGAATCCATGCTTCCTGCTGGAAATCTGTGAGTGAGACGTCCTTTACATGATCATACATATGCTGAGCCTTCACAGCTCACACACCACCACCTCAGAGTAACAACAAAGTGATCCATTCAGGTTTATTGTCAGGATTAATGAAGCATTGATTCATGCAAATTTAAACATGGATTACATAATCCTAAAGTCATACTAGCCATCTGCACATCTGCTTAATTCTATCCCGATATCCCTCCATACTCTTTCAGGTGTCATGGATGATGAGGACGATCGCCATCTTCTGGATATTTTAGGGTAAAAGCCCCCTTTATAAAACTGGCCTTTACATTATGGACATACCGTCACTTCAAATCACAGTGTGGCCACACATTTTTACATTTGTTGTAAAGTTTTGCTTAAATAGTTAGGTAATACTACCAGGGTTCCTCTTTAAAATCAAAGCCACAAGCTTCTGCAAACCTTTTTTTATTTATTTATGTTTTGTTTTGTTGAATTAGGGAAGTTAATAATCTAATTCTCAAGACTTTTTGCAAAGCAAAGCCATTTTTAAACCACAAATAAGTGAAAATAAACATGTCAAAAAATCTCTTTTTCAGAGATGTGGATGCATTGAATGACTATCTCCATGGCAGCAACAGCAAGTCTGTGAGTGACTTTTTAAGTTTGTCCGAATTATTATTTTTATTTTAAAGCATAAAGGATCCACTGATTCTCTGGTAAACTCTGTTTGTTTCTGCAGATTGAGGAGGATGATGTAAACAATGCAGCTTATGGGTCGGATGGATCCTTCTTTTCTAGTGACACGGTGAGTAAAGCTTGATCCACCAAAACAAAATTGACAACAAAATTTGAGTATCGTACCGTTGTTATGATCCCTTTTTTATGGAGATAATCTATTCAGCACTCTTGAAGAAGCAGTTTTTGGATTTAGTGGCATCTAATAGTGAGGTTTGCTGATTGCAACCAGTGTAAAGTTCTCCTGTGTGGCAAACATGAACTCCCGGTTAGGATTCCTTAGGTGTTTAGCGTTCAGGAGGTTTTTACCAGGAGCCAAATTATCCGCAGAGGTGTCTTCCTCTCCAAAACAAACAGACCCAGTGATTTTAAAGCGGTAAAAACACTGAATGAAGCAGTTTCACGTTAAAAATGTTTTTCTGATGCTGTTTGGCTAGTTGCTGAGGGGCTGCTAACTATAGTGGCGAATGGCCCTGTCTAGAGCCAGTGTTTGGTTTGTCTGTTCTGGGCTACTGTAGAAACATGGTGGTGCACCATGGCGATCTATGTGGACAACAACCAGCTTCCTATGTAGATATAAACTAATTATTGTAAGGTAAAGAAAACACACCAATTCTTATTTTCCGTAAAGACAACATAGCTGTTATATTCCATTTATGCCAGTATATCCCTCTAAATTCTGCTCACTGGACCTTAACAGCAAAGGGAATTTGTTAGTAAAGAATATTTGAATTAGGGGAAATATTATTTTGTGAGGAAACAAAGAGTAAACTACATGATAAAGAATATATTATAAGAAGTTAATGGTGTAGTTCCCTTTTTCTGCACGTTATAAAAAGCATCACAGTTGTATAAGACGGACCTACAGGGAAGTCTGTCTAATATGCTGTTCACATGCAAACACTGTTGTTTTCCACTCTGTGCTCATTTTCTCTAAATGCTTCTTTCAGGCTGGCTCCAACGCTGGCCTCAAGGATGGCTCCTCTACAATGGGTGAATTCGGCGAGGATTCAGCAGGGGCAGGCCTCCAGCTCTCCAGCAGCCTTTCATTTATCGAGGATGAATTGGGGTCTGGGAACTCCCCTGGAGGGGTGGATCTTGGGGGAGAGGACCAGCCCTTTGACATCCTCCAGAAGTCTCTCATGGAGGCTGACATCACAGAACAGACGCTGGCCCAGGAGGCCTTACTAGACTCCCAGCCTGCTCCCACACTGGTGCAGGCCCCTGTTCCCTTCCCCTCCCAGCTGGTTTCTGGGGGTTATGGCGGAGGAGTGGGTGTGGTGACCACAGCAACAGCTGCTTTCCCCACAGGCCAGTTCCTGCAAGGGGTGTCTCAGCTGCCCAACGGCTCCGCCCAGCACATACAGGTGTTGGGCTCGTTTGGGGCGGGCGGTGGCGTGATGACTCTGAGCAGCTTGGAGAGAACTCCTCAGCTTGTGCTTAGGGCGGGGGCGCCTGTAGCTGCAGCGGGGACAGCAGCAGCAGGGGGGCAGGTGTTTGCCCCTACCCAAGGCCAAGTCGGTTTGCCTTTCAAAAACATCCCCCTTCAAAACATCATCATCCAGAGAGGCCCGGGAGGGACCCAGACTCTTGTCAGACCCATTCAGCCTAAACCTCTTCAAGCTGGGGCTCAGACTGTCTACAGCCTTGGTCTTCAGCCCACTCCCACCACCCTTGCTAATGTAGTTAACGCTAACACTGCTTCTCCTGGGGGACAGTACACAGCCAATGGTTCCATTGTAGTGCAGCCGCCCCTGGAGCAGCAACAAGCACAGGCCCAGACAAACATACCACCTGGGCAGTACTTGCTGCCCAGCTCTTTGGCACTCACTCCGGCCAGCTCCATCCACAACGGCCCTGCCGACCCCAACTCAAACACCCTCATTACCAGTCAGAACGCGGTGCAGATTGTTGCAGGGCAGAACTTCACCGCACAACCAGGAGGCCAGCTAATATTGAATCAGGGAGTAGTCAACAGGAGTCAGGTTGGAGGGGGCGTAACTCAAACATGGACCGGAGTTTCTTGTGCGAACCCCACCCCAGTACAGACATCATGTGCTCCCGGGCGGCTGACTCTGGTTGGCCCAGCGACGTCGGGGATCGGCGGTCAAGGCCAAGTGTCAGCTAGCCCCGTTCAGCGCCTTCTAGTGACTCAAACTCAGAATTGCACTTCTCTGTCCCCTTTAGCTGGTACTGTGACGCAGGAACAAGACTACAGACAGGTACCATCGCAAGTTTCATGTTGTTTCACCAGTTTTCCTTTTCTTTGAAGCTGTTATCTGACTGACATCGCTTTTCATTTTCCAGAATTCTTCATCACCTGCCCTCAAACAGGTGCAGCTCAGCAGCATCCATGGTAACAAAAACTGATTCATTTTTTTGGTCAGTGTATTATGTATTTAAATGTAGTCAGCCACACTTAATGAGTTGTTGTTTGTATCATCTCTTTTAGCCATGACAACCATGACTCAAGATTCAAAGCTGAACTCACAGGTATATCACTCACCCTACACCCTATTTCTTTTGCACCCAAAGAGAGCGATATAACAGCTTTATTTCCCCTTCGGAAATCTCTGTCTGACAGCAAGGTAAAGCTGTGAAAGAATTCTGCAGATAGTTGATTTTTTTTACACCTTTCTAAGGTGGCTAAAATCCGTTTTGCTGCTGCCCCGTCCACAGCAGTACATTGCTTAGCTTCTGTGTTGGACTTCTGCCTGCTTCAAACTAGCAGTTTGCAGACTGACCTGTACAACTCCATTTCAGAAAACCAGAACTATCCCGTTAAGGTGGACTATGCTGATAGGGACGATATTGGTGGTATTATGACAACCTTATCATGTTCACTTTCTCTCTATAGGTCAGTGCCCAGAAGAGACCGGCCCTTCCGCCACTCACAAGAGGAGAAATGTGAGAATTAAAGTTTTTTTGACTGTGTTATTTCACCTTTTTTCCCACTTGTTGTCATTCAGTCATTGACGGAGCTTGTGTCTTTTTCCCGTCTTCTCTTTAGGATTTTACAGCAGTTGAGGAAGGATCACGCTGGAGTTCAGACCCCAGATCAGCGTCGATTCAATTCAATCAACGATGCACTGCAAAGACTCCTCCCTTACCATGTGTTCCAGGGGGCTCCACCCAGCCAGGAGGAGTTCTCACAAGGTACAGCCTTTAATTTATTTGCTTTACCCTAAATCTGCAGCAAAGGAGGAAAACTGCAGACGTGAATGATATATATTTATGCATATATTTTCAAAAGTACAAGTGTGTTTGCAGGATTTATTTAAGTACCTGAATCCAAGTAGAGTTTTGTGCTTTTACAGTGGATGAGGAATTCGAGGTAGTTGCAACCCAAGTGCTGATGAGGACCCACGCCATGGTCAACAAATACAGACGGCTGCTAATGGTGGAAGCTGAGGTAGGCACGCACACCAACAGATACCTGCATGCAAACATGTTTCGTGTAATGACACGCACAGGGCCAACTGGTTGTCTCTCCCTTCCCCGCAGCGTTCCAGTCCGTCGTCAGAAATGGTGATGATCGACAGGACCTTCAACCAAGAGGAGCGCAGCAATCTGACACAAGACAAACGCATGGTACTAGTGGACCCAGGTAAAAGGACCAAAAAAAAAAAAAGATAAGGTTTCTGCCACCAAGTTTTTTTAATCATCAGATGGAAACTGTTATGCACAGAAACTTTGCATACTCATTCTTGTTATATAATTAACGCATCCATGAGAATCGTAAGTGTCTGCACAGCCAAAGTGATGTCACATCAGACAGGGCCCTTTGCAGGGGTGGGTTTTCGCCTGTCCGTGCATATTTGACATTTCTTAACTACACGGACCAGGATGGGTGGAGACCCATGCTTTAGACTCGAGTTTTTGATCTATGACCCCCTACTGTTTGGGAAAATATTGGTTTGCCGTGAGGAGAGACCACAGGTTATATAAAAAATCCAAACGATTTCTTGTCACAGTCCTGTCGGATGAAAAATACAGACTTTGTGTTCAAAGGCCTTAAGGTCCAGTGTGTTGGATTTAAGGGGATATATCGGCAGAAATGGAATTTAACAAGATAACTATGTTTTTTTTCCCCTAAAAATAAGAAGTCTTGTGTTTCCGTAGCCTCAGAATGAGCAGTTTATGTCTACATAGATGGTGTTTCTCTAAGTCAAGGATCCTTCCTTGGTAGGACGAGTCCTTCCATTTAAAAACTTTTATGTTTTATCTAAATCACGTTATTTTAAAATTTTCATTACTCAGCAGTGCACACATTGGAAAGTGTAAATTGTGAGGTTTTTGTCATTATTTTTTTATCCTTGTACGATGGAGACATTAATCTAAAGAAATGACGAATTTATCTAGATCCTGCCGAGCTCACTTCCAGCAAATCGTGAGCAAAGAATTGTGGGTAATTTATACCTGCTGAGAATAAACAGATGCATCTTTGACAATTCTCTGAAAGAAGAGCTCTGTCTTCGGAAGAATTTGAAGGATCCTTGACATTGGAACAGTCCTTAGGCGGGATTTGATGACACAGCATCCTTCAAATTCAGGATCCTTCCTTGATTTTGGGAATGCATGTGTTTATCCGCCGCAGCTATAAAATCCCCACAGTGCTTTGCGTATGATTTGCTGGAATGAAAGGCAGGGCCTCTTCACTGAAACCTGCACCAGCGGAGGTCGGCAGGATTTAGATAAATATGACATTTCTTTGGATTAATGTCTCCTCGAGTTTTTATCATACAAACATAAAAATAATGACAAAAAACCCTCATCATTTACACTTTCCACTGTGTCCACTGCCAAATAATGAGATTTTTAAAACAATGTGATTTAGATTAAAAAAAAAAAAAGTTTTAAAATTAATCATTCACAGCAGAGATGGAGCGTTAAGTGTCCACCTCCCCTTCTCCCCCCACTATTCACATGATAACCACATGCGAGAAAGGCCACAGTAAAGACGTTAGAATATCCTGCAGGCCAAAGCATCACTCATTTGTTTTGAGGTGAACATATTTCTGAGGATTACACAGCGGCATCATGTACAATCAGCGTGGTCAGCTGCGTCAGAGCAGTGCGGCTCCTCAGATCAGATCTGTTCATGTTATTGTAGTGGAGTGTGTGGTCATACACGTATAAAATGTGGACCGCTTTGAAATGACAGTTATTCTGTGTGTGCGTGTGTTTATATACTGTTAATGCTAATTTATAACCTTTTCAGCTATTGTCTTTACGTCATTGCTCCACTTACTCTTGAATATGAAATACTCCAGAAATATATTCTCCCTAAAAGTCATGTGACTCTGAAAATATTGCTTACATGTGTTCAAACTGTACGACAACATTAGAGAGTGCCAAAATGATCACAGTACCCTGAAACTCCCTCAGTCTGCTGAGGGTTAATGAGGCACGTTAGCCTGTTTCAATGTGTGTTCACTGAATGCTAGGAAGGACTCTTGCCTTGCCTCTGTGGGACCCTTCTCATCCTTGACTTTGAGAAACACCCAGGGATGGGGTCCTTATCCACAGAGTCCTCCGTGTTGCATTGCCATGTTTCTACAGTAGCCCAGAATGGACAAACCAAACATTGGCCATTTGCATTTTCACACTGGCAATTACAGTTATCAGCCCCTCTGCAAAGAGCCAGCATCTGAAAAAATCCAATTTGTTTCAGTCATTTTTTTTTTTTTTTTACCGGTTTTTGTCACCTGGTTAGTTTTCTGGGAGGGAGGGGCCTCTGCTCCTGACCAATTAACACTAAAGGAATTCTAACCAGGAGAAGTTTCAGCTGGTCGCAACCTGCAGTCTTCATGTCAGATGCCAATAAATCCTACATAGAGCTCCTGTTAGACTAAATAATTATGTCACTGAACGATTGATTTAACTTTTTCCTCTCGTCTGCTGTCTTTCAGACACCTTTATGGAAGATTTTTGTTGTGGGATGAAATCCAAACTTTTCCAAGAACCCTTACCCTCTCAGTCGTCGTCCAGCTGTAGCTGGAATCAGTCATCAGACAGAGGCTCTACGGAGCCGCCATACAGGACAGACTCTCAGCCCGGGTACGGAGACCCGGGAGGGGGTGGAGCTGCAGGATCAGGTGCAGCAGACAGACTCCACCCTCCACTCTTAGAAAACAAGAGCGTCCTGGAACTAAAGAGATCCCAGCAACACTACGGGCCCAGCAGCGCCAGCAACAACAGCCTCACCGCTGCCAACAGTTATCCCCAAGGTAACCCCTCAGCTTTCACAGCAACGTCAAGAGGACAGACGCACTACCAGGTGTCTCACCACCTGTCCTCCCACCCCATCCAGCCCCAGTACCCCCCGCAGCTCGCCTCACCCCCTCACCCCGACACAGACTCTGCTCTCGAGGCGGCAGTCAACAGCATCTTGGAATGTTAAGACTGATATCATCCCTCATGTATGGTTTCAACTTCTTTATACTTTGTCAAACTCTCCTGTTGTAATATTTGTCGCATTCCCCCACAACCCAGTGTGAAGAGAGGCTAACTCTTCTTTCAGGTCTGTTATCTTTGTGATACCATCTACGGCCATGTAGCATGTATTTAGTTTGTTTTGTTTTAGTTTTTGGGGGGCGGGGGGGTTGAGGCCTGACGCAGGAGCCAGAGTCTCCATCAAGGTGCCAGGTGAATGCAGGCACTTAAACTTACCTATAAAGATCCGGGAATGTGTGCAATGCAACGGACTCACAGATGGAAAATGTTCTGTTAACTTTAATGTTATTTTAAAGGGGTAGGGTCCGCTGTTTCAGTAGCTTGAATATAAGAGTGTCCTCTCTTCACACACAGTTCGTGAAAGGATAGTTCGGATGTTTTGAAGTGGGGTTTTATGGGGTACTTATCTATAGTCAGTGTAGAACATACAGTAGATGCTGGTCGGCCCCCAGTTTGGAGAAGCAGACAGGAGTCTGACATGGAAGCTAAGCAATGTATTTCTGTGAATGGGGGCAGCAACAAAACGCATTTTAGCCACCTAAAAAAAAATCAATATCAGTTTAAGTGTGCGCTATATTAAGAATATTTTCACTTCTTTACCTCTCTGTCAGACAGCAATTTCCAATTCCAAGCCAGGATCCATTTACAAAAACGGTCATTTTAGCCTGCTGAACACAGAAACTGTTGGTCTACCACTGCCTCGGTCAGTTTTCTTTGTGTCATTAGCTCCTTTTACACTGCCTGTTCAAGGCCCTGAATATTGCGCCATTATGTTGCCTCGCTGTTCTGTATAAAAGGTACGATCACTGAATTGGGGAGACAGAGTTGTCTCGCCTTAAAGCTAGCAGTGGAGGTAGTAACAGCGCCATAACAACGTCTATGTAAAAGGGACAGCTGGCAGGGTGGAACAGGTGTGACGTTTTGACGACAGGTTATGTGTTTAACCCACTCTGTGAGGTTTAAATACCAGCTAATAGCAGTTAGCAGCTAACTCGAAGAAAAACAGCGGCAGGAAATGTCCGCAAATTGGGAAAATAATGAGGTCCAGGAGGACGAGATGTGTTGCAATAAAGCAGGGACGGTAAATAATTGTTATTGTTTATAAAACACCGCCGACACATATATTTTATATCACGCTAGAGGCTGATGCTATTGAGTTAAATGTCATGACCGTCACGCCTTTTTTGCCTCCTAGATGCAAGCATGTTAGCAGAAGAAGGGACTTCGTAGTGACCCTAAAAGGGTTATTGTGTGACTTGGCGTTTAAAAGGGTTAGTTCGAGTTTAGCAAGGTCACACAGTAACACAACTAACTAACAAACTGATGGAGGCAGCAGTAGACCAGCAGCTCCATTGTTCAGCTAGCCAAAATTAGCATTTGGTCAATGGAGTGTGGTGGCTTCGACAAGAGCATAAATGGGGAACTGAAGCTGTTAACAGCTTCTGTCTGAGAGACACATCAAGCGAAGAAAAAATTCTAAATATAGCGTACTCTTAAATTCTTTAACTGTTTTTTTAGGTGGCTAAAATACATTAAGCTGCTGCTCCCGTCCAAGGAAGTACATTGCTTCTGTGTCGATACTCCTGCTGCTGCTCCAAACTGGGTGTGTATAATACACTGACTATGGGTAACTACCTCATACAACCCCACTTCAAAAAATCCGAACTGTCCTCTTAATATTTAGTGCCAGTTAATTTTCCCCACCACCTATGCTGAAGAACAGGAGGGAGGAGGAGGAGGAGGGACAAAACGACGACTCTGTGCCTACTTCTAGGTTTTTGTTTTGAAGTGTTTACATGAAGGAGCTCTTTTCAAAAATATCCACTGACTTAAATTACAAACATGCACAGCACACACACACACACACACACACACACACGCTTTAGTGTTAAATAGATTCATGGTTCCGAGGCGTAGAGACACATTCACATAGACGAATTGCACTAAACGTACTGTCGCTTATTTCAGGAACTATCTGAACACGTGGCTCTTGTTGATATCCAGTGTACGCTAGGCTAAACCGAATGTGAATATTTGGAACAGAACCAAAATCTATTCGCCTGCTTTCAGCTGCCTGCAACAAGGATAACCTCGTAATCACACTAGAAACCAGTCAAACTAGACACATGGACATATACAGTAGTGTTACCGTACTTGGCAATGCTTTTTTTGTTTCTTGTGCTCAAGTCACATTTTCTTTGGCATTTTTTTCTTTTGTACCTTAAAGGTATGCAAGCCCCGACATAGACACAGACACAGGACGAGTACTCAACCACTGCTATCATTTCACAGTGTGTTTGTGTCGAGGGGAGCTTAGTCCTCAGATTGAGGAAGATATGTTACAGTATGTTCCTTTTTTAATTTAGGTTTTTATTTCCTCATTTATTTTTTAGAAATGACATTAAAAAAGACGACTGTTTCTGTTTGTTGTAATGTGTTCCCCAGCTCTGTGAAGATTACAATATCGTCTATAGTTTAACTGATCCTGGAGGGTCGCTGATTGTACGTATGTTGGTCTGCCTTCTGCATATATAATTATATATTGATCATATCAGGCTATCTATGCTTTACCACCTCGACATGTTGATCAGTGTGTGTTAATCTGCATACATGCACACTGCTCTGTGTTTCATGTAGTTCGGTTTTTTGATCGCCATTCTCTGTGTTCCCAAGTGTTCGCTCAGTTCACTCCCCCGGGATGTTTTTCTCACTTTGCAGTGTTTCTGTTTTAACACATTTCCTCTCCTCTCCCCTCTCAGCAGCGCAACCAAAACTCAAAGTAGGAGAGAGTGAGGCTTTGTCCAGAATCAGCGTCAGATCTTTATGTCTTTGTGCCGGTAACAACAGCTCTGCAGTGCTTCCTCTGAGGCTGTTTCCCCTGAAGCTCCCACTGTGTTCTGGTTGTATCGAGTATTGTTGAGTTTTCATTTAGTTTTTTAGAGACAAAACTTACTGTGATATTTCACCATGATCAAGAAAAAGGGCTGGGCAATATGGAGAAAATCTAATGTCATAATATTTTGTACAAAATACCCCAATATCGACTTTGTGTGGATACTTACACATTGAGATTTTTGATAAAATATTCATCAGTAATGCCGATTTAATGACGAATGCTGCGTTCACGGGAGACAGCAAACCAAATATCACTTTAGTGGACGAGAGCAGGACGCTAAAAATTAAGTGAGGCAATGTAAAGGTAGACGACACTGCCATTAAACGTTAAAATATTTCAACTTTTTGACATCCTCCGAAATGGAAATAACAACCAGATGTCACGTAGCTCCCTCACACGTGGCAAAAACACGGGCAACCAGGATAATTCTAAGCGTTACTAGAAAAATTACGCATAACAATGAACCTAAAATAATTTTATTTAAATATTTAATTACATCCAGAGGGAGCTCGGAGTAGAGCCGCTGCTTCTTCGCGTTGGAAGGGGTCAGTTGAGGTGGTTCAGGCATCTGATCAGGATCCTCCTGGGCGCCTCCTGTTGGAGGTGTTTCGGGCACGTCCCACTGGTGGGAGGCGCTGGAGTAGACCCAGAACATGCTGGAGGGATTACATATCTCATCCGGCCTGGGAACACCTTGGGGTCCCCCAGGAGGAGCTGGAAAGTGTTGCTGGGGAGAGGGGAGTCAGGGGTGCTTTGCTCAGCCTGCTGCCCCCACAACCCGGCTTCAGATAAGCGATTGGGTGGATATTTAATTGTGTTATTTGAAACAATATAGCATCAGGATCGCAAAATATCGTCATGCATGTTTTTTACCGTCCTGCTATTCCTCCGGACAGTTTGTTTGTTTTCCCATGTCATGTAGAAGGTGTTTTCTGTCTCCCATCTACAGTCTGTCTGAAAACATCGTGAACGTAGCATCAGGGCTCATTTATGCTCAACGCTAGATTCGTATACGGACTCAAATAGAGCCCTCTGATCGTATTTGTGCACGTCTTCTTAAAGCTTCCGTATACAGGACAAAATGGAGCAGTACCGTCGAAGATCACGGGGGCAGTGTAGCGTAGTTCAAGCAAGATACCACCAGTAGGAGATGACGAAGACAAGATGCGGAACGGAATGAATTGCTTATACAGAGAAAAGAATTCTCTGTCTGCATGTGTGATGTATTTAATGGCCTCGAAGACCAGTGTCGTCTACACTGCTGCCTCCATTAAACGGTACATTATTACAAGCTCCTCAGCGTCACCTTGTTTGTCGTTACAGACTTTTGACTCTGCCCTCTAGTGGCATCTTTTGGCAGTATCTTTGCCAATATAATGGACGCTTTTTTCAAATAAAGCGACATATAGCGATATCCAAAATCTAGGACAATATCTTGTCTCATATGAAGGTACTATAGACTATCAATGTATTGCCCAGCCCTATAAAGATTCAACCGTAAATATTGGGACATTTTTGCAAATAAATCTGCACCAACAAAGGGCGATTTCTGCCAAACCCAACACAGGACCAAAGCTTAGTTTAAACACTGCTGCTGATTCTGGACAGCGTCACCTTCCTCCTTTACACGTCTGTGAAATATGCTACAGGAGCAGACTGAAGGCCCTTTATGTGTGTGTGGGGGGGGGTTTGATAGAGAACACATCTATCTTTCTTTTGTGTTTGAGTGCCAGTGGCCATCGCAGCCCGCCTGTATCTCTGCCTCTCTACCAGTGCACACTGAGGAAACTCTCTAATGACATGTAAGGGTCCTTCGAGTGGTTGCTGCAAGACTCTGTGCCTCTATAGCACTTATATCCACGAGAACGTTCGCTTCAGACTCGCACAAAGTAGGGACGTGTTCAGTGGTGGCGAAACGTCGTGTTATCTGGATGCCTATCAGTGTCTGAGGGCCTGGTAGGAACATACTGTGCTTTTTCTCCCGTTTCCAGTGCAGAGATGTTTTTCTTTGTTTTTTTCCTGCCTCCATTTTCACTGTTGTTTTGTCTCACTTGATTTGTATAGTTTGTTGTTTTGTACAAAAAATGAAAAGTGAAACACAAAATATTTATAATTTTTGTATGGAGAAAAAAAAAGAATGTTAAAAAAAAACAAGAAAATGGAAATTATTTTTTATTGTGTTGGCTACAAGGCTGCGTCAGGAAAAAAACAACGTTACAAAAATACTGTCATTTCTTCATTTGTAGCTAATGTGTGTTCACTACAGCGGCGAGGAGAGTCAACAATAAATTCATTTTGAATACAATGACAAACTGGTCCGCTCCAGATGAGAAAGCTCCTTCAGCGTCCCTCCATTGCTATTCTGTGAGTGTTCACATGCTGGCACTGACGGACTAGGCATGCATAATAACATCATGTGACAGGGAGAAAGCATTTGCAAAAGAAAAACAGATCTGTAACCCTCTGCTGCACTGATAGGATCTTTTCACGGAGACTGCAGTCAGGATATTTTGGATTTCATGTTTCTCTGCGTCTGGGCTGCCAGAGTAATCAAGTATTTTAATCAAGTTAAAAATCTGTTGGTTCCCTTTAATCCCCTCATGGACCCCAGCACCAATGCCTCTGCACAAAGGAGCTAAGAAAACTCTGCATAGCAAACATTTGACTGCCCAGCCCCTCTGGATTTGGTAACACAACACAACACAACAGTGACACCTAGTGGAGCCCTTTGGAAACACAGTGGGACTACATACAGACACTCATTGTAAGTAGTTCTCCAGTGAACATTTTCCCTTCTTAATCTAAAATAAAATACAAAGCAAACTAAACAACATAAACATAGAGATGTGAATAAATAATATGCTTCAGTTCAGATGCTCTACACGGGAGCAAGTCAGTATCAGAATCACAGCTCTTCCAGTTGTTAGGAAAATTCACGTATTCATTGTCTGGCAAAGAGTTAAATACACCATACTATGATACAGCCAGCAGCTGGTTAGCTTAGCTTAGCATCAAGACTGGAAACAGGAGCAAACAGCAAGGCCAAAGGTAAGAAAATCCACCAACCAGCACCTTTTAAAGCTCATTAATTAACACCTTATGTCTCTTTTTTTAAAATCCAGACTAAGGATGTGTAAAAGTGACAATTTGCCATGTGTCACGGTCACTTCTGTAGCACAATATTTAATTTTAATAGTATTTTGACACACTTCACCTTTAACAAATACTGCACCTGCTATTTGTAAATTGCAGTAGGCAACCCGGTGTGGGGGAACTGTCAGTGTGTGTCAGGGTACTCCAGCTTCCTCCCACAGTCCAAAGACATGCAGGTTAATTGGTGACTCTAAATTGTCCGTAGGTGTGAATGTGAGTGTGAATGGTTGTCTGTCTCTATGTGTCAGCCCTGTGATAGTCTGGTGACCTGTCCAGGGTGTACCCTGCCTCTCACCCAGTGTCAATGCCCACCTTTTACTCGACAAATACTCATACTCGTAAAAAGTACATTATCTGTACCAGACAGTCTTTTCTCCTAGTACTCGGCTCAACCCTGTCAATTATGGTTCTTTCTGTTATGATATTCCGGTTCACTGAGGTTTTATTCATCATTTATTTGTAAAACTCTGCTCGAGCTGAAAATGTAAAAATCTTCAAAATCTCAATGTTTGTCTATGAGCCGAGCAGGAACTCATGGGCGGGGCCAGCGGGAGAAACAGAACTGTGCATATTCAGTGGGCCTAATACCCCAGAACTACACCCAGAAGCTAGAAACTTCTTTTGGTGTATGCGCCTGGCGAGCAACTCCATTGGCATGAACAGGCGCCATCTTGGCATCTGGTATATAGACTGACTTTGAAATAATACAGAAGCAAAGCCCATGGGACCAAGTTATTTCAGAAATATGTACAGTCGTTAACGTGGAGACAAAGAATTGTTTGATGCCATCGTATTATGCTGAATTACACACGTGACGTTTGTCAGTTTAAAAGGTAATATTGCAAGTCAGGAAAGTCGCAGTTTGTCAGAGTACCATTTAGTTCTGTGTGAAACGCTTAGTAAACTACATCTCGCATCTCGTAAGTTATATGACACAAACACTAGCTATCTAGCTGGAACGTTGCTAAGTTACTGAGCTAGCTAGCTAGGTAACTTAGCAATGTTCCAGCTAGCTAACTAGCTAGCAAGGTGACATAACTAATTTATCTTAGTTACCTAGGTTAGCCTAGGTAACTAAATCAAGTTACCCTAGTAGCTAGCTAGGTAACTTAACTTAGTTACCTAAGTTGGCCTAAGTAACTAAGTCAAGTTACCCTAAATTAGCTAGCTAGGTAACTTAACTTAGTTACTTAACTAGCTAGCTCGGTAACTTAGCAATGTTGCGACTAGCTTACTAACTAGCTAGGTAACTTAGCCAACTTAACTTAGTTACCTAAGTTAGCCTAAGTAACTGAGTAAAATTAGCCTAAGTTACCTGGCTAGCTAACTTGACTTAGTTACCTAAGTTAGCCTAGGTAACTAAGTCAAGTTACCCTAGTAGCTAGCTAGGTAACTTGACTTACTTAGTAACTCAGCAATGTTCCAGCTAGCTTACTAACTAGCCAGGTAACTTGGGTAACTTAACTTGGTTACCTAAATTAGCCTAGGTAACAAAGTTAAATTAGCCCATGTTAGCCAGCAAGGTAACTTAGCAACGTTCTATGCACAAATGTAACGTTATCTTACCTGGTGACTCTTATCCAGCAACTCCTGGTATTTCGCTGGAAAGAACGAGCAAGACGTTTTGCTCATGTGAATACATCCCGGTACGAAACACACAGGCATCATAGCTGCAGCGAGAGAGAAAGCCATGATGTCACCTCACCACCTTGTGTACATGTTGTAAATGTATTATCACAGTCTAATATTTTAACAGTTTTACAACAAACTGATTTTCTTGACTTGCAGATTTTTTTTTTTAATTGACGAACGCCATAATTCAAATGCGATCAAAAATTTGTCTGTCTTTGGTTTGCATTTTTTATTTTTCCAAGCTATTTGGAATCAGTAGGACCTGGTAAGTATAAAACACTCAATACTGTCAATGCTAATAAGGCCCCAAATGTCCTCAAACGAGACAACAATAAGTCCCAATGTCCTCAAACGAGACGATAATAAAGTCCCTATGTCTTCAAACGAGACGATAATAAAGTCCCTATGTCCTCAAGCGAGACAATGAAGTCCCAATGTCCTCAAACGAGACAACAATAAAGTCCCAATGTCTTCAAACAAGACAAAGTCCAAATGTCCTCAAATGAGACAACAATGAAGTCCCAATGTCTTCAAATGACATGATAATAAAGTCCCAATGTCCTCAAACAGGACAATAATTAAGTCCCAGTGTCCTAAAACAAGACAACAAAGTCCCAATTTCCTCAAACGAGACAATAATAAAGTCCTAATGTCCTCAAATGAGACAATAATAATAAAGTCCCAATGTCCTCAAACGAGACAACAGTTGAGTCCCCATGTCCTCAAATGAGACAACAGTAAAGGCCCAATGTCCTCAAACAAGTATGTCCTAATTAACAGTGTCTTATCTTGTTCCTGTTGCTAAAATTGGTCAAATTTGTTGCCATATCAAACTACAAACATTATTAATCATAACTAAACAAGTTTCAACCATTAAATGTGATCAGGTTTTGGACCTTGTCCACTTTTGTGTCAGGATCAGCTGCAGACTGACTTGGCAGAGATGGCTGCCATCTTGTTTTTACATGGAGTAGTGTATTGTGCTCTTACTGCCACTAGATGGCACAAAAAGTGTCCATGAACGAGGACAACAGGTCTGAGTTAAGTAGAATGAAGTATAAGGTCAGGTAAACCCTAAATGTGATGTCCTCATATGAGGACACAGGGTCTCAGGAGGATATATAATATGGTATAAAATGGTGTTCTTACAAACATGTTGCCTCTAATAAATACTAGGACCTCCTGCTTTTAGAAAACAGCAGTGAGCCATATTGTGATTTTAATTTAATTTAAATTAACTGTTTAGCCTAAATTGCTGCATCGCCTTAAAAAGGCAAATTGTCTTTTTTTTTTTAACCATATTTTTATACAAATAAACAAGATACAAAGAGCTTTAAAAGGTGCTGGTGGACTTTTGTCAGCAGTTGTACAGAGCCAGGCTAGCTGTTTACCCCTGTTTCCAGTCTTAATGCTAAGCTAAGCTAACCAGCTGCTTGCTGTAGTTTCATATTTAACGGACAGATGTAAGAGTCATAGATGGAAACAGAATGGGCCGACAGGGAGAGCTACTACGATGACAAGAAGCCAGTGTCAACTTGTCAGACACAAATCCTGTGTAAACCTTTGGATCTGGATTAATTACATGTTATTAACAGAGCAGATGCTTCAAGCTGCTGTTTCCCTCACACAGAGTTACGCCTGTCCGAGAGTCTTCACCTTCACATTAGTGGTACTTCCTCCATCGATCATGCTCTGGAAAGACAAATACCCACAGTCATGACCAGTTACCTCCAACTCACTGCAGCCCGTTACACAAAGCAGCACTGAGTCATCCACACACTTACTGAGGTGAGGGTATCTCCAGATGTAGCTGAGCACACAGTATCCTGCTAACAACATGCCCACTCCACCTACACCGCCTTTCTTCACATCAATGTACCTCCTGTAATACCACTGCCAGCCTGAGGGAAGAGGAAAAACAGACATGTTAAACTTGGGAAATACTTAAATGAAGCCTGCAGCCCGGTGTGTTTCCTGAGTGATATACAGTATATTTGTATGTGTGTGAGGTGAGTGTGTTCTTCACCTCTTTGCACCATTTCCACCACATCTCTTGGATGGCTGGGGGTTTTGCAGGCCAGCCACTCCGGCAGCTCCCTCAGTCTCACCTGGCCGAGACGCCGCTGTGTCAGAGCACCTACGATTCATAACAACAACAAGGAACACAAATCCTCCTCTTCACGAGATCTGGGTATTGTTTTTTCTAAAGTGCAGTTATGATACCTGAATTTCAGTTAACTCGCTTTCAGGAACACAAACATGTTTTTCTACAAAACTCTTTTTAATGTTTAATTAAAAAGCCAAAAGGACAGTTGGGATTTATACTTAGCCTACGAGGTAACCTACGCTGTAGCCTGACGTACACCTCCCCAGAAATGTAACTACACGTCTCGGCGACGTAGACCTCCTGTCTGTTTCTGTAAGCTGAAACCATTTCCCTCAGTGGAAACAAAGCTTTTATTTTCTTTAATTTCACAGATAAGAAACAATAAATTGTGAAGACAATAAAGCCTCCACAAAAATAGCATTTTAAGTCTTGTGTGTGATTTATCCTGGCTTCATATGAGCAGAGGAAATCTCCGCTAGCTGCTAGGCTAATTTATACAATGTAAAATGCCATAGGCTTGTGCTAATAACGTTAGCATGTTATATTTGTTTGGAAAACGTGTTTAGTATAAGACAGTTGTTTTGTCAGTGAACCTTGTGAGCTGTAATGGAGCCAAATTTTGTAATGGTACCTTTGTTAAATGTTGCTGTTGTCCCTGGCTTCATATGAGTAGAGGAAAGGATTGCTAGCTGCTAGGCTAATGTATACAATGTAAAATGCCATAGGCTTGTGCTAAAAACATTAGCATGTTGTATTTGTGGGGAAAATGTGTCCAGATAAAGACAAGTGTTTGTCTGTGAATGCTGCGAGTTATAGTGAAGCTGATTTGTGTACTTGTGTTTGAAACTGTCTCTATTAAGCCATGTTTAATGTGTGTTTAATGTGTGTTTTGAATCAACTTTACAGCACTTCACAGAAACCTCCGCCGCCGACTAGTGTTTTGGAGGTGTAACTGCAGAGTGACACAGACACACCACCGCACAAGTATAGATGCTCACAAAGGCGTAGGGTCTGCCGCACAAGTATAAATCCCCCTTTAAAGGGACAGTTCACCCCTAAAGCACCAGTCTAGATCAGTGGTTCCCAGTTGGTCCAGCCACGGGGTCCAGTTTCTCTTAAGTCATTAGTTCAAGGGTCACACTGTAAAAAATATTCAGTGTCAAACTTGCATTTGGTCACGTTATCGAGCTAGTTTGCTGTCTCTGTTAAGTAGCTGTCTGTTATTCACTCACTCTACAGCAGGAACTCCACTTCAAAATAAAAGCTCTGTGCCGGTTATTCACCGCACTTCAAAATAAAGTATGTTTTACTCTGCTACACATCCAGCCCAGTTCTATAGCTCACAAAGCAATGCAATGCTGAGCTTTTTTTGATTGGGGGTGAACTGTCCCTTTAAATGTTAAATGTCTAAACAAGTCAAATTAATAAGTAAACAAAATTACAACACATTTCATTCTGTACCGCAATGTTCCTGACTTTTGACGCCCACATTTTACCGTCACACACTGACCTTTACTTCCTTCATCAGCAGTCTTTTGCTTCCTCCCCGCGAGCTGCGACCTCAACCCATCATCAGCTCTCAACGTCTCCTCCCCCGCCGCCGGGAGAGGGCTGGAAAACTTGGCGAGTGATGGCGATACCGTGAGGAGTCCTGTCACCTTCAGCCCTTCATTCACGCTGACTGTATGTGAAGGGGGTATGGCTTTGCTCACCTGCGACAACACACCGCCAGAGAGGAGGGGAGCTGCAGGGGAGGCGAGTTCAAGCTGCTGCACGGGGACTAAAGATGCTGGTTTTGACTTTCTCTTGACTAACTGTAGCTTGGTGGGTTGTAAACTGGTGCTGGGCAGCTGGTCTGACGGGGTTCTTGATGTTTCCAAGCTCCCTGCTGGGGGAGGAACTGGACTGAGACTATTACCAAGTCTGATTTTGCTGCGTAGATCATCAGCAGTTTCAATCTGGCTCAGGATGCTTGGTCTGCTGGATTTACGGGTGGTGTTACCGCGGCCTAACATGGCTTTAACATCCTGGATGGTCGCCCTGGCCTGGTGGCTGCTTCCTGATTTCAAAAGCATCTTACTCACAGATAAATCCTCAACTTCCCCCTCGTCGTTGATCCTTGAGTCGTCTCTTACACCGGATCTTGCACTACTTTTATTTGCTTCAGAGTCCAGAGAGGTAGAGGTGTGTTTGGTTGTGGGAGGGGTCTGTGCAGCCTTCTTTGTCTTTGACATCTTCGTTTTAGATGCAGCTTTGGGTTTGGTGTCTGCGGACAGAGACGCAGAGTGGGCGTTGTCTTTTATTGCATCTTGGCTGGGACTAGTTTTGGTCTTAGCTGTGGGTCTAGAGCTTAGAGTTTGGACCTCTGAGACCGACGTGGTTCCCTCCTGTGATCCCTTAGAAACCTGTGTGGACTTTGCAGCTTCTATCCGAGAACGGAGACTCTGCTTTTTGGGCTTAGAGACGGTGGAAGACGGAGACAGTGATGGGGAGGAGGTGAGGGAAACGGTAGAGGAGGGAGTGTTGGCCGCCTTGATCTGCTCAGACAGCTTCTGTTTCTTCTTCTTAGCTGTTGGCGGAGGTGATGCAGAACTCGGAGACGATGAAGGTGTTTCTGACGACGATACTACAGACACCTTTTTACTCTTCTTTGATTGTGGACTTGCTGTTATCGCCAGTGTGGACATCGCTGTTGATTCAGACACAGCTGCGGCCAGCTGAGAGGATGATGATGTCTGATTGGCTGTGACATCATGTTTGGTTGGAGGTGTTTTGGAGCTCGCTGCTGCCTTGCAGTGTGGCAGGTGACTCTTCAACCTTTTGTAGGTCTTCCCGCAGAATGGGCACACCTCTGTGGAGAGAAACAGTGACACAGAGTGTGTGGTTAACACAACTACAGCCTAGCATGAAAACTTCTGTGTTTAGATGTGGTCAATATGAACAAATATTGGCATTATTAATTAATCTGCTGGACATTTCCCTGCTTAATCACCTTTATTTTCCTGCACACTGTTAGAAAATAGTGTAAAAACAAAGCCTATTATTATTTCCAAGAGCCTACGATGGTGTATTCTAATTGCCTGAAGTGTCTGGCCATCAGTCTACAGCTCAAAATTTATTTTAATTAATTTATTTTTATTTGCACACATAAACTGGCTTAAAGTCCGGAGAGTAAAAACATTTACGAAATAAGTCAGGGGTGCTCAGGAAGGCACAGGCTTATACATCTCCTCAATTTAAGGGAAAAAAACAACAACAAAAGAAGGAGAAAAAGTAACATTTAATGAGAGCTTATTGAGTTAAAACCACCTTCCTCATTTGGATAATTCATTAGAGTGTGTAAGTCGGCATGTGATAATGTGATGTTGGCATTATCAAAAAACAAAACTGGAAAATAAAATTTACACACATTAAAAAATCACTAATATAAATAAGAAATAATAAGGGTCCTAGAATGGATCATTGTGGTACACCATATGTTCTATGAACTGTGTTTGAAGCACAACTACTTGATGTCTCAACTTATGATACCTTAAAATACAACTAAATATCGACCAATGTGTGATTAAAAAGACATGTACGCTATGTTTCATTTATTGCATGATGCAACTTTTCTTTATTTTATGGGCTGACCTCGTCATTGAAGGAAAAGTACACTGCTCAAAAAGATTAAGGGAACACTTAAATCACACAGCAGACTTTGGTGAGCAAATTATTCAAGTTGAAAATCTTTACTGATGTACACTGTATGATTTGTTTAGAACTAAATGACGCAACAACTGTCAATGAAAACCAAAATCGTCAACCCACTGAGGGCTGGATTCAAAATGATACCGAAAGTCAAAGTGTGAATTTTATCACTGCAACTCATAATATGACTCAGTTGTGTGTTTGGCCCCTGCGTGCCTGTATGTGCTCCTGACTACATCTGGGCATGCTCCTCATGAGTCAGCGGATGGTGTCCTAGGGGATCTCCTCCCAGACTTAGGTTGGGGTATCAGTGAGCTCCTGGACAGTCTGTGGTGGTACTTGGTGGTGTCAGATGCATCGATACATAACATCTCATAGGTGCTCAGTTCGATTTAGGTCAGGGGAACAAAAGGGCCAGTCGATGGCATCAATGCCTTCATCATCCAGGAACTGCCTACACACTCTGGCCACATGAGGTCGGGCATTGTCCTGCACCAGGAGGAACCCAGGGCCCACTGCACCAGGAGGAACCCAGGGCCCGCTGCACCAGTGTAACATCTGACAGTTACTCTGAGGATTTCATCCCAGTACCTAACAGCAGTCAGGGTACTGTTGGCTATGACATGGAGGTCTGTGCCTCCCCAAACCATCACTGACCCACCGCCAAACCGGCCATGCTGGAAGATGTCACAGGCAGCATAACGTTCACCACGGCGTCTCCAGACTCTTTCACACCTGTCTCAGTGTGAACCTGCTCTCATCTGTGAAGAGAATGGGGCGCCAGTGGTGGACCTGCCAGTTCTGGTGTTCTCTGGTGAATGCTAATCAAGCTGCACGGTGCTGGCCTGTGAGCACAGGTCCCACTAGAGGACATCAGACCCTCATGCCACCCTCATGGAGTCTGTTTCTGACAGCTTGGTCAGAAACATGCACACCAGTATCCTGCTGGAGGTCATTTTGTAGGGCTCTGGCAGTGCTCCTCCTGTTCCTCCTCACACAAAGGAGCAGATACCGGTCCTGCTGCTGGGTTGATGCCCTTCTACGGCCCTGTCCAGCTCTCCTCTTGTATCAGCCAGTCTTCTGGTCTTGAGACTGTGCTGGGAGACACAGCAAACCATCTTGCGCCATCCTGGAGGAGCTGGACTACCTGTGCAACCTGATTGGGCTGCAGGTACCGCCTCATGCTACCAGTAGTGACAAGAACACTAGCAGAACACAAAACTAGAGAAGGAGAGAGCAACAGTCTGTGGACACCATATGTAAAACCATTCCCTTTTTGCCTCTCCATTGCACCTGTTGTCACTTTGATTTGCACCAACGCAGCTGAAACTGATCTCTTGTGCTTCCTAAATGGACAGATTGATATCCCTGAAGTTTAATTGAAGTGTTCCCTTCATTTCAGTGAGCAGTGTCCTTGCAGTAGAGTCTATTCTACTGTACATTCTACTGTATTGCATCACCCAGCAGGGCACTACGTCCCAATAAAACCACAGTTAATGCTGGTAGTGATGAGGCCACGTGGTGTTTCTGTCTTTGTGAATGACACAATTACTGTGACACTTACCAGAGCTCATTGTGCACGCGTCTGTCCAAACAGCCAATCAGGTTGAAGCATGTTCCCAAAAGTTACAACAAGGAAGTCATAACAGCGTCAAACTGTAAAATAAAGTGACGTAAATGATTATATTAACACACAGAAAAGTCAACTTTTTAACACTTTTAGCTTCGCAAACATGTTTTTACATTCAGGGTCATGACTGTTGATGTTAGCGGTGAGGACCCTTTAGGAGGCGCGTTAGAAGCCTGAGTGTAAAATGCTAACACATCGCTAAACTAGCTTAAAATGACCGCTGTTATTCAGTTTTAAAACCTGTATTTATTAGTGATGGGTTATAACGGGGCTGTGTGGTGGAGTGTAACAGTTGATTAAATACCTGTATGGTCATGTAGAGAGCTGTTCAGTGGGTGTGGCGCGCACACTGGCGTCTCTGCTACGTCGTAAACTGAGATGATTCACTCCTGCCTACTTCCGGTTTCGCGTAAATCCCCGAACAAACCAAAAACACTCAAAATTCCGACTAAAGCCTCTGATATTACGGTCAGACGGGGATATAAGTTGTCCTCACAGCTGTTTACGGTAATATTTGGCAGAACAAAACATTTAATTGATTACAAAAACAGGTTCTTTTTACATTATGTTCAATAATGATTACTTTATGGTTAATTTAAAGTTTGTATTACTTAATTAATTCTATTTTAATTCTAATTAATTCTTATTTATTTGCCTTGTTATGGCTGTACATTACCTGTTCAAATGGTTAAATAAACAAAGAAAGAAAAAAGAAAAAGCTAAATGATTTATTAAAAAAAATAAATAAAAATCTCCAAACAAGATACTTGATTTTCTTGAAGCTTTCGGCCACACCTCATGGTCATCCTCAGCTGTTATCCTAAAATTTTATGATTGAGTAGTACAGTGTTATTTTAAAAGTTATGAAGGAATATCTTTGTGTGTTAAATAAAGTTGTTTTTTTTTTTTAAGGAAATTTTTTTTAGAGATGTTATGGTTCAAAACATTCAAAAATGAGCCTTATACACATTTGTATAATTTTAACAGGGTTCCCACACATTTTCATGAACAAAATTTCAAAACTTTTTAAACATTTCAAGGACCCATACCAATAGATTTAATTTGATTTGCATTTTATTTTATTTATATTATTATTATTTTTTTATTAATTAATTTTATTAATTAATCAATTAATTTTTATTTTATATTATTATGTTTTATTTCATTTATTTTTGGCCCAGCTTGCCCATATTTGTAACTGTAGCTAGGTCACATACACAGAGAGAGAGATGGAACGCAGAGAGAAAATAAAGAAACCTGCAAGATGTGGTTACCCACAGAAGACTGCTGTCACAGTTTCATTACACACAACAAAATTCCTATCCCAGCTGACACTGGGTGAGAGGCAGGGTACACCCTGGACAGGTCACCAGACTATCACAGGGCTGACACATAGAGACAGACAACCATTCACACTCACATTCACACCTACGGACAATTTAGAGTCACCAATTAACCTGCATGTCTTTGGACTGTGGGAGGAAGCTGGAGTACCCAGAGAAAACCCACGCTGACATGGGGAGAACATGCAAACTCTGCACAGAAGGGCTCCCCCACCCTGGAGTTCAAACCAGAAACCACCCTTGCTGTGAGGCGATAAAGCTAACCACTGCATCACTGTGCCACCTACACAGATTCCATGACTTTTTCAAAACTTTCAATGATGTTTACTAGTTCTATGACTTCTCCAGGCCTGGAAAATGTGCTTGTAAAATACCATGATTTTTCCAGATTTTCCATGACCCCTAATTTAAAGAACATCAATTTAAAACATATTTTTGACTCTGTATATTTAACTTTGAACTTATACTTCAAATTCTGTCTAAAGAATGTTAAGTTTAATATAGAAATACAAAATCTGAAATCCATCCATCCATTTTCATCCACTCATCCAGGGCCGGGTCGTGGGGGCAGCAGGCCGAGCAAAGCACCCCAGATGTTTCTTTCCCCAGCAACACTTCCCAGCTCCTCCTGGAGGACCCCAAGGTGTTTCCAGACCAGATGAAATATGTAATCCCTCCAGTGTGCTCTGGGTCTGCCCCGGGGCCTCCTACCAGTGGGACGTGCCTGGAACACCTCTAACAGGAGGCGCCCAGGAGGATCCTGATCAGATGCCTGAACCATCTCAACTGACCCCTTTTCGATGTGAAGGAGCAGCAGCTCTACTCTGAGCTCCTTACCCTATCTCTAAGGCTGAGCCCAGCCACCCCACAGGAGGAAACTCATTTCGGCTGCTTGTATCTGTGATCTCGTTCTTTCAGGTCACTACCCAGAGCTCATGACCATAGGTGAGGGTTGGGACGTAGATGGACCAGTAAATCAAAAGCTTCGGCTTCCAGATCAGCTCCCTCTTCACCACGACGGGTCGGCGCAGAAGCCGCATCAAACCGCCGATCCGTCTCACGCTCCATTCTACCCTCACTCGTGAACAAGACCCCGAGATACTTGAACTTCCTCCCAACCCAGAGGGAGAAAATCCACTGGTTTCAGGCAGAGAAACATGACCTCATGGTTCTCAGATTAATTTTGTTCCATATCTCTCAGCATATCCACCACTGTCTCTTTGGGCCAGTGTTTATTGATGAAGCAGCTAAATATCTGACGATATGTAGAATGAAGAAATAAAAAAGAGCCTGCTTTCATTAGAAAAGTGTATTTTATTGATAGGGTTAGAGTGGCATGAGACTTGGCACAGGAATGAATTTCAAAAAGGTGATGAAAAAATTAAAAATACATCTAAATCAAAAAAAAAAAAAGTAATCTTCATTGGAAAAGCAGTGATTTTTGAAACACATTCAGAATGGAGAAAAACAAAACGAAACGCCATTTCTACAACCATTTACATATACGGAGATAAACCTGAATATTATTTACATGGCAACAGATTACAGTATGTACAAAGCCAGAACTGGAAGCAAACTGAAGCTCACGGGAGCTTTATATTTTGGGAGGAAACAAAAACTGGAGACTGGTCGATGTGAAGAATTCCCAAGAAAGCACGGGGTGATTTGGCAAAGACACACGGATTTGAACAGTGCCTGGAAGTCGTCCTCTAACAAAGATTGGCCCCCTTCAGAACACAGTCGCTGACACAAGTATTCAACTCCAGCAGCTTTTTTTTGTCTACTTTTTCTCAACAAATCCAAAATGTTTTTTTAAAGGGAACTCCTAAACAGCACGAGATGGCGTGTAAACCTTCGAGGGTTTTTTCAGAGACGCCTGACTCAGTAAGTTACAGCTTACAATGTTGGTTACAGTATATTCATACAATTTAGAGCAAATCTCTGTACATCTATTAACAGACATTCATTATCAGGCGAAACAGGGGAAACAGTCCCTTTACAAGGCATCTAATCAGAGATGAGAACAAACAGGAAAAACAGAAAGGGGGCATTCTGGGTTTAGGGGTCAAAGCCAGGAGGATACAGTACCAACCACCACCCAGCTAACTGTACTGAGGCCTGGCTGAGTCTCACCGCTCTGCCACCCAGAGAAACATTATTCAGTTAGTTCACCACCAACAACGTCAGCATCAACGCTGGTTTGGATTCAACCCTGAGAAAACAGTGGACTGCATGTTCACGTGCTGGCACACCTGCCCCATGTGCCAATTAAGGTCCTCTAAACAACCAAAAACAAAGGACAGCTCGCATGGAAACTTCTTAATTACGTGTTGAAGGCAGCTAAGATTGGCTTTAATTCTACAGAGGCACAAATGCAGGATTCAAACAGTGATTAGGTCTACAGAAGACATTACGTGGAAAGGCAGTGGAGGTTCAGTCTCGCCGTTGGGCCCTTTTCTAGCATTTTTTTTTTCCACAGACAAGGTGCCGGTGCTGGAGCCGTTTGAAAGATCACATACCGAACGCCATCAGTGTCCCGGCAGAAGTAGCTCTGTGCCTTGCTGATGTCGAGGCCAAGAGAAAGTGATGAGCGGGACGGGAAGACGGAGGAGTGACGCTGCAATATGAGGGGGAGAAAAAGGACAGTCGTGCAGTCTCCAGATCGTCAGAAAGTTGTCAAACCCTTCCTTTAAACTACAGAAACCACGTTCACAGAGCAGCACTGGAGACTGCGGCAGAAATGATGGACTGATTTTGGACTAGATGAATTCAGTGCTAAATCAACTTTGGCTCAGCTGATTTTGTTGCATCTTGACCGTCTGTCGTTAAAACAACTGTATTTGTTGCTTGGCGAGTTGCGTGTCTGGTTTGGAGACCAAGAGCCTGGTTTGTGAAAAGTTTAGCTGGTTTCCACAGCCAGGCGCCGGCGTTGGCGCCAGCACCGGCACCTTGTGAGTCGAAAAACTTGCAGCGAGTCATGTGCTGTGAGGCAGCGCTCAGGCCAGAGGAGAGAGTCTCGAGACGAGGCGGCAAAGATCAGATGTTGTCCAACATCCTGAACCGCCTGCTCGTCTGTCTTTCTAACCACAGACAGTCTGCCCTGCTGACTCGTCCCCCTACCAAACCCTGAACTAACAAGAAGGCCAACTCTTCAAAGAGGAGAGTAAAAACTAATATAAAAACGGCTGAAGAAGAACGCTGACGTCTATCGGATTCTTCTGAGGCTGGTCTCTCCCGAGTCCTCGTCAGGAGCGAGGGGGTGGTCTGTCCCCATTCAGGTCCTCTACTTTCACAGGTCGACAGGGGTCATTGGAGCATGAGCTGCTTGAGGTTGTCGTGGAGGATGGTGTCCTTGACGTCCCGGAACACCAGCCTGATGTTCTCCGTGTTGATGGCCGTGGTGAAGTGGTGGTACAGGGGCTTCTGGGTGGCGTCACGTCTCTTGGCCCGGAAGCACTCCACCATGAACGCCTGGACGTCCGGCAGGTTGTGCTCTTGCCCAGTGTACTCAGGAAAGTAGTCCTTGAGCGGAACGCTCTTCACCTTCTCCTCCAGCAGGTCCGTCTTGTTGAGGAAGAGGATGATGGAAACGTTGACGAAGACGCGGTTGTTGACGATGGTCTCGAAGATGTCGAGTGATTCGCGCAGCCGGTTGGTCTGCCTGTCCTCCATCAGCACCTGACGGAGACAATGGAGGGATTTAGTACAATTACTACTAAAAACAAATGTCTTGATTCATCTTTCCACTGTTCCAACAATCACCAGCTCTGGTCTGGTTGAGATTAACCTCTAATCCACGCCGTTAGATGTGAAAATATGCTCATTTATACACACTAAAGTTACTGATTATTAAAATGGAGTCTGGTGAGTTTGGCGATTTTGGGGCTGTGTCTGGTTAAACAAAAAGGATCTTACTCTTTAACTGGACCATTCGTAAATTTGGAGCGCTGTCTGAATGTACCGTTCAATTATCCAGAGCACCGCACTTTGAATGTGTGATTAACTTAACCGTTCATTACTTCATATAGAAATATAACTCTCCGTTTCTACGACCAACAGGGCTCTCATTTTAGTGTAGAGCGTCAGACTGAATTTACAAACGCACCATGTCAGGTCACTCACTCTCCAGGACCACGAGTGTTACTTGAATAAGTAAACACTGACCAACGGGACCAGACTGGCCGACCTGTATGCTCTCACTCACTGGATGGATGATGTCACAGGAAGCCAATCTTACAAAGGAGGACGACACTTGAACGGTTTCCTCCCGTTTGTTTTGCTATCAAAGCTAACGTTAGCTAATGCTTTAAAAAGTTAGCGTCACAGAGAAATCCAATCTTCCTCTTAATAGCTCCCCAGTTTCTGATGAGGTGGACATGATAACCCTTAATACACATAACGTTCTTCATCCCTACAACAGGAAATACTTTGTCCCTAACCTGATATGAAGTGTGAGCTGCACATGTGAACATTTTTGATGATGGCCTCCGTCCAGTCCTTTGGTCTTATCACATTTAACCGTCTTTGTTTTTGTTGACGGGCAGTGGCGGCTGGTTTTGAGCCATGACTCCTTCTATTCTGGCTCCCAATAACACAACAAGACCACATTTTAAGACTCCTATGTAGCCTACAGCCCTGTGGGGGAGAGGCAGGTTTTGCCTCTAGCTAACAAACTGACGTCATCAAGACGTCTGCCCTGTAAGTGTCTATGAAGGAGCACATCTTTACTGTGTTTTACTTCACCAGTCAAAACAATATGTACCATACTGAATCAGACTTATGGCGAAAGAGAAAAAGAACATATTAATGGTATCACAACCTGCACATGTGCATGAAACAAGAGACCGGATTATTAGTCTACACACACATTGTAGGATATATCACAACAGCTCCACAGAATAAGAGTGTGTGTATAGACACAGCAATGACGACTTATCAAAAGTCACCACACATTATCTGCTTGAACAAACTGATTAACGAGCCACTTATCAGCCTACCACAAGTGTGTACGAGAGGAAATGAGATGTGTGTTTGGCGCCGTGCTCTCACCTGGTCGTATTCAGACGAGGAGACGAGGAAGAGGATGGAGGTGACAGAGTCGAAACATTCGAACCAGCGCCTCCGCTCCGACCGCTGCCCTCCCACGTCCACCATCTTGAAGGGAACGCTCTTGATCTCGAAGTCATACTCGTGGATGCCCTTGGTGGGTTTACGAGCCAGCAGGATGTCCTGCTGAGTGGGAAGATAGTCCTGGAGGAGAGATGGGAGAACACAGTGAATGAACGTCTACATGTGCAGAGGATGAATCACAAGACGAAGCCAGAGGCTGAGCTTTTAGACTAAGAGGAAACAACACACCAACCAAACATTGCAGCTGAAGTATGGAGTTTGTTTGGCAGTGATTTATTGGGCCTATAATCAGATCTGTCTTTATATAAACATTATCTCAGGTCCTCAGGTCATCTTTTGTACAGACTTTATTTATACTATAGAGGTGGATACTGAGTAAAGGAATGCATTAACATAGGGAACATGTTATCTTGAGGAAATCTCAGCTCGTCGCTAGGCTAATTTATACAATGTAAAATGCCATAGGCTTGTGCTAATTTCGTTAGCATGTTATACTTGTTTGGAAAACGTGTTTAGTATAAGACAGTTGTTTTGTCAGTGAACCTTATGAGCTTTAATGGAGCCAAATTTTGTAACGTTACCTTTGTTAAATGTTGTTGCTGTTGTCCCTGGATTCATATGAGTAGACTTAAAAGTCGCTATTCGCTAGGCTAATTTATACAATGGCTGCGTACAACACACTGATACAGTTGAGTTGAAAATTCATTCATAACTTTTTGAACAGGCCCAGTTGAATATTGCAATAATAACGTGGTTATCACAAAATCCCACAGCACACCTGGACTGACATCACGGCACATCATTTGACAAACACTGCCTTAAAGTTCATTGTAGTTTTTGAGTTTTTCCTTAAAACAAACATTCACTCTTTATTAGCTGACGAGTTTCCTGTTGCTGTGATAACAGTGTTTCTGCAGGTCTGATAGAGCTGACTGAAACTCCGCTAAAAATGATTTAATAATCTCCTTTATGCACAGTCCAGAGTGGCAACAGTTGTTTTGTAACAAACATTATGGCGTGAATATTTAAAGGTCCAGTGTGTAGGATTTAGAGGGACTGTAATAAGTATGTTTTCTTTAGTGTATAATCACCTGAATATGAGAATCATTGTGTTTTCGCTACCTTAGAATGAGCCGATTATATTGACATAGGGAGCAGGTTCTCGTCTAAGGAGATCACCATGTTGCTACAGTAGCCCAGAACGGACAAACCAAACACTGGCTCTAGATAAGGACATTCGTGTTTTTGGTCAGCCACCGTTGTTAGCGGCCCCTTCACAACAAGGAAAAACACTGAATTTTATTGTGTTTTATTCAGTGTTTTTACGGTTTAAATTACCAAGTCTGTTTGTTTTGGAGAGGAAGAGACCTCTACAGATAATCTGGCTCATGGTAAAAACCTCCTGAACATCTAGATCTTAAGCTATCAGAGAAAAGGTGAGCACACATTAGCAGGTGCTGGGCTCACGGCCCATCTCTGACATGCCAAACAGTGTTGTAGAAACAATGATTTCTAACACATAACAGCTCTATTCAGTGTTTTACCAGTTTAATTCACCGGGTCAGTTTGTTTTGGAGAGGAGCTGACTAAGTTCCATCCCTGGACGCAGACTAGCCAATCATAACGTAGCATCAGGCCGGCTCAGACCAGGGTCCGACAACAACACAGCTGTGCTCCATTCGTTTCAGATTTCCTTCATTTTCAGGCTGGTGTTGTGGATTTGGAGCTAAATGTTGTGCCTGGGGCACGTCGTGTATTAATGATACTCGTTACCTGGAGAGGTTGGAAAAAGATATACGTTTCTTCCCTGTTCCAAAACCAAAATCAAACCCTGAAAAGTGTAGGGTTAGCTAGCTAGCTACTGAAGATATAGCCTACTGAATGTATACACATGCTGCTTTTGCTTTGTAATGATTATAACTGTGAAACAAAGACCGACCCTGCTGTACAGGAACCAGTGAAGGGAAGCAGGGAGACTTTGCTCATATTCAACCAGCTCTGTGTCATCACATGAATGTTGTTTGACTTCCCCTGGAGATCCCTGCCCGTCCGGCGAAGCCAAACACCGTTCATCTGCACACACTGTGATGCCACACAGCTGGTTCAATATCAGTAAAGTTTCCCTTTATATTCATTGTCTTCTGTGTGGATCAGCAGTGATGTGGTGGTTCACTTTTACACTGTGATCTGTAGCCTATAGTTGGGCTTTAGCTTCTAACTATCTTTGTCTTTTTAACCTGTTGTTGCTGCTGAGTCAGTTTGACATCCTGGATATATCCTTCAAACACAGACTGTAGACCCCTCTGTCTGCTTCTCTCTGGAATCACTGCTTCATTTCTCCAAAAATATGATAATATTTCTTCAGGGAGTGCAGTTAGTTACAGTGTGGGCTCCATGCTTACTGCGACAGCTTGTCAGACGATCACAAAGGGGCGGGGCTTAGCGAAAGGTCAATCCGGCTCCTGGTAAAAACCTCCTGAACAATAGACACTGAAGGAACTCTAACCAGGAGAAGTTTCAGCGGGTTACAAGCTGCAACCTCACCGCTAGATGCCACTACATTAACCCTAAATCCTACAAACTGGACCTTTATGACTTGAAATTAAACTTGAATTCAATGCTTTCTAAGACTTTCCCAGACCTGCAGGTTAAACATCTACTGAGCTGTTATCTACTGTCACATGTCCCAGTTTCCTCATGGCAAAGCGGTCCAGCAAACAGGAGCTTCTTCGCCAAAACGTAAGCACCATCTTTGTCAAGCAACCGTCCCAGTCGCTCGTCAGCTTCCTTAAATTGTCTAGACATGTTGCAATATGAACTATAACATGTAAACGTCTGATTATAACAATCAGTGCAGGCAGAAACAACTTACCGGCTCGCCAAGCTTATCCAGATTATCCAAGAAATACTTCACTGACTCACCCTGCGACAGGACAGAGGAGGACTTTATGTTAATTCTGCACAATTTATTACATCAATCATAAACAGTAGAGTTTGTGATGCACGTTTACAGACTGCTATTAATGCATTCAGTACAATACATGTGTTGCTGTTGTAGAGGCAGGACAAAATCTCTCTTTAGCTGCCACAACACACACACGCAGGTAATCTGTTTGTTTTCCATTCCAAAACTGCGTGTCCGCCCGAGAGCTGAGTCTGCTCTGAGCAGCTGAAGCAGGATGCAAAGTATTTGGTATCGCAGTAGACACGTGTTTGTAAGTGTGTCTTTGATGTATACAGAAGTGTGACTCGTCTGCCTGTGTGCGTGTGTGTGTGTGTGTGTGTGTGTGTGCTGGAGTGTTTTTTCTAGACCGTTCTGACGCTGTTCATGCGCTATTAGTGCAAGCCCAGACATGAGGCTGCCAAGACTGAGATGCATTCCTTTATCTGTGTGTGTGAGAGAGTGTGTGTGTCCTGTGCTCAACATAAACCAAAAAAGCAAAACAGATTTTCTTCGCCTTCCTGTGACCCACAGCCTCTCTACAACACCACAGCTTTTTAGATGATTGCTTTGCATGTATTTTGCATTAAGGATACAGTCAGCCAACACCCGCGCTATAAAATTCAAATTTCATCAGGCGTAGTGAATGTTTGGGTTGTATTTCTGAGTGTAAGCACCATCCATTTCCCCTGCTGTAAGCTTCTGTACTCACCTTTGATCTTTTAAAAACTAACCTGACCTGAAAAACCTGTGCGTATGTGTGTGTGTGTGTGTGCACATGGGAAGTGTGTGCAGGGCTAAGATTACACTAGGGAGGAGCAGAGCGGCGTGGCACTGCGCTAACAGAAAGAAGAGCTACCTTTCTGTGAAGCTTATTCTGATTCTTCGCTCAAATCAGAGGAGGTTTTGAAATCGTCAAAAATAAGTCCAATAAAAAAAAAAAAGGAGAAGAGAAACGAGAAGAGCGATCACTCTGAGCTGCCCCGGCTCGTTATGAGGCATGACAAGTTTATACGAGCGAGCTGTAAAAGCAAAACTGAAACATAAGATTACATAACAATGTCAGTGTGTCATTTGAATTGTACACCGGACGCTTCCTACACAGGCCCTCGCTTCTATCTCCTTATTGTCAGGATGTGTTGCAATGTTAATGACTAAATAAATCTCAGGTGAGAAGACGAGACACGAGAAAATGTCAGAGGGTGATTTTCAGAGAGCAGCTCTGTGAACTTTGCTCCACAGAAAGCGAGAGGATCCGCGTGTGGTTTCAGCCTGTGCATGTGTTTTTAATGATAATTAACAAGCAGGCCTGAGGGCACGTGTGACTTGTGATGCAAATACTTAAAAAGGGCATGGTCAAAACACAATGGGGTAGTATCTGCTGGCAGGAACACAAATTAGTGCTCGGAAACAAGAGGAGCAGGGAACGTCTGAGCAGCTCTCGACAGAGCGACTCTTCAGCTGCAGCAGCTGGGTTTCATGTCAGAGCGGGAGAGCTCTTGATGTGGAGTGATGATGATGATGATGATGCCCTCTGGTTTTAGATTTAATTCATGTTTAGACCTGACATCATTGTTTTAAACACTACAAAGGGCTGCAGCTATTATCGCTTTATGGGGCGGTTATTTTTTCAGTTCATATATCAATTGTTTGGTGTGTAAAATGTCTAAAAACATATGTTAATGAAATGACTCGTTCTGTCCAAACCTCCAGCACACTATGATCCAAGACAAAGCTCACTTTCGAGATGCTTGGAACACGAAATATTTGGCATTTTTGCTCTATAAATGACGCAAGATTACAAAAACAGTTGCTGATAATTTTCTGTTATTTCACAAGCTAATTGACCCTCTAAAGCCTGGAGCAACATCACATTTCTTGTGCTGCTTTCAGATGCCTTTCTGAAGTATTTAAACCTTTGAACCCTGAGCAAACTGGAGCGATTTCTCTCGGAAATGTGAGGAAAAATTGCAAAAACAAAAAACAAAAATAGATTTAACTTTAAAAAGAAAAATAGAAAAACAAGCTAGGGAAAAACTATACTTATTGTTATTATTACATTTTCAAATTTATTTCATATCATAATTTTTATGCACTCTTTTCAGGTCATTTCTTTGTTTGTTTCTTTCTTCCTTTTTAAATTTTTTTTTTATCTTTTCATCAATTTTTTGCTGATTTTTTGGGTCATTTCTTCTTTTGTTGTTCATTGCCTGCTTCCCATGTTTTTAAAGAAATCAATCCAGTCTGCTCAGGGGTCAAAGGGTTAAAGGTCCAGTGTTTAGAATTTATCGGTAAGGATGCAGAACTGAAACTTCTCCTGTGTAGGAGCATGTAGGAGAACTACGGTGGCCAAAGCAAAAACGCAAATGGCCCTGTCTACAGCCAGTGTTTGATTTGTCCTTTCTGGGCTACTGTAGAAACAAAATGGAGGACTCAGTGGAGGGGACCTGCTCCGTATGTAGATATAAACAGCTCATCTTAAAGTAACAAAAACACGATTCTTATTTACAGGTGATTGTACAGTAAGGAAAACATTAGGGGTGGGAATCGCCAGAGGATCCACGATACGATACAATACAATATCATCACGATACAATATTATTGCGATTTTAGATGTGTTGCGATATACTGTCTTTTTTTCAACTGTAAATTAAATCAAATTTCCTGAAGGAATACTTTGTCAACATCTGTTTTACCTAATAAGATAATAATAATAATAATAACAACAGGTTTAAATGTTATTTATAGAGCGCTTTTCAAGGTACTCAGAGACGCTTTACATTGGTTAAAAACAATCACAAAGTAGACTACAATAAAATACACACATCATCACTCGCACATTAAAAGCCATTTTGAAAAGATGTGTTTTGAGTGGATGAAGTTTTCAGTCAGTCCATCTCACTTCAGCCACTTTTTGTAGCAGCAAAATGTATCTGACGCACTGAAAAAGCCATCGATTATATTATTCTAATAAGCTACCTAAAGTTTAATTTGTGTTTGTTGTATTAATAATTTATATAGTAAATAAAACGATACTGTGCACTGTGTGACAATACGATATTGCCACACAAAAATATTGTGATACTATGCTGTATTGATTTTTCTCCCACCCCTACAAAACATAATTCTGAATATTATATTTCATTCTTCCAACAGAAGCCCCTGAATCCTTCACACTGGACGTTTACTCAGCTGTACAGTAATCTGCGTGTGTGTGAGTACTCCTGTGTCTACATTGTGAATACATTTGCAAACATAACATAAAAACTTGCTCGTGTAACACTAAATATTACCAGATTTTTCAGATCAATAGTCTATGAAGTATCTATAGACTATCACATAATTTTTCACAGCCCAGAGTAACGTCTTCATCTTGCTTATTTCTTCTAACCAACAGTCCAAAACTCAAAGATATTGAATTTATAATGCTATAAAACAAGAATGAAGCAGCAAATCCACATTAGAGAGGCTAATGTTTGATGTATGTGCTTCATAAATTACTAAATTATTTATCTATTATCACTTTATTAATTTTCTGTGGATGGACTAATTGATTAATTGTTTTTTGAACTGTTATAAATGAGCTATAACATCCCTTGTGACAGATTTAAAAGGAGACAGGACATGTACATTGACCTTAGACTAATGAAAAAATTTAAGAATTAAAAATGAAAACAATTATCAGGGTGTCTGCAGGTATCAGACACTTATACTGATGCTTTTTAAGGACCTTTTCAAGATGATTTTAAACCAAAGTTAAGACTAATTTTTGGACAAATCATCTGTCAAATCATTCAAGCTTTGCAGGTAGGTATGAAGGGGAGTGTAAGTGGTCCAGTGCAGAGGTAGGTTAATCTACACTTTGCCAACAGGAACGTGTAAGTATAAAGTAAAAGGACAGTATTGGGTCCAGTGGAAGGTTTAAGGTTTTGTGACATCAGAAATGCCGACTTCTACGAGAAGCGCTCGACTCACTTTGGACAAGAAGAAATTAAAAGATGGATGAATAAAATCAGATAATTCGTTGGTGGCAATTAAGACCTCAAAAATTTAAATTTAAGAACATTTATTGACTTTTAGGGGCCTAATATTTAAAAAACTGAATGTAGGCATTTCAAGACATCTTAAGGACCTGTACCCTGTTTATGATTTGCATCTTTTTTTTGTTTTATATTAAAGCAATTTGAATATTTTCTTTGTTTTGTATTGCTGGTGTGACAAAAAAGGAATCTGAAGATGTCAGTCTGCGCAGTGGTAAACTGTTCAGGGTGGAGCTGCAACGATTAATCGATTAGTTGTTAAATACTAAATTAATCACCAACTAATCTGATGATGGATTTAATAGGTTTGAGTATTTTTTAAGTGGGAAAAAGCCTCTGATTTGAGCTTCTTATACGTGAATATATTCTGGTTTTCATTTCCTCTTAGACAGTTAACTTAATTTCTTTGGTTTGTGGACAAAACAAGACGTTTGAAGACGCCATCTTGAGCACTGATCGACATTTTATTGACTAAACAACTAATCAATTAATCGATGATGACAATAAACCTTAGCTGCAGAACTAGTACAGGGCATTTGTCTGATATTTATACACCAAAACAAAAGAAAATAATGGTTAGTTTAAGCCCTACATGCACATAGAGTTTGTGTGTGTACTTGTGTAACTCAAGGTGTGACACTCTTGGTGTTTGTGCACCAGTAACGCTGAGTGGGAGAGCCAGAGCTGTTTGTAAGTGTAAAGCTGTTTAACTACAGATCAACATTCCAGCTCTGATCACTCTTATTCCCCTCTCTGTCTGCACAACCAGCTCAAACCAACAAGCTGTGTGAGGCCGTTAACAAAACGCCATTGAGCGTGGTTCGGCCTTATGCAACCGACAGGAAAATGTAAATTTTCTGGTTGTGTCTCATTACTGAAAGCAACTCGGAGGAGTGTGTCCTCTGTACTCTCCTCGACTGCTGGAATACTGAGTAAAGGTCATCGCAGGACCCGACAGCTCACATAAACAAATTTAGTTCAAAAAAAAAAAAAAAATCGCAGCAGGTTGTGAAAGTCATACCACGCAGAAAGAAAAAAAAAGGGGCACAGGAAGGTCCCCGTGAGGACACGTGAGCGTCTGTGCCGGCGCCCACAGCCGTTATTCTGGGGTAAAACGTCAAGTGTTTAAAAACAGGCACGCTGACAGCCAAGACATAAGGAGCGGAGAGAGGTGTAAACAGGAAGCTGAGTCAATCACATGTCTGACCGCTCAACAGAGCGAGAGAGAACCAGGGCAAGAATCACAGGGAGAGAGGAAAGGGAGGATGAATTAAGAAGAAGTTTCACTTTCTATTTCCACCACTCTGTCCCCGCCCTTCCACTCTCTCAATCTGACTTCTTGAAAAAGCCCAGAAAACTCTTACTGGCTTTGGTGAAAGAGAGGCGTGTACTCGAGCCAAAAACTGGGCCACCACTATCTTCCAGTATGTCAGTGCCTGTGTGTGTGTGTGTGTGTGTGTGTGTGTGTGTGTGCATCCACCTACCAGCTGAAACTCCCTACGACGATCATACGCATTCTGTATACCCGAGTCCGCCCACAGAGCTTTGATGGCAGGTAGGTACTGCAAGAAGACGGACGTCTCCAGCTGCCCGCTGGCCATCTTAGCCGACCGGGTGTCGAACGCCATCAGGCTGTCCCCATGTGTCTGGTTGTCTGGGTCGCCCCACGGGATGTGCAGCTTCTCCCGTGCATCCACCAACACACGCACACCTGGAGGGGAAGTGAAGATAATCGCTATAAGAGAGGGCCACGTGTGAATGAAACCTAAAGTGGAAGAGAGACTAGAAGAGCAGCATGCCAACCAAAAATTACAGGTGGCCTAAAAACCTGTTTTGTCTGATGAGAGCGGTGAAACACAATTTAAAAAATGCTCATTTTAAGGTCAGTTCAGTTTTTTTGGAGTGGGTCTGCACGGGGTATTTATCCATAGTCATTATATTACATACAGTATATGTCAGTCGGCACGCCCCCAGTGTGGCGAAGCAGGCTGGAGTCCTAAAATGTGTTTTAGCCACCTAAAAAAGATCCACCTTAAACAGCTAACATCAGTTTAAGTGTATGCTATATTTAGAGTATTTTCACTGCTTTAGCTGAATGTCAGACACTGATTTTCACCGTGAAAATAAAGCCGTAATATTACTCTCTTCAAAGCCAGACTCCATTGAGAAAAACAGCGATTTAACGTAACTGAACACAGGAGCTGCTGGTCTACCGCTGCCTCCATCAGTTAGTCTGTTTGTGATGTTGTGTGACTTTGGCGTTTAAAAAGATTAGTTCAAACTCACCAAAGTCACACAACAGCACAAACTAGGTAACTGATCCAAGCAGCGGTACACCAGCGGCTCCTGTACTCAGCAATCTAAAATCACTGTTTTTCTCAATGGAGTCTGGTGGCTCTGACAGGAGCATACATGAGGAACTGAAGCCGTTAAGGCAGTGAGGCAAAGCTGTGAAAACACTCTTAATATAGCGTACACTTGAACTGATATTGATTTTTTTAGGTGGCTAAAATACATTTTGCTGCCGCCCCCGTTAACAGCAGTACATTGCTTAGCTTTGGTGTGGGACTCCAGCCTGCTTCTCCAAACTGGGGACGTGCCAGCTGATATCTAGAATATGTAACACACTGACTGTGGTCTATAAAACTTCAAAAAACTCCAAACCATCCCTTTAAGATTTCATAACCACAACATAAACGAAAACCCCTATCAAGACTGCACAATATGCAAATTAAAGTCATATTGCGATTTTTTTTGACAGATACTGCGACTGTGATTTGAGTCACAACTTTAGTGGGAATGGTAATTTTTGCATTTATGTTCACTGACAAAAATAAAATATAAAAATGATGATGTGATTTTGGCTGGGGTCTGTACCACACAAACATGCTCCCTTACATCTGGAATATAATGTGCAGGCTGTGGCGTCTCTGTAGCGCCAAAATTAATCACTTATAATGGTATGTTGTGACACAATTTAACTGTAGGTCCTGTAATTTGGATACTGTACTTCGCCATATTACAATTTTAATAATATTTCGATTAATGGTGCAGCCCTGAGTCCAGTATCACTAATATTTGCGCATTTTCCAATGATTTACATTAATTTTAAACTGCTTCTGTAATAACTGTGGACCAGTGGTGAAAAGTAACTAAGTACATTTAATAAGTACTGCTCTTTATACTTTACTTGAGTATTTCCATTTTATGCTACTTTATACTTCCACTCCATGGCATTATGGAGGCAAATATTGTACTTTTCACTCCACTACATTATTTGACAGCTTTGGTTTATAGTTACTTTACAGATTTATGTTGTTAATACAAAATATAATCAAGTAATAAATTATATATTATCCATGGTTAACCTGATACAACATTAACACATGGATTTAAATAACTCATTCACGCTTTTAGGAAGCCTAATCTGACACTTAAATCTCCTAAATGCCAACTAATTCAGCTAAACGTGTTTATTTCTAATCTGTTGTCATGTTTTACCTCCATGTTTCAAAGACATCTGTGTATCATGATCATAACTGAGCACAATTAAAACTGAGATATCTAATAATGGCAAGCAATATTTATGTGCCCTCCTTCTTTACACAAGCACTGCACATATTGACGAATGCCGCATTAATTTCCTTCTGCGAACACTTTACGCACAAATTCGTTCTGCTAGCGTTTCATGAGTGAGACACATTTCTCAGGGATACTCAGCTTGCTTTGCCCAGGGGCCACTTTGGCAAACTAACATTAGGCCAGGGGCCACTTAATAAATAAACATTGATAATTAATATATAAATAATTGGCCCAACCTCTGCCCTGGGGTCCGAGGGATCCACCCCGACACTTTTTTTAAAATAAACAAGCTCTATTTTAAAGTTCTTTCAATGCACCCTGGCACCTTATTTATATTAAAAGTTAAAAATATCCAGTGTGAATCAATTTATTTTCGTTGTGATTCAGAAATTAGTCAGCAGGCACCCTAACCAACACCCTGTCGCAGACCTGGAGTCTCATTTATAACACTACAATTTCTACAATCAGACCTCCACCTCACCATCTGTATCGCCAACTTCCTGTCTCCAAAATGTTTGTAAGCATGGGTCACAGTTTCTCCCGTCAAATCTGTTTTTATACATCACAACTTTTGCGTGGGAGGTGGCGTTCGCCACTTTCAGGCCTCATTTTGTGTGTACTGCAGTGTTTATAAATGAGACCCCACATTTACCCAGCAGGCCACAACCTGAGAATCACTGTATGAATGCGTTAATAATTAAAATCCAGTAATATAGTACACGTTCAACATACAATGCATATGACTGTACATATTTATTATGCTTACTCTAATTCTACTGATATTTATTCTAAAGACTTATTATTTATTCTGTTATTAACATTATTTTTTATTATTTATTACATTATTGGTTATCTTTTATTTTATATTTTATTTATATTTTTTAAAAATGATATACAAACATTCAACACACAATGCACATAACGGTACATATTTCTTAAGCTTACTTTAATTTATATTATATATTATTTATTCTATTGTTACTATTACTATTATTATTATCATTATTTATTCTCTTTTATATTCTTATTTTATTTTTTTACATTTTGGTTTATTTTTTATACTTATATTTTTCTATTATTTATTATTTATTCTACTACTTAAATTTTCACACTTACAGACCCATAACAGTGATGATATATTTTAATATTCTAATTTTATATTTTATTTGTATTTTTTTAAAAATATTTTTCTATTACTTATTCTACTACTTAAACACACTTACAGCCTCACAGTGCTGATAAATTTTAATTTAAAATGTTTTAAAATATTTTTTACTTACATTTTTTACATTTATATTTTTCTATTATTAATTATTTAGTCTACTATTAAATTTTCACACTTACAGCCTCAGCAGAGTGATATAATATATGATACTTTATTTATATTTTGTATCATAAATTTTTCTTTTATTTATTCTACCTCTTAATTTCTTATTTATAGTACTTAAAGTGTATTGACATGCTAACATTTTTGTACTTTTACTTAAGTAATGTCTTACATGCAGGACTTTTACTTGTAACTTGTAACAGGGTATTTCTAAATGGTAGCATAGCTATTTTTACTTTAATAACAAGCCCTAGCAGTTCTTCCACCGTGGAGTGGAAACAGAAATCAACACTTGATCTTACAAATATTAAAAATAATAATATTTATATTACATTAGAGAACAACAGAGAGTTATTAGTTAATGTGACTTTACTTCAGGTGGTTCTCATTACACTATATAATACAGTATAACAAGCTGTCCATGTTATTTAGAGAACTCCCTGTACATACAGAGAGTGGACAAACAGGAACACCTTACAACACAGTGGTGGTGGGGTTACCCTCCATTAGCTACATCCCTGTGGTAGTTATTGAGCAACAAAACTAGCCGATGGCTACTCGACACTGCCGGCGTGAATATGGCTGTGAATTAAATTTAATATATTGGATGTTTTATGGCTTCGAGAGTATGAACTCTTGAATTAGGCAGGTTTCGGTAGGACCCTGGTTGATATGGGTGTGCCGACAGCAGATGTAGACTGTTTATGTGTGTCCTCTCACCCAGCCCAGCGCTGCTACAGATGTGGAAACTTTCCCATCCATTTTAAGCGCCTTTCTGTCGCAGCTACGCGGCTTATCAGCCCTGTAAAGTACCTGCCGTGAGCAGCGGAGGTTACCTTTGATAACGTTGCTGTAAATCGTGGCTCTGAAGTCCTCTCGGGCTTGCTGGTCGAAGTCCTGTCCGTGGATGATCCGCATTTGTTTGAGGAAAGTCGACTTGCCGCTCTCGCCAGCGCCGAGCAGCAGGATCTTCACCAGCCGTTTCACGTACGTTTTCTCCCGGGAAAGACATCTGTCGATCTCCTTGGACTTTCGGAGCTGTTCCACCTCGCCGCTGTTGAGCAGGCAGACGGGTAGACAAACTTTTAACACGGACCTGGTCGGCAGGAAATCCGCCATGTTCGCACAAACTTCATCGATGCTAATTTGATGCGCGTTCGCGGGGCGCAGGCACGGGACCAAGCCCCTTCCCTAAACTCAGGAAGTAGAGCCGCTGACTGGTGAACATCAGTCTTCACTCAGTTTCTGCTTCGCTATTTGCGTCCTGTTGACTCGCACAAACAAACAGTTTAACTTCAGCTACGTTGCCTCGACACACATATTATTATTGTACGTTATATGAGGTTTCAGTTAAAGTATAAATATCAGTTTTAACCGTCTTAACGACGCAGCTCCACCATTTACAACTAAACTACAGCTTCATGGACACGTTTAACTGAATTTAAACACTGTACTGTGTTTAACTGTCAAGATAATATAAAATGTATGAGTTCAGTATGTCAAATAAATCGCAAGCATGGACTGGTGTTGACTCCCCCCACTTTCTTTAGGGACTGTTCGTTATTTATTGGGGCAGAGGGAGTGGTGCTAAAAGTATTGATGCAGTAAGAGACCTGGATACAGTACAGTTCAGTATTGGCAGTGGGACCATATTAATTCCTATAACAGCTGCTCAGTGGTGCATGAAGCCAAAAAAAGCTCTATTGCCATGATATAAAATTGCCCAAATGTTTAGCAATGTTTCTGCATCGCTAGGCCCACGCAGGATTTATACTTCTGCGTCAAATCAAAGGCATCACCTGGCGTGCACCTCCCCAGAAAATTCACCTTGCGCCGACACATTTCCCTTAGTGGAAATGAAACTTTTATTTACTTAAATTTCACAGATAACAAACAATAAATAAAGCCTAAGTCTTGTGTGTGATTTATCCTGGCTTCATATGAGCAGAGGTGCTCGTTGCTAGGCTAATTTATACAATGTAAAATGCCATAGGCTTGTGCTAATAACGTTAGCATGTTATACTTGTTTGGAAAACGTGTTTAGTATAGGACAGTTGTTTTGTCAGTGAACCTTGTGAGCTGTAATGGAGCCGAATTTTGTAACGTTACCTTTGTTAAATGTTGCTGTTGTCCCTGGTTTAATATGACTAGAGGAAAAGTCATTAAGCCGTTAAGCTAATTTATACAATGTAAAATGCCATAGGCTTGTGCTAAAAACATTAGCATGTTGTATTTGTGGGGAAAATGTGTCCAGATAAAGACAAGTGTTTGTCTGTGAATGCTGCGAGTTATAGTGAAGCTGATTTGTGTACTTGTGTTTGAAACTGTCTCTATTAAGCCATGTTTAATGTGTGTTTAATGTGTGTTTTAAATCAACTAAACTTTACAGCACGCCACAGAAACCTCTGCCGCCGACTAGTGTTTTGGAGGTGTAACTGCAGAGTGACACACCACTGAAGTATAAATGCTCACAACAGCGTAGGCTACACTGAGGCTCACGCACAAGTACAAATCCACCTTTAGTATGGCCGAGCCATAGACTGTATATATAGACAGACGATATGACAGCTCTACAAACGTGAAGCCGAAACATTATGACCGCCCCCTGGTGGCTGGCTGCAGTGCAGGTCATACAGCCCGCCCCCTCCATGTCAGTCGATGGGACATGGGTCGAACTAAAAACTCAAAGTAGACATCAAACAAATTTTTCCCAAAGATGATTCCTGTCAGGCTGATGTTTGTCCAAGTGTTTGTTTTTCAGGTAAGGTTGGTTTTATTAGTGATTTAATGCTATAAAACGGGAATTGTACATCAGGATTGACAACTGTGTGAGCCAATCAGTGGGTTTGCATTCAGCGGTGCTGCTCGTGATTGGTCGGACGGTGGCAGGAAACCTGATACCAGCGGAGATAGATACTGCGCAGACTCTGGCTCTGAATGATGTCACCTGAGCAAGATGGCAGCAGCTGGAGACATAAATGGAGACATGTCGTCCATCTCGATGGGCTGAGTGGCCAACTTCCAGTTTGGCACTCTGCTAACTTGATGGATAAAGTAATTAATCTTTTGACTCTTTTAGACTTTCCAAATATTATCGGACCAAATGGATTAAATCTAGTGCTACAAGTAATTTTATAGGATTGATCCACTGATTTATGGCCCCAGTGGCATCACATAACGGACCCTGGATATTGCTGTACCACTGTTTGGCCACTACAAAAATTGACTTCAAAGCCTGGTGCACTTCCTGGGTGCCTGGCAAAAAGAGGGCGGCATGTCAAACCATTTTTTGAACACTGGAGAGAGACTTACGTTTTTTATTTTGACTCAAGGGAAGGGGATACAACTTTAAATAGTTGTATTGTGTGTTTTTTTTTACTGCTAATTTTTAAAGAAAACATACCTTTAGGTTCGCAAAGCACATGTTCTTATAAAATTGCCCAAATTACAACATTTCTCAAAGCCAGAAATTATTGTTGGATTTTCAAATTTCCAGTGGTCCTTGAAAACATTATTTGACAAAAGCCTCTGTCAGAAATAAATATAACCAAATCTAAGCTTAAAATATTGATATTTCATAAAATAATTTTCTACCTCTCGTTTAAAATTTGGCCAAAAACAAACTGTTTACACTAACTAACCAGCATGCATGACGGGAGGGAAAAACAGAGGCTTTTCTCACCTTTAGGACTTCATCTCCAACTTTTAACTTTCAAACAACAAAGGGTTTTTAAAATCTAACAACTAATTTATGGTGGAGGGAGGGTCATGCATTTTCTGCCAGTCACTCAGGCTCAAGGAAAAATATCTGTAGCTTCAGGGAGGGTCAAAAGAAAAAAAAGAAAGTCACACCCCAGCCACCCCGACAAGTAAAGAACAGTCCCTTATTGTTCAGATGTCTCTTTACAGAACTACAGATACAGACAACAAAAAATAAAACACAAAATAATAATACATTTACATTTTATAATGCCAGAGTTTTTGTTATATGCATCATATTATAATCATCATACATTAAAGGCCTCAGGCCGTATCATCATCTGTATTATTATTATTATTTCTACTATTATTATTTTGTTGTTGTTTCCAGTCCATAGAAATCACTCCTATAATCCATATTCAGCTTTAAAGGTTCTAACACAAGCTTTTCTGAGCACATTGTATGTTATATCTTGAAAGACACTTCCTTAAGCTTGTTATTTATACTTTATTAATTACAATTTTTTCATTTTTCCCCACTGTATGTTATTAAATAAGAAACACCAAAAACATCTGGACAAGAGACAGTAACATAACTTACTGTTTCTAATATTTTTGTCTAATATGAGTTCCACCTATATAAATATTTTCCACACAGTCTTCAAAATTAACAGGTGGATCTGCAGAACCAGAAGTACAAGGACAAAACAATGTTTTGCTGAACCATGTGTGATAGAAGAGGGTCCTATTTTATATCTGTTGTCTCTATTATTCCAGATGAACTTTCTGACGAGGCGAAAAGTTATGTTTGCATTTAATAACCTAATAAGCAAACTCCCAGTCAGCCAATTTAATGGTTAATTTATCAACAGAGAAGTCCGCACTGATGGTACCATGTCGCCCTCTGCTGATTTACTTCCGTAACGGCGTAACTGATAGAAAAGGCGCGCTCTGATTGGTTGATTCGCCTCTCTCTTTAGGTATGCTGCGTTCTAAGACTGTTGGAAATATGAACACTTCTACTTGAACGCACTTCAAACGGTCAATTAAATGGGAAATGCAGACCGGAAATCCCCAATTTTATATTGATGGTGAGTTAGCAGAGTCTTTGGGGCATTCATGAAGTGAATATTACACTAATATTGTTAATATTTCACAGATAAAGTTTTACTTTTTATTATCTTTACGCTTTTCTTTGTATTTTTTATGTCATTAACTGATTTCGTGCATTTTCGTGGTTGCGTTTTGTTACATACTGCTCTCAGCTTAAAACTAATTTAACTATGACGTCCACTTAAATGCGAAAAATGAGACTGCACTATCATATTCGCAATTTCCCACCACCCGAGCCGGAGCTTATTGCGGACACGTGAAGGCAGCATCGGTGTCTATCAGTCCACTTCCCCTCCAGCATCCCCACACGACACAGGGCTCACAGGCGACAGTAGCATTGTGTGTGTTTGTGTGTGAGGGGGTGATCATCAGACACCATGACCATCAGGAACACCCTCCGGGACCATGGGCAGAGGTACCGACCACGGATGGCTTGTCTCAAGAAGGTAGGTTATGTCTCTACATCAGGAATGATGATGATGATGATGATGATGATCACAGCCCTGCTCAGGCTTGTAGACTACACCTGCAGACGCACCTATAGATAGGTCACTTATGTGGCTGCTCCAACGCAATGCCTGGGCTGTAGTGGTCTGCTTTATCCTCATAAACCTCATATAAACTGCATTAGCTTCTATAACTGCCTGTGTATGTTAGAGATAATCACTGGAGTCCTGATTTCTTGATGCTTTTAGTGTGTACATTTATCTAGGTTAGATAATTTTGTAAAGCAGCAAAGCTCACAGGTGCCATTTGGGTGACAGAATACTTTGAAGAGATGCAAAAAAAACCCAGAAAAACAAATATGAAATGTTTATTGATGTTTATTGATCCCCAGGGAAATTGTTTTTGTTACAGCTAAGGAGCACCTGTAACAAAAACAATTTCCCCTGGGGATCAATAAAGTATGGCTGATTCTGATTTAAATAATGCATGCCAATCTGAATTTCTGATCAGAATTAGTGCTAAAAAATAATATTTCATAAGAACTAAGCGTTCAGAAATACATGCAGGAGAATGAGAAGATGTCCAAATGAACACGTTATCTTGGGCTCAGCGTCTGTCACACTAAATGTTAGACTGTTTTATTGCAACCTTTTCACAGTGATAAGGTCATTCAGTTTAATAAGCATTAAGCCTGGATCAGTATCTTCCATCTACAACAGCAAGACGCTGCAGAGAAGTTAATCCAGCCACTGTGTACTGGTCAACAACAGCGCGGGGCTCCATTCTTTACTCCACTGCTGGATATTTATCACTGTGAAGTAAATAAAATGTGCAGGAAATAATTAAGACAGAGCAGAATTAGCCAAATGTTTCTATTGTACCTAAATGCAGCGCCCACAGTGTCCTGCTGTCGGCGGGGGAATCCTCACAGATAACTCATTTTCCAGGAGAACTTTGTGTTTTGGTCCATGAAAGCCCACTTTGGTCGGGCTCAGCCTGGAGGCTTATAGCCTCTCCAGGATGACTTCAAAGCACAAAGCCACTTCAAACAGGCCCGCGAGTCAGCCGCATACACTCTCACACTCTCTCCACCTCACACACACTTTCACACAAACTGAATTAATGTACTGCGTGATGTCTTGCTTTCCAGTTCACACCTGAGCCGTGGGATCTGCGAGAGCCGCAGCATTAGATGATATGATAACTAAAAAAAAAAACCTGTTTAGAGGGCAGTGACTCACCGCCAAACCTCCCACACAAGCCAAACAAAAGCCATGACATCAGGGCATGAAATAAACCTCTTATCTCACCTCTGTGTAAATGCTGCATTTAAGGTCCACTGTGAAGGATTTAGGAGGACATATTGGCAGGAATCGTCGTGTTTTCTGTACCTGTCTATCCTGTTTTTACCAGTTTTAATCACCTGGTCTGTTTGTTTTGGAGAGGAAGAGACCTCTGTGGATAATTCGGCTCCTGGTGAAAACCTCCTGAACAGTGAACACTGAAGGCATTCTCACCAGGAGAAGTTTCAGCTGGTTGCAATCTGCAATCCTCACTGCTAGACGCCACTAAATCCCCCTAAATCTTACACACGGTTTGATTGTAACACAGTTTTTGGAATAGTATTGTTGAGAGAGTCACAGAATCATTCATTCATTTTCTGTAACCAGTTATCCTCTTGAGGGTCACAGGGGGGCTGGAGCCTATCCCAGCTGACACTGGGCGAGAGGCAGGGTACACCCTGGACAGGTCACCAGACTATCACAGGGCTGACACATAGAGACAGACAACCATTCACACTCACATTCACACCTGCAGACAATTTAGAGTCACCAATTAACCTGCATGTCTTTGGACTGTGGGAGGAAGCTGGAGCACCTGGAGAAAACCCACGCTGACATGTGGAGAACATGCAAACTCAGCACAGAGGGGCTCCCCCACCCTGGAGTTTGAACCCCCAGTGTTAATTACAAGCATTAATAGTGAGCCTTAATATCCCAGCGGGATGATTTGCCTTTGAGGTTTCAAATCTATGAGAGGCAATTAGATGTAATTTTCCCCAAATCTTTAATTAAATGTCCAGTGTGGATTCAGTGGCATCTAGCGGAGAGGACTGCAGATAACAACCAGCTGAACTTCTCCTGGTGAGAATTTTTTCAGTGTTAGTTGTTCAGGATGTTTTTATCAGGCGTAGAATTATCCGCAGAGGTCTCTACCTCTTCAGAACAACTGACCTGGTGAGATGAACTGGTAAAAAAAAACACTGAATGAAGCAGTTTCACGTTACAAATCAGTGTTTCTGATCAGAGACAGGCTGCTGGGCCAGCACCTGTCAGTGTGTGCTCACCTTTTTTCTCTTATAACTTAAGATCCAGACTTTCAGGAGGTTTTCACCAGGAGATGAATTATCTGCAGAGGTCTCTTCCTCTCCAGAAACAAACAGACCAGATGATTTAAACCTGTAAAAACACTGAATAAAGCAGTTTCACATTACATAATCTGTGTTTTTCTGCACTGCGCATCACAAATAAGCCTTTGACTATGCTGGCCAATGTAAAAAGCTGAATAACCCAACTTGAGCCAGTGTTTTGTTTGTCAATTCTGGGCTACTGTAGAAACAGGGCTGTGGACATGGTGATCTCCATAAAGGAGGACCTGCTTCCTACGTAGATATTAACGGCTCATTCTAAAGGGGGATTTAAACTTGTGTGTCAGACCTTACGCCGTTGTGAGCATTTGTACTTGTGCAGTGGTGTGTCTGTGTCACTCTGCAGTTACACCTCCAAAACTTTCTGTGAAGTGCTGTAAAGTTTAGTTGATTCAAAACACACATTAAACACACATTAAACACACATTAAACATGGCTTAATAGAGACAGTTTCAAACACAAGTACAAAAATCAGCTTCACTATAACTCGCAGCATTCACAGACAAACACTTGTCTTTATCTGGACACATTTCCCCCACAAATACAACATGCTAATGTTTTTAGCACAAGCCTATGGCATTTTACATTGTATACATTAGCCTAGCAAGCGGACTTCTCTGTATTCATATGAAGTCAGGGACAACAGCAACATTTAACAAAGTTAACGTTACAAAATTTGGCTCCATTACAGCCCAAAACAATACATTGTGAGTAGGGATTTATCCTGGCTTCATATGAGCAGAGGAAATCTCTGCTCGTTGCTAGGCTAATTTATACAATGTAAAATGCCATAGGCTTGTGCTAATAATGTTAGCATGTTTTATTTGTTTGGAAAACGTGTTTAGTGTAAGACAGTTGTTTTGTCAGTGAACTTTGTGAGTTGTAATGGAGCAGAATTTTGTAACGTTACCTTTGTTAAATGTCGCTGTTGTCCCTGGTTTCATATGAGAGGAGGAAAAGATCGCTAGCTGCTAGGCTAATTTATACAACGTAAAATGCCATAGGCTTGTGCTAAAAACATTAGCATGTTGTATTTGTGGGGAAAATGTGTCCAGATAAAGACAAGTGTTTGTCTGTGAATGCTGCGAGTTATAGTGAAGCTGATTTGTGTACTTGTGTTTGAAATTGTCTCTATTAAGCCATGTTTAATGTGTGTTTAATGTGTGTTTTGAATCAACTAATCTTTACAGCACTTCACAGAAACCCTACGGCTGACTAGTGTTTTGGAGGTGTAACTGCAGAGCGACACAGACACAAATCCCGCTTAAGTTCTGCCTAAGAAAACAAAAACACAACGATTCTTATTTTCAGATGATTATACACTAAAGGAAACATACTTATATATTACATTCAATATCTGCCAGTATACCCCCCTAAACCGTACACACTGGACCTGTGATGATGAAGATGATGATCATCATCACCTTCACGTCCTAGACAGTAAATTATTTCACCCACAGATCCGTGTAATTGACTTTTTTAACCACAAATAACATTACGTGCTGCCCTGATTTTCCCTCCATAACAGCTGCCCCCGAGCGACTGGTTGGCATGGTGACCTGCTGCCTCTGACCCCTCACAATCAGTTGTCGTGGTAACCTCCTCTCACCCCGTCATAATATTCCTTTGCAGGCGGAGAAGGTGCTGCTGGAGATGCAGGACCCCAAAACAGGAGTGAAGTCACAGCCTCAGAGACTGGTTATCACAACAATACCACACGCTATCACAGGTAGAGAGCACACACACACACACACACACACACACTGCACGTATACAGTCTCGTACACACTTGATGTTATTCAGCAGCTGTTTGACTGATTGCGCCTGCATAGTCTCACTGGAGGATACCAGAGCTGCGGGCGCAAACTGGAGAGCTACAGATTTAATCTCCATGACAACCCCCGCGGTCTCCGAGTCAGGGAGAGGGAAAAAAGTAGGAGGTGAAGGAGGAGGAGGATGATGATTGAGCGCACGAGAGGAAAAGAGCAAGTAACAGAGACAGGAACAAGAGAAAAACAGAGAGCTAGTGAGGAGGAGGAAGAGAAAGGAAACCTCGACTGTTACGTCACTGGAGAGCTTTTGAATCCAGGCAGGTTAAAACAGCTGAATGAATGAAACCAAGCAAACATGGAGACTGCTTCCTCTCTCCTAGTTTAATCCCATCTTCTTTCCTGCGTCTCCTCTCCTCCTTTTTCCCTTCTTTCCTTTCCTTTTCTTTCCTTTCCTCATTTCCTTTCCTCTCTCCTCTTCTTTTATTTTCTCTTCATTTAATATTTTCCCTGTCTTCTCCTCCTTTCCTTTCCTTTCCTTTCCTTTCCTTTCCTTTCCTTTCCTTTCCTTTCCTTTCCTTTCCTTTTCTTTCCTTGTCTCTCCTCTCATCTCTCCTTATTTCCTTTCCTCCTCTCCTTGCCTCATCTTTTCTTTCCTCTCCCATCCCTTTCTTTTCCTTTCCTTTTCCTTCCTATCCTTGGCCCACTAGTTTCCTCTCTCCTTCTTTTGTCCCTTTTCTTTCCCATCTCTCCTGTCCTCTTATCTCCCCTACTTTCCCTTCCTCCTCTCTTCTGTCCTTTTATTTCCTTTCTTCTCCCCTCCTTATCTCTCTTTTCCTTTCGCTCTCTTTCCTTTCCTCTCCTTTTCCTCCTTTCCTTTCCTTTTCTTGACTCTCTCCTCCTCTTTTCTCTCCTCATTTCCTTTCTTCCTCTCCTCACCTCATTCTTCTACATTGCTATCATTTCTTTCCTTCCTTTCCTTTTCTTTTCCCACCCATTTCCTCTCTTCTCCTTTTCTCCCTTTCTTTCCTGTCTCTCCTCTCCTCTTATCTCTTCTCCTTTCTGATTCTCCTCTCCTCTCTCGTCCTCTTCTTTCCTTTTCCCTGTCCTTTTCTCATTCATGTCCTCTTTCAATCTCTTTCTTTTCCCCTCTCCTCGTTTTTCCCTTTCTCTCCTGTCTCTCCTCTTATCTTCCCTACTTTCCTTTCCTTCTATCCTCTCCTATTCTTCACCCTCCTTTTACCTCGCTGCTCATCCTCTTTTCTTTCCATTCCTTTCTTTTCCTCTCTCCTCCTTCTCTTTTTAATTTTAATGTCTTCTCTATTTCCCCTACTTTCCTTTCCTCCTCTCCTCAGCCCCTCTCTCCTTTTCCCTCCCATTCTTCTCATTTCCTTTTCCATCTCATCTTTTCCTCTGCTCCTCTTTCCTTTCATTTCCTTTCCTCTTTGTTTCTTGCTGTACTTCCTCCTCCACACCAGCTTTAGAGCCTCACAGGCTCCACACACATTCAGTTGTGGTGTATGGGGGTTTTATATTTAGAAGCCCACCTACCCACTGACACACATGTCTTTTGTCAGAGCTGCTTTTGTAACACTGATGGTGAACGTTAAAATATTTTATCACCTCTAACCTATCATGTCCATCTTCCCTCCTCAGGTGAAGACATCATCGCGTGGTTAGTGGACAGATTTAAAATAGACACACAAGGTGAGAATGAGCTGAAGCTGTTTATATATTTACACAAAACACAGCAGGACTCAGCTGTTCCTTTAACTCCTGCTCGTCTCTGTCTGTTGTCTTCAGAGGCGAGGAGCTTTGGCTCTACGCTGGTGGCGTTAGGATACATCTACCCTCTACAAGACCACAAACGCTTACTGCTCAAACCAGATGCATCTCTCTATCGCTTCCAGGTAAACACACCACATTTTAACATGTCTAATGGGAAAGGAAAGTTCAAGAAGTTTTCTAAGACATACTCACTGGCCACTTTATTAGGTACACCTTGCTAGTACCAGGTTGGACCCTTTTGCCTTCAGAGCTGCCTTAATTCTTGGTGTCATAGATTCAACAAGGTGCTGGAAACATTCCTCAGAGATTTTGGTCCATATTGACATGATGACATCACACAGTTGCTGCAGATTTGTCAGCTGCACATCCATGATGAGAATCTCCCGTTCCACCACATCCCAAAGGTGCTCTATTGGACTGAGATCTGGTGACTGTGGAGGCCATTGGAGTACAGTGAACTCATTGTCATGTTCAAGAAACCAGTTTGAGATGATCTGAGCTTTGTGACATGGTGCGTTATCCTGCTGGAAGTAGCCATCAGAAGATGGGTACACTGTGGTCATAAAGGGATGGACACGGTCAGCAACAATACTCAGGTAGGCTGTGGTGTTTAAACCATGCTCAGTTGGTACTAAGAAAATCTCCCCCACACCATTACACCGGCAGCAGCAGCCTGAACCGTTGATACAAGGCAGGATGGATCCATGACGCCAAATTCTGAGCCTACCATCTGAATGTGGCAGCAGAAATCCAGACTCATCAGACCAGGCAACGTTTTTCCAATCTTCTATTGTCCAGTTTTGGTGAGCCTGTGTGAACTGTAGCCTCAGTTTCCTGTTGTTAGCTGACAGGAGTGGCACCTGGTGTGGTCCTCTGCTGCTGTAGCCCATCTGCTTCAAGGTTGGACGTGTTGTTGCTTCAGAGATGGTCTTCTGCAGACCTTGGTTGGAACCAGTGGTTATTTGAGTTACTGTTGCCTTTCTATCATCTTGAACCAGTCTGGCCATTCTCCTCTGACCTCTGACCTCTGACCTCTGACCTCTGGCATCAACAAGGTCACTGGATATTTCCTTTTTTTGGGACCATCCTCTGTAAACCCTAGAGATGGCTGTGTGTGAAAATCCCAGTAGACAACAACCATGCCACGTTCAAAGTCTCTTAAATCACCTTTCTTCCTCATTCTGATGCTCAGTGTGAACTTCAGCAGGTCATCTTCACCATGTCTATATGCCTAAATGCATTGAGCTGCTGCCATGTGATTGGCTGATTAACTATTTGCATTAACAAGCAGTTGAACAGGTGTACCTAATAAAGTGGCCAGTGACTGTACATTTTAAACTTTTTGGTAATATTATTACTGGGCTGTATTAAGTACCATTATTATTTTATTATAGTACAGTTAAATATTAATCCATGGACAGTTTTTATTTGGTGCGAGGACTGAAGCTTTGATGCAATCTGGGTTTCATCCAGTCAAAGCTGAGTGCTGATGAAAAGACACACTAATCAACATTTGCTGGCTTTGAATATCCTCTATAATTATATTAACTTGACAGTTAGGGACTATTGTACTGTGATAATGAGGCTCACTGCATTTTTTTATCGCTGCCTTTCTTGGCTTCAGCACACTGAGGAGATAATTATGGCTGCAACTAATGATTATTTACGTTACTGATTCATCTGTTCATCATTGTGTTGAATTAAAAGTGCAGTTGTTAGAGCTACAGTTGGAAACTTAAAATAACTTTTTGTCACATTTGCTGAAACTGTCACTACATCCACACAGTATTACACGAGACAGTCTGTGACAAAACTTGTTTTTCCTCCTCCTTGTTGTGCCTCTAATGGCGTTTGCTAGAATCCTGAACGAAAACAACCAATCAGAGCTGGGTGTCTAATGCAGCTGTCAAACTAGGCAGGGCTGATCAAATATGAATCAAGATTCTGTCACTGTGTTGCCTATTTCTCACACTTAATGATTTCAGAAACATATTGTAGTGTACTGTTTAGCTGTATAATGAGAACATGTGTGACCCAGCAGGTGGGCGGTGCTTCGTTTTGGCTAGACTGTTTCCAACATGGCAGCCAGGTCACAAATGTTCTCATTGTACAGCTAAACAGTGCACTAAAATATGATTCTGAAATCATCTGAGGTGAGAACTAGGCAACGCAGTAACAAAATCTTGATTTGATTCTCCTCAACTCATCTCTCCTTTACCTTCCCATTCATCTCATTTCCTTTTCTATCTTATCTTTTCCCCCTCTCCTCTCCTCTCCTCTCCTCTCTAACAACAGCCGTTCAGGAGAAATATGTCAATATACTGTAGGCTCTATTTTAATACACGTTTACGTTCATGAACCCACACAGAGCAGAGACTCCGTCCTCTTTCCATACATGATTCAGCCTTCCCTTCATCACAGCGAGTACTCTACCTTGTGCTAACATTTTTACTCCCAAGGATATTACATGTATGTATCATAGCAACCAGACGCAATGAAAGTGTCTCAACTGATAAAACGCTGGACCTTAAAAATGCTCCCAGACAGCTGGGTGTTTCCAGAGGAGCGCATGGCGTTTTCAGCAAGAAAAAAAACCCAACACATTCTCACTCTGACCTCGTCACATATTAACGTTTGGTCATGGCCTTTCCGTGTCTAGATACGACGTGCAAGGTACCCTGGCTGTGTTGGTTGTTGACGTTCTGGGACGCCATGTCAAGTTCTGCCTGTTACATGCATTGTCTTCTTTTAAGATACATTTCTGTTTTCACAGGAAATTTACAGTTTACATACAGTCTCTTTCAAAATAAAAGCACTATGTTGGTGCAACAACGCGAATGGACTTTTTTCCCTCCAACAACAAACACACATGGTTAGGTTTAGGAAAAAAGAACAGGGTTTGGCTTTTGAATCGTACCAGACATGAACACCGCTCTCTTGGGTGAAAGTCGGTGTTCGTTGGACCCACCCGCCCCACTCGGACTTTCGCTGCCTTAACTTTCACCCTTGTCCCGCTGCGTTTCCCCCTGACGCCACTGGGTGCTGTTAAACTAAAACGACAACCGGCCGCGTATCATGCCGACGTTAAAGGACGCCTGTTTTCGTTGGTTTCTGATGCTGGCCCAAGCGCCGGATTCCGACGACTTTGGAGTGAGACCGGGCTCAAAAACATTTTCATGGACACCGCCCTCGAGTCTATAAAAAGGCAAAAATCTGAATGAATGTCCCAGAACCTAAAATAATGTCTTGTCCAACCACAAGCTCCAAACTTTTCTAGATAAATTACTAAAACAACAAAACGTCTGCCTCTTGTCCTCTCCAGACACCGTACTTCTGGCCCACACAGCAGTGGCCCGTTGAGGATACAGATTACGGTGAGTGTGACTGAAGTCGTGTGCACGTTACCTCTCGTGTTGTTACCACCACTCACACTTCCTGTTTCGTTACCGTAGCTATCTACCTGGCGAAAAGAAACATCCGTAAGAAAGGAGTCCTGGAGCTGCACGAGCAGGTGAGACCGAGAGTGAGAGGAGAGTGATTCACTTTGTCTGCTGGCATTTACTGAGGTGTTATTTAATGTCCTCAGGAGCAGTATAACCGTCTTCACAAGTGGATGAATCATAAATGGGACTTCATAGTGATGCAAGCTAAAGAACAGTACAGGTAAGAGTGTGAGAGACTCAGGAGGCATCGCTCAGGTGTAAGATCAGGACGGCGTTACGATGCTGCGGGGTCTGTGTGTGTGATTTCCAGGGCTGCGAAGGAGAGGAAGAAACCGGACCGTGTGGTGTTTGACTGCCAGGAGAGAGCGTACTGGGTGGTTCACAGACCTCCGGTGACAGCACACACACACACACACACACACACACACACACACACACACACACAGATAGTTATCAGACATGTCCTGCACACACACAGGATGCAGCTTCATGTAGATACCAGTGGATTGCCAGCAGACAGAGACGTCTGAAACTAAATTGCACTCCACCTCTTTACTTCCCAGGGTATCTCATTATCTCTACCCATGATGCCTCATTACCATTACATGTCCAGTCAGAGGGAAAGGGCACCGCTGATTAATATTTCACACTGCGTAGGAGAATGTGGTGCAGCGGTTTGCAACTTGTTCTTGCGACATTGTGAGTTTCACTCTGTTTCGTGAGGCTGTGTTACTGACCAGACTCGCTGCTCCCCAGACTTCCAGAGTCCCTGACAGACCCAGGGTCGCTGTGTGTTAGTTTGCTTTGCGGTCATTTAATCACCCTCTGAAGCAAATATCAACAGACATGCTCAGGGCCTCCATGCAGGTCCTGCTTTGTGACATCATCTGGAGGCCCAGATGTTTATTGTTTCAGGTCAAACTGTGATAATATGTCGCATATTCCTAAATTATCTCAAACTGATTGACCCACAGGAAACTGGAGTCCTATCGCTCAGCCAGAGTACTTGTTGGTCTCTACTATTGTACGCTTTAAGTGCTTTAATTACTGGGCAATAGAATCAGCCCAGTTTCCACCTAACACTTTCAGTATGGTACCTTTGGAACCAACAGTAACCCTTCAGACATGGTACCTAGACCCTAGTGTTTCCACTGCAAACAGTACTCTTAAATGTGGGCGGGGTTGTTGTCACTCACTGCTCCATCCAGCACTCACTGTATTTCCTCCTTTATCAGTCTGCACCTCGTTTGTCATCCACAGAACGAGGCTGCACGCAGACATTTTCAGAACAAAATAAAACAGGCTGCAGTGAGAGTCTCTCTCCATGGGATATTTAAAAATAGCAGCTTTGTGCGTTTAGTCCTTCTCAGGCAAGCTCAGGGGTTTAGTGTTGCTGAAGCCCACAGGAACAACGCTCCACGATGCTTTTTTTTTTCTCTGAGTGAGGACTAGAATATATGCAGTTCACATAACTTGGCCAAAACTAATATATATAAACACTTGAAGATCCACTCATTACTAAAAGTGTCTGTCATATAAAAACTAAAGTGATGGTCAAAGTTGTCACAGTGAAATTTAAGGTGTGTTGATTGATTCACGTCGTCACCTCATGCATTGAGTAACATTACAAGTTAACGTTCCACCTTAAAAGTCGCCGGCAGTCGGCCCAGTGAATGAAGTTATTTTTTCTCCAACTCCAGCTGCTGCAGAGAGGCAGCAAAACATCCTTTCATTTTATAGTTCCAGTTTACTAATAAAACTCTCCACAGTATGAACAGTGGTTACATGAGCCTCAAAACCAGACACAACTCAGCCCTGAGCAGAGTGACCGTCCTCTACTGACCAATCAGACTGCAGTGTTCACAGCTCCACCTTTTAGTACCAGATCTGTGTGCTAGGTACCCCAACAGAGGGGGGACCAAACATGGGGACGGTACAGAACGGTTCATTGGTACCATCCACAACTTTTCACAGTGGAAACAGAAAAAAAGCGTACTGAACTGAACTGAACTGTACTGCTCAGTGGAAATGAGGCTGTCGTGACTGGGACATAAAATGTACAGCACAAACAGGTGATTGCTTTCAAACTGCATAAAAATCAGGATCTATGTTTCACTTGTTTTCCCAGCTGACAGCTCACATACTGCACAGACTCATCTTTTCATAGTCAAAGTCAGCTTTGTCTCTCAGATAATATTGTAATTCAGGGACAGATTCATCCTGACGGTAAATGTGGTTCAAGTCAAAATGTTTCAGCTGGAGACAAACAAATTACCTGAAGTTGTATTTGTGAAGTCAAACAGTGAATTCACAAAATCACATTTTCATGTGTCTGTCCTCTTGATGTCTCAGATGGTCGGGATTCAGGAGCAGTGTGACACATTAGCAGCCTGTGATTAGCATCATAAAACGGCCATCTGCTTTAATTAACGAGTTCTTTGGTAAATACACATTGTGAGAGTGTTTTTTGTTGTCATCCTGTGTGTGTGTGTGTGTGTGTGTGTGTGTGTGTGTGTGTGTGTAGCCGGGGACAGTGAGCGCTATGGACTACGGACTGGATCGACTAACAGATCCCAACGCAGACGAGGTAACAGGTGAGTCTCTGTGTGACCTGTATGAACATAATTCCTGCCGATCAGCTTATGTTCAGTAAGAGGCTTTAATGCATGGAGCCAGGTGCAGTAATGGATACCTGATGCTTGTCTTTCTTTTCCCTCTCTGCTGTTTCAGTCATTTATCTTTTACTAAAATGAACTTCTCTTTGTCTCTCTTTCTTTTCTTCTCCTCTGCAGATATTTCCCATGGCTGTCTTTTTGTACTCAGACTTTAAAACTGGTCACGAACACCTACACACACACACACACACACACACACACACACACACACACACACACACACACACACACACACAACCTCATGCTTGTACCTGACAAACAGTAATGCATTCCCTAAATTCTGTCCCTAATCTTGGCCATCACAATTACATGCTTAATCCTTAATGTAATCTGGATTTAAACCTAATTCTGACCGTAAAGGGGAACTCCACTGATTTGACACATCGAAGTCTGTTTACAGTTCTTTGGAAGTACTTATGTAGTACTTATGCCGAGGCACTTTAATATTCCTTTAGGCCCCAGGGGCCAGGGATGTTTCCTACCTCTGGACAGTGACAAAAAGGGGCAGGTGATATGGCCCTAAAATAATATCACGATATTTCAGGGTATTTTTGCGATAACGATATTCTTGACGATATGTTGAATTAGAAAAAAAAAAAAAAAAAAAGAAGTATTATTAATTTAAGAAAATAGAACTGCAACAAAATAAGTGATATAGTTTCACAGTTTGCTTCAAATATTCAGTAAAAACTAAAATGATCTCTCATTTCTTTAGTTTGTGAACAACAACAGTAACTCAGAGTGAGATTCAGATTCTGTATACAATATTAATAGTTCAACTAAATAAAATCTACCACTAATTACACATTTAAACAGCTCCCAAATACAAAAAATGTCCCCTGGGATCTATATATATAAATCAACAGGTGATTTCCTTCTTTTAGTAAAATCCTAAATGATTGAGTTGTTTTTTTTTTTCCACCTGGACCTTTATGCTCTGCCATTTCTCCTCTAATCATCACGCTGTAACCTGTGACAGGCTGTTATGATACCACAACTATCACACACTCACATATATGGAGTTTATTCACGTAGGTTTACATTACCAAAGGTTTATGACAAAATCACTTGACGACAGAGTGAGAGAGGAGAGGGAGAGACGCTGTGCTGCTGCCAGAGGAGCCGCTGAATGAGTTCCCTCTGAGCGGTAAGTCACTAAAAGAGTCTGAGAAGTCCGGGGCTGTTCATAAAACATTCAGGACGCCACAGTTTATTCCACACTACTGAAGCTGCTCCTCTTTTTGGAACCACCGCAGAGTCTGTAATAATTTAACTTTCAGCCATGCTTGTTGTTGCCGCGGGTAACAGTATGATGTCAATATGTCAACAAGTCAAAATATCACGATATGAATTTAATATAATCTGTAAACAGATATGAACTCACCAATATAAGATCAGATGAGATGAGATGAGACAATCCTTTGTTCGTCCTACAGCAGAAACATGACAGCAGCAAAGGGACAGTGCAAACAGGAAGCACCAGTAAAAAATGACATGACAGTCTGGAGCTACTGGCCTGAGTAACTTATGTGTAACTGTGGGCTTTAATAAAATGTTAACAGGTGAGTTATATAAACATTCACCCTCGTACAGCTGTCATAAATGTGTTAATTAGATTTAGAGACCGAAACAGGCTGTAAACATGTTTATTTCTGCTGTAAAGCCGGGCATTTTAACATGGAGGTCTATGGGGATTGACTTGCCTCTGGAGCCAGCCTCTAGTGGCCGTTAAAGGAACAGCAGTTTTTAGGTTCACTTTTCAGCCCCAGAGGTTGCCGATTGGTTCGGCCCTTGATACTTTATCATGACAAGTGTTGGCCAACAACAGCACAGTAGGGTGCGGCTAGGTGAAAAAAAAATTACGCACACAAACCTCTGAGCAAACTGTTTGTGGTCGAGATTCACTGCGTGTTACGTAAGCGTCAGGTTTGACAAGGAAAAACGAAAATATCTGAAGCTCTGCAGCATCAGTTTTGATCCTTTGTTTTAACCTTCCATCATGAATCTGAAAATGTTATTATAAGTACAGTGCTGAATCAGCAGAGTGCTCTTTTGAAGAAGTTAGAACTGACCATAATGTCCTCACACAGAAGAGCATGGACACAAGCACACAAACACCAACAGCACAACATCCATCTGTGTCTACATCAGAACCAGAAATACTTTATTGATCCCGCGGGGGAAATTAGGTCACATTACAGCTGCTCTTATAAGCACAGAGAAATTATAAGAGAAAATAGGAGGTATATAAAAATATTTGCAGTATGCTACAATATATAAAACACTATATAAATATAGAAATATAAGAAATATGTGTACAGCAGTGTAATTAAAAAAATAGAAATGCTGTGTTAAATATAAATGTGAGAATAGTATAAATGTATACATAGATTTTTTTGTTATATGACATAAAATCTGTAATATAACATTTAATGTATTTCTTCCGCAGGCCAAAACACCCGACTTCTACGACAGAATCGTGAGTGAGATTTTTTTTTTCTGCATTTTTCCTCTCATCCTGTTTGATCCAAACCAACAGCTGTGTTAACCATTAGTGATCCACAGAGACAGATCTGTTTCCCTGACATTTTCATAGCTGTCATCTCTCTTCCGCCTCCCTGCAGATGATCTTTACCCAGCAGTCCATCATGAGGCCCCGAGTGAAGTCATCTGTGTCCATTGGCGCGTAAGATTGTCCATCATATTCCCAGTCTGCTTCTATCTGTGACGAACCAGTCACTGTAGATTGGTTTCATCATATAGCGTACGTCTCAAAATAGCATCTCCACTGAGGGACGTTCACATGTAGGACAGGTGAAAGTCAAACGCAGGAGATACTGTGTCTATATCTGTACAGTACCTGTGGGTCCAGTGAGTTAAAAAGTTTTAATAATTGAGAATGGTTCAGTTTTTTATAGTTTTTCAACGTAATTGTGAACTCTTTTTGTCAGGGAGTAACTCCATTTAACACCTGAATATGTTGATTTAATATGACATTATTTTTAAAGTTACCTTTGGAATCATCGTCTGTGAACGTCAAGCTGTTTTCAAACAGTAAATTATTTGTCCCTGTCCTGCAGGTTGGTGAAGTACTGCGCCACCTATCACAGTCACGACCCTTTCCTCTCCAAGTGTCTTCCCAGCAACCCCTGGCTCACCGATGATGTCACGTACTGGACCTTGAACATGCCCAAGTGAGCCAGCAGAGGACGACACGTACTCTACTGTATTCACAGAGTCATTTAAAATAACTCGTTCCTGTTGTTCATTTTATTTGTGTGTGTGTGTGACAGTGTGGAGATACCAACGAAGATGCGTGTGGAGAGGTGGACGTTTAGCTTCTCAGAGCTGCTCTCTGACCCTCGAGGACGAGACGATTTCAGACTCTTCCTGAAGAAAGAATTCAGCGGTATGATGCTCGTTATTTTAACTGGCTCACACCACAGATTACAGAAGTGATATTGTTGCAGAATTGCTGTTCTGCAGATTTATTTTTGGTCACACACGTTAATTTTTCAGCCATTTGAAAGGGCAACGATCAGTTTTCTAATATTTTCTATTCTGATCCATTGTAGGTGAGAACTTGGCGTTCTGGGAGGGTTGTGAAGATCTGAAGTGGGGCGAAGCTGCGACGATGAGAGAGAAAGCAGAGCACATATACAAGTAATGTCCTCATTTATTCTCTCTGTGAAGATATGTTGTTTTTCTTGTTGTTTATTTACCCTAAACTGAATATCTTTGAGTTTATGACTGGTGCTCAGACAAATCAAGACATTTCGGAAGTCATGATGCTCGTTTCTTAATTTTTTTTTTAACGTTTTATTGATGATGAACTAGTATTACATATTTGTAGTGTACTAAAAAGTACAGCATTTTCCTCCTAAATGTGGCATGAAAAGATCACATTTAAGTAAAGTACAAGTACCTCAATTTGTACTTAAAGGGATAGTTCACCCCAAAAATCAAAAATATGTATTTTCCTCTTACCTGTAGTGCTGTTTATCAATCTAGATTGTTTTGGTGTGAGTCACAGAGTGTTGGAGATATCGGCTGTAGAGATGTGTGCCTTCTCTCCAATATAATGGAACTAGTTGGCACTCAGCTTGTGGTGCTCAAATCGCTAAAAAAAATACATTTACAAAACTCAACATCAATGTCTCTTTCCAGAAATCATGACCTGGTTACTCAAGATAATCCACAGACCTTGTTGTGAGCAGTTTCATGTAGGAACTATTTTCTCTCTACCGAACTACACCAGACAACTGTATCACTGTGCAGAAGGAAGTGTGCATCTGCTAGCTCACCTAGAGGACGCCATTAATGTTTACATCTCGCACTGTCACAAGCACGAGCCTCCTGTTCATGAGTAGATGCACACTTCCTTCTGCACTGTGATACGCTTGGTGGGTGTTTGTTGATAGAAAGAAAATAGTTCCTACATGAAACTGCTCACAACAAGGTCTGTGGATTATCTTGAGTAACTGGGTCATGATTTCTGGAAAGAGACATTGCTGTTGAGTTTTTTAAATGTATATTTTGGGTGCTTTGAGCACCACAAGCTGAGTGTCATCTAGTTCCACTATATTTCAGTCACTGGAGACTCGTTCTGAGAGAAAAGAATATTTATTTACATGTGCAAGTAGTCTTTGGCGATCAGACCCCATCATGATGTCATCTATATCAGGAGGGTGGTAAAGACATAGTAGATTAGGGAACCACTCCTATAGAGTCCCACCACTGATGCTAGTGTTTTGTCTGTTTCTCTCAGGACATTCCTGGCACGTGGTGCACCGAGGTGGATCAACATCGACGGAAAGACGATGGAAATCACAGTGAAAGGCCTGAAACACCCACACAGATACGTCCTGGACGCCGCCCAAACTCACATCTACATGCTCATGAAGAAGGTCAGTAAACACAGCAGTGTGTGGGTTTCAAAGACAAGCCTACGGATGTGTTGTAGTTCCCTCAGCTTCGTGCTCACCATCACCAAACACTGATTCATGAGGAGTTTGTGTGTTTACAGGACTCGTACGGGCGGTACCAGAAATCTCCCGTGTTTAAGGAGACGATGAAGAAGGCCATCTGTCCTGATGAGCACAACTTCACGTATGTGTGATGGTTTAAATTCACACGTTTTTGTATTTAATTAAAGAAACGTTTGCAGATTTTAAGCTTTAATCTGCTGCTTTAATCAGGGAATAAACTTTATTCCTCACCCAGCCTGATAAAGAACAAAAGCATCGAATGAGGAAAAGAAAGCATCGACTCTTCACTGCAGACGATGACTTAGGAGTGACATTGACCTGAAAAACCAAAGTTTATGTCTCTCATCTCTCTGGCTGATATTAGCGTCTCCGTAGCTTCCTGAAACGACCACATCCATCACTCTCCAAAACTTAATTTTCACCTTGTCTTCCCCTCCGTCCTCTTCTCCTTTCTCATTTTCGTCTCTCCCTCCTTTCCTCGCCGTCTCTCTGTTCTTTCCCTCCCAGTGATGCCCAGTTGGAGCAGAATGCAAAGAAGAGACGGCCCAGCCTCAGTCCCATCATCCTCCGGCAGATGGAGCAGGAGCAGAAGGCCAAGATGGCTGCCAACGTTGACATCACACAGGTCATGAGCAAACTCAGCAAGCAGGGCAAGGAGGCGCCCCCTCCTCCTCCTCCTAAGAAATAAACACAGATGTGATATTCACTGATTTTATTGAATAACTTATTGGAGTTATTTAAGTAGATAATGTTTACATTTTAATGCCATTTTACGTTAACTTCAAAGATGCTTTAATTAATTATTTTATGATAATGATGGATCAAATGACCTTATTTATTCGTGTTGTGATGAACTCGGAAATTATCACCTGACTGAAGTTCTCCTACACTTTAGGAAGCTTTATAGCATCTCTTAGCTCATTTTGGTTTTACTCTCACTGCAGATTTATACTTGTGTGTCAGCTCTATGCAGAGCCTACGCCGCTGTGAGCATTTATACTTGTGCGGTGGTGTGTCTGTGTCACTCTGCAGTTACACCTCCGAAACACTAGTTGGCGGCGGAGGTTTCTGTGAAGTGCTGTAAAGTTTAGTTGATTCAAAACACACCAAAAACACACATTAAACACACATTAAACACACATTAAACATGGCTTAATAGAGACAATTTCAAACACAAGTACACAAATCAGCTTCACTATAACTCGCAGCATTCACAGACAAACACTTGTCTTTATCTGGACACATTTTCCCCACAAATACAACATGCTAACGCCATTAGCATAAGCCTATGGCATTTTACATTGTATAAATTAGCCTAGCGGCTAGTGATTCGTCTACTCATATGAAACCAGGGACAACAGCAACATTTAACAAAGGTAACTGACATATTTTAGCTCCATTACAACTCACAAGATTCACCAACAAAATAACTGTCTTATACTAAACACATTTTCCAAACAAAACATGCTAACATTATTAGCACAAGCCTATGGCATTTTACATTGTATAAATTAGCCTAGCAGCCAGCAGAGATTTCCTCTGCTCATATGAAGTCAGGATAAATCACACACAAGACTTAAAATGCTATTTTTGTGGAGGCTTTATTGTCTTCACAATTTATTGTTTCTTATCTGTGAAATTAAAGTAAATAAAAGCTTTGTTTCCACTGAGGGAAATGGTTTCAGCTTACAGAAACAGACAGGAGGTCTGCGCCGTGACGTGTAGTTACATTTCTGGGGAGGTGCAGATCACCTCATGGCGTAGGCTCCACCTAAACAGTCGTTGACATCAGTATCTTTGATTAATTTATACTGAGAAATAGGTCCAGGTTAAAAATGCCTGTTATTCTTTAAAGCCAGTGTTCAGTGTGCACATTAGACAGTAGAAGTATAATAGTTAATTAATTTGAGGCTACTTTAAAAGGCCAGCTTACCCAACATTCTCCCATTTATCTTTCATGTTATCTAGTCCTGCACATATGAGACTTTTGAAGTATTTTTCCTACCGAAATTAAAATGTATTTACTGAGCAAATGCCTGACTTTAAGAGGTGTTGTGATTGGGTGAACTGAGCCTTTAAGCACAAACTCAATTCATCACACGTCTATACACGAGTCATGTGCAGAAGAGACGACAGGCAAAAGACAAACAGGCATGTTGAGATGTCTGTTACCATCTGTTGCATCTCTGTCCATACAAGCTGTAACTGTTGTCCGTCATGTTGTTTCTCATGATGCATGTGTTGTTCTGTTCGTCCTCACTCACACAGTGTTCTGCATTGTACTGTTTTCTTTGTCATCACTCATAAACTAATAAAACACCCACAAACCATGTTTATCTGTCTCTCCTGAGTTCTCATTCATTCACTGTTTTCATGTAGTCTGACTGTCATGTAGCTCATGATGCTTATGGAAGCCGAGAGAGGCCATACTTGCATCTATTTTAATGCTGTTATCTTGAGATCAAAAATTAAATTTTAATTTAAAATTAAATTACTTGGTTTTGTCAAGATACCAGAGCTTATTTTATCAGGATAACAGGTTAATCTAAAACAAAAGGCAGATTATGTGAGACTACGAGATAATTCATTACGGGAAGACAACATTTTTGCTTTCAGTGGATTTTCGCAAATGATGGTTCACTTGACTGCAGTATAATTACCCCATGATCTCAAGAAAAGAACATTTATTTTCTGTAATAAATTATCTCGTTATCTCAAGAAATCTGCTTTCTGTTTTCTCAAGGTCACGGAATAAACAACATAACAAAGTTCATTTAAACAAGATAAGGGCTTAATTTATGTCCATTTTCTAGAAAACAAACGGCAGATTACTTAAGATTACGAGATAATGTTATACATCACCAGATATTCACAAACAACAGCTTACTCGACTGCGGAATAATTATCCTGTGATCTTGAGACAACAAAAGTTGTTCTGGTAATAAATTATCTTGTTATCTCTGGAAATCTGCTTTCCGTTTTCTCAAGGTCAGGGAATAATCGAGATAAGATAGCTCATTTAAACAAGATATGTGGTTAATCTATGTCCATTTTTGAGAAAACAAACGGCAGATTACTTGCAATTACAATATAAGTTATTATGAAAAAACAACATTTTTGTTTCTTGACATCATCAGAAAACAAAAAGTTGTTTTCTACTGATAAAATATTTGGTTATCTCAAGAAATTGGCCCTGTGTTTTCTCAAGGTCACAGAATAATAGAGATAACAAAGCTCGTTTAAACGAGATGATGGGTTAATATATGTCCATTTTTGAGAAAATAAACATCAGATTACTTAAGATTGTGAGATAATATTTTATAAGAAAACATTTTTGCTTTCTTGACGTCACCAGATTTTTGCAAACGACTGCAGTGTAATTATCCTGTGATCTCGAGAAAACAAAATTTATTTTCTGTGATAAATCAGCTCGTTATCTCAAGAAATCAGCTCTCTGTTTTCTCAAGGTCACGGAATAATCGAAATAACAAACCTATTTTAAATGAGATGGGATTATTTTATGTCTGTTTTCAAGAAAACAAATGGCAGATTACTTGAGATTATGAGATAAATTATCATGAGAACACAAAATTTTTGCTTTGTCATTATCACCAGATTTTCGCAAACGACGGTTCACTTGACTGCAGTATAATTATCCTGTGATCTTGAAAAAACAAAAGTTGTTCTGGTGATAAATTATCTCGTTTTCTTGAGAAAATGACGGAATAATCATTCTGCAGTCAAGTGAGCTGTCATGTACCTAAATCCTGTGATCTCCAGAAAACAGAAGTTGTGTTCTGATGATAAATTATTTGGTTATCTCGAGAAACTGGCCTTTCTCAAGGTCACGGAATAGTCAAGATAACAAAGCCAGTTAAATAAAATAAAAACAATGCAAACATGGCCGCTCTTGGCTTCCATACATTCTTAAATCAGGTTACCTATTGCTTATAATTGCTGTCCTGTTTGTATGGACGTCTTCTGAGCATCATGGAGTTTAAGTAAGTATACCATCTTAAATGAACTGTCTGCACATGTATTTTCTCTCTCCATGCCCCCTGACTTTCTGTGTCTGTTGACCTTTGACCTCACAGCTGTGCCGCTTCACCACTCCCGTCCCCCACCTCGCCGTCTACTCTGGCATCTCTGACTTCCCCACTGCCAACGCCTCGCCCTCTCTCCCCTTCCCGGCCCACACTCCGGCCTGCCCGTCCCCCATCAGCGTGGCCTTGGACAGCACCTCGGCCTCTGAGCGGCGGGTGGAGGCCAGTGACGGAGAGGGCGAGGGGAACCCTGCTGCTCGGGTGCCTGTAGGTGGAAACGTGTCCAAATCTCGCATGGCTCTGTCCCTGCGTCGTCTGCTGAAACGCGGCTGCACACCTGCCACCATGTTTGCCAGCTTGTCGCCCAAATGCCACTCAGCTGCCGGGACAAGTAGCCGCATTCAGCCCATCAGCCCGGATCAGCCCAGTCAGGCTCCACCAAGACGGATTGGCAAGTGAGTGGGAGACGATAACACACTGTACACTGTAGACGATAACACACTGTACATTTCTGCAAACCACAGATACACTACATTTGTACATTATTATGTAGCTGATACCTTTAAACTAAGTATTTAGCTTTAGGCACAAAAAACACTGGTTATGGTCACTAAAAGATCATGTTTTGGGTCAAAATACCCAGTTTTGGTGGCTCAAAAGCCGCTGGAAACGCAGCCATGTTTCAGTGAAAAACATCCTCTTTTTGTGTCACTGTCCCTGCTGGAGATGCAGTGATATCTCAGTAAAAAAAACAGCTTTTAAGAAGATGCAGCTAAGTCCTGATAAAAACAACTGTTTCTCGTGGCACAATACTGGATGGAAATGCAGAGATGTCTTGGTAAAAAAAACAGCTTTTCATGGCACTATCCTGGCAGGAAACACAGCCATTTCTCTGTAAAAAAAAGAACTGCTTTTTGTTGCATTATCCTGACAGAAACACAGAGATGTCCCAGTAAAAGACAACTGTTTTCGTGGCACTAACCTGGCTGTGACACACTAATGCTGTGATGTCCTGGTAAAAAAAAACATTCTTCCTGACACTATCCTGGCAGGAAATGCTGCAATGTCTTGGTAAAAAAGCAACCCCTTTTATGGCACTCTCCCAGCAGGAAATACAGCCATTTCTCTGTAAAAGACAACCTACTTTTTGTGGCACTAATCCGGCTGGAAACGCTGTAATGTTTTTGTTGACCAACAACCGCTCTTGGTGACACTATCCCGGCAGGAAATGCAGCGGTGTCGCGGTTAAAAACACCTGCTTTTTCATGCACTATCTGCGGTGGAAACACAGTGACAGGTTGCTAAAATACACCGACATTTCGTGGCTAAAATGCTGCTGAAAGGTGCAGCAACAACTCACTTAAAAACCGCTCTTGTTGTGTGTTGGTTTTAAACACCATCCCCTCCACCTCCTGATGACAAAGTCAGCTCATATACCGTCACTTATGAAATGTTGATATGAGTCATATGAAAGGTAAAAATGTAATTTATCTGTGGTTTGTAGAAACGATGCCAACATTTTCTCCTGGTGACTGGGCTGTGTTTTATTTAATTTTATATGTTCATTTGTCCAGTGACTTTCTGTTTGATTAAAATGGGGGAGTATGTATAAAAAGGGACGACAAATTCTGCACAGTACTCTAATGTGAATGAAAACACCCTCAAACTAAAGCTGGAAGTTGGCACTTCAAGGTCATCCTCGTTTTTACAATTCAAATCCAGTGTTCTGGACTTAGAGCTAATTCTTTCTGCGTCGTGTTTGAGCAGAACATGAATATCAGACGTGTCTCACCAAATCCTCTCTGCAACCCTCCACAGTTTCTTCCAGATTAAAGTGGATATTCCTCCAGAGTGCCGTATCTACCCCATAGAGTCTGAGGACGAGGAGGAGGAGAGCAGGGCTGCCTCTCGGGGAGGAGTGGGAGCCAAAGAGATCATCTGCCCCTGGGAGAGCCTCACTCCACAGAACGGGACGGGCTAATCGGCTGTATTCACACAGGTATAAAAAAAAAAAGTGGGGTTTTAAAATCTGTGTCTGTCTGAGCAGGCAGATTTTCCCATGTTCTGACAGAGATATAAGATCCCATACGGAGCATAAAGGGGTTCAAATCTCTGTGTAAATGTGGCCACATTCTCACCACCAGGCCACAAACCACGACATAAATACCAAACACACCACAAACAGTCACTCTGGGACACTCTGGAGACTCTGTTTACACTGAGCATCAACTTACTGTGTCCACGTTTAAACTCCTTAAAGGAAAACTACTGTGTGTTAAGAGTGTCAAACACACTGCTGCCTGTAGGCCTGAAAGGACCCAGTTTCATGTCTAATCCTCTTCTCCACTGTCCACACTCAGTGTTTTACAAAACAGTCAGTTTCTCCAAATTATGGCTGAATACACAGTTTATTCTCAGCTGTTTATCACTGAGTCCCAGTTCCTCCAGTGCAGCTTCTCCCCTAAAAAATAATTTGACCAGCCATCAAAAAAGGCTGTAAAATATATTTATATTTTATTCTTTATTTGTTTAACTGTTCAGTATTATTAACTTGAGAGGGAAACTTTGATATTTTCCAGCCTGGACCCTATTTTCCCATGTTTTTGTGTCTAACGCCACCCTTCCAGGACACCGTCCAAATATTTAAAGAAGGCAAGATACTCTGTACTGCTGTTTGGTGTGTACGCACAAACAACAGTCACAGACGTCCTCTCAGTGACCCGTAGTCACATTGAAGTGACCCTCTAGTTGTCCACGAAGAACTCCAACACAGCAACACTCAGCATGGGACTCGTGAGTATCCCCACACCTGCCCAGCACCTCTCCGGAAAAAGTGGTTCCAGAACTAGTGCTTCTCGTGGAGATGAGCCCAACTATATCTCATTGGTACCGCTCCACCTCCCGCACCAGCTCCGGTTCCTTCCCTGCCAGAGAGGTGACATTCCATGTCTCAAGACCCGTGACGGTCCATGACGCAAGGGATCAGCACACCCGGGGCCCCACCCATGCCTGCCACCTGGCATACAATGCACTGAACCCTGATTCCTGTTCCTGCAGGTGGTGGGCCCACATGGCGATGGCTCCATGTTATTTATGTGCATTCGGTGCACTGTATGCCAGGCAGCAGGCAGGGGCAGGGCCCTGGGCATCAGTGGCGTCGCGGACTGGCTCTGGGGATGTGGAGTGTCACCCCTCTGGTGGAGAAGAAGCGGAAACTAGTGTGAGAGGTGGAGCGGTACCAACTAGAGATAGTTGGGCTCACCTGTATGTATAGCACTGGTTCAGGAACCAAACTCCTGGAGAGGAGCTGGCCTCTAATCTTTTCCGGAGTTGCTAAGGGTGAGAGGTGCCGGGCGGGTGTGAGGATACTCTCGAGTCCCCGGCTGAGCGTCACTGTGTTGGGGTTTTCCATGGAGAATGGGAGGGTCACCTCAATGCAACTGCAGGTCGCTTAGAGGAGATCTCTGACTGTTGTGTGTGCATATGCACTGAACAGCTGTATGGTGTACCCGGCATTCTTGGAGTCTCTGGGCTTATTTGGGCTGAGCCCAACCGGGCTCCAAGGCTCAGCCACCAGACACTCGCATCATACTGTTTACTAACAATCGAAGAGTCTATGAACCTCCTTTTGGATGCTGAAACCTTGGCCTGTATTACAGCAACATCTGCCCACAATAAAACCACAGCTGAGATGTGGATGTTTTTGTCTGGTGTTCGTCCATTCTACTTTAACGACACTCGAGACCAACTGCATCACTATGATGTACACTGACATCATGCGATTGCCCAGAGTGGTTACATTGCAGCCTGTTTTGCTGCAGAGCACTTTCAGAAATTGTTTCTATTGATCACTTTGACACAAAAAAATGGAACGATAGGGTCCAGGTTGAGAAATACAAACGTTTCCTTTATTATTATGTTGGTTTCTGGCTGTTTGACGCCTTCACAGCTTCCCTCACACAGCCAGAAATATAATTCTGGTACAATAAAAACACCACGATTTATCTTCTGTAGTTGTTTTATAATGTAAACTCCTCCTCAGGTTGTTAAAACCCGAAATTCCCCAGACAAAATACTGCTGATGTCCTGTGATACAGCAGCAGAAGTTGTATTCAGCCATACTTTGACACACACACATCCAACAGGCAGTTAAATGTTTGATACTCTGCGTCTTTGGTGGAGCGTCTCTTTAACTCACAGCCTTACTGACACTAACCCTTACTGATGTGAGCACCAGCTGAGCCAGCTGTTTAGGTTGGATGTTCAGTTTTGTGAGGCGCAGCTCCGCCAGAGGACGACAGGGTGTACGAACATCCACGAGCTTCGGAAACTCGAGCTGTAGCTTTCAAACCTCATTCTGTATTAATTTACGAACAGTAGCCTGACAGCAGCCTTATCCGACGTCACACACCTGAAATGTTTTGTTTATTTGGCCTCAGATGTTTCTACGGAGCAGGCGTGTGCGCAGACGTTCAGGGCCACGAGATCAGAGAAAACATAAATAAAGAAACTGTTAATGTGACCGTTAATGAGCTTAAATAAAAAATGCATTAATGTTTACATCCTAAAAAGTGATAAGCCAAAGCAGATGACATATTTGGACTCTGCCTGTGCACACGCCTGCTGAAAGTAAAATGTATTTATATATTTATTGAACAATGATTTCTGAAGTAGAGAAGTGTTCTTGTGCTGCTAAATAGACTTAGATGCCTCATCCGCAGTTTACTTACCTCTTACACACATTATGTGAAACGACCGAATAGATGCAGTTCAGGTAAAACGAGAGCACATGAACAGCTTGTCTACGTGTCCCTTTTTTGCTCATCCTCTGCCGACAGACTCCACGAATGAAGAGTCGCTGTAACGGGGAGTCGAATGATAGTTTTGTATTTGGCTCCACTGCTGTTTTGTAGCTGTCGTGTACTGTGCACTACTCTCAGCGAGGTGTTGATATTTTCTCACGCGTCTCTCCGTTTGGGGAACAGTACAATGTGAATTAACTGTCTGAATGTATAATCTTTACCATGTTTACAGATGCAAGAATGTGAAAAATACCTTAAACTTGTTGTATTTGATTTGTACATTCCATGGCTTGTGTCAAGTGCCTCAATAAATGACTGTCTTAACAAAAAAAAGATTCACCTTCTTAATAAGATGCTCCTGGTACATCTTACACCAAAGGGTCAGTGCAACCACATTATAAAAAGAAATATACACCCACTGGCCACTTTATTAGGTACACCAACAGCTCATTAACACAAATAGCTAATCAGCCAATCACATGGCAGCAACTCGATGCATTTAGTCATGTAGACATGGTGAAGACAACCTGCTGAAGTTCAAACTGAGCATCAGAATGAGGAAGAAAGGTGATTTAAGAGACTTTGAACGTGGCATGGTTGTTGGGATCTTCACACACAACCATCTCTAGGGTTTACAGAGGATGGTCCCAAAAAGAGAAAATATCCAGTGACCTTGTTGATGCCAGAGGTCAGAGGTCAGAGGAGAATGGCCAGACTGGTTCAAGATGATAGAAAGGCAACAGTAACTCAAATAACCACTGGTTACAACCAAGGTCTGCAGAAGACCATCTCTGAACCAACACCACGTCCAACCTTGAAGCAGATGGGCTACAGCAGCAGAAGACCACACCAGGTGCCACTCCTGTCAGCTAACAACAGGAAACTGAGGCTACAGTTCACACAGGCTCACCAAAACTGGACAATAGAAGATTGGAAAAACGTTGCCTGGTCTGATGAGTCTGGATTTCTGCTGCCACATTCAGATGGTAGGCTCAGAATTTGGCGTCATGGATCCATCCTGCCTTGTGTCAACGCTTCAGGCTGCTGCTGCTGGTGTCATGGTGTGGGGGAGATTTTCTTAGTACCAGCTGAGCATGGTTTAAACACCACAGCCTACCTGAGTATTGTTGCTGACCGTGTCCATCCCAAGACACTTCTTCGGTCCTAACGTACTCTGCACCAGACTGTTAGGACTGAAGAAGCTTCATGGATGAGAGGTGAAATGTCTTCAAGAAACTCAGGAAAGTCCAGTTGCTTTCAATATAACATTTAGGATTCCTATGACCTGGATGACTGAGAATCTTCACCAACATGCGGCCATGCCAGTTGTTCCCTAACTTTGGAGCTTTATTTACCCTTCATCCCAACAAACTATGTCAACGTGGTTGGTATCAATAGATGCCTTAGGTTGTCTACTTTCACAAGATATCACTACCTTTGCACTGGATTATAAAATCAATACACCAAAGCTTCTTAAAGACAGTAATATTGGCCTCCAATATTTTCACCGGGGGGCCATTAGGGGGGATGGAAATTGTATCGCAGGGCCATAGCTAACTCTTGGGAATTCCACTGCATGTGACCCAAAAAACAAATATTTCTGGCAGCAGAAATCTTGTATCTCAAAACCTCTAACAAGAAGGTTTTTAGTATGTACATATATATACCATACAACTTCAATTAGTAGCCCGCGCTATTATTTGCTTAAATCACTGAACTCAACAGGCCTATATTAGGGACGGGCCTTTAATTCCTTTTACACAAAACTGTTGCTCAGCAAAGATGGGACATATGATCAAATTGTTTATTTGAACCAGTATGAATTTTACTTGTATAAAAAATTGGCTCCAAATAATATACCAATATGTGATATGACACTCGTTTCACAGCACCCGGCGTGCCGACAGAACACCACTTAATCCTGTTAAAACAATCCTCACAACTTGGATTAATTTTTATGAAAAACTCTTTAAATTCTTTCGATCAGTGGACCCTTACAGACTAAACAAGTATGAATAATCCCTCATAATTGAGCAATGGACACATATTCTGACTTCATCACAGCTTCAGAGAAAGGGAGTCACCACTTGATTTTTTTTTTGTCGTGCCAGTAAATCTGAGTGAATCACAGTCTTATCTGGAGCTCATGGTTTTTGTGAATTGAAATGAAAATGAAAACTATTTACTTGCGGAGAATCTAACCGAAGATTTAGCATTTGTAGTTTTAACATTTATATTTGTATGTACGAACCTAACAGCTAACTAACTAACATTAGTGTGTAGTCAAAATCAACGATCGAACATCTGTAAAATATATATATATATATGGACTGTATATATGTATAGGAACAGCTAAGATACTGTGCAGAAACCTCAAACTCTCAGGCCTCTGGTAGAGGATCCGAGCTTGAGGATCTCATATTCAATTACATTGTCTCATATTCAACATGCTCAAAACAGAATCAGTGTGTGGTACAGAATTGTCACACAGATATTTGTCCTTTAATTAACCTGTTAAGCTGATAAATGAATAACCATCTCATTCAAATTGGGTGGACTGACCCTTTAAATGATTTCCTATTCAACTGAACAACATTCCTCTCCCGCCTCTGTATGTGGTGATGACAGTGACTGACCACTAGGTGGTGATAAAGCAATGACAATGACATCAAGGCTGCATTTACACAGTGTAACACAAGCTGGTGGATGAGAGTCAAAGACCCAGGCGCATGTGATCACTGAAACCTGAAATATTAAAAGAAATAATCCACATTTAACATTATAAAAACATTTCCCTCAAGCTTCTCCTCATTATTATTTATACTGTGTGTAATATTAATAAGCAGAGGCTATGACGCTATGAGGCCCAGCTCCCCTGATATCTTATTTTCACATAAATAAAGGTATGAACAGGATCATTCTACAGTCTGACGTCCACGCAGATACTACACCAGAGTACAGGCAAACAAGTAGCTCATAGTCGGCATCATTTGTGCCATCGCTGAGGTTACCGAGCTGAGGCCGGAGCACAGCTTTGATCTGTGTGTGTGTTTTTAGTGTCTCTGAGCGGAGCCGTCCGATCGCTATCTCACAATACCCACACAGGGACGTCCACATTCAGTCCATTCATACATTAGCTTAGCGAGGCAGAGGGAATTAATGCAACACATTTAACATTCATCTGAGGTGTGCATATATTAAAATACATTTGTGTGGAAGCTTCTTTTAATGAAGCCCTTGGTGTTTGGTGTTACACCTGAATGAGTTTTTCTAAAGCCGCATACACACATATCCTGGCTTTAATGTGGGTTTTTTTTCTAGAACTAAGTGTTTTTCTGTCACACAGCCTCAGTTTGATTTGTACATTTTGTCCATTATCTGTTTTCTGCCTTCGACTCTTGAAATAGAAAAGAAATTAGCATTTTAAGCAGGAAAATGGAGCCAAAACTACAAAAAAAATAGATTCTTTGACCTGAATTGCTGCTTAAACACTAAAAAGACTAATAGGTTCACCATAATGGTCATTGAAGCATAGTTAAACATTCTGGGAAATACACTTAGGCCCTGATCACACCGAGACGAGCCTGTGGAGCGGGGCTGCGTGCAATCAAATGTGGTTAATGGAAAAACATACACATACCCCCCCACAACCCCCAGACAGTATCTTAAATAATCTCTCTTCTCGAAGTAGCTCTGTCACAGTTCAACAGCTAACTAGCTAGCTCTTTATCGACATCATAAACGGCTCACCAGAGAGATTCCCCTGGCTGTTTACGCAACTCCATGGATGCGCTCGCCAGTTTTTATTTTCACAATCAGGTGACCTGCATTGTAACTAAATACCTCCAATACCAACCTTGCGTCTGCTGCCATTCCACTGCTGTTCCTGCCACATCTACCGGCATTAAAACAGGCGTAAAGCTCGTCTCTGGCTTAATTTCATTGGCTGCCTGGGCCATGTGTGACCAAGACGAGCGGTGCGACTCTGTGCCTTGTGCTGAAAAGTTGAAAGTGCTTTTAACTTTTATGCGCCTTGTAAACCCAACCATCTGCCAGAGTTCGCTCACTCGTATGTATGTTTGGAAGAGGTGTAAGGCAACGACCTCTAGTGGCTGTTGCAATTATGACGGGAGCACAGGAAGAAGTCAGATGACATAGTTCAAAGAGCGATAAAATTCACGTAGGGAGGAGGTCGGAATGGTTGTATCATTCAAACAAACACAGGACGTAACAGACTTAACTTAAGTCATATACAATATGTAATGTAGGTTAACTTATATATGTGACTTGACTTTTGTAACAACTTCATATAGACTGTATAAAATAATGTATGAAGCCGTTGTTACATCACCCACTGGTCTGTGGATTCCTGTTTCAAAGCCTCGAGTTTATATTCCTCTGGGACTTATACTTTGGGATTCATCCTGGCTTCATATGAGCAGAGGAAATCTCTGCTCGTTGCTAGGCTAATTTATACAATGTAAAATGCTATAGGCTTGTGCTAATGACGTTAGCATGTTATATTTGTTGGGAAAACATGTTTAGTATAAGACAGTTGTTTTGTCAGTGAACCTTGTGAGCTGTAATGGAGCCAAATTTTGTACTGTTACCTTTGTTAAATGTTGCTGTTGTCCCTGCTGAGGAAAATTTTGCTGGCCGCTAGGCTAATTTATACAATGTAAAATGCCATAGGCTTGTGCTAAAAACATTAGCATGTTGTATTTGTGGGGAAAATGTGTCCAGATAAAGACAAGTGTTTGTCTGTGAATGCTGCGAGTTATAGTGAAGCTGATTTGTGTACTTGTGTTTGAAACTGTCTCTATTAAGCCATGTTTAATGTGTGTTTAATGTGTGTTTAATGTGTGTTTAATGTGTGTTTTGAATCAACTAAACTTTACAGCACTTCACAGAAACCTCCACCGCCGACGAGTGTTCTGGAGGTGTAACTGCAGAGTGACACACAACCCTCTCTCCTGTCTTCCTACTTTATCTCCTGCAGCCGTGCAGTCTAGAGGGTGAGATCGGCATGTGCTGTGTGCATATTAAGATTTCAAAGGAGGCCGGCGTTGTAAGAAATGCCGTTGCAACTCTACTTGGCGACTGCAACTAGCTTTAAATATCCTCCTTAAGGAACAAGCAGGGTGCACACATCCTGTCAGTGTGGACATGCTCACACCTTGTGAAGTTGCTATGCCTAAAAATTGCCCATTTGCACCTCCAGCAGACAGAGCATCATCATCATCATCATCTCTGATGTTGAATCTCACTCTGAAGGTTGTAGATGTGTAATTTATGTGTTAATAAAGCAGCTAAGCTTTATATTTACCAAACTGTAAAATTAAAAAAAAATCCTAAAATCCCCCCCACCTGCTCCTCTTTGATTTGAGTCGGACAATTGTCGAGCCACTTCCTCTTTGTCTGGCTACAATGAGTAACCGGAGCAGGATAAACAGGAAAACAAAGCTCCCTTTCATACCAACACAAACACATCTACAGACACACACACACACACACACACACACACCTGCAGGCACACACATAGTCTCCGCAGACATAAACATGTGTCGGCCGCCGCGTGTGACCTCGCTGTGACATGATGAATGACCAAATCAGAAGCGTAATGAAACGCCTCACATTCGCCTGCTGCTGCTTCCCTATGTATGCATCTGTGTGTGTGTGTGTGTGTGTGTGTCTGTGTGTGTGTGTGTGTGTGTGTGTGTGTGTGCCCAGGACCTCAATCAGAATCACAGGTGACCGAGTGTCTCGCTGAGCCTCCCAGGTTTGACAAGAGCAGATAATTACCAGTGACCCCCCACCTCGTAAAATCAACCAAGGAGAGAAAGCGAGTGGCGATGAAGAGGAAGAGGAGGAATTACCTTCAAACTTCAACGATATTTAGGTCACCTTTTATGGCCTCCTCTTAACACCTCGTCACGTGTCTCCCTCTGTGTTAGCCTTTGACCTCCTTCACACCTTCTCGACCTCCTTTAATTCTGCGTCCCTTCCTCCGTACCTGCAGGACCCTGATTGTTATCTCAGCCATATTCTGGTGATGGGACTCAACCATAAACCTGTCAGCATGCTGAACCAACACACAGAAAGTAATATGATTTTATCAGTCTTCATATGTAGTATTTACAAACTGTCCTCCCCTTAAAAAACAACCCCATATGTTGTTAGTACAAGCAGCTTATTACGACCTGTTTACGTTTATTGTTACACTTCTTCCAAACAAGCAAATGGGCCAAAATCTGACTGTTTCCTGTTTGTTTTTCTAATGAGGATGTCCTAACCTGCTCCATGTGTCAGTGAACAGGCTAAGAGATTCGTTGCTTGTTTGGAAAACCGTTCGCCATGGCTATGTTTTGGCAAAGCATGGCACACCTTCCGCTTAATTCTAGAGCAACAGCAAACCATTGCTGAGGCTTGATCAGAGCTTGATAGGTTCCATGGATGTTGCTGTTGCTAGTGGTATATCTGGGCAATTTCTCGCACTCTTTACGCCAGAGTTCGCTCACTCGTTGTATGTTAGGAAAAGGTGTCAGGTGGCGTCCTCTAGTGGCTGTAGCAATTATGACAAAAGGAAGCAAGGTGACATGGTTTGAAGAGCGACAAAGTTTGTGTAGGGATGTCAGAGTGGATGGATGGATTGGTCAAACAAACACAGGATGCAACATACTTAAGTCATGTAATGTATGTTAACTTAGTGTGACAAAAGTATTCATATTGAGCAGTGGTTTTCAAACTTTTTGTGCCCAAGTCACACCGATGGTCAAGACAAAATCTCAAGGCACTCCTGTATTTATATCTGTGCACAACAGCTTCTATAACGTGTGTTATCACTCTTATCACGACAAAAGACAATAGAAATAAGAGAAAATATGACAGGTAGCTTTCATGATACTGTCTTTGCTTGGTTTTACAGTTTGATCTCAGTTATTTTTACCTGTAAGGAGCCCACTTCCTGTTTTCACAAATTCTCATATTACAGCCAAACAGTGCACTAAAATATGTTACAGAAGACATTTTAGGTGATCAGCACTGCCAAGTTTTACAGTTTGATCAGAGTTTGGTCTCTCTCTTGATCTGCTTCTGTACTCATTATGTCTGTGGTGTGGGGTACACAAAAATATGAAGTACAAACTACAGTTTGAACAACAGCCCTGAGAACGACAATCGTCTGGTGGATCTGAGCTGGGAGTTGAGTGGGAGATCTGGGCGCTGGTAAGATGGAGGAAAAGTTCATTTACACACTACCCACATTGTTATGATACAAAACTGGTAAGAAATTCTGCAAAGTTTCCCTTAAAGCAGTGGTTTTCGAACTTTCTGGGCACACCAAAGGTCAAGCCAAAATCTGAAGGCACACCTGTATTTATACTCCTGTGCACAACAGCTTCTATAATGTGTTATCACTCTTATTGTGACAAAAGACAATAAAAATAAGAGAAAATATGACAGGTAGCTTTCATGATACTGTCTATTAACAGTTTTTTTTCCTCTTTTCTTTCAGTGGTTATGTCGTTTGCGCTGGTGCTTTGTTGTAATTTGTACCGTACAGTAAAGCGACCCATTGTCCTGCTAGCAGCTTCTCCTCCCTCACACCGGCTGCCAATCAGGGCCTTTTGATGTGTCACACACTTTTAATTTCCATGTGCGAATGGTGACAAAGAGATTCCTCGTGAGGGTTTTTAAAATTAAATTAAATTTAATTAGGTATAGTTTGCCTCTTTATTAGGAAATGGGTGCGCACAACATAGTCAGAGTCAATTAAAAATTAATTCGTAACTTTTTGCACAGGCCCAGTTGAATATTGCAATAATAATGTGTAGTTATCACAAAATCCAACGGCACACCTGGATTGGCATTGTGGCAAACCATCTGAGAAACACTGATATAGACTGTGTGAAATAATGGACGTAGCAGCTGTGACATCACCCATTGGTTTGTGGACTCCTGTTTTGAAGCCTTGAGATCAGCGTTTCAGCCGTTGCCACGTGGAGTTTGGATTCTGGAGACAGAAGTGACCATATTTGGACAAGCCGGTGGAGCTATGAAGGAGTAAGGGGTGGATCTGACTCACAGACTGTAGTGACGCCTCACACACAGCCTGTTACTCAAAGTGTTCATGCCCTTAATTACGCATACTTAAAGCCTTACTAAAATTAAAATGGGTCAGTTATATAAAAATTCATTCCCTGTACAGTTGTCAAAGTTGAGTTTAAATTAGCCTTAGAGACCAAAACCCTTTTACCAGGCTGTAAACATGTTTATTTCTGCTGTAGAGTTGGGCATTTTAACATGGGGGTCTGTGGGGATTGACTCGCTCATGGAGCCAGCCTCAAGTGGCCATTAGAGGAACTGCAGGTTTTTGCGCTTCCATGTTGGCTTCATTTTATTTTTATTATTTTATTTTTATTTTAATTTTTACTTTTGTATTAACTCCTATTCTCTTTGACCTCCTTATTTGCACATATCTTTTTGCACTGTCTGCACCGTGGATCGATTCAAAGTGAAACGTTGTTCGGATTCTCTGTACGTCTGTTACTGTAGGTAACTGTAGAATTGACAATAAAGCCCTTTGAATCTTGGATCTCACTCAGAGTATTTCTGAATGCACCACCCGCATCATCTTCCTCCATTGTCTAAATCAAGCAAGCAGAACTTGCTAGCTAGCGTTGGCTAATGTCTGTGGAGAATTGTTCTGCCTCCAGCTAAGCCCCGCCCACCAAAGAAACGTCACAGTGTTTACTAACAGTAAAAGTGTCTATACATCTGTGCTTCTCCTTTTGTGACAAGTCAAAATGCCTTCTGTGAAAAAGGCATATCTGGTCATGAGCACGTCAGGGTGTCAGGTGAATTTCAGCCAAAACAAAACAATAAAATCTCCGTCAGCTGTGCTGCAGGGTGAAGTTTCACAAGAATAACAAACCAGCTAAACACTTTCTCTCTCTCCGTCACACACACATAACTGTGCCCAACAAAATATGCACAGACATGCACATGCATTGTACACATATACACACACACACACTTATGCACGCTCACGCATACAATCTTTGTCTCATGAGAAATGGTATTAATACCTGGCAGCCTTTAAAATGTCAGCCAGTCGCAAACAAGGTGCACAAAGCAGCAATTTATTTATGGATCTGACACTTTTCATGTCTCTCTGTTCTCGAGCTATTTTTATTTTCAAAGTGTGTCTTTAGAAGAAGAAGGAGGAGGAGGAGGAGGAGGAGGAGGGACGGAGATGAAGATGCAGACAGACAAACTGACCGAGGGCTGGGAAAGGTGTGCGGGCCGGCGGCCAACAAGATCAGCCAGTGAAGCCCTGAGGAGTTGGTATTTTAACCCACACTTGGGGTAAAATGTCCCTCAGGATGATTCCTCCGGTTCTGACACGAGGCTGTGATCAAAGAGTTGCATCGGGTGATAAAAATACCACAAATGTGGGCTAATCACAAATCTGCATTCAGCCCTGATGGCTGCTTTCTAACACGAGCTGATGGAGTTTATTTACTCTCCCTTCTGTCTACTTCCTTTGTCTTTTCATCCTCGCTCTCTGTCCTGCTCTCTCTTAGTATTCACCTCCACAGTCACACACATATTACTCCAATCTCCAGACCTGTTTACTCACTGAGTGATGATTGCCTGTTTAAACATCTGTCCGCAGCAGTGTACACAGCTACACACACACAAACACTCATGCGGTGCCATGTCTGATTGTGTCCCAGGGAGCCAGTAACATCAGTGTCTCCCTGACTTTAAGATTTAAAGATCTACTCATGCAGCACTTCACCAGAAGGAAGTGTTGGCACTGAACGTTTCTGCAAACCATGGATACGTTACATTTGTACATTTCATACGTATCATATCACTGTTTCTAAACTGACGTAGTTCTGATTACAAGTATGTGAGGTGACTTTGCCGTCAGGAGGTGTAGAGGATGTTGGATGGGTTGACATCTAGGCAAGATGGCTGCCAAGCTGCAGACCACTGCTGTGGCTGTAAGTGAGACATTGGCGACATTTCCAGCGTCAGTTGTGCCACCAAAAGCTGGTGCTTTTAGCGAGGCATCATCAGCATTTCAAGCCGTGATTGTGCCGACGAAAGTGGATGTTTTTAAGCAAGACATTGGTGGCATTTCAAGCTTCAATTGTGCCATCAAAGGCAGGTGATTTTTAGTGAGACATCAACGTAATTTCCAGCAACAATTGTGCCACCAAAAGTGGGTGCTGCCTCAGAGGTAGAGTGGGTCGTGTCCCAGTTGGAAGATTAGCGGTTTAAAGCCCAGCTCCGCAAGTATCCTTGGGCAAGATACTGAACCCCAAATTGCTCCAGATGTGTGTGAGAGCATGTGAATGGTTACTAGTATGTGAATCTATACGTGAACTGTGCCATCAAAAGTGAATGTTTTTTAGCAGGACATTGGCAGCAATTTTGGTCGCAAATCTGTGGAAATCTGTGTTGGTGAGCACGATAATCTATCCACCTGACAGGTGTGACACATCAAGATGCTGATTAAACAGCATGATTACCACACAGGTGTGTCTTAGGATGGTCACAATGAAAGGTTCTAAGGTTCTTCGCTCTAACATGAGCAGTTTTACCTTGAAAAAAGACATTTGGGATTTAGGATTTCACATTAAGGATTTCACGGGACTATCCCAACAGTTTTTTGGTCACAGATACCTCAAAGAATCAGTCCATACCTGGTGTGACCACCTATTGCCCACGCAGTTCGACATCGCCTTCACACAAGGTGAGTAATTAAAACACAAGTGTTCTTTTAAATGCCATATAACTGAATACTTCACCTGCATGTCATTTTGTGGTTGAAATGTTCTTTTAAATGGGGAAAAAACTGAAGAAACCTCAGGAAGAGCAACAGAGGGGAGATGCCTCCCCTTGAACAGACATGCAACAGATGTCGTGCGTACAGAACAGACCAAAATAGTCAAGAGGAAAGTCAGGATGACAAAAATTATCTAAATGACTGTGTAATTTAAGAGGGGTTGCTCATAGTGACTAACCAACAGAGATTTATCCCCCTGACTCTGTAGTCCCCCTCAGCTCTACAGAGCTTTTTAGTGTCTGTCTGCATGTTGCTCACACATTTCAACGCTACAAGACCAAAGCTCTGCCTCCGACACAGCTGACCTTACACTCCTAATCAACTGTCTGATAAAAGGGCTGGCAACACAGACTGTGACTTCAGTGGATATATTCCAGTAAGAGAGAGTCAGAGTTTGGGAAACGCTGGCTCGTCCCTGCATGGCTCACTTTACTTGACTCTGTTGCCCAGGGCTCAATTTTGGGATGCATTGTTTTAAATTTGCATTCTTCCTTTAGGGGCATATAATTTGTAAGCATGATGATTTGTAAGCTAATTGTTATGCAGATGACACAGCTTTGTGTGTAACTGAAACACAGTGATACTGGTTTGTTATTTGTCAGATATTATTAGTAGTCTCAGAACTTCCTGCAGCTCAGTGACATTAAAGGGGACCTGTTATGCCTTTTCAGATTTTGTGTCTTATAGGCTAAATAATGTTACAGTGAAGGATGCTTATATTAAATGTGGCTAAAGTTTAAAATAATAAGATAAACAAAAACCTTTTATGTTCAAAAACATTTTTTTCTACTCTGGTACAGAATGGTCTCATAGTGTGCTGATTTATTTTTATGGTCATCTGCTCCAGGCACGCCACTGCAAGTGTTCACATTACGTAGCTTACAATGCTAAATGTAGCTACACGCTAACAGGGAGACATGTAAACTTGGTTGTAATTGTGTAAACTGGTGTAATTAATTTCTCCCCAATTTTGGATCATTTTCCTGCTGAAACACGTCCATTTGTGTTAAGAAGCCTTTACTGGTGTTTTTTTCATGGTAGAAAGTGCTGCTATTCTCCTTTATTATCTTCCCCGGCTGCAAGTACACAGCTAACCCACATACAGCTACATGCTAACATGAGGGAAACATAAACCTAGTTGCTGATGTTGTGAATTTCTCCCCAGTTTCAGATAATATTTCTGCTGTAACATGTCCACTTGTGTTTAGAAACTTTTATTGGCAATTTTTCACAGTACAACATGCTGCTATTCTCTTTTACGATCATTTCCGGACTGCAAGTATACTGCTAACCTACATGTAATGCCATGCTAACGTCAGGGAAACATGTAAACTTGGTTACTTGTGTAATTAATTTCTCCCCAATATTGGGTCATATTCCTACTGAAACATGTCTGGTTATGTTTAGAAGTTTTTATATGGGCGGCAGTAGCTCAGTCCATAGGGACTTGGCTTGGAAACCGGAGGGTCACCAGTTCAAGTCCACACCCGGACCAAAATATATGGCGTGGAATGGTAGCTGGAGAGGTGCCAGTTCACCTCCTGGGCAAGGCACCGAACCCCCAACCGCTCTGACATCCCTCCATTTAATGCATTTATAGGTCCCATTTGTGCATGTGTGTGTCTATGTAAAAACATGACAACAGAGTGTAAACATCAAATTAATTAAGTATATATAATTTTTTAAAAAAAGTTTAAATTAGTGATTTTTCACTGTAAAAATGGCTGCCATTCTCCACAGCAGTCATTCCCCGGCTGTAAGTACACAGCTAACGCACATATAGCTACATGCTAATGTCAGGGAAACTTAAAATTGGTCGCTAATGTTTTAAATATCTTCCCAAATTTGGATCATATTCCTGCTACAATATGTCTGGTTGTGCTTAAATGCTTATTTGGGTGATTTTTCACAGTAGAAAGTGCTGCCATTTTCTGTTACAGTCATTCTCTGTCTGCAAATACATCACTAACGTACAGGTAGCTACATGCTAATGTCAGGGGAAACATGTAAACTTGGTTGCTCATGTAATCCATTTCTCCCCAATTTCGGATAATGTCCCTGCTGAAACATGTCTGGTTGTCTTTAAAAGCTTTTATTGGTGATTTTTTTATGGTAGAAAGTGCTGCTATTCTCTTTTAAACTTGGTCGCTAATGTTGTGAATTTCTCCCCAGATTTGGAGAATATTCTTGCTGGAACATGTCTGATTGTGTTTAGAGGCTTTATGGTGATTTTTCACAGTAGAAAGTGCTGCCATTTTCTGTTACAGCCATTCCGCCTCAGCAAGTACACCACAAACGCACGTATAGCTACATGCTAACATCAAGGAAACATGTAAACTTGGTTGCTGATGTTAGGAAAATAAAGTATTTTTTGAACATTAAACATAAACATGTTCTAGTAGAAACCTTAAATACAAGTATAAACTGAAAAATGAGCAGCAGGATATGTCCTCTTTAAATTTTGTCACCATTATGACTAAAAACGTCCGCTATGGCCTCAATGGTTAAGAGTGTTGTTGTTCTCAGCTTGGAGCTGTGTTTTATTTGTCAGATGGAGATGGTTGTTTAGTCTTCTTTTAGCTGTAGAACATCTCTAAAATTAGGGGTTTCATTCTTAGGCTGCACTTCAGAAGGTTTTCTCCTCTTTTATCTTTTTAGCTTTTAATCATAGACGATTCTAACTCCCTGCACTCCATACTATCAAGGACATTTCATCCCTGCGAGGCTTCTATCTAACTCATAGATGGATCATATTATCTGTATCATTGCCTGTCTTTACTGGTTGTCTGTCAGTTTTAGAGCCTCTGCAGCTTAAAGCCCGAGAGGAACCAGGCTTTAGCAGTCAGGGTATTATAGTATTTCCCTTTCAGTCTTGCCAAGTCAGTATCTTCTTTAAAATTCTTTAAAAAGCATATTTTTCTATTTAACCTAAAGTACAATTTATCCCTCATCTTCTAGTTCTCTTTTTGTGTTCCGTTTCATCACTTCTTCTTACACGGTTCTTCCTTTATTTTTGTTTTAGTCCTTTATATCAGTGATGTTGTGTGATCATCCACTTTGCACCACCTCACTGGGTTTACAGTTATGATCTTTCATTGTGAAAAATTGTGGTTCTTTAGCTCCCACGCTTGAGGCTGAACTCAATTAGTAAGGTTATTTCTGTCCGTCTGTTTATTCACTGTTCAGTCAGAAAAGTTTATTGATGTGAGAATACAGCACAGCAGTATTGTTGATGCTGGTCGTCTTGGTTCTGACCTCATCGCTCCCTGCAGCCTACAGAGAGAGATTGGGGAGTGATGATAGCAGACATCTTCCCCCCAGAAGACGAGAGTCGGAGCATACAGGTGGATGCTGGGTGGAGTTGGAGCTGATTAAAAGCTAAGCGGCAGAGATACTTGCAGAGAGCAATAAAGAAGTGGCAGCACTATAGAGCAGAATGAGATTGGAACATTTCGGAGACTCTGAAGAAAAACAGCTGCGTCAGTTGTTTGTTCAAATGCCTGAAATGACCTGTGTTTCCACCGAGCAGTACCCTATGGTTCAGTTCAGTCCAGTACGTTTTTTTCTGTTTCCACTGTGAAAAGTTGTGGATGGTACCAATGAACTGTTCTGTACCGTCCCCATTTTTGGTCCCCCCTCTGTTGGGGTACCTAGCACACAGATCTGGTACTAAAAGGTGGAGCTGTGAACACTGCAGTCTGATTGGTCAGTAGAGGACGGTCACTCTGCTCAGGGCTGAGTTGTGTCTGGTTTTGAGGCTCATGTAACCACTGTTCATACTGTGGAGAGTTTTATTAGTAAACTGGAACTATAAAATGAAAGGATGTTTTGCTGCCTCTCACAGCAGCTGGAGTCAGAGAAAAAATAACTTCATTCACTGGGCCGACTGCCGGCGACTTTTAAGGTGGAACGTTAACTTGTAATGTTACTCAGTGCATGAGGTGACGACGTGAATCAATCAGCACACCTTAAATTTCACTGTGACAACTTTGACCATCACTTTAGTTTTTATATGACATACACTTTCAGTAATGAGTGGATTTTCAAGTGTTTATATATATTAATTTCAACTGGGTTATGTGAACTGCATATATTCTAATCCTCACTGGGAGAAGAAAAAAGTGTCGTGGATCATTGTTCCTGTGGGCTCCAGCAACACTAAACCCCTGAGCTTGCCTGAGAAGGACTAAATGCACATAGCTGCTATTTTTAAATATCCCATGGAGAGAGACTCTCACTGCAGCCTGTTTTATTTTGTTCTGAAAATGTCGGCGTGCAGCCTCGTTCTGTGGACGATAAACGAGGTGCAGACTTCCATCTGTGTCACCGGTAATGAGGAAATACAGTGAGTGCTGGACGGAGCAGTGAGTGACAACAACCCCGCCCACATTTAAGAGTACTGTTTGCAGTGGAAACACTAGGGTCTAGGTACCATGTCTGAAGGGTTACTGTTGGTTCCAAAGGTACTATACTGAAAGTGTTTGGTGGAAACGCGGCTATAGAAAAACACCTGCATCAGTTGTTTGTTCAAATACCTAAAATGACCTGTGTTTTAGGAAAAAGTCTTTTTGGGCCTCATGGCACCGGGTGACGGACCCAGCTGTTGTAACTGCAGGTTTGGCCACCACGTCAAACTGATGTCAGAGCCCAGTGATGTTCCTAAGAGTTTCGCTGTAGCTTCATATTTACACATGTTGCTTTAAATGGACCACCAGATGGTTAAGTGTGTGTTGTTTATGTCTCAGTGTGAATGTAGCAGCTCAGCTTGAGTATCCTGATCTGGCTCGCAGGCTTGGCTCTATTAACTAAATGTGCATTCTGAAAAATGAGTTGCACAACTAACCCTAAAGATATCCTGACCTCTGGCTCAATAACAGAATTGTCAGTCAAGAGGATGATTCACCAAACATGCCAAGACCTCGAGGAACGTTGCTTTGTCTCAAGTTTGATTGGCCTCAATGTGAAGTGCTGTTCATGGTGCTGAAGCCTTTGCCAGGTTGTTTTACACACACTTGGGCCTACAGTTTAGTGGAATAATCTGTTGATGAATCTGTTGATTTTTTTCTAATTAAGTAAACGTTTAGTCAATGAAATGTCTCTTTAAATTAAGCAACAAACTGCACTGTTTATAGACATATATATGTGTTTTTTTAGCCCCTGTCAGCAGGCATGTGTACAACCCCTAATCTCCAGGGCTGGTACCTGCAGTTATTCCACAGGCTAGTTAATAACATGTCGGGCAGGAAATCCAAAGTGTGGGATCATTTTGAGAAGGTGAAGGACCAACCCAAGGTGATATGTAAACTCATCTTCATTGGTCCACTGCAAACATGACGTATCATGTGAAACATGGAAGTAGCTACATGCCCATTAGCCCACAGCGTCATTAACAGGCGGCTCGCTCAGTGTGTGACGTGCACTTGTAGATAAAATATAGGCCTATATTAATGAAGGTTCATTAGTACGGTTTGTATTTCTCTGTAATGTAGCACAGTGTTAACAATGTTACTGAGACTATTCTTTCTCACACCTTCAACTCAAACCACCAAAATATAGCATTTAATAATTACATTAATATCGTAAACATGCGGGCGACTAGTTGACTAATGGCCCTAAATGATGACTATTGGTTGACTAGGAATATTCTTAAAAATGGTGCTATTTGCTATATATGTCCTTGACAAAGCAAAACCATGTCTGTCATGTTTATTTTTTCTGTTTTGTAAAATAGTCAATAGCATCTGGTAATAAAATTATATCCTTATTCTATAACTAAATATTCTATAACTAAAAATAAACCATTAAAAGTGTTAAATTAAATGAATAATTTCTTATTTTCTTTGGTATTTTTGTTATGTAGAGATATGCAGTGATGATTGCTGGGTAATATGTGTGTTGAGGTTATCCACTGTCAAGGCTCTGATCATGTGACGAGACAATATGTGCACAACAGCATGCACTGGGGCCCAGCGTAACTACCTTACGCCGCTGGCATTGTGTGTGTTAGACACAGAGCTGCAGATGTTCCCGGTGGGAGCTGCACATACAGAGGATTTGTCGACAATCTCAGAAGAACCGATGTCATATCATCAGCGCGCAGTATTGGCTCTCAACAGATCCACATCTCACAAGACATATATGACATAAATCCTCCTTGACTACACTCAAAATTGTGGGATTAATTATTTGCCAGCGAGCTTTTCCCGACAAACATAATGTTGTTTCTCGCTGAATCAATCTGAGTTAATCTGTGGATGTGATCGGGGCCGCTGTCCGGAGAACATATGTTCCCCGCTGGCTGGTTTACACACTGTCCAGCTGCTGCGAGAGAGAGGGAGACTATCCTTTGAAACATCTGTCCTCTATTGTCTGTTCCCATTCATCAGAGGTATCACTGTATCTACTACACACATCCCTTACAGATATAGACGCCTCAGTCACACGTCTCACATCTCAAACACTCTATTTTAACACTCGTCTGTATTTATAGCGCTGTGTTAAAAGGCCTGTCACCTGACCGAGCTGCCTGCTGAGCAAAAAGAAGAAAACAGCTTTTATTAGGAGTGATGTTAACCTGCAAAAGACAGCGCTCTTTAAAACTATGAAACGCCTGTCCGACAGTGTGAGTGAAAGAGGGGAGGAGAGCAAAGAGAAATTGTTTGTCTCTCCTTCGTGAAATTACTGTCACAAGTAAGCCATGAAGAGAGGGGGAAAAAAAGTGAGAGGCAGTCAGACAGTTTCTCTCTGGCTCTCTCACACTCAGCATTACTTCCTCCTCTCAACACGCAGACACACACTTATGCATGTCAACACGATTCCAGTCAACATTACTTAAAAATGTGTTTTCTCTCCGCAGAACGAAAGGGGTGAGAATTACGTTGGAGGTTTTTTTTTAATGTCCCCTCCTGCTTTTCAGTTTCCTCTCAGGCAGATGATTGCCTTCACAATGAGCACTTTGATCCGTGAATGAGACGGACAGCAGACAATACTGAGAGACACATTTGTATGGGTGGAGCACTTCCAGGTTCATTGTCATATTTGCTTTGTCCCTTTGGTTTACCTGGCTCGTGTGTTTGCAACGTCGATAATATAACTAAAATGATAGGAGTCTCTGTCTGTCTCTTTATCCAATCGTCTTCACACTTCGTAAATGTATTGATGAGGACCCAAGGAAGTGCAGTGTCATCTGCAAGCTCTCAGATCTCATCATTCACTCATTCATTTTCCGTAACCTCTTTTCCTGTTGGGGGTCTCGGGGTGCTGGAGCCTATCCCAGCTGACACTGGGCGAGAGGCAGGGTACACCCTGGACAGGTCACCAGACTATCACAGGGCTGACACATAGAGACAGACAACCATTCACACTCACATTCACACCTACAGACCATTTAGAGTCACCATTTAACCTGCATGTCTTTGGACTGTGGGAGGAAGCTGGAGCACCCAGAGAAAACCCACGCTGACACAGGGGAGAACATGCAAACTCCACACAGAGGGGCCCCCGCACCCCAGGGTTTGAACCAGGAACCCTCTTGCTGTGAGGCGACAGTGCTAACCACTGCACCACTGTGCCCCATCCTCCACCAAACATCAGTATTGGCTGCCTTGTTGTCTACCATCGGCCTATCGGCAAAAGCGATGACTTTCACCTGTTGGCAGTGGCTGATGTTTATCTGTTGTGTCGAATTAATTTTGCGCTTTCTAAATGTTGTGTCGGTTATTCCCGATCACTCACTATCACTGTCACTCGGTCGATAGTAGAAATTATACCAAGCTGCTGTTTCGGACATGAGTCTGGCATGACAGAACAGGGGACAGCCATGTGTGGTTTGTTTTCATGCTTTCAGAATCTTATAATCAGAATATGAAATCTGGACTAACAACCCAGTCTCATTCTGATGTTGACAAATACCAGGCACTTGGGCAGTGACTCACGCGTCAGGCACTGACAAAAAAAGACATCCTTTCATGTTGGCATGATTAGCAGCCAGGCGCCATCAGGATGTAATGACACCTGATGGCATCAGGGGGAAACATGGCTGTACAATAATGTAAGTTAAGGGGGTGAAAAGTCCAAATTGGGTGGGTGGAAGGGGTGGTGGATGGGTCCAGCATACATCAACATTCACCTGGAAGGTCAGTGTTCACTTCCTGTATGGTTGTAAAGCCAAACCCTGTTCTTTTTCAAACATAGAGTTAACATACATTGATAAACGCAAAGATATTCATTTTACGATGATATCAAACTGAGAAAAACAGGAAATTCACACATTTGTTTTTTGACGTTTTAGCTTAAAAATAACTTAAACACTGACTGACTCAGAACTGTTGTTGATTAATATTTTCAATTACTTTAAATGAATATAAATAATACAATTTTTCTTCACCAGTTTACTATTACAGCTTCACAAAGTTGGCAAACCATATTTTTCACAACAGACGCATTTCACTGCTGGAAAAGTGGCCTTTTTATAAAACTGGAATTATTATGTAGCAGAAAGACATAAATACTTTTGACATTGGTCAACATGACAAAAGAAAACAGAAGACAAGGGCTGAGATGTTTGCTTTTGCGCAAGCGCTTAAAAAAAAAAACAAAAAAAAACTACAACTACCAGAATGCTCTACTGCACCGGACCAATAAACGCTAGCGTCGGTTGGTGATGTAATGCGAGTCTGGCTGCTTCAGCAGAGGAAACAAAATGGCAGCCGGCGGGTGACAAACTATATCGAATTACAGCTAAACGGTAAGCTAACATATGTTTCTGAAAATATTTAAGGCCAGAAATAGGCAACATCGCACGGTTTATATTTTATCAGTACCGCTTGATTTTACCGTTTAATTCTGTTTTCAGCTTCCGTTTTTACAATACCGGAAACAGTCCGGCGCCCACTTCCTGTTCACAAATTCTCGTATTACAGCCCAATTTTAGACTAAAATTTACTTCTGGCGACACTTTAGTGAGAAAAATGCAGCATAGTAACATAACCTTGGTTTATATTTGATCAGTACAGCCCAGTTTTACTGTTTGAACAGAGTTTGGTTTGAGTTTTAGAGACACAGCGGCGGGTTTCTCTCTTGATTCGCCTCTTTACTCTTTGTGTCCGCGGTGGCGGCCTGATATGCAAATTGTTCATGTAAACAAATTTATAAGTGATATAACTGTACACAGAAGTCAATAGAAGACACGGCCGAGCAGTGTTAACTGATTTCAAGAACAATATTTCATCTTGTTTTCAACTTGCTGGTAAGGCTGAGCTACCACACACACACACACACACACACACTCACACTCACTTATGTTGTGAGCTAGCCATGACAAATGTCTGCACAGTTGGTACATTGGTTCATCAAACACAGACTGTACAAATAGCCCCAACAATCTCAACATGCAAATCACAGAAAAAGTGCTTTGTATTCTGTCTTCTGAACACTCCTTGTTCTGAGTAAGCTGAACTACATGTCTAAAAGTGGTGTAAATTTACCTTCAGTGGACTAAATGCATCACCAAGGGACTGTTCTTTACTTGTCAGAGGAGGAGGGGGTTGAGGTGTGTCTTAGTTTTTTTTTTTTTTTTTTAATTTACTTTCACCCTCACTGGAGCTACAAATATTTCTCCTTGAGCCTCCCTGAATGTTTGGGGGAGAATGCACAACCCCGCCTCCACAATTAGGTTTTTAGATTTTTAGAACATACCTTTTGATGTTTTAAAGTTTAGTTTAAAAGTTGAAGACGAAATGGAGTCTTTCGGTTTTTCCCTCTTGTCATGCACACTGGTTAGTTACAGGAAATGGTTTATTTTTGGACAAATTTTAGATGTAGAATGAAGGGATTTTTGTGAAATATGGCTATTTAAAGCTCAGATTTGTTTATGTTTTCTTTCTGCATTCGTCGCACATAATGTCTTTGAGGACTGTCAGATATTTGAAAATCCAAAGATAATTTCGGTTTTTACAGTTTCTGGCTATGATAAATGGTGTAATATTGGTGACTAGGGGTGTGCTGTATCATCTCGTTCACCATAATACCGGTATAACTTTGAATATCATGAGAAATTAATATCATGATACTTGTTTGACTTGTTGACATATTGACATCATACTGTTACCCACGGCAACAACAAGCATGGCTGAAAGTGAAATTATTACTGACTCCACGGTGGTTCCAAAAAGAGGAGCAGCTTCAGTAATGTGGAATAAACTGTGGCGTCCTGAATGTTTTATGAACAGCCCCGGACTTCTCAGACTCTTTTAGTGACTTACCGCTCAGAGGGAACTCATTCAGCGGCTCCTCTGGCAGCAGCACAGTGTCTCTCCCTCTCCTCTCTCACTGTGTTGTCAAGTGATTTTGTCATAAACCTTTGGTAATGTAAACCTACGTGAATAAACTCCATATATGTGAGTGTGTGATAGTTGTGGTATCATAACAGCCTGTCACAGGTTACAGCGTGATGATTAGAGGAGAAATGGCAGAGCATAAAGGTCCAGGTGGAAAAAAAAAAAACAACTCAATCATTTAGGATTTTACTAAAAGAAGGAAATCACCTGTTGATTTATATATATAGATCCCAGGGGACATTTTTTGTATTTGGGAGCTGTTTAAATGTGTAATTAGTTGTAGATTTTATTTAGTTGAACTATTAATATTGTATACAGAATCTGAATCTCACTCTGAGTTACTGTTGTTGTTCACAAACTAAAGAAATGAGAGATCATTTTAGTTTTTACTGAATATTTGAAGCAAACTGTGAAACTATATCACTTATTTTGTTGCAGTTCTATTTTCTTAATTAATAATAATTTGTTTTTACTTATTTGTCATATTGTCAAGAATGTTGTTATCGCAAAAAAAACCCTGAAATATTGTGATGTTATTTTAGGGCCTACCTCCACCTCCCCCTCATAAATTACAAACAGTCCCCAAGATCATTGCAATATTTGCTTTGTCTCTTTGTTAGGGAATTGGATTGTGTGTTGTCTGTCAATACTCCGCAGTAAATGAGATGCTTGTTGGTCTATTTACTTTATAAAAATGCATTCACAGTGATAAACAATGGACGGAGCCCGAGGGGTCCAGACTGGAAAAATGCTATTAATGGGATTCATTTTGGACCTGTTGATAGTGAAGGGGGGAAAAAGGCAGAGAGAGGGAATGAAACAGCAGAGCAATACAGTGAGGTGATTTAAGGAAAAGAAGGCAGGATACGTGACAGGATGAAGGTGAATAATACCGAGAAAACGGGAGCAAAAGTGGGCTGGGAGAGGAGGAGGGGTTGCGCTGAAGTGAGCGAGAGGGAGGAGAGGAAGGGAGGCAGGCTAAATCCTCACACCATTATTATCAGGACTCACATGCAGCCCCTCCTGTGATGGAGTGAGAGGAGATAGAAAGAGATAAAGAAAAGATGGAGTTAAAGAGGAAATGGAAAGCAGGATTACTGGTGTGACAGCACCGGCAGATGAGCGGCGGCGCAACGGTGAGGGAGAGAGAGAAACTCTGGTGGAAAGAGAGAAAAAAAAAAACAAATCAGTGCAACAGGATGAGGACCTGCTAGTGCACAGCCGGCCCCAACCCCGCAGACCTGCCATCTGTCCCGCTGTTCTCTCCGTGTTCCTGACGCTCCCACCATCAACCAACATCTGGATCACCTCGCATCCATATGGGAAGGAAGGCGAGGGGGGCCAAAAAAAATCTTATCCTCCTCTCAACCTTTGTGATCACACAGGACCTGAGGAGGCTCGTCATCACCGGGGGGATCCCTTGCTGCGGAGTACCATCACCTCAGGGGCTGATAACTGGACCAGAGGAGGGTGAAAACTTTTGCTCCAAAGATGCAGAGGCGTGCGCAGGACCCTTCCTCGTCTGTGTGTGAGATTTTCTAACTTCCCATGGATCTGTCGTGTCTCTTGCCCCCGAGCAGGGAGAGGGAAAAGGAGACAGAGGAGGTGGAGAGGGGGAGAAAGGAGGAGACGGCGGGGAAGCGTCACCGCCGCTGCTGCTGCTGAAGTGTTACCGGCGTTAGTGCTCCTCCGCTGAAGAGGCATTTTATCACTCTTCCTCCCCCCCTTTCGCTCCTCTCCTCATCCGACCAGCGGGGAGCCTGAGGGATACAGACAGAGAGCTAAACACAGAGGGTTTATGCACACAAACACACGCGCTGGCTGGCTGGCTGCTCTTCTGACGGGCTCCCGCACACCTCTCGTCTTCCGTCACCCTCCTCTTCCCTCACTTTCCTCTCACGTTTTGATGTCCTGTCCTCACCTCCATGACCACTTGTAAATCCGTGACACACAGAAAGGGAGAAAAGTGAGAGAAGGGGGCGAAGAAAGTGAAGGAAAAGAGAGATTTATTTTTCCACATACGCTCGCTGTCACGTTGTGAAGTCCTCCAGGGGAGTGTGCAGACATCCAAAGCTGCCAAACACACACAAACACACACTTGCTCTCGCACAGAGACTTGGTCTAAATGCGTACTCCTACAGGTGCTGAGGGAGGCAGGTGAAAACCAGGTGAAAAGGAAGCAGAAATAGAGAGAGACATTTGGAGGAAAAGCAGCCGGGGAGTGATGGAGCAGCAGGAGTTCAAGTTGGATGACGGCAGAAAGCTCAGGTAAGTCTGTCACACACACACACACACACACACACACACACACTCTGTCACCTAATCTGATCCCTGTGCAGGAATTGGTGTGATATGGAGCAATAGATAGGAGAACAAGAGGCTCAGGGGGAATGTGACACACAGCGTGAGTGCAGTCATACTTTCAGTTTTCATAAGTGAAGAGTTTCCTCGAGAGAAAGCTCCATCTGCCGCTGACAGAAACAGAACAGCCAGTTGTTACTATAACAGGAACGACTGTAAGAAGACATATTAGCATTTTTCACACTGAGGTTTAGCTGCCTGTATGAAGTGTGTGTGTGTGTGTGTGTGTGTGTGTGTGTGTGTGTGTGTGTGTGTGTGTGCGCAATGCTTCCACACCTGCGTGCACTCTCACTCAATATGACTTATGGATTATAGATGTTACAGTTGCAGTGTTTTACTGTCGTATCAGTTATCTGGTAATGCTCATTGATTTGTCCCATGAGCTGTGCGCAGCCGCTCTCATTCCTCTCCATTAGTGACAGAAGCGTTCAGCTCCAGTTTACATACATCATATTGCAGTATCATGTTTCTTTCAGCTGCATAGTTCACAGTAGCGTAGACTGGCGGTTTCTAACATGCGGTCCGAGGGCCCAGAAAGGCCAGTGTAAGTAAAAATAAAGATTCTTTTTTGTTTGGCGTTTTGCTTGCGTTTTCTTTCGGCGTTGTGTCTCTTGGATGCCTGCTGCTGACAGTCTGGCACCTGGTGGCTACCTTTTCGTAAAGCCCCGACCTCACCTGAGCGCTGTGGGGGCACACGCTCATAAATGACCCGAACACAGAATATTAAAAGAAAATAAGGACAGAATCTCAGCAGAAAAACTCACTGCCACATAAGTGATGACTAAGAGGGGTTACCTCTGTTTGTGTCTATACATGTGTTATTTAAAAAAACTCTACATGGTTTATCTTTAATGGGACAACACAAGTAAAAAAATTCTTCCACTTTAAATTATCTTACTGGATGCTGGACACTTTTAACCTTTACAGGCTTCTGAAAATCCTCTAATGCTGCAGACTCAAGCATTTTACATATTACACAGTTCACAGTAATACAGGTATAATATATAACATCATATGAAAAATTCATATTGTTATACCCGTGATATTTTGACTGAGAGCGAAATTATTAGCGACTCTGCTGTGGTTCCAAAAAGAGGAGCAGCTTCAGTAGTGTGGAATAAACTGTGGCGTCCTGAATGTTTTATGAACAGCCCCGGACTTCTCAGACTCTTTTAGTGACTTACCGCTCAGAGGGAACTCATTCAGCGGCTCCTCTGGCAGCAGCACAGCGTCTCTCCCTCTCCTCTCTCACTGTGTCGTCAAGTGACTTTGTCCTCAACCTTTGGTAATGTAAACCTACGTGAATAAACTCCATATATGTGAGTGTGTGATAGTTGTGGTATCATAACAGCCTGTCACAGGTTACAGCGTGATGATTAGAGGAGAAATGGCAGAGCATAAAGGTCCAGGTGGAAAAAAAACCAACTCAGTCATTTAGGATTTTACTAAAAGAAGGAAATCACCTGTTGATTTATATATATAGATCCCAGGGGACATTTTTTGTATTTGGGAGCTGTTTAAATGTGTAATTTGTGGTAGATTTTATTTAGTTGAACTATTAATATTGTATACAGAATCTGAATCTCACTCTGAGTTACTGTTGTTGTTCACAAACTAAAGAAATGAGAGATCATTTTAGTTTTTACTGAATATTTGAAGCAAACTGTAAAATCACTTATTTTGTTGCAATTCTATTTTCTTAAATTAATAATAAAATATATTTTTTATTAATTTGTCATATTGTCAAGAATATGGTTATCGCAAAAATACCCTGAAGTATCGCGATATAATTTTAGGACCATATCACAGCAACATATCAGGGGACCAGTGGTTCCCAACAAGTGCTCCAAAGATAAATCTAAGGAGTTTCAAGATGATTAGAGATTATAGAAAACAACAAAAAATCCAAACACATTTATTTTTTTCTAACTTTTCTCTAATATTTGCGTTTTTGTGAAATACTGGCAACCTTTGCCTCATCTGGCTTCTGAAATTCTTTTACAGGCTGCAAACTGCTCCAGTTTAAATGGTTCCATTCCCCAAGTTGGGAAGTCACTCTTCAGACTTTGGTGTATTCCTAAGATTTAAGTTGTAACGTGGAAACAAAATAGATGCTACAAAGACGATAACAGTTTGAAGCTTTATATTACAAAGTGATTTGTTGCTAGAACTATGAAAATATTGCTTTATCTGACAAATGCTCATAAATAACTTTACTAACTAATCTAGGTGACTCTACGTGGACAACGGTTACAACCTGATACCACATAAAAAATTACATGTGATCAAAAAAATGACATGTAATATGTGAAGTATTAAATAATTTGTTGCCATCAACCGAGCATTTACTTTCATCCACCATTTTTCTGCATATATTACATCAGCTCGTGTACCAAAATTTTGCAGACTTTCTGAGTTGTTGCTCCGACTTGAGGGGGTGTTAACATGAATTTTCAGAGTTTGGAAATCATTTGTCTGATTGTTCTGACTAGGGGTGCGTGCAATTGATCGTCTAAACGATTAAACATCTGCCCCCTCGCTAGTCGGCGCCAGAAACATTAGTCAGTTAAACCAAATAGTGTTTTATTCATGTACAAGGCTGCTTAACTGTCATGTAGCCACCCGCCACTAATGGGTGCTACAGAGCTGTCAGACAGCAGTCTCCCTTCCCGCGGTAATGCTCGAGTAGACTGGAGTTTTAAAACAGCACGGTGGGAAATAAGAGAGATGTCCTCTCACAAAACCAGCACAGTTTGGCAGCACTTTGATCTAGAAAATGAATTCAGCAGCAATGAATCTTTTCTGAGATGTTATATTATTTGTTAACTTGAAGTGAGTTGTTGTCAGATAATGTGCAGGGTTTACATTCATACTGCACGGAGCAAAATGCCTCTCATTTCAGCTCAAATTATAATTTAGATGTTGTTTTATTAACTTTAAAGTGAACTGCTATCATTTCTGTCAGATAATCTGCAGGTTCAATGTGCCTCACATTTCAGAGACAGTTTATTTATTTTAGATGTTATTTTAGTGGTTAACTTTTGACTGAGTTGCTGTCATGTTCACATTCATACCACACGGCGCAAAGTGTCTCGTACTTCAGCGGCGTTGTTGATGACTGTGATTAAAGGCTTCAAAGGGCTCTTGATGCACACCGTATTTTTTGGGACAATGTTTCAAATACTTAACAATAAATTGTGCTAAATTCTGACTGTTTTCTGAGTTTTTTCCCGTTTTAGACTAGTCGCCTAGTCTAAATTAAAAAATTTTAGTGTAGTCGCCAGGAACATCCCTTGTTCTGACACCACATGAATGTAGGAACAGTCACACAGACCAGTAGAGCAGTGGTTCCCAACATGGGGCTCAGAGGTGAGAAGATGACGGGTGATTGGATATTAAAAGAAATATTTCTCTCACACAAAATTATTTTAAATTTGCTGTCTTACTTCTTACTTTCACCCCGTCAAGCGCCTGGGATGCTTCAGATGAAACAGACTGAAAACAACAGAGCTGTTCACAACTCATATACACACTAATTAAGGGTTGAAAGAGACTTTAATTTGTGTTAAAGCGTGTGTGTGAGCGTGTGAATGAATGCACACTTGCATCGCTTCATGTATGTTTCAGTAAGCCTGCAGGATTGGGATTGGGTGTCACCGACAGTTCGATTGCTTTACGTTTGATTGGCAGCGGGCCAAGCCGATGTAGAAGTGCCCCCGTCCTGTCAGCGTCACTCATCTCGACTGATACGTCCGGCCTGCAACGATTTCCTGTAAAGCTGTCAGGTCTTTATGTGCGAGAGAAGGACCCCACAGAGAGACGGGGTTGCCATGTTAGCAGTTAAAACCCCCTAATTATGATGAATGTATGTGGCAGACGTTATGTGATGTGTTTCATAATAAGCTCCGGGTTTATTCATATTGTGGGTTTAATTTGTATGTGGAAGATTTATTAGCTGCATGTGTGTGTTGGGGCATGTGTGCATACATGGACCGGTGAGAGCTGCACTTACCATTTAACTTGTCCTCCACAATCTATCAGTGTGGAGCAGAGGTGGAGGGATGAAATGAGGGAAAGAGGGGCGGAGCGTTTGAGCTGGTGACGTGACAGAGTGTCTCCATGGTGTGTTTACTGTCACATATACATAACTGTTAATGTAAGTGTTTTAATGATGACTTCAGGAGAGAGTGATGGAAGTGCTTTATTAAGTGGAGTCACATTAATCCAAAGTGTACTGGCATGTATTGACGTTCCAACCAATTAATTACATTTTTGTGTCCGCATGTCGGCCAGCATGAGACAGTGTAGTGTTGTCTAAGGGAATGCACCCATTTCTCACATCCATTACTCATCTGTGTGTTAATGGAAGAATGTTGAAAAAGCAAACTCACCATTAGGAAGCTGTAGCCTGATAATCAGACCGAAAAGACATTTAGTTTTTCCTTCATTTCACAAGCGGACCAGATCAAATGCCTTGTGTGAGAAAGCTGCTCTTGATTGGTCAGAATTTCCATGTGGGAAAAATCCAGGAAGTAAAGAAAACGTTGAAGAAGAGTACACTTGCAAGATAAATGTGACACTTTCTAATGTCACAATGGAGGGACAACTACGCAGGTTGATTTTAGCGCTGCTCATCGTGGACTATATTGCTGTCATTGTTCATTTGAGTCAAAGCATACAGTTTGAAAACGAGGCGCGGCTCCAACTAGAAAACAATGTTTTGATGCATTTGATGTGCTGAATGTGCATATTAAGGCAGTACAGGAGGAGGCGCACATTAATAATCCTCCAGGACTGTAACATGCTCATGTTTAACCCAAACAATGTGTCATGTGACTGCAGTTGGTTCAGATCCAGGTCGGAACACGTTCTCACCACAAACGAACAGCACCAGAGTTCGTTTGTAACCAGACTGAGACCACCTCTTCAAGAAGGTCTCAGTCTGGTTGTTTTGGTGCACACTTGAGTGTGATTGCTGTGTTCACACCTGCCCAAATGAACCACACTTAGGGGGCAAACGAACCTAAGTTTGATTGAACCGAACCAAACAGGGCAGGTGTGAAAGCACCTTAAGAAACATTTGCTTTTTGTGGCACAATCACGACTGAAAATCACGCCGATGTTTCTTTGAAAATCCACCGCTTTTGATGGAACAATTGCAGCTGAAAATGGCAGTGGTTGGCAGTGTGGCTTTGTAATGACACAACACGCGCCTGCGCACATGCGCACATGCACCTCCTTTACAGAGCGATGATGTATAAACCAACAAAATGGCAACCACACGAACGTTTGTCTGGACGGACGACGAGGTGGAGTTGCTACAGTAAATCTACACTTTGCTGGAGAAGCGTTGATAAATTAACAGGGTGAGCAGCACAAACAGAGCTCGTGAGTCCGCCATTGTTGTTGTGACGGTCGACTTTCTCGCGCACGCCTAGTGACTGGAACCGTAATGCGCGTGTGTGAAAAGGAACTGCATATTGCAAGTTTACATGACGACCGAGACAGTGCCATTTCCAAAAAACTGCACTCTGGAACCTGTGTTCAAAAGGTTGCGTTTTCAGGCACCCAAAACGCAGCTGTCGTGTAAACGATCAGCCAAACCGCAACTAAAGTTTACCGTTTTCGGTTGAAATCGTCGTGTAAACAGGACCTAAAAACAAGCAAAGCAATTAAAAATAAAACAATCACAGCAACCCAAGTAAAAATTGTAAAAAAAACGCACAAAGTAAAATAAAAACATGCAAATAAAGAGCAAACACAGCAAAACATGGTATGGACATGAATTTTTGATCCAGTCACACAACACTTGCTGCTTATTTACAAGAGATTTTAGCATTAATGTTGGATTCATGTTTCTGGCGAGCTAATAAATATCCAACATTCACTCGCCTTTTTGCTCTCATTTTGGTCTCAACCACCTCCCGAGGGACATGTCTGGCTCTTTAGCTCCTTCATACTTCAGTATAGTTTGTGATGTGTTCATGTTCAAAGTATTTCTACACCGTGGTACTGCTGCTTTTACATAATTAAAAGATCTGATGACTTCTAACACCAATGAATACAGTTGTCAGTTATGGGAGCTGACCACGGTGAACTCCACGAGTCAAGCATTAATTAGGAATTTTTCACTATCAGGTAGAACACCGACATCAGGAAATGAAATTGTTGCTGCAGAATAAGTTTTCGCACAGGGATGTCTCAGACTGATCTCAAGTCTGCATAAATGAGGCTCTAGAGAATCCTGATGTTTCATGCAGCTGTCAGAGTGCCGCGCCTGCAGTAGGCTGATGAGAGGAAGGCCGTCTACTACATTAATACTAGCCCACTAATTCAAGCTCCCTAATTAATGCAATCAAATCAGCTTCCAAGGTGCTGTGTAAAAAAACACGGTTCAAGGCGTGTTGATAATTCTCTGGTGGTAATGCTCATCCCATCAACTAGATCCTTTCTGCTCATTTCCTCCTCGCCCCCCGGGGACTCGGTATAGGGACTCCATCATATCCCAGCTAAGTAGTTAAATGACTGAATCTGCTGTATATTGTGTGTCCCAGGAGCTCACATCAGCTGAACATGTGCTCCAACAATCCTTTCACGCACACTGGTCATTACAGTGGACAGCTGTTTTCTTGTATATGCATGGATTTTGAAGCTGTAGTTGTACATCAGTCACCACAGTGGACCCGTGTGCATCATCCCTTACACTGCCACCCACTGGCCTGCTGCTGTAAGTGTAACACAAACTTATTAAAACCAAGATGGCCAAAGAGGAGGTAGACATGCTGTTTCATAGTAAGAGACCCTTCAGGTAAATAAAATTTGGTAATGTCAAGTTACAGCTGAGCAATAGAAGTGATAAAATTTACAAATATAGATTTTTATATACAGAGAAAATTACAAGTAATTGTGCATCATTGGCTATATTGGAACTATAATTAATCCCATTACTGCACATTTGTTGTTCTTAAAATTACCTTATTGTATTGTACCTCAAAGTTTTTGGCTGTAAGTCAATATATTTATTTATTTTATTAGAGTGTAACTGGGATTTTTTGTAAAGAAAAAAAACATTTTGGCAATACTTTTTGTTATTTTTGTAGAAAATGTTCATTGACAAAATAAACAGTTTAACAGGCAGAGGTAGGGAGGGACTGAGGAGTCAGCTGAGGAGCTGAATGAATGAGGGAGGAGCAGACAGGCAAAGGGGAGGCTGAGGAGTCAGAAGCGACATTCAATATTTTTGCTTATTAGTATTAGAATAAGTAAAATATCTGAACACATAAATTAAAGAGCACTAAAACTGTTATAATATACAGGGTTCCTACAGTCATGGAAAACCTGGAAAAGTCATGAAATTTCATAATCACATTTTCCAGGCCTGGAAATGTCATGGAATTATTAAAAATCATTGAAAGTCTTGGAAAAGTCATGGAATTTCGTTGGAAAATAATTTTCCTAGTCGACCAACAGTCGTCATTTAGGGCCATTAGTCGACTAGTCACCCGCATGTTTACGATATTAATGTAATGATGAAATGATATATTTTGGTGGTTTGAGTTGAAGGTGTGAGAAAGAATAGTCTCAGTAACATTGTTAACACTGTGCTACATTACAGAGAAATACAAACCGTACTAATGAACCTTCATTAATATAGGCCTATATTTTATCTCCAAGTGCACGTCACACACTGAGCGAGCCGCCTGTTAATGACGCTGTGGGCTAATGGGCATGTAGCTACTTCCATGTTTCACATGATACGTCATGTTTGTAGTGGAGCAATGAAGATGAGTTTACATATCACCTTGGGTTGGTCCTTCACCTTCTCAAAATGATCCCACACTTTGGATTTCCTGCCCGACATGTTATTAACTAGCCTGTGGAATAACCGCAGGTACCAGCCCTGGAGATTAGAGGCTGTACACATGCTGCGACTTTAACCACCTGGAAAACACGAGGTCGGGTGCTGGGCGCTACTCTTCTGTCTTCTTTGTGCCAGCTTTCAAGAGCACGGCGGCAGTTTGTGTCTGAGGTTAAACCTTATCAAGCATCATATAGCCTGTTTACCTGAAATCCTGAGTGCAGAGCTGATCTTCTTCCAGGAGCTGTTTATAAGTGTGTAGGCCTATCGTCTGTGGGACAGATGTAAAGCTCTGGGTAGCCCTGCACTAACATGATCAACTTTTCTGTATTTATCAGACTGAATATTTACAGAAGAAGGGAACGATATCTGTCAGCTGTGATTGGTTTGTAACGTGACTCCTGTCTGACTGCTGAGCGTGGCCACTTCCTGTGTCTGTCCTTTCAAGTTAAAATCCCACATGGTCCAGCCATATAGGTTTTGATTGATTTTGACAAGGAGCAGCTCTTAAGAGAGTTTCACTTTTTTTTCCTTCCAGAGTAACATACAACACCTTTAAAGGAACATTCCACTCACAAAATGACTACTTGTACATTAATTACTTACTCCCTGTTACATTGAATTTGTGGAGAAAACTTAACAACACCAAAACTGTATAAAAACATCTCATTACAAACTCTCACACAACTTGTGTAGTATAATCCAAGTCTCATTTATCAAGTCGTATGATCAGTACTCGGGCAAGCATGTGTTTCAAAAGCATGTGCATGTAGATGTGTTTTTAATGGTGGACCCCATTTACTTCAATTTATCAATAATGTTATCAGTTTTTGGATTTTTCGTTAACAGTGGAGCCTTGTGAGGAAAATACTGTTTTCCTAATTATTTCAGTGTAACACAGGATGAGTAATTAATATACAGATTATCATTTTTGGGTGTAGTATTCCTTTAAGAGCTGTTAAAAATCAACCACTGTTAGGGCTCTGACCTGGTGATGGAGGATCAGTGCTGCAGGTGGATGATGAAAGTTGACTGTAGCTGTACAGTCCTGATGTTACAGGTTTTGTTTTGTGTGTCACGCCTGTCTCTCTCTTATTTCCCAGTACTGTCACATGGCAATACTGTTGTTCTTTTCTCCCATCTTGTCTTCCAAAATTCATCACAGCAGCTGGATAGTAAGTTTTCATTAACAGCACGTTGGAGGCTGAATTTGGATGTGTGCAGTCATATCGATGCTGACGCAGGTAGTCTTACGTGGGTCCCAGTGAGACAGAGTTTATCCCACATGGCAGAGCTGCACTCCATCTGGAAATCTCTATAATAATAGAAAACCTGTGCATGCACCACCACGCTGTCTCACTCAGTGTGCACACGTGAATATAATTTTGGAAAGTAAGTGCTCAAACACAACAGGATTTAAGGATTACACATTTTTTTGATAATATGGAGTCTGATGTTTGGCTGTTTGTCTCTCTGTGGCTGCCAGTCAGTGGTCTTTGTCCAAATATTTAATTTTTAAAATTCAGTTAAAAAGATAAGAAGATAATCATCTGATAGTTGTTGTGTGTAATTGAAATTCCGATGCAACACATCGTGGTCACATCTCTCTGTGTAGCAATTACACTGTTATATTGCTGCTAATCTGGAGTGGACACACCCACTCTGTCAATGTCCCAACCACCACCCCCACCACACACACACACACACACACACACACACACACACACACACACACACTGCTAATCTGAGGCCCCATTATGGTGCCTTTTTCCAGAGATTACACTGTTAAATGAACACTTTGACCTTCTCTGCAGTCATGTGATCCGCCCAGTCAGGACTCGTCTGTTCTTTCTATCACTGTTACTATCTTTTGCAATCATTCTCCTGTGACAGTTACCTTTTCCGTCCACTACTCATTTTCTTTAATGCTGGGGTAGGCAGAAATCTTAAAAAGGAAAAAAGAAAACAATGGAATTTGAAAAATACACCCTCTTCCTGCAGCTCCTCCCTAAGCCTCTCCCACCAGACGACTACGGGGATATGCACGCTATGGGAGTGCCATATCATCTCGTTCATGATAATACCGGTATATTTTTTAATATCATATGGAAAATTCATATTGGGATACTCACAATATTTCAACTTGTTGACATGGACGTCATACTGTTACCCACGGCAACAACAAGCACGGCTGAAAGCAAAATATTTGGTGGTTCCAAAAAGAGGAGCAGCTTCAGTAGCGTAGAATAAACTGCGGCGTCCTGAATGTTTTATGAACAGCCCCGGACTTCTCAGACTCTTTTAGTGACTTACCGCTCAGAGGGAACTCATTCAGCGGCTCCTCTGGCAGCAGCACAGCGTCTCTCCCTCTCCTCTCTCGCTGTGCACACAGGAGTCGGTGTCATCAAGTGATTTTGTCATAAACCTTTGGTGATGTAAACCTACGTGAATAAACTCCATATATGTGAGTGTGTGATAGTTGTGGTATCATAACAGCCTGTCACAGGTTACAGCGTGATGATTAGAGGAGAAATGGCAGAGCATAAAGGTCCAGGTGGAAAAAAAAAAACAACTCAATCATTTAGGATTTTACTAAAAGAAGGAAATCACCTGTTGATTTATATATATAGATCCCAGGGGACATTTTTTGTATTTGGGAGCTGTTTAAATGTGTAATTAGTGGTAGATTTTATTTAGTTGAACTATTAATATTGTATACAGAATCTGAATCTCACTCTGAGTTACTGTTGTTGTTCACAAACTAAAGAAATGAGAGCAAACGGTGAAACTATATCACTTATTTTGTTGAAATTATATGTTTTTAAATTAATGATAAATGATTTTTTTTTTTTACTAATTTGTCATATTGTCAAGAATATGGTTATCGCAAAAATACCCTTAAATATTGTGATATTATTTTAGGGCCATATCGCCCTTTCACTCAGCCCTCCTTGCCACTCTCTCTCTATATCAGACAACAATTAAGACATTAGCTAGTTCGCCAGCATCCTACTGTCTCCCCGCCTCGCTCCCCATCACTGTGCACCACTTCCTCTGAAGGAGAGCAAGCAGCAGCTCGGGACCCTCGGTTGCCAGCTGTAGTGGCTCAAATTCAGCCACTGCAAACCTCCCTCGTGCCGCGTGTTACAGCAGTCTAACCTGTGTAATGGCAGCAACAGAAAGTTTGCGGATCCGGTGGGGAGTCGGGACTGTCCAGTTTCCTGGAGCTGGGGTTTGCGTTGGCTGGATTAGGGATGCTGCAGCTGCTGACTAGGGGTCCATTTCCGCAGCTGCTGCCAACTCTCCTCCCACCAATGTGGTCTGTAGTGGTGGGGAGTGAGGCAGAGGACACTCTGTGATTCGAGGCTCTGGTTAACGTTAGCTACATAAACATGTATTTGAGGCTGCAGCAGGAGGTTTACATATTAGCAACCTTTTCTCTCCATCTGTGAAATACTTCGCCGATGTTGACATGTTTTATTGCGTTTATTGTCAGGCTCTTTTTCCGGACTATCTTTTTAATAAGTCAGCTTCCTTTTTTGAGTTGGTTTGCAGTGTAGGCAGTTGTTGCCAATGCTGTTATATCAACTTTCTCTGCAGGATTCTCCACCATTGAATCAGACTTTTACTGAAGGAACGTGCACGTGCATCCATAGAGAAACCCAAAATGAACACACTTTCTCTGAAATGACCTGTGATTGGCCAGTGTCTCCCGTCATGGCCATGGTTTCCGAAAGCCTGAAAACAGAGCCAAGGTGCAGAAGTCTCACTTCACTTGAAATTACAATACGCTCATAGTTTATGATCTTTTTTTCTGCCAATGATGCCAAAATTGAAACTGTCTTCTTTATATTTTGAGTTATATAATTACTTCTTAAATGCTACTTTTGCTTTGTGAGTTTCTCTTACATATCACCCGTACTTGAGACTCATTGCTTTTCCCACATTAGTCCTTTGCGTAGTACTGAGTGCAAATGCAGGGATCTTGAATTCTTAAGAAGTAGAATTCAATAAAGATATTGCAAACTGTTCCGTGCTTCCTCTTCTTGTTGAAAAATAAGCAGTAATTTACAAAATGAGTCAAATCAACAAATTAAACTTCATCAAGGATTTGTGGTGGTGCAGCAGTGAAGAGTGCGATTTTACACCCGCACACTTATTCCTGCATAAACCACTGAATTATTCAAGAAACCTAGACGTAAATTTTTATTTACCAATATCCAAAAATCTTCACATAACCTTTATTTTTAGATACTTTTCCTGCGGATAGCAGAGACACAGTCTAATTACTTTTTTATATTTGCAGCTCTCTTTTAAATCTACCTCAGAATATAAACATATTCTGAATCCACAGACTTTAATAATGTTAAATAAAGACATCTCACAGCCCTCAGGATATCAAGATGCCTCTGTCTACAATATTAATCTCTGTCTGTTTCTCCCAGGTTGTAAAATTAGCTATATGCACAGCGGTTGGTAAATAAAAGAATGTTTTTTTTTACCTTGTTTTGCTGTGCTTGCTGTACATAAAGGTTGGTATCTACAGTACTGTTTGTCTTTGATTTCACAGATTATTCACAATACAATCAGATGCTGTCTGTCTGATGTGTGCCACTTAGAATATGTTCCTTTTTCAGTTTTGCTGCATGGGGGGATTGTTGGTTTTTAATCTCCACCTTGCACAAGTGGGTGGTGGGTTAACAGCTGCTCTGTGCTCACATCAAAATGTAATGATTCATCGGAGACAAATAAAGTGATCTCAGTGAGTTAAAACGAGCAAAGGGAAAAAGAGTAAAACTGCCTTCTGCATGGGTAAAATCTGCGTAAATTATATTTCAGATTTTGAAATGGGATTTTATGGTGGCCCTAAAATAAAACCATGTCTATGTGGACTCGATACGACAGGCCAGATGTTATAAATGTCACTATATGCAGATGACACTGCTCAGTATATTTCTGTTACATTATTAAGCATAACGAAAGGACAAGTGCAATATTATTTACCTTTTACAAGCCCACATTTCTTTAAATAAAAAACCTTCCACATAGCTTAAAGGCTTAACAAATCACAGATCTGTGAGGTAATCCATAATAAAGGCAGCTCCATGTCCATCTTTCCAGCCATAACCCTCTATTGATTAAAGGTTAATCTATCAGCAGCATCTAATAACGGGAATAGATTGTGTTTCAAAGGTTCAAACTAGATATTTATTTCTGAGGGCACCTAAAGCCCAGGAGCTTGAAACCTTATTAAGATGAATGATTGATATGCCGGGAGCATGAACAGTGAGGGGAGGTGGGGCACATTTAACCCAGTGTTGCTTTGAAAGGAGCTTTGAATCAAAGCTTGGAGGTGTTGTTAATTATCAGGTTGTCTCTGATGGCCACAAATGAGACCGACACTTTATATAAAAACTCAATCAAATATGTGGGTGTATGTGGAAGATCTTTATTTGCTATAAGAAAGCCCAGCTGCCTTTATCAAAGCTTCAAAGGTATTGATTCAGTAAGGGAAGATCTTCAAACAGCGATCATTTCATTGAAGTGATTTGCTCAATTTGCAAATTTTGAAGGTATACTCTTTGCTGTGAGTTGTCTTTAATTAACATATAAAATTAGGTGTTGATAATGGCAGTGACCCATTTTATAACATAGTTACTGAGACATTTAAACATTTTTTGGACACACTTCAGCTACATTATTTTATTATCTATATAACTATTAAAGTCTCAGTGAACTGACAGAGCATCTTCAGCTTCCATAATATGACATATGTCTGACGCATTACTGTACATGCATGTGGGGTAATCCACAACCAACATTTATTTGAAGTTATGTTAATTCAGATTAATATAAAAAACTAATCCTAATGATAATTTGTGTACCAATTACTCACTCCCTATTACGTTAAATTTGTGAAGAAATCTTTGTTTTCCTTACATACCTCCATGGTAAACAAAGAATCCAAAAACAGAAAATTCTTGATAAAGAGGGCTGCATTAGAGAGCAAAACTTTATCAAAACATTAATTTACAAACTCACACAACTCATACAGTATAATCCAAGTCTCATTTATCACAGGTGTATGCTCAGTACTTCCCAAACACATGCATTTGTTGGACTGTACTATTTAAAACACTTAGTCTTGGTCACTGGCCAGGAAGAGACAGCTGTGGGTAATGCTGGGTTCACACTACATGATATGAGCAGGATTATAGCCCGATGTAGCATCATACAATGTTGGCTCGGATTGTGACCGACAACGAGTCATAGGCACTTATCTATTGTAGTGTGTCATGGTAGATGACAACCGATGCCACGTCTGGGATGCCTCACGATGTCCCAACAGAAAGTCGAGCATGTTTAATTTTCTTTTTGTCATTCACGAGTTCTCCCGTCACAGCCGTCACTTTGACCAATAGAAACACAGGGCGTTCTGCTGTAGACGCATGCCCTTCAGACATGGTACCTAGACCCTAGAGTTTCCACTGCAAACAGTACTCTTAAATGTGGGCGGGGTTGTTGTCACTCACTGCTCCGTCCAGCACTGACTGTATTTCCTCATTACCGGTGACACAGATGGAAGTCTGCACCTCGTTTATCGTCCACAGAACGAGGCTGCACGCCGACATTTTCAGAACAAAATAAAACAGGCTGCAGTGAGAGTCTCTCTCCATGGGATATTTAAAAATAGCTGGTTTGTGCATTTAGTCCTTCTCAGGCAAGCTCAGGGGTTTAGTGTTGCTGGAGCCCACAGGAACAACGCTCCATGACGTTTTTTTTTTCTCTGAGTGAGGATTAGAATATATGCAGTTCACACAATACGGTTGAAATTAATATATATATAAACACTTGAAGATCCACTCATTACTAAAAGTGTATGTCATATAAAAACTAAAGTGATGGTCAAAGTTGTCACAGTGAAATTTAAGGTGTGCTGATTGATTCACGTCGTCACCTCATACATTGAGTAACATTACAGGTTAACGTTCCACCTTAAAAGTTGCCAGCAGTCGGCCCAGTGAATGAAGTTATTTTTTCTCCGACTCCAGCTGCTGTGAGAGGCAGCAAAACATCCTTTCATTTTATAGTTCCAGTTTACTAATAAAACTCTCCACAGTATGAACAGTGGTTACATGAGCCTCAAAACCAGCCACAACTCATCCCTGAGCAGAGTGACCGTCCTCTACTGACCAATCAGACTGCAGTGTTCACAGCTCCACCTTTTAGTACCAGATCTGTGTGCTAGGTACCCCAACAGAGGGGGGACCAAACATGGGGACGGTACAGAACGGTTCATTGGTACCATCCACAACTTTTCACAGTGGAAACAGAAAAAAAAACAAAACTGAACTGAACTGAACCGTACTGCTCAGTGGAAACAGGGCTTATTACACTCTGTGGATAGCCCAATGACATCACCCCACGTGGAGAGGGGCTGGCTGAGGTACTGTAATGTAATGTAATCCCAGTGATGAGGGTCGAGGTCCTGTGTGACATTTTTGGCATCCTGCTTGCTATCTGTGTGTGCGTGTGTGTGGGGGTGCTGAATCAGGGATGTGTAGAGATGGAGAGGTGATTACAGTCATGACACTGGGGGTTGGATTATGGAGGATTACATGCACGCATACTTGCATATACTGTCTCACACACACACACACACACACACACACAGAGTTTTCGTCATGACACAAGAGTCTAAATGCAGGGCTAATACTGTCATACAAAAGGGTCAGAGAGAGAGAGACGGACTAGCTGAGAGCAATAAGGGCTGAATGTGTACAGACGGATTATGATGAATTATGTCAAAAACATCATAAAAGTAAAGCAGCTTGTATGTTTGACTGTTGCTCTCTTTCCTTTCGTCCCCCCGTCTCCTCTCGCCCTCTCCCTACCCCTCCTTTCCAGGCAGTAGGCTGCCAACATGGCCATTCCCAGGGGACATCCTCCTCCCTCTCCTTGGCCTCCTCTCTTCCTCCTCCTCCTCTTCCTCCTCCTCCTCATTTCATCCCCGCTCCCCCTGCAGGCCCGGCCGCTCCTCCTCCACCCGTCCATCAACGTGGCGGTGGTGTTCAGTGGCTCCAGCTACCAGAATGAGGTCAGAGGTCGTCTCAGCGGGGAAAACTTTGTCGACCTGCCCGTGGTGGTCAGCCCGGTGACCGTGCTGGTCAACGACACCAACCCCCGCGACCTGCTCACACGCCTCTGCGACACCATGGCAACGGAGAAGCTGCACGGCGTGGTGTTTGAGGATGATGTGGGCTCTGGTGCCGACGCTCAGGTAAAAAAAATGAAAAATGATTTATGCATTTTTGGGTTTTCTGATAAAACATCCTCTCCAGAGTCACGGTGTTCAGTCACCCACATCCGTGTTTCCTAAAGCTGCACAAGGCAACACTTTTATGTAAAAAAGCACCTGTCCTGTCAGCTTAAATCACAAGGTGGGCTGCAAAAAAGAAGAGCTAATTAAGATGCCAAGCATGTACATCTATTCTCAAATTGAATTATGGTGTTGGTGTTTCTGATAGTGAAGAAGAGAAGTGACATCAAATCGTAAAATCAAAATGTAAATAGTCCCGTAAAGAGTACTCATACTACAGGAAGGAATGACTGTCACTTTAGATAAATTTTACTTAACTGGTAAATTACTTGTGTAAAAATATTAAACTCACTCATCAAAAGCACTTAATCCATTTTATTTTTAGTACACAAGACATCAGTGTTACGGTAACAAGAATAGATGTAAATTATCTCATGATTTGTCTGCCTGCACATCAGTTCGTTTTACTCTCCGACCTTAGTGATAACAGCACATTTTGACACTTCATTTTCTGTAACCGTTTATCCTGTTAGGGGTCGCGGGGGTGCTGGAGCCTATCTCAGCTGACATTGGGTGAGAGGCAGGGTACACCCTGGACAGGTCACCAGACTATCACAGGGCTGACACATAGAGACAGACAACCATTCACACTCACATTCACACCTACGGACAATTTAGAGTCACCAATTAACCTGCATGTCTTTGGACTGTGGGAGGAAGCTGGAGTACCCGGAGAAAACCCACGCTGACACAGGGAGAATATGCAACTCCACACAGAAGGGCTCCATCCTTGATTGAACCAGGAGCCCTCTAGCTGTGAGGCGACAATGCTAACCACTGGACCACCATGCTGCCGCTATAGGAATAGCAAATACTATTAACAATATGTACAAAGCTAACTATAGCGATTGTTGTCCATTTAACTTCATGTCGGGGCGCCTATTACCTCACCCGGTAGAGGAGGTGCCCCATGTACAAAGGCTGTGTCTTTGCCACAGCGGCCACAGATTTGATCCCAACCCACGGCCCTTTGCTCTATGTCATTCCTCCTCTCCGTCTCCCCCTTTAACGCTATAGCTGTCCTATCAAATAAAGGCAAAAAGCCACAAAAAATACATGTCAACTATATAGTAGCCCAACGTTACCATTGCCTTCAACCATAGTGATCACTGTACTTTTACATCCGTAAATTAGCTACTTAACTTTTCAAAGTTAGCTTCGTACATATTATTCATAGTATAAATCATTTGCTCTATGGAGCTTTATTGTGTGCTTTTACAAGGCAGTGTATGTTAGTCACTTAAAGGAGAAGTCCAGTATTTTGCACTTTCCAGTATTTAGCTACGATTTTTATGTGGGAACATCAAGGAACACCACTGACCACTGGGTGAGTTTCATGGCTTTGAAAACCAACGTTTAAGGTGGTTTTAGGACAGATTTACACATGGCCATAGACAGCATTGTTAAGCCAGGCAGGGGAAAGACAAATTCTCTCAAATTGTCAGAGAAGGAGCAATTGTCAAGATTTTAGTCTTAACCACTCTATTTCATCATAAACAACCAGGAATGGGGCTCAAAGTGCAAAATACTGGACTTCTCCTTTAAATTTTTGGTAGTTCTTCCAAGCACCAAGTTTAAAAAAAGAACCACAGTAACCTAACGTTAGCTAAGCTCTGAAAGTCAGGCCAATGTTAGTGCTACACTGACGGCTAGTGGTTATCTGAGATACTGAGGGGATACCAAAATGATAAGAAATGTTGTCTATGAAAACAAACAAGAAATACTACATTATGTACAAAGCTTATTCTGAAAATTATTTGTGTTTAACAACCTGTCAGCTGAACAGTAATGTTACCCTTCCCTCCATGCTGTGTGTCTCCAAAGTGTTGCGTACTTCAGCAGCATTTAAAGTCCGACATGGTTGTTGAAGATTGTGATTAAAGGCTTCAAAGGGCTCTTAATGCACACAATATTTTTTGGAACAATGTTTCAAATACTTAACAGTAAATTGTGCTAGATTTTGTTTTCTGAGTGTTTTCCTTTTTTAGACTAGTCGACTAGTCTTAATTAAAGTTTTCGTTTAGTCGCCAGGAACATCCCTAGTTACCTCCACATGTAGATTAGTCCAACGGTGTAAAACCATTGGCAGGGCTGTGTACTGTATCACATTCATGCTCGTGTGTGAACTAGAACAAACAATTAGTACCCTAAAACAAAACTCCTTAGCACTGCAAGGGTTCTGAGAACTCCGCAGGATACCTTTAAGGACGTATTTTCCGTGATATCTTAAAAGTTAAGACTGAGAGGGAAATTTTGAAATTTGAAGTGACATCAAATGAGATTTTGTGAAATGATTGAAAGCTCCAGAAAACTTGTAAGTGGAATGAGCTCTCAGGCTTGAGTGGCGTTTTGGCATGACTCTGGTTGTTTCATCATGGCAATCAATCAAGTTTCAGTATTTAATGGGAATTTAAAGTCCCTAACTGTGTAACCTGATCGGAGATAGCGCTGTACTGTCACTGCTGCAAACATTTTAACTTTGTTTATGCAAACACTGACTCTGTCTGTTTGTCTTCAGGTGGCAGAAGTGGCCCAGATCCTGGACTTCCTCTCCACTCAGACAGCTCTGCCAATCGTGGGCATCAGTGGCGGCTCTGCAGTTGTCATACCGTACAAGGTACAGTAAAAATAATTATCCAATCGTTGCAGCGTTGGCCCATCAACACCCTGGAGCTTGAATTGAGGCTTGAGTAGTCTGCCTTCCTGCTGTGCCACAGTGATGACGCACTAGGAAAATAAACTTTTTGTCTCAGAGGTGTTGATATAACACTTGACACAACAGTGTGATTAGCAATTTAGGAAGCAAGAGAAACACATTCTAGTAATAAGACGAACAACAACCTGTGATGTAAACCCTGTCAGCAGCAGCAGCACCCGCTCACAGCCTCCTGTCTTAGTCAGAGCACTTCCACACCGGCGTCACTCAGCTTAAAACAACTTAAGTAGGTCAGAGCGGTGAAACCTACTTTGGCAAGCAACTCGCTGCATGCAAATATTTGGATATGAGCAATACAGATGGGTGAATTATCAGCGATGACTGCAGCCATCGACCCTCATCAGATCCTCTAATCCCTGCCTGGGAAAAGTCTGAGTTGTGGGAAAGGAAACTTTACGAGGGGAGACAAGTGCTACGGGCGATCTGCGCCTCAATCAATCACCCTGGCGCACTTGAAGAGCAGCAGGTTTTTCCTGCTATGATTTAGCATGTATCTCATTGATGAATGGAGATGGAGAGCGGTGAGCTGCGTACTTAGATTGTAAAGAGGAGATTGATGACACCAGACGGATTCTTAATCTATACTTTCTCTCTACTTTTTGCAAAATGCCTTCATCCCTTCTTCCTCTTACGCTCCGTGCTTTCCGCCCCGTCTTCCCTTCCTTCCCTTAATTGCTTAACTGCCATCATCAACACCTTGTATTTATAGAGCCAACTCTCACACATAGAAACACACATGCAAATGAACATCCTCACATATTAGAGCACACACACACAGAGCCAAACAGATGCATTCCTACATCCATCCACCGCAGGAAGCCTCCGAAATCAATTGAACAGTGCAGCTTATGTGGCTGTGCATGCTGGATACCACCTCCAGGCAACATTTTGTAAACCATAGCATGTTGTATTTATCAGCTTCCTGTTAATCAAAAGGTATCTGCAGATGTCACGTCATAGATGGGTATTAAACAGGAGGAGTTGTAGCTGCAGGAGGGTGATTGATTTGCTGTATTTTGATGGCAGAGCGGGAAAGGCAGAGTGAGACAGAGAGAGGAGAAAGATGCTTCGATGAAGCTTGGCTGACAGCTGCCTGAAGGCAGTGTTTTACTGCCTCACAGATAAGTCTCTCTTTCATGAATAAAAAAAAGGCATTCTTCTTTTCCCGCTTCCTTTCCTTTTTCCATTTTTGCCTTCCTACTCTCTGTCCACTTCTCACCTTGTCTCATTTCCCTCTCCATATTTCCCTTTGGTCTCTCTATCCCTCCAGTTTCACCATCGTTCCCTCCGTCACCTTTACTCCTTGACACATTTCAATCCCGTTTTTTTTCTTGGCTCTGTTGTGCGCCGGCTGAATCCATTAATGCTGTGGCTAGAAGCGAGAGGCCTGTTCTCCTCTCTGCTCTCTCTGAGCTCCAGGACCCCATTAAACTGTTAATTAGACCCTTCAGGAGGCTGAGGCCCCCCACAGCTCTCATCATTCACCCCCCCACAAAAAATCCCAACCACTCATTCGTCTTTTCCGTCTGTTTTTCTGTTTTGCTGCCTTGATAACCTCCCTGTTCCCCCTACCTGTCGCTGCTTCACCTTAAATTGGCAGGGAGATGTTCGTATTTACCCAAGATGCGCTTTTGATCGGCGCTGTGTAAAGTCTCTCTGAGCCTCCAAAATATTTAGGGCAAAGTTTGTCACCCATCAACAACGTCTGGTTCTGTAATTTGCGGAGTCGATCGCGGCGGGTTCAGTCTGGGTTATTTTACCTCCCTGCTCGACAGCGGCAAAAGACAAACTCACAGATGGGACGTTATCTCTCATACTGAGCGACCGTTTGTCTGACGAGCCCAAAGTGTTGAGTGACAGTTCTCTATATAGCACAAAGAGTAAAGCACTCTCCTCTGAGGCCTGCCTGTCGAAGGCCTCATTCAGCCCTCCTCCTCACACTCCCCCTCGGTCTCTTTCTCCCTCTTATACACTCCTTTGTTGTCAGTAAGGAGGGGGGAGAAAAAAAGCTTGTCAGAGGTGTCTGGCACAATGGGACAGGTGGATTGGACGGAGAAAGACATATGTGTGAGTGCATGATTCTCTTAGGGGATAAAAGAGCTCAATAGTGCTTGATTATCAATAGCCTGATGATGATGAATATCTTTGATGGCGGGTTTAAAAAGAAGCAGCACCCGCCCGAGCCGCCTATTTATGGTTCCTGTCTCAGTGATCTCTCTATGGCAAACAACAAGGAAGGAGGGAATGAGACAAAGATGAAAAGATTGAAGGGAGGAGAGGAAGTGTGTCTTTTGTCAGACGGCACACACACACACATCAAGCGAAGGCGAGGAGGAGGAAATGAGAGAGCGCGAGGAACGGCTGAGAAAAGGCATAAAGACTGTTCAATAGGGCCTGCGAGGGAAAAGAGAAAAAATACTGCAACGGTTCTCTCTGAGGAGTTGGAAATCAGAGGTTGAGAGTGTTTTTTCTTTGTGTGTGTGTGTGTGTGTGTGTGTGTGTGTGTGTGTGTGTGTGTGTGTGTGTGTGTGTGTGTGTGTGTGTTCTTGGCTGGCTGGCTGAAAAACTACGTGGCCAAAAGTTTGTAGACAACCATACATTACACTCATATGTGATCGTCAAACATGTCATTCCAAAACCAAAGGCATTTATCTGCTGCTGTGAGAGCCTCCTCTCTTCTGGGACGGCTCTTAGCAAGATGCTGGAACCTGCTGCAGGAAGTTGCTCCCGCTCAAACACAAGAGCATCAGAGAGGTTGGGAACTGATGTTGAGTGATGAGACCTGGCTCCAGTTTATCCCAAACGTGTTGGGCGGTGTTGAGGTCAGGATCTGTGCAGGCCAGTCAAGTTCTTCTGCTCCACACTGGGGAAACCTTCTCCTGACTGTTGCCACAGAGTTGGAAGCACACTACTGTCTGATAATATCTTTGTGTTCTGTAGCACAGAGTCTAATGCCTGGTTCACACTACACGACACTTCTGTCAGATTACGCGATTGTGGAGTCATGAAATCGTGTCGTGACTTGGTCGACAGACATGACAGACTACACAATGGCCCACACCAATCATCCCTATTTTGACTATTATTTCAGTCACTGCGTCTGTTCATGTCCCAGCCGAAATGTTGTTGTTGTAACGTATAAAGCACCACCAAATGGCAGGAGCTACATTTAAAGTACCAGTCAAGTCACTGAATCCTCCACAACCAACTTCCTGTGAATGTTTCACAATAAAAGCCTGTTTAGAAAATCAAGGGATTCTCTCAATCGAAGTTATAATGGGCATTTAATTTTAAATAGCTGTTGAGTTTGAAATGACGGCGCAATGCATTAACTTTATCAAGACAAACAGGAGCAGATAAAAAGTAAAACTATAAAAATATAGAGGGAATAATAAATAATGCTCCGTTTATAATGTAGTCTGTTTCACATGAGCATTATATCCCATCATGCATTGCGCCAAAGGAACGCACAGACTATACGGGACGGACAATTACGGATCAGACCCAAACTTTTAATGAAAACTCAATAGAGCCAATCAGCGCCTGTTTTCAATCAGGAAGCTTAAGAGCTTCACTGTTAGCAGCACATCGTTGAGATAGCATACAGAGGCCTGGTTGAAAGCATTTTATCTTTTAATATCACAGCATGGTACGGAAACTTGAGTGCAAAGAGCAAAAACAAGCTCTCTAAGATTGTCAACATTGCAGGGTAGATGATTGGCAAGTCACAGAAACAACTCAGCAGTATATTTGACAGTGTTGTTCACAGGAAGGCCAAACATATAATTTCCGATGCCTCACATCCATTACTCTCAGAGTTTGAGCTGCTCCCATCTGGGTGTCAATTTAGGGTCTCAAGAACCAGTCAGAACATATATAAGTCTTTTATTCTCTTTGCCATACAGGCAATGAACACAGAGTGACTGCATCAGGGAACACGATCTATCTATCTATCTATCTATCTATCTATCTGTCTATCTATCCATCCATCCATCTAAAAAGTGAGCATAACAGGCTTAAGTTACATTGTTAAATTACCACAGATAGTTGTCGTAGTTTGTCTGCCTTAGATGGAGATAAAAAGCTTGTGGATTGGGCCGCAGCAACAGCAGGTGTTTCTATAACGAAGCGACAGGACACAGTGGATTCCCTGACTGCTGTAACGTAAATCCATAATAGCATTGCTTACTTCTACTGATTCTTGTTCTGGCAGATGATAAATAATTTGGGCTTTAGTTGGCTGGACTGTTCATAAATTCAGAGCGATGTCTGAATGTACCGTTCAGTTATCCAGAGCACCGCACTCTCTAGAAATATAACGCTCAGTTTCTTCAACCAACAGGGCTCTCATTTTAGTGTAGCGCGTCAGACTGAATTTATGAACGCACCATGTCAGGTCACTCACTCTCCAGGACCGCGAGTGTTACTTGAATAAGTAAACACTGACCAACAGGACCAGACTGGCCGACCCGTATGCTCTCACTCAGTGGATGGATGATGTCACAGGAAGCCAATCTTACAAAGGAGGACGACACTTGAACGGTTTCCTCCAGTTTGTTTTGCTGTCAAAGCTAACGTTGGCTAATGTGCTAAAAAGTTAGCGTTCCAGAGAAATCCAATCTTCCTCTTAATAGCTCCCCAGTTTCTGATGAGGTGGACATGATAACCCTTAATACACATAACGTTCTTCATCCCTACAACAGGAAATACTTTGTCCCTAACCTGATATGAAGTGTGCGCTGCACATGTGAACATTTTTGATGATGGCCTCCGTCCAGTCCTTTGGTCTTATCACATTTAACCATCTTTGTTTTTGTTGATGGGCAGTGACTCCTTCTATTCTGGCTCCCAATAACACAACAAGACCACATTTTAAGACTCCTATGTAGCCTACAGCCCTGTGGTGGAGAGGCAGGTTTTGCCTCCAGCTAACAAACTGACGTCATTGTGACGTCAGCCCTAAAAGGGTCTAGTTAGTATTTATGTAGTATTTTACGATGGCTTTGAACGCGGCTCAGCCGGTGACAATCAAGGACTGGAACTATCCATTTTACAAATGCTTGACAAATACTACAAGTATTGTCTGTGTAGACTGATATATCTTTTTCCTTTGTTCCATGAGCCCCATTGTTGTTAACCAAAACTATTAAAAACACATCACTGAGCCACACTGTTGCCATGAGCGACAGGTTTCTTCATTACAATGAAAATGGGCACTGCAGATTATTTTCAGTCAATCCCACAAACACCGTCCTGCAGCCGTAAATACTCACTAGAGCACTAAGTATGTATTTAATCTACTGCTAAAAATAGTCCCCAACAAATGCACTACTTACTCCTGTTTGAGTAACATTTTCTAAAAACTACAGCGCCCAGCTGTTTTGGGGAATTATTTGTCTTAAAAACAAAACAAAACAAAAGCATTTATTTGTGACCCATTTCAAAGACTTATGTCTCCAGTGTGTGTGAGTGCAGCCGCAAACAGGCTCTGAGAGTTGGAAACATTGGCCATGAATATCTTGACCAAACTTCATGGCAATTCATTGAACAGGGATATCAGTTTCAGTAATTTTGCTTCTGATAACCTGCTACTCATTAATAAGTTAGTAACTGGTACATTTTGATAATGAAATGCAAAATGACGTGAAATACAAGAGGCCTTTTGTTTTATTCCAGCACTGCACTAACTCAGTGAACTTTAGTGCTGCAGTTTTAATGTTTTGTGATGTAAATATCTCGCCTTTTATTTTATTTTCTGTTGGCTTTGCTGACAGACAGAAATTAGCTACGTTATGATGTGGAAACATAACGCCCACTGCCCACCCTCCGGTCTCCACTGGTTAGCTAGCATTAGCCTTGGCTGCTGTACACTGCACACTACACAGGTTGGGTGGGAGCTAGCTAGCGGTGCTGCTAATCTAGTGATTACCACTGGTAATGCCATCCCAATGGCAGGATGGGTTTGCTGCGGAAAAAAGGTGGTCACCGTCCGGCCTACCCCCAGGTAGCCTCGGTGAGTAAGCAGCTTTATTTTGAGCCAAAAAAATCCCTTTACCATTGGTAACCATGCTAACTGTGCTAACATAGTTAACAATGATAAAGGGGGTTTGGCTAACACACTGGGGCTGGAGGGTGGACACAATGTTTCCATAACCGCCTACCCTGCTAGGGGTCGCTGGAGCCTATCCCAGCTGACATTGGGTGAGAGGCAGGGTACACCCTGGACAGGTCACCAGACTATCACAGGGCTGACACATAGAGACAGACAACCATTCACACTCACATTCACACCTACGGGCAATTTAGAGTCACCAGTTAACCTGCATGTCTTTGGACTGTGGGAGGAAGCTGGAGTACCCGGAAAAAACTCACGCTAACATGGAGAGAACACGCAAACTCACAGAGAGGGGGGGTTCGAACCAGGAACCCTCTTGCTGTGCGGCAAATGAATAGACAAATAAAAGAACATAATTGCTTTTGTAAAACCAGCTCACTCTATAGTACCTGTTACATAATGAGGGTGTAGTAAAGCAGTTTTGTTGCAGCTGCTGTGAAGCATTTTGGGAGCGAACCAATTAATTAATGCAGATGACAACTGGTGTCTATTATTGTGAGGCGCTGTTATGTTAAATCTCTGTTTTTGAGGAGATACATGGTAAATGTTTGATCACTCACAGACCAGTTTTTTGTTCATTACAGTAACAACATCAAATACTGAGTGATCGCGGTTGTAGACAGTGACAAAGTCTGGAGTAAACAAAGCCGACAGCTTTATGTGTTTGCCAGTAAACAGGAACAAAAGTGGCTTTTAAGTGTGCACATGATGGATTTTTGAAGCAAAGAAACTGTTTAGGTTGAGTATTCGAGCGTATAACATCATTTATTACAATCTGAAGCTGTCAGTGGAAGATTATATTTCAGGAGTTACAGTCTCGGTCCTGGCTGCAGTCTAAGGTCACACTCTGTTTGTGATGTTGGACCCAAGTTTCTCAACGAGCCAGACGTGTCTCATTGGATCACAGTTTCTTTTTCTGTGGTGTGTTTCTGTGACCAGACTGACCCGCTTTCTCCGTTTGTCCTTCTGTACTTCTGTCTCTTCCCTCCGCCCCCCCTCACTTCTGTCTCTCTTGGCCTCATGGTCCAGAAACTCCATAAACAGGTCACGAGAAGCCCAGATTCGCTGCACAGTATTCCCACTGGAAACTGGGTTTTATCGCTGGGAATGAAAGCACGTTAATGGCCAAGCCACCTCCAAGCTTCACAGTCTGGCCTAATAATTTTAATAAGGTGTTGAGTCAAACCACTGATGCTGCAGAGTGTCAAAACACAAGTAAATTGTTTGTGGGAGTGTTTGATTATATATCCAGCGGGAAGGTTTCCCTCCACGGTTGAAAATTAATCTGTTTAGCACTTCTGCCAACGTATCGAGGACACAAAATGCTCACTTTACCACAATATAGCAAAATTATCTGTAAGAGAAACTCTGTTGACATGTAACAAATGCATTTACCCACATTACAAATGAGATTGTGTCTATTTAAAGGGTCAGTTCACTCAAATTGCTAAAAAACAACAACAAAGTCTTTCTTCTTTGCATCTTGTCTTCGATTTTATGTGCCGAGGCTTTGAGATATCCGTCTTAAAAAATACCATTACAAGGTAAAACTCACACACAAAGACTCGCTGTAACCAGAGTTCTGTCTGCAGTCACGAGATGCAGATTAAACCCCTCTTTTAGTTGTTACATTTAAAACTCTCTATAGTGGGTTTAAGCCTAAACATCTGGATGACCTGTTTAGTTCTGTACATATGCTTTGTATCTGTGTCTATCCATTTCATCTTCGCTGCATGGTTCAGCTTGACTCCACTCGACAGACTCTTGGTACCAGGTCCTTTACTCAGTTTCGTTTGTCACTGCAGATAGTAACCCCTCAGCTTATCGCCATAGTGACACAGCATGAAACTGCTGTGACATCATCTTATCATCTTCAACGCGACACTTGCTGAACCCTTTTATTGGCAACCAACCAGAGGAATGTCTGCATTTATTCAACTGTACGACTGACAGTATTTAAATCTCAGTCAAGTGAATACAAAAAAAATAAAAAAAGGCAGTCCCTAGTGACTATCTCCATTGTTTAAAAAACTGCAGGTGTGTGTAGGACAGGGAAACTCAACTTGCTTTGCCCGTGGGCAGCTTTTGCAAAATCCAGAGGCCAGGGGCCGGTTAATAAACAAACAGTACTCATATTTATCAGATAAATGAATAAACCAGGCAAGTCCAAGTTGTGAGCATTCCTGCATAGACCAGGGGCCGTAATCACGAAGCTTCCTAGTACAGAGAGTTGCTCCTAGTGAAGAAGTTGTAAAAAAAATCTTAGAACTGTGACGTTTTCTCAGAATTTCCCCTTAAAGTTAAGACTAGGTCCTTGTAAAGATAAAAGTTATCCACAGAGCATCTCAGACCTTAAAAGAGCTCCTAAGGTGAAAAACTGTTAGGAGCAGGGAGGAGGACTTTTAAGAGGTTTCTTAATCAGAGGAGAAAATGGTGGAAACACAAAGAGGTCAGAGAAATATTCTCCAAACACTGAATGACAGTGAGTAAATGAAATACTACAGATCAGATCATGCAGGAATAATATTTGTGGGCAATCTCATTAGGGATACGCACACATTTCCCACCTAACACAATAACGTTATAATCCATCCATCCATTTTCTAACCGCTTATCCTCTTGAGGGTCATGGGGGTGCTGGAGCCTATCCCAGCTGACACTGGGTGAGAGGCAGGGTACACCCTGGACAGGTCACCAGACTATCACAGGGCTGACACATAGAGACAGACAACCATTCACACTCACATTCACACCTACGGACAATTTAGAGTCACCAATTAACCTGCATGTCTTTGGACTGTGGGAGGAAGCAGGAGTACCCAGAGAAAACCCACGCTGACACAGGGAAAACATGCAAACTCTGCACAGAAGGCCTCCCGCACAACGGAATCAAACTAGGAACCCTCTTGCTGTGACGCGACAGTGCTAACCACCACAACACTGTGCCGCCCATAATGTTATAATGCTAGAAACAAAATGATCGCAACACTAAGATATCTGAAAACTGGAAAAATGCAACCGTGCTGCAGTGATGATTTTGGTTTGTCTCAACCTTCCATCAGCAGACTGATCACACTAACAATGACAACACTTTCACAGTCAGCAGTTCATTTCATTTCCACTGGGTGTCCACACCTTACAGGCTCACAAAGGGGCGTGTCTGTGACAACCAATCACACCTGTTAAAAAAATGCATCACACCTAGCAACAGGGTCGACCACACCTCCTCACTAAGGTAAAAGTTTCTGTTCCTTCATTGCTCAGAGTCGCTCTGAGAACTTTCCTAAATCACTCCTAAGCTAGGACTCCTTACTAAAAGTTTTTAGGCTAAATTAGGAGCTCTCAGAGAGTGTTCTCAGAGTGTTTGTGAATACTTCCCCAGGTGTGCACAGGGGTGTCTCTAGGATTTAAGGACATCAGGGGCTTTGCCAGACCTCTTTTGCGAGTTCCACTAATTTTTTTATAAACAAGCTCTGTTTTAATGTTTTTAAATGCACTCTGGCACCTTATTTACATTAAAAGTAGAAAAAATTCCCAATATGAATCAATTTATTTTCATTGTGAATTAGAAAATAGCTGTTGTTAAGGTCGCAGTTGAATATCACTGTAGGATGTCCTGTGTCGTGTAAGTGAAGATTCTCTCTGTCCAATTAGTCGTCTGCTGTGTTTTAACTCTAACTTTTAGTATTGGCTCATCTTGCTTGGAGCCTTGACCTGGCTGGTACCAAAGAAGGCACCAGGTACTATCTACAACTTCTGATGATAGCAAACCAAAACAGGCTTAGAGTTCAGAAGAGCTCTGCCATGCAGTGGAAATGCAGCATATATACACTGTATGCTAAGAGAATAGTCATGAATGTGGGATCAGTATTTTTGAACTAGCGACTGTAAGTCAGGGCGTCTGAGCCTCTGCTGCATCATTTTTGACTATTTCTTTTTTCACCATTATGGAGGCAGGCTCTGTGGATGTCGGTTGGTCCACTGCTTTGGTCCAGACTGAGATACACACTAATATTTGATAGACTGTCATGAAATTTTGCACAAACATTCATGACTCCCAGAGGATGAACCCTAAAGACTTAGATGATCTCCTGACTTTTCCTCTAGCGACAATTAGAGGTTCACGTTTGTGGTTTTGTGTGAAGTGTCTTAACAACTATTGGATGGATTTTCATGAAACATTCACCTCTCAAGGTGAATTTGAAAAACCTTTGTGATCCCCTGACTCTTTTCCCTTGTGCCTTCATGGGTCTGTGGGGAACCAAGTTGACAGGCATGAGGAGTCACAGGTGGATTTTATTTACCCAAAAATGAAGCAAACAGTTTCCAAAAAATGCAACAAAGACATCAACTAAACAGAGCTTTACTCAGACTATAATAACTTAACATATACTGAATGGAAATAGCTGAACTAACATTGACAAAGCAGAAAATATATAATGGCTAATCAGACCATTTTCTAAACAAAGAGCTAACACGAAGACAAACAACACCACCTGAACTACAAATAAAGCAAAACACAACAATTAGTTTGTCAGCTTAATATTTTAACCACAACAAAAGCACCAACAAACTAATATACTTTGAAGAAATACACAAAGTCTCCAAAGTAGAAATCCCTGTCCCCTTCATCAAGTAGAGGCACTTGGTAGATTCTGATTTGTCACTTCCTGTGTGAAAGAGCTTTGCTTTAGGTGGTGCACATTTTGCTCCAGCCTGCTGAGGTGTCCCTCCAGCTGCAATCAGCAGCGACACCCTCAGCATCAGCAACTCAAACACATAGAAACTAGAGCGAATTAGGACAAACTTATGAACCAAAGTGTGAGTGTGCAGAGTATACTTAAGATAAAACTGCCAATAATAAATAAACTGAGAATCCTGTAAAAACAAAAAAACAAAACAAAAAAAAGCTATGTGACATCAATTTGTGAGGGCAACAAACTCAGTCAGAAAATGAGCTATAAGGTGTTATTAAATTATCATCATTTAAGCCCAGCTGTGGCCGCAGGTCGGCCCATCACAGGCCCCATACTTAGGTTAATGGCTTAATACTTGCTAAACTAATAACATCCCATCAACCTCAGCTGTACTATGTGTTTACTGCTAATAAGCAAATGTCTAATTAGCACGCTAACAAACTAAATTAAGAGGGTGAACATGGTAAACATTGTACCTGCTGAACATCAGCATGTTAGCATTTGGCTCAAAGCTCCGCTGTGCCTCAGAGCTGTAAAGCTTCACAGAGCCAGTGAAGTGTGGCTGCTGCCAACTCTTGCATATCCCTCATAACTTTATAGAAGTGGAACACACATTTGTTGAAGTGCCCCTCAAAGTTAAAGTAGAAATACAGTAGTGTAAAAATACACTGTTACATTCAGATTTTCAGTTAAATTAAAGGCACCAATGTGTAATCAAAAGTAAAAATAATCAGGTATGCAGAATGTGATTATTATCTCCGCCTGCCAGTTGTTAGACTGGAAGGGGTCATGTGTTTGGTTGTGTGTGTGAGTGTGTGTATCTGTCTGTCCACAGCTTATCTCAAATACTACTGGACCGATCAGCCTAATATTTTGTGTGCACAGTTATGACTGTATGCTCGAGGACTTTTCCTGGTTGCCATGATTGATAATCATTGAAAAACCTGTTTGACAGTTTAATACCGTCATTGACTGCTGACTCCTCCCTCCTCTTAACCAACTGGTATCGGCTTCAAGTCTTCCCGAGACTGGCGCAGCTAAAAACAATAAGCATTACCTTCTGTTGCAGGGGACATTTTGACCTTCCTCGTCCTCATACATCAAAAAGTTTGGTCTCATTTTGAATCAGGACATCTGCAGATTAATTTCATACTCGACATGTTATGGATAAATCAATTGTTTTTACCCCCAAAAAGAGATGTGACACAAAACTAGTGACAACAGCTCAGGCAAGCATCTCCCCTAAGCAAAAGTAAACTCTAACTTGCCAAAGCAGAGGCATGACATCACTATGTCAACACCCAAGTGGCGATCATTACAATTCTGTTATTAATATTGGAAAACTTGATCTGCTCTGTGCAACACTCCATCAAAAGTAGGTGAGACGTGTCCTCTGAGATTCTTCTGAAAGATGCTGTGGCACATCTGCTGGAATCACAATTGTCCAAAGTGGCCGCGATCAACCTGACTGGTCACTTGGCTGCCTGGTGGAGATCTTTACTCTGAGTGCACTTTTTAAGTCACTGTTGTAGCAGTAGTACTTAATACACTGCTTGGTAGAGGCTTAACATTCAAAACCCCAATGCGCAAAATATTTAGTCCTTTCAGATAAATGTAGTGGAGTAAAAAGTACAATATTTACCACTGATAAGCAGTATAACAAAATGGCCTCCAGCAGGCTACTGGTGTGCATGTTTCTGACCAAACTGTCAGAAACAGACTCCATGAGGGTAGCATGAGGGCCCGACGTCCTCTCAACCTGCACTCACTGCCCAGCACCATGCAGCTCGATTAGTATTCACCAGAGAACAACTGAACTGGCAGGTCTGCCATTGGTGCCCTGTTCTCTTCACAGATGAGAGCAGGTTCACACTGAGCACATGTGACAGGCGTGGAAGAGTCTGGAGACGCCGTGGTGAACATTATGCTGGCTGTAACATCATCCATCTCGACCGGTTTGGTGGGTCAGTGATGGTCTGAGGAGGCATGTCCTTGGAGGGTCACACAGACCTCCATGTCACAGCCAACAGTACCCTGACTGCTGTTAGGTACCGGGATGTAATCCTCAGAGGGACTGTCAGACGGTACGCTGGTGCAGTGGGCCCTGGGTTCCTTCTGGTGCAGGACCATGCCAGGCCTCATGTGGCCAGAGTGTGTGGGCAGTTCCTGGAAATGAAGTTTTAAGTAGCAGAACTGTGAGTTGTCCGGACATGGTTCTCAACATGGAGGTGCTGAGCTGCCGGCTAGCAGCTAATGGTGTTAACTCCATAAACAGCACTAAATACGTCAACAGTACTGACAGGGCTGACAGTGTTAATCAGGTGAGAACTGGTGGGTGGGTGCTTTGCTTCAGCGACACAGTCGTCCAGATATCACAGTGCAAATTGATCTTAAGTGCGATATCATAGGCAACTGGACTCGCCTGAGTGTCTTGAAGATGTTTCACCTCTCATCCAGGTTTGAACAGGTGTTGGACCCAGCTAACCCTAATGGCACACATGATGGCCGGGTGGGTCAACGACTCACATGAGATCCCAATGACTCTGAAATGTCCGTTAGAACTAAAGAAGCTTCTTGGGTGAGAGGCGAAACATCTTTAAGAAACTCAAGAAAGTCCAGTTGTTGTTATAATAATGTTTTAATGTCGCATGAATTTCCTTTAAAGACAAGCTTGAGCAAATCTATGATCCACCGCTGGCGATGGAAGCTTGTACAAACTTTACAGAAGAAGTGTAGAATGACATACTGTACATGTGTAGATGTATCCGAGTCCACATGACATGAGTGAGCATCTGTGTGTGTGCGACCTGCTTCCTGTTTGACCCACACCAGTCTCTCCTCCGATGGGGGAGGTACAGGCACAGAGCTCTCCCCGTGGGAGGAGACGAGTGTGTGAGCAACCACCATGTCCACCGTCTCCTTGTCACATTACCATACGCTCCTGCAGTAGGACTGCTAATTACGTCTGTGTGTGACAGCCGCACTGCCAAGGTGGTGAGAACAAGACGGCTGGGAAGTGGAAGACGAGAGGCAGGGGGGAGGGTGAACTCTGTCTTCTCATGTGAGCGTATGAGTGTGAGAGTTAGACGCGGAAAAAGAAGGTAATTTTGTTGTAATTCTTGCTTGATTTCACTGTGACGGGGGGAAGAGGATGTCTTTCATCACATTTGCGTCTGAGTTTGTTTGATTTTTCACAATTTAAGATGCCGCTAATTGGATGATGAAACACTTATCGGCCCGAGGGAGGTCACCACATTATTTGCTTGTTTAATAGCTCAGACAAAACTAATTGGATTTTAATTACACTTCTTCAAATGATGCACCTCACCACTCCGTCGTATCACATGAAGTGGGACACTATAGCTAACCAGGGCTGCCAATCCAGAGCCAGTTTTTATTTATTCAGTGACAGCTTGGCATGGTTGTGTACTGCTATTTTTATAGCTATTCTGGTGCGCAGCCCAGTCAGTGGTCTATTGGAGTTTGAGCCTCCAGAGGTGAGACTCAAACAAGCTCAGACAGAGATAAAACTGGTAAAATTGAGCGAAGGAGAGTCTGCTTGTGATATTCCTGTGGTATTCCTCGGGCTGCTCGGCTCTCTGGGGCTTTGCAGAGCCTCTGAGCTGTGGGAGAGGGAAGAGCAACAGTAAGGAGATATGACAGTTAGTCACCTCTGAGACGAGAACAGACTGAGAAGATCTGAGACCTGGTCCCAAATGGCACTTGACAGTTTAACACTATCTACTCTCTCCCTCCTCCTGCTTCGCTGTCTCATGCATGACTTCTCTATCTTCATGCATGTGTGTCGCTGTGTTTTAGCATTTCCCAGACTTCCTGTTTCCACTTAGTGTAGGATGCTGCTGTACAGATGTAAAAAAAACCCAGGCCATATTACCCCGATCTTCACCGTCTTGCACCAGCTCCCAGTCTGTTATAAAATCAAATTCAGAAATTCAGAATATTACTACTTGTATTAAAGCCCAACATGGTCTTGCACCTGCTTACATCACAGGTCCACTTATGCCCTGCAGCACTGTACGGCCCCTTAGATCTTCCATCCAAGCTCTGTTATTACACAGTCCCATCTGAAAACAGGCAGGGACATGGCCTCCAGACTGGGGGACAGTTTCAGTTGAATCTGTTAAAATGTTTGTCTAGTTTTGCTGTTAGTTTACACCTGAATGCAGTTTTTTTGTGTGCTTGGTGCATTTGCATGTATGTGCACATAACTAAAACGTGTTGATCTGTCGTTTTGGCATGGCTTTGGTAGTTTGGAGGCCGAAAACTGTGTAGTATAGAATCACAATGCGTTCACTTGAGAAAAGAAATTCTCTGCATTTCTGTAAGATTATTTATCAGAATTGACCTTTCGCTAAGCCCCGCCCCTTTGTGATGGTCCGACAAGCTGTCAGAGTAAGCATGGAGCCCACACTGTAACTAACTGCACTCCCTGAAGAAATATTATCATGTTTTTGGGAAAATGAACCAGTGATTCCAGAGAGAAGCAGACAGAGGGGTCTACAGTCTGTGTTTGAAGGATATATCCAGGATGTCAAACTGACTCAGCAGCAACAACAGGTTAAAAAGACAAAGATAGTTAGAAGCTAAAGCCCAACTATAGGCTACAGATCACAGTGTAAAAGTGAACCACCACATCACTGCTGATCGCCACAGAAGACAATGAATATAAAGGGAAACTTTGCTGATATTGAACCAGCTGTGTGGCATCACAGTGTGTGCAGATGAACCATGTTTGGCTTCCCCTGTGCCACTACCATCACCCAAACGATGACACAGAGCTGGTTGAATATGAGCAAAGTTTCCCTGCTTCCCTTCACTGGTTCCTGTACAGCAGGGTCGGTCTTTGTTTCACTGTTATAATCATTACAAAGCAAAAGCAGCATGTGTATACATTCAGTAGGCTATATCTTCAGTAGCTAGCTAGCTAACCCTACACTTTTCAGGGTTTGATTTTGGTTTTGGAACACGGAAGAAACGTATATCTTTTTCCAACCTCTCCAGGTAACGAGTATCATTAATACACGACGTGCCCCAGGCACAACATTTAGCTCCAAATCCACAAAACCAGCCTGAAAATGAAGGAAATCTGAAATAATAGAGCACAGCTGTGTTGTTGTCGGACCCTGGTCTGAGCCGGCCTGATATTGTGGAATGATTGGCCAGTCTGCGTCCGGGGGTGGGATTTGGCGAAAGGTCAACCCAGAGAAAAGTTTTACCAGAAAACAAACCATTTGCCATGTGTTTCTAAATAAACAAGATAATAACTTAGAAATTATGGCAGGTTTCATGAGATAAAAAATCTGAATTAACGAGGTAATAATCTTGTTAATTCAGAAAAATGAGAATTTACAAAAAATATCTTGTTAGATGAGGAAAACAAACTGAAATCTTTTTCATTGAACTCCTCACATTGCATTCAGTTGTCCAAGCGTGCTCCTCGTATGCTGAAGTGTTTTAAATAGTGACGTTTTAACGAAAATGCATGTGTTTGGGAAGTACTGAGCATACGTCTCAACAAATTGATTATACTGAACGAGTTGTGTGAGAGTTTGTAAACTGATGTTTTGATATAGTTTTGTTCTTGATAAACACTTTATTCCAATTCTATAAGAGTTTTCCGCCATTTTTGGATTCTTCGTCCACAAACAGCAGAGTTTTTGTTATGAATTCAGTGTTGAAGTTTTCCTTTAAAGTAAAAGGTTATAGTAAATTCACATAAAAGGATCTTTTACTTCTTTATCAGTTAATGATCTCGCTCTCTGCGTCTGTATCCAGTCCCTCTGCATGCTCCAGTAGTCCTTCTCCTGCTCATCCTCATACCCTACTTTATGTGAATGCTATTTGAAGGACATGGGTTCAGGGAGCTCTATAACGTCTATCTTATCTGTCAACACACAGCGAGTTGGTATGCAAATGTATGCTAACAGACACGGACACATGCAACGTTGGACCACCCCTTCTTGACAGAAAGAGAGCAGCAGGACTGATACCTGCAGATCGGAGACACTTGTACCAGACTGAGGCTAAATATGGACGATCATGCTCCATAGTTGAATGTGAACGACAACAGAGGGGGGAACTGTGACATAAATATTCATTAGTAACCGCTCCTTGTACGACACATCACTCTGCATCTGCGTCTTTATTACTGTAGGGTGCAAGTGTGTGTTTGACAGCTGCGTGTTGTACCCATCACTCCCATTTTTTAATGCTTTATTCTTTGTATAAACTTTCTGCTGACACTTTTTAGGACACTGCAGAGAACATTTCCTCAAGCCGACTTATGTGCCTTTGTCCGAGCGTAGCTCACTTAAAATGTAGTCCTTTCTTTTTCCCCCATTTGTCACTTCTCATCAAATTAATTGGTTTTGGGAGGCTGTTCCACTGTGTCGTGACTTTTAACTGTGATGGTTTTTTTTTTCTTTACAAGTGATCGTATGCTTTTTGAACAAGAGGACAAATTATTAAAATGCACTGTCCTCGTAGTGGTAAAGTTTCATCCAAATTTAAATGTTCCACAGCAGTAACGATGTTAAAGGTGCTGCTGAAATGAGGAGCAGCAGACGAGTTAATTTAAAAAACCTTTTGTCAAGTTTGCTTCCATCGTGGCAGAAAGTTCAACAGCGTACTCGGGTGTTGCTTAGCTGATTTATGCAAGATATTGATCCATAAAACCCAGTCAGAACTAATGATGCATTTTCAAAAGTCAAATGTCTGACAGTCTTAAAATGAAACGAGATGTTTTTCTGTGATTTTAAAGAAACACATGGACAAGAAGGCAGCAAAGCGAGGAGAAAAAACTGTACTTCAGTGTCAAGAAACAGCTTCAAACCCCTTTGACAGGCAAACATCCAACCTGCTGATGCGTCTTTGAGCAAAACCAGCTCCAGAGATGCTGTTGCTTCATTCACTTTTCACCTCGTGAAAGATTTTCCCCACCTGAATCCCTAAATGAGACTCTGTTATTCTTTTACAGGCTGAGGGGTCCTCCTTCCTGCAGATGGGAGCATCTCTGGAGCAGCAGATTGTCTGCATGTTCAAGGTACAGAAAAGCATTTCAGGGTTACAGTAAGTGACAATCAAGCCTCATTTAAACCCTCATTTTTGGGATTAATATCTAGGTTGTCGCACCAAATGCTTATTGGGTCAAGCCTGACAACTGGGAGCTCTCAGGCTGATTAACACCATGTAGGGACAACAATCAGCGGGGAATCCTTGATCTGAAGTTCTGGCCTGATTTCCACAAAACAATACAATCTGTGTTTATGATAGATTGTACAAATTCTCACGGGATCAGTGGACTTATTGCCACTGATGTTTTGTGAGTCAATGGGGTAATCTCAGCTCAGTCTGTGACACAAAAACTTTTACAGTATGTCAACATGTAATGGGAGCATTTCCGCAACTGAGAAACGTCCAGGTGCTACAATGACGGCCTGTCAGTTTGTGATGAAATGTTTTTCTTAATCAGTTAGGATTTTAAAAGCCTTCTGGTTTGTTCTTGCCAACAGTTAAATGCGAACATTTATATCGCTGTCATGTCTGTATGATAAATATATCTGCAGTCGTTTAGCTTAGCCTAGTTGAGTACAAAGACTGGAAACAGTAAACAGTGAGCCTGGCTTTGTCCACAGGTAACGTAGCTGGTGTTCTGTACGCTCTTCGCCCTTTAGCCCACGTGAGTGAGCACTCCTCTGTTGTTAAGAGTCAGACAGTATGTTTGTGTGCTCATTCTCTGGGGGAATATCCACAGGACCGTCTACACTTTGACTGATGTCTTCTGGACCAATAGTTTTTGAGAATAGCTGGAAAAGTAACCCCTCCACCTCTGATTCGTAAGATCAAAAGCTCAACGTCGCTCCATACAGAGTGCATATAACATGATTTCAATGACAAAAATCTCAGAAAACACGTGAAATATTATGTGAGTATTTATTCTAAATGAAGCATAATTAATTCTGTATAAAATCTGTGATATACTATCATTGTTGCTCACAGGATGTTGTGCAAAACAGCTCCTTTGACAGACTTGCAGGTGCAGTTTAGGTTCGTAAACTTGTGTTATTGTCTCACTAAAGTTGATTAAAACAAAACAAAATTCCTTGTGGCTCAGAGCAGTGACTCAGCATTTTTTTGCGCATATGTGAACACTCCAAGAGAACTCAGACCACCTCTGGGACGTGGTCTGAGTTCAATTCGCCTCAAGTCTGCGCTGCGATTCACTTAACCTGTGCACTGTGAACACAAAGTGCTCCACGTTCTCTTTACCGTTGTATTTAGCCCTCTAGATCACATGCTGTTGCACTGGGACGCTTGAAAAAACAGATGAAATCATGTCGACCTGTAACGCTTGCTAGGACGCAGGGCAAGGAGTAGTTTGGTCCACAGAAGCTGCAGAACACATCAAATGGCAACAGTCTACAGCACACAGCAACGCCGATTTTAAGTTCATCTGAAAGTGAGGGGCTTCATAACCGCACTGCAGTGCCACGTCAAAGTAAAAACAAAACTATGTAAATATATATTATATGTAGTGTGAACAGAAAGAGGACCGAGGCCCCATCAGAGCTGAAGTTAACTAGAAAGAGAACTGAGTCCTCTTTCAGATGAACTGACAGTGTGAACACAAGAAGAACTGAGTCCCTTTTCTGTCCACTTTTTTTTAGTGCACTTTCAGAGAACTGAGTTCAGTTAGTTTGAAAAAGGACTTTATGTGAAAACACCCTGAGAGTGCAGCCAAGCAGTCATTGCCCAACATTGATGTCAATTTATTCAACAAATGGTAACACATTTAACAACTTGTGATAAAATAACAATCATTTCATACAGACTACAGTACTGTGAGAAACCCTAATTAAGTCGAAAAGTATGCTTTTGCTGCTTTAATCATCTCACCCTTTCAAGCTGTGGTCGGAACTGGAGCCTTCCCTCCCACCATTATCAAACACTCGGTGCACTGAGCAAACTTACTGAAATTTCACAGGAGTAAATGGCGTGTAGAACTCATGCTTAGTCAGGAATAAGAGAGGGCGAACTAAAGATGAGACACACATAAATTTTAATTTTAGTATATATTCAGCTATTGGTGAAAAAGGTCATCTGTATGGAACATTGTTAGCGTACGGAACACCATCTGCTCACTAGCAACACTAATGAACATGTTATAGCCCTTTATTTAAATTCATACTGGAACAGATGTGAGAAAACAACAACTTCCTGTTTCTGGTCTTTACGCTAAGCTAAACTTAGCTAACCACCTGGTGACTTAAGCTAACGTACAGACATGACAGTGCTGATACTCTCATCCTCAGTCCTTCACAATTTTACATTTGCAATGATTCTTAATCCCACATTTTATAGCGTAATTATTTTACTTAACTTTATTTCTTTCCATCCCTGTTTACAGCTCATGGAGGAGTATGACTGGGGCGAGTTTGCGGTGATCACCAGCATGCTGCCGGGCTACGACACCTTTGTGGATATAGTTCAGTCCTACACCGATACCTCCTATTTCCTGTGGAATCTACAGGATATCCTGTCTCTTGAAATGTCTGTTGGGGCGAATGATGTGAAGACCAAACGCATGCTGCAGCAGGTACGATGAGATATGAGAATCCCAGACTGGGCTGCACCAACCACTCTTAAATTCATTACCAAGTTTGTGTGTTAAAGTCTTACAATCTACTTGCTTGTTTCAAACTACCAAATGGGATTGTGCCATTAAAGATATACTATGCAGGATTTTTCTTAAAAACATTAATGACTCATACAAAAGTAATTCCTGTCAATGACCCACTTTATGTGTGGCGGTGTATTTATCTGCAGAGACTCTTCCCTCTGCCTGTGTATTCCTATACTCGACTTATTTTGCTGTGTTTGGGACATTCATGATCGTGTAGCCCACAGCCAATAACAGTGAAGGTGAGGTCAGGACTTTATAAAAAGGTAGCGACCAGGTAGCAGCAGCATCTTAGAGGAAGCTAAAAAAAACTGTAGACGCAGCGCTGTAATAGGCAAATATGGTGAGGTGAAACACTAAGCTCATTCAAAACAGGACTGAATCCGAGTTTGGCTTTTACTTTTACTTTGGAGTGCTGAAGGTGAGGATGGGGAAAAAGAGCAAGGCAGTGTTCAGCCTGTTTTCTGTTGGACAGGTAGGTGCCAGCGCTTAGCTTAATTAGCTTGCTAAAGTATTGGCTTTTCCATTATCACAAATGTGACATTAATACAATAGTAAATAGTAAATGGACAGCAACAATACTCAGGTAGGCTGTGATGTTTAAACCATGCTCAGTTGGTACTAAGGGGCCCAAAGTGTGCCAAGAAAATCTCCCCCACACCATTACACCAGCAGCAGCAGCCTGAACCGTTGATACAAGGCAGGATGGATCCATGACGCCAAATTCTGAGCCTACCATCTGAATGTGGCAGCAGAAATCCAGACTCATCAGACCAGGCAACGTTTTTCCAATCTTCTATTGTCCAGTTTTGGTGAGCCTGTGTGAATTGTAGCCTCAGTTTCCTGTTGTTAGCTGACAGGAGTGGCACCTGGTGTGGTCTTCTGCTGCTGTAGCCCATCTGCTTCAAGGTTGGACGTGTTGATGCTTCAGAGATGGTCTTCTGCAGACCTTGGTTGTAACCAGTGGTTATTTGAGTTACTGTTGCCTTTCTATCATCTTGAACCAGTCTGACCATTCCTCTCTGACCTCTGACCTCTGGCATCAAGAAGGTCACTGGATATTTTTTCTTTTTGGGACCATCCTCTGTAAACCCTAGAAATGGTTGTGTGTGAAAAACATGCCTAAATGCATTGAGTTGCTGCCACGTGATTGGCTGTTTAGCTATTTGCCTTGAAGAGCAGTTGAACAGGTGTACCTAATATAGTGGCCGATGATTGTATATTCCATTTCAGTCAGTAGATCCCTCTAAATACTTCTCACTAGTCTTTTAAGTAAAAACTGATGTCTGTGTTGAACTTTGTGTAATGAAATGTTTTAATTTATTCTTGCTTTCATTTAGAGAATCTCAAATCTCCACTTTATTTCTAACCAGGCTGAAGTTTGATTGGATGAACAGCTGGTGCTACAGGCTCTTGATGACCTACAGCAGTGCTGCATGTTCAGGCTGTTTTCTCTCTAACAGACTTCTTCCTATCTGCAGGTGGACTCTCGGGTCCTGCTGGCATATTGCTCCTACGAGGAGGCACAGTACCTGTTTAGTCAGGCAGCTGAGGTGGGTCTGCTGGGGCCAGGCTACATCTGGATCCTCCCCAGTCAGGCCGTGGGCAACCCCGACAGCCCTCCACCTGTCAGCTTCCCTGTCGGTGTTATTGGTGTGATCACGGACCAGTGGAGGAAGAGCTTGCGGCAGAGGGTGAGGGAGGGCGTCGCCATCGTAGCTAAAGGGGCCGAGAGCTTCAAGAAGCAGTACGGGTTTATTCCTGAGGGACATGGCGACTGCACCAAACTGGCTAAACATTCAAACAACAACACTCTGTTCAGGTGAGTCACACTTAAGTCAGTAAACACAACTTGAATCAGTTCCAGACAAGAAGTTCCTGATGCATGGACAGAAGAACTTCAGCTTCACATACACAGCATGAAGTGAAAGTATGTTGCGTCTGTTTTTCACATGTTCTGAATTGCAAAGCGACCTGGATTCATTATTCACAGCTCCAGTCTATCAAAGACGTATACCTTAACAGACAGTGAAATCACTCCGTAGGAACACTCTGCCTTCCACCAATCAGCTGCCTCTCTCATCCCCTAATGAGCTACTTCCAGAATCCCACGTTAGATTAAGCCCTCCGGGGGAGCTTTAGGTTTAAGTAGGAGGTTATCATTGTGCGTGTTTATCTGTAAATGAATATGCAAATACTCGAGCGATGTATAATCAAAGTCCTTGATTGCACGCTACATACTTTGCATGACTTCCTGTGGGTTGCAGGCACATGCTGAATGTGACGTGGGAAAGGAGAGATCTGTCATTCAACAGCCAAGGCTTCCTCTCCAACCCTTCCATGGTCATCATCGCTCTGGACCGGGAGAGACTCTGGGACAAGGTAAGGGATACCATCACAAAAACAGGCTGGCACTAAGGCACAGGAACAATTTGATGTCGATCCTGTTACATGCCCATATAAGAACTTTCATTTTCAGGGTTCAGGTTAGTTTTAGGGCAACAGGTTAAAGAGAAACCACCCCTCATTATAGTCATGAGCTTTTGCCATATAGTCTTGGTTTCGATCTCCAGCTTTATATGTATTGTTGTTCTTCCTGTATATAAAAGGTCAAATATTGAGATCATTATCTCAGATGTTTGTCTCAATTATAGTCCATAAATTAATTTAGAGGTCATTAAAAAATGATGCCCTCAAAAACTCCGGAACTTGCCTGAGAATCATGACGTTTTTAAGAATATTTCAGTGTCAGAGTAGTTCAGTAACAGTTGTTTGTACATTGTAAACGGGAACTGCTAATGACCAGTGTTGGGCAGTAATGCGTTACAGTAATAATATTATTTTTTCCAGAGTAGTGTAACCAATTACTAATAAAATTTCCGTGATTATATTACAGTTACCCCAAAACCAAACAACTCGTTACGTTACTTTTGTTATTGTCATCATCAGATCAGCAGACACATGTTAGTAATCGCCGTGCTGCGTACATACATCAGCAGCACACAGATGGAAACGCTTACCTTAGCGGCTGAAAATATTCCCATTACTTTGATTTTGTATGAAGGAAAGATGGCAAGAACACTGTTGCTGGAGGTAGTCAGACTAAAACTCTTTCCACTGCAAAAAACACGTCCTCAAACCTTAGATCTGAAACACCTTGGCTGCTAAGACCGACAACACAACAACGTGAAGCTCCAGGAAATACACCCCACCAAAGGCGGAGGTCAGCTGTAGCCCTACACTGGCTAAACAACCAAAACTGGATTTTAATCGTGGACAGCTACAGGCTACAAAGAAGTGATGAAGCTTGGGTGGAAATGTTGCTCCACGACTGACTCCTCGTCTTTCGGGCAAAATACTACTGAAGTCAAAGGGGTCTGTGTTTAACAACAGCAAAACCATGTTAAAACATCCCTTTAGAAATTCTCTCAACTCGTACAGTATAGTCTCGTTTATCCAGTCGTATGCTCAGTTCTTCCCAAACACATGGAATTTCACTATACAGAGAGTCAAACTTATCTTCGCTCTCTTCAAAGCCAGACTCCATTGACAAAAACAGTAGTTTTACCTCACTGAACACAGGAGCTGCTGGTCTACCGCTGCCTCGATCAGTTAGTTTGTGTTACTGTGTGGCTCTGGTGTTTTAAAAAGTTAGTTCAGATTCACCAAAGTCACATAATCACACAACTGATTGAGGCAGCTGTAGACCAGCAGCTCCTGTGTTCAGCAAGGTAAAATTACTGTTTTTGTCAATGGAGTCTGGCTTTGTAGAGAGCGAAGATAAGTTTCACTTTTGGTTTAGTTCCCTGTCAAAATGGCTGTCTGTTTGGGAAGTACTGAGCATATGGCTGGATAAATGAGACTTGGATTATACTGCATGAGTTCTTTAAGAGCTTGTTAACAAATGTTTGATATAGTTTTGTTGTTGTTAAACTTGGACCCCAATGACTTCAATTCATCAAACATTTTTCTCCGTTGTTGGATTCTTCATTCGCCAGAGGCATGTGAGAAAAACAAGATTTACTTTAAGAATTCAGTGTAAGGCAAGAGGGTTCCTGTGCATAGTTTGTGTGCTCTCTCCATGTCCATGTGGGTTTACTCCAGGTGCTCCAGCTTCCTCCCACAGTCCAAAGACATGCAGGTTAATTGGTGACTCTAAATTGTCCGTAGGTGTGAATGTGAGTGTGAATGGTTGTCTGTCTCTATGTGTCAGCCATGTGATAGTCTGGTGACCTGTCCAGGGTGAACCCTGCCTCTCACCCAGCGTCAGCTGGGATAGGCTTCAGCCCCCCCACAACCCTCAACGGGATAAGCGGTTACGGAAAATTAATGAATGAATGTTGTATTTTTATAGATGGTCGGTTCTCAAATTTGGTCCAGACCAGGGATGTCAGCAATTAAACATTAATCTGTTAACAGTCTGTAGGTTAATTTTGCTGCTCTTCAGTTTACAGCACTGTGCACCATCTGGGTGTGTCAGGAGCTAACGTTACCTAGCGGTGCTGCTCATGTAGCGATTACCACGAGTTACGGAAAACTGTCACTGGATTATTTTGATACTGAAATAATCTTAAAAGCCTGATGATTCTCAGGCAAGTTCTGCAGTTTTAATGAGCATCTTTTTTTCAGTTTCATGGACTTTAATTGTGAGAGGCATCAGAGATAATGATAATCTTAAAATGCAAGTCACACTGAATCTAAAAATATGTGTATCACGTCTGTGTGTTCGGATTGACTGAGTTATGACTCAGACAAGGAGAATTTTTTATGCAAATCATGACTTTTTGGCGCTGAGGGTCTTTATGTGTCTTAATTGCCTCTGTAAGCTGCGTGTCACATCCACTGCTGCAGCTCCAACTGTGCCGAACGTGTCGGCCAACGGGCCAAACCAGCAGGGCCGACTACAAAACAATATCTTCCTGTTGTTTTTAGGACACCAGCATGCACCTTTACCTCACTTCTCTCGCTCTGCGTCTTGCGGTTAGAGAACCCTCTGACCTGCATTTGTATTCTGGCTGGATGCAACAAGTTCACGCCTGTTGCGTCGGAGATGTCAAGATGCATTTTTGGATAAAGGGGAAACTGAAAGGCTGGTTGAGGGAAAGTGGATAAAAATCTAATCCAAAACAATTGATCACGAAATAACTCCTGGAATACGCTGAACATCGGCAACAGATGATATTTGAAGGTACAAATGGAGGCGTGTTTTCAGATCAATAATGCTGTGCGTCTGTGTGTTTCCTGCTGAAGCCATTTCCTTCTCTTAACTCTGGTTTCAGCGTCACTGTGCCTTGCAATTTTCTTGAGTATTTTCTCTCCCTTTATACGCACACGCACACACACACTTTTCAAAGCCTGAGGGTGTATTGAAAAAGTGCGACTAAACAGAGAGACCCAAACGTAATCTCACAGCTACAGTTGAACTCATTTATTTCTGGCCTGGAAAAGACCAACCTACTTTATCAATGTCACCTCCTGGCTGGTGTGTATGTATGCGTGTGTGTATGAACACAGACATGTAATTGTGCTGAAGTGGGGTCTTGGTTTGTACATGTGTGTACAGATCTTCATGCCGCATTTGAGCAGCCAACACTTCATCCGTCTGCCCTCATGTTCAGGTGTGTTCAGCACTGTAAGACATGGCGCATGTGTCTGAACTCTGTGAGTCCTTTTCACTCTGTCCTCGGTACAACTTTTTCTCTCGCTACTTGTTCTTCTCCTCCTCTTCACGTCATGCAGCTCATCCGTAATGACGACAGGTTCTGGTGTGCTTGCTCATTTCAAGTCTTCCACTGTGACACCCTGACAGTTAAACATGATGTTATTCATTATCATTGTTTGAAGGGTGCTGCTGGGTGACATTTTGGGCAGGAAACACCTCTTTTCTCTGCTGGGCTTCTCCTCTCCTTTCTCCTTTTTCTGTTCTTCTCATCACTACTCTTCCACCTGTAGCATTAACACAGAGAATAAAGACACTTTTAAAGGCTTAAAGCTGCAGAACAAAAGTTCTAATAAACCATCTGCACGCTTCCTGCCCACCACCAAACGGCAGATAGACAAAGTTAGTTAGTCCCCCCTCTGTTGGGGTACCTAGCACACAGATCTGGTACTAAAAGGTGGAGCTGTGAACACTGCAGTCTGATTGGTCAGTAGAGGACGGTCACTCTGCTCAGGGCTGAGTTGTGTCTGGTTTTGAGGCTCATGTAACCACTGTTCATACTGTGGAGAGTTTTATTAGTAAACTGGAACTATAAAATGAAAGGATGTTTTGCTGCCTCTCACAGCAGCTGGAGTCGGAGAAAAAATAACTTCATTCACTGGGCCGACTGCCGACAACTTTTAAGGTGGAACGTTAACTTGTAATGTTACTCAGTGCATGAGGTGACGACGTGAATCAATCAGCACACCTTAAATTTCACTGTGACAACTTTGACCATCACTTTAGTTTTTATATGACATACACTTTTAGTAATGAGTGGCTCTTCAAGTGTTTATGTATATTAATTTTAGCTGGGTTATGTAAACTGCATATATTCTAATCCTCACTTGGGGGAAAAAAAGCATTGTGGAGCGTTGTTCCTGTGGGCTCCAGCAACACTAAACCCCTGAGCTTGCCTGAGAAGGACTAAATGCACAAACCTGCTATTTTTAAATATCCCATGGAGAGAGACTCTCACTGCAGCCTGTTTTATTTTGTTCTGAAAATGTCGGCATGTCTGTGTAAAAGGGACAGCCGGCAGGACGGATAGGTGTGATCTGATGGCGTGTCATATGTGCAGCTCAGCACAGGGAGATTTAAAAGCAACTAGTAGCTACCTCAAAGAACAGCAACCAAAAATGTCCGCAAATTGGGGGACACAATGAGGTCCAGGAGCTCCTTACCCTCCGAGCAATGACGAGATCAGTTGCCATATAACAGGGACAGTAAATGATTGTTATCGCCATGTGCCGCTGTTACTGTTTGGAAAGCGCTGCTTCACAAGCATGTTATATGTCATACTAGAGACCGACACTGTTGTGTTACACGTCAAACCACGCCAGTCAAGCCTTGCTTTCAGAACGCTGATATGCTGTCTAAACTTATACACTGGGATGGCATCATGTGCTATTGCTTTGTTTCCAGTGGCTTTTTAGGCACGAAACATGTTTTTTTGTTGCTGTCTTTCCTGCTTGGATAGGGGCCCAAAATGTGGTTGTTTTTTACTGATAATTGCTTCTCCTCTAGCAGGGATTGCGCACCTGAAACCAGGTCTTTTAAGCTAAAGCACAATCTTTTCGGAACTATAACCAGATGGTTTTGGTGGCTGAACTAATCACACATTAACCACAACGTTGGAATAACATGCAAATGTAACGTATCTGTGGTTTGCAGAAACATACTTTTATTTCAGGTGATTAAATTGGCATGGAAAGTGTGAATATGTGGGGACATTACAGTTTAAATTACGTTACATTCATTCAGCAGATGCTTTTGTCAAAAGTGACTCACAGATTAAGATATCATCTGAAATTGGGAATTTATCCCTTTTAAACTAGTAACTAAAAGCATCTTTGCTTAGAGATGCTCTTTTTTTGTTCGCAAAGGTTGTTGAGATGTAGGTTGAAATGATGGGGTTTTTTTTTCTGGCTGTGGGGGGGGACGGGCAGTGAGTCTGCTGCCCTGACTTCAGTGGGGAGCTCATTCCACCACTGAAAGGAGCCTCGACTGAGATGAGCGAACACATGGTCCTCTGAGTAATGGGTCACTTCACTGCCCTGTAGGCCAACACCACAGTTTTGAACTGGATGTGAGCAGCAACGGGGAGCCAGAGAAGAAGAGTTGCTCATTCTGTTAGCTGCAGAGGTCTGACGAGACCATGACTCGATGACTCTGTCAGGAGCGATGAGAAATATTTATTTGAAAAACACGAATTTGAGTAAATCAAGCTTAGGTCCATAAATGTTATATAACATTTCAATGACGTCCGTAAAATGAACAAGAGGAGGTGTATACTTCAGTGTAGAGTGCTAGATTATTTTAAAATGGGCTGCCCTGGGAAGATGTTTAAAAAATATACGTTTAATAATGCATTTAATTTGATCTCTAACATGAAGTATTGGACACATTCCAAGACCCTCATACTGTGTTTAAACCCAGTGTCCAATAATCAGTAACAGTTTTGGCACCTTCCCAACAGTGTGAGAATGACAGAGCTTCAGCGTAAGATGCCCCATGAGTGGATGAGACATCCCATAAAAGACAGATTGAAATGATTGATCATCACAACTGGCATCTCTGGGATTCTGTCATTCACAGATGGTGCGGAGAAACGAATCGCCGTCTCGCACATCACACTGTACCTTCATGCGGATTTGTAAATCACCCATGTATGACGAAGGAAGAGCGCTAGTATGAGCGGGCAGAAGAACAAATCAAGGGCTGGTATGAAAAAGAGGTCTCATTAAAGCTGTGAGGGAGCGAGTTTCACATGCAGTGAGTCAGCGCTGGCTGAGCTCAGTATGGCTCATTAGGTTGGGTTGATATGACAAACAGTCCTGGCTCTCACACAGAGGGTTGCACTGAGTTTAGCGCCGACATCGATGGGATTATTCATTGTGTGATGTGACATTATACAGCAATTCTGGTCCAAAGTGGCTCCCAGTGACAGTGAAAAACTCAATCTGCTGCTTTTTTTTTTTCAATCGTTAACTCACTACATTATCTCTTTGTCTGTCAGCATATCTGTTTGTCAGTTCAGCAAGGTTTATTAGCACCAGTGTTTTTCCATTATTAAAGAAGCAGCAAATACTTTAAAGGGACATTTTTGATTTTTTGAAGTGGGTTTTATGAGATACTTACTTAAAGACTCCTTTAGGGCTTCAGTTTATTAGCTGGAGGCAAAACAGGACTCTCCACCAAAGGGGTTTAGGCTACATAAGAGTCTTAAAATGTTGTCTTGTTGTGTTATTGGGAGCCAGAATAGAAGGAGTCATGGCTCAAAACCAGCCGCCACTGCCCGTCAACAAAAACATAGATGGTTAAATGTGATAAGACCAAAGGACTGGATGGAGGCCATCATCAAAAATGCTCACATGTGCAGCGCACACTTCATATCAGGTTAGGGACAAAGTATTTCCTGTTGTAGGGATGAAGAACGTTATGTGTATTAAGGGTTATCATGTCCACCTCATCAGAAACTGGGGAGCTATTAAGAGGAAGATTGGATTTCTCCATAATGCTAACGTTTTAGCGCATTAGCTTACGTTAGCTTCCATAGCAAAACATAATGTTGTCCTCCTTTGTAAGATTGGCAAAGTAATCAACCACAAAGCTTCCTGTGACATCATCCTCCCACTGAGTGAGAGCATACGGGTTGGCCAGTCTGGTCCCATTGGTCAGTGTTTACTTATTCAAGTACCTCGCGGTCTCGGTGCACTCTGTCTGTTTATCTGTATTTTCTTCGAAATCCAATTATTTCCACACAACTGATTTACTCCCGAGTAAATAATGTCATCCTCATCGTCTTTCTCTCAGCTGCTTGCCATCTGCCTGCTGCTGTTTGACGGTGACATAGACTTTGAATAGACTTTGAAAATAAAAGCGTATCTTAAAGACGAGGATATGGATCAATGTTTTTGCTTTGCATTGATTCATTGATTATTTAATTGATATTTTGATCCAGATCGACGGCTCATTACACCCCTATGTAACACACTGACTGGATAAGAGCCTCATTTAGCCCCACTTCGAAAAAATCCAAACTATTTCTTTACACACAAAAAGACATAAAAACACAGATTAGGAAAAAGCACAGATCATTTGAACGGTTCCCATTTATGAGCAGTGACATTTCAATTTGTTTACTCAGTTGAAAAAAGAAAATTAATAATTGAATAATCAGTCAAGAAAATGAACACAGATTGAAGGCAACACATGCTGGGATGTATTATTTATGTGATGCAGTTGGTTTGCTCTTTGTTTTATATTCTGCTTTTCTTCCCCCCAAAATGTCTTACTCAAACACTTAAAAGTCTCCTCGTTCATACATTAATGAACTCCTCTTTCATCTTCTAATCCTCTTCCTCCAGGTCAGCACATGCAAATTTCCCTTTTTAAAATTAAAAAAGAGCATTCATCCTGTGAAGCAGGGAGAGACAAGCCAGGTGAAGAGAGAAGGGGCTGATCGAAGCTGAGAATCAAACTTGTGCATGCTAACGATGAGTGTTTTGCCTCTCACCCTCCCTCTCCAGGTGGGTACGTATGCTCGAGGGATCATTCAGGTTCGCTACCCGGTCTGGCCTCGATACGGCAGCTTCCTGGAGCAGGTGTCCGATGACCGTCACCTGACTGTGGCCACGCTGGAGGAGCATCCCTTCGTCATGGTCGAGAATGTGGACCCGGGCACCGGCACATGCGTCCGCAACACGGTGCCCTGCAGGCGCCAGTCCAATCACACAGAGAGGTAGACACAGCCACGCTAACACATACATGGGATTGACACATTAATACTCTCCTCCCTGATACTTTTGGGGGTATAGAAAACTTTCAAGTACCCAAAGCTGGTTTTGTCTGTTGGTCAGGTTTGTCATCTCGTTTACTTATTGGCTTATTAACTCAAGGTCTACTCAAGCAACCCAATCGCCAGAATAAATCCTGGCATTGTACACTTCTGCATATCATGGATATGTTACATTTCTGTTTCATATGTAGTGGATATGTTGAATCTTTACATTTTGCTTTTCAATTTTATGTCGTAACAACACTGTGGTTCACGAATTGTTAAGTTTAGGCACAAAAACTACTTGTGCAGGGTTAGGAGAACATTATGTTTTGGCTTAAAATACTTAGTTTGGTCGCTACAAACATGGCTGGAAATGTCCCGACCTCTTGTTCAAAAAAACTCGCCTTTGTTGTTTGTTGGTCTCGAACAGTGGTCTGCAGTTTTTCTTGCCGAGTTATCACGTCATTCATCATCCCCTTCTCCTGCCGATGAGAAACTCAGCTCATATACATGTAATCTGAACTCTGTCTCATAGAAATGTTGATATGATCAGGCTGTTCCCATACACTGTTTGTACGTATATCTCTGAAAAGTTATGCAACACAATTCGTATTTATCCCACGTTTATATACAACGTAAGTAATCAGAGAAGGCTGTGATCACATGAACAATGTGCTGAAGGCCGTAAGAAAGTAGTATAAAGATTGAAAGTCCAAGTATGGAGGCAGGTTGAGGTGGTGGATGTGTCAAACAAACACAGGACTTTCCCCCAGCAGACTGGTGTTTGTGTCTTGTGTGAAACCAAGGGAACTTTGAGTTATTTGAAGGTACCTAACCTACATAAAACTTCACGTTAAGTATGTTATGTCACTCTTGGGGCACTAATTTGTTAGATATCATAAGAATCATTGCATGTGCATTTTCGTGGGATATCAAATCAGCTGTATATGAAGACACTTCGATACAAATGTATGAATGTAATGTATCCATGGTTTGCAGAAATGTACAATGGCAATACTCTATTCTGGCAACTTTTGGTTGCAGTCTGTCAGACTGTTCAATGGGATCCACGCTTTTTTGCAAGTGGATTTTGTCATCGAGGTCATCCACGCCACAGCCTGAGACATGCTAAAATTTTACTTCATGCCACTAATGTTGGAGTTTTGACCTCTTCAAACAAAGAGAATATTCTAAAGCTGATTTTGGTTCTGGGAAAAGAGGACAATATGACATTCTGACTTTTGTAAAGTGAGTTTGAGGTGAATGTGTTTGTAGCAGCAGCATTACGCTCGAGTATCAGCATATTGTGTTCCATGTTGTGTTCTGATTGGTTGGTTTGTAAACATGGATCGTAGCAGCAGCTGTCAGAGTTTTTTCAGTGGATCTGTCTCAAAGTACAATCTCAAATGACCAAAGATTTCACCATGTTTCTCTCACAATTCTGAACTTTTGGATTGGATAGCACTGAAACAAACAAGGGCCTTGACTGTCTGTACTGAAGCTTTGAATGAGACACACAATAGATTCAGTTTGCTCTGTTGCCATGGGACTGTAATTCTCTGTTAAAATATATTGTTATTCTGAGCATCCCCTCATCCATGTTGACTCAAAAATTGAGTTTACTGGTTTATCCTTGACTTTGGAAACAACAGATGAAAAAACAGCGACAAAGCTCAAAGTCCATTTAGCCCAAAAGCTCCAAAACAGGCGCGTAATCGGACCTTAACTTCAGATTGTTTTGTTCACTGTTGATTTTAAGGTTACGAATGAACTGTCAAGCTCTGTTGTTTATTCTTTGTTTAGAAAGTTTTGCTTTGCCTACAAGTAAAAAGAACCTTCAGACACTTACAATAAAAACACTGAGCATGTCTGTGGCAAACCGAACCAGTTTTTAATGGACATACAGTGGCGGCGCATGGTTGCCCCATCTAGTTACATTGTGGTTGTTGCACGGCTGCTGGATACCAGGTTGAAAAATGCCGAAGTTACACTTTAAGTTGCTCGCTTTGGAGGGATTCCAGTTTGAGCTAAGACCCACAAGTTTGGAAATGGGCCTGTACTTGTTTAAAGTATGGGGGGGTCCTCCTTTTTACATGGGAAAAGGAAAGACAGACTTTCATGTAAGTAGGGCTGCCCCTGACTAAGAATTTTCCGAGTTGACCAATAGTCATCATTTAGGGCCATTAGTCGACTAGTCGCCCGCATGTTTACGATATTACTTTAATGATTAAATGATATATTTTGGTGGTTTGAGTTGAAGGTGTGAGAAAGAATAGTATCAGTAACATTGTTAACACTGTGCTACATTACAGAGAAATACAAACCGTACTAATGAACCTTCATTAATATAGGCCTATATTTTATCTACAAGTGCACGTCACACACTGAGCGAGCCGCCTTATAGAGTTTCATGTTTGTTTTTCTCTGTGACTAAGCGACCGATGAAATCTTGCCAACTTTGTCGACCTTTGTGGTCGACTAACGTTTGGTTGAGTATTAGGGGGTAGCCCCACATGTAAGAGAAATGTATATTAGAATTCCAAAAGTAAAGTACTATTTTAGTATGGGGACCAGAACTTAGGCAACATGTCAACACAGGCATTTAAACATTTCAAATGATACCCAGTCCTACACGCAGACATCTGCACCCTCCCTCTCTGTTTCTGTGCCCCAGTTTAGTTCTGAGTAGACATTGCGAACCTCCACACTTCATTAAACACAGAGTAATTGTGTGTGCTGAGTGTCTAAGCACTTTAAAAACACACCTCTGGTGTCAAACACAGATTGCAGCATGGCAGAAAACAGCCATTAAACAGCTATTACCTCTGACTACCTACAACTGGTGCTCGTCAGGAATACGCAATGTCTTCATTATGTTCAAACAGCCACAGACAATACAGGTACAAGTCTGTCATAAATGTAATTGCACTCAGTTGTAAAACTAGTGTCAACCACTTTAGCTTTATTGTTTCCACAATGACAACAGGAGCTGTCTCACAAAACACATAATTTATTTTACAACAGCTATCGGGAAACGTGAGTCTCATTTCAAATCTGTGACGGTCTTTCTGAAATCCGGCTAAAATCAATAGTGAATGTTCTTTGAGATGAAAAATGGGAGCTCAAAGTGTGACTAAAACACTCAAAGCCAAGCTCATCTCTCTTATTTATATGCTGTAGCAAACTATTTCAGATTTGACAGAGGAAACTAAAACATCCACTGCCTGGCTTTTTCTGGAAATTTCAACCCAGTGGAGCCTGTGGAGCTCAAAGTGCCAAGAAAACAAACATTTGAAAAACTCAACAGCAATGTCTTCCAGACATACTGTCCTGGTTACGCACGATAATCCACAGACCTTGTTGTTAGCCATTTCATGAAGGAACTAGCAACAAGCAAGAGTGGATCTACTGCTAGCTCACCTAGCATTACTAAGATAGCTAACATTAGATTAGTCAAGGGGACGCCATTGATGTTTACATTTCATGCTGTCATGAGCACGACCCTTTTGTCCATGAGTAGATGTACTCTTCCTTCAGCACGGTGGTACTGTTGGCCAACACATTCTAACTCAGACTAATCAAATACGACAGGTTGATCAATGGCCATATGCTTCAAACTATGATGCTTTCGTTAGCTCAGTCGAGGGGACGCCATTGATGTTTACATTTCATGCTGTCATGAGCACGACCCTTTTGTCCATGAGTAGATGTACTCTTCCTTGAGCACAGTGATACTGTTGGCCGACATATTCTAACTCCCAACAAATCAAACACGACAGCTTGATCAATGGCCACATGCTCAAAACCGTGATGCTCTATGTGCCCCTCCAGCATCAATTTTGGACGCTCAGGGATGTTGGGAATTTCCACTTGTTCCATGCATAGTGTCTTGTCAAACTCAATGTCTGTGTTCCTAGAAAACTTAGGATTTTAGGTTCAGGCATCAAAAGTACTTGGTTAGGTTTAGACGAAAGATAATGGTTTGGATTAGAATAACTACGTTGTTATGTAGCTTAACTAATTTAACAAGCATCTCACATGATGTGCCATTACCTACGTACCCACATATTTGATGTGCTGAACACAAGAACCTGTTGGCCAGCTGTATTCTGCGCAGAAGGAGTGACGTGTATCCTCATGGAAGAGAGGCTCGTGTTTGTGACAGCGCAAGATGTAAACTCCTCGGCTGAGCAGTAACGTTAGCTAGCTCAGTGATGCTAGGTGAGCTGGCAGTAGATGCACTCTTCCTTCTGCGCGGTGATAAGGTTGTTCAGCAGTAAGAAAATAGTTCCTACATGAAACTGCTTATAACAATGTCTGTGGATTTTCTTGAGTAACCAGGTCATGTAAATTTTTTGGCACTTTGAGCACCACAAGCCGAGTGCCACCATTGGAGAGAAGGCAGACATCTCTACAGCCGATATCTCCAACACACTGCAACTCACACCAAAACAATCTAGACTGATAAATAGCACTACAGGTAAGAAGAAAAATATGTACTTTGGGCGTGAACCTTAAAGTGTGCATGTGATATTAGCTCCTGACTTTATTTATTCAGATGGGTTTCTTTCTTTATTGAATTTTATAACTGCTTCTTTTTCATCAATAACTTGTACCTTGCCTCAGGAGAAGTGTACGCCCAGTAACACCTCGGGATCTCTCTGTCTGCAGTTTCTCATTTGCATTTAAAAGTCATTTCTTTGCAAATGACATTTGAGACAAAGTGTGATGCATAAAACCTGCTGTTCGTCAATAATGTTGGAATAATCAGTCAGAGGTGGCACACGCTTCTGATCACAGACATGTCACTGTCGTTCCTCCCTCAATCTGCCGAGATAGTGTTAATGAATAATTTCAAGTGGTTTTCTTTGTTCGTCATCATCAGGAAATGAAATGCTAATTTTTGATTACAAAGTCTTTTTATGGGTTTCTTTAGAATGAGTGTGCATATTTTAAGGTTTTTTGAGACATCCATTGAGACCAGACTAAGGTTTCTAAAAGCTTTCATGTTGTGTTGTGGACAATAACTTACTGCGAGTGAGACACTGAGATTTGTTTCCCTCAACCAACAGTTTGAATTATGGGCTATAAGAAAACAGACTCAGAATAAATTCAATCCATGCAGTCACTTCTCCTGCTGCTATCTGGTATGTGAACTTTCAGCACACTAGAAGAAAAGTGCTCCTTCCAAGGATCTACTAAACATGTGTAACTATGAGCAGAGGACACACATTGTTTAGAATACCAAGAGATACAGGATAGAGCGCGGCTCGGGCCGCATTTTCCTGACCAAACCCGACCCGTCCGAGACAGTTATAACCGAGCCCGGCCCGAACCCGACAGCCTTTCTGATTTTAAAATCCGAGACCCGACCCGAGCCTGACATAGTTAGTAGTTATTGTTACCATGGTTACAACTTGTCTGTTTACCACGATCACACATGGACAGTGTGTAAATGACCATCTAAAGGCTGCTGTTACTCACAGTCAAACACGCCACATGCACAGCAGCGCAGTACAGCACACACACTCAATTGGAGTGGAGCCTGTGTTGCGTTCAGGTGTTGTCACGTAAATAACAAATTCCATGTCAAGTGGGCTGAACCCAAACCGAGCCCGAGCAAAATCGGGTCGGGTATCCACATTTTGATGCAGTAATCCCACCTGTTCTTATTCCCAGGTCATCAAATACTGAGGCTTTTACGCACCCCTCTGCGTCTCATAGTGAAGCACAGGGCACCCTTCAGCATCTCTGTGACACACAGCTAAAATACACTGTAACATGTGGTAGGTTTAAACAACAAAACTGCTTGGTTACGTTTAGAGAAAAGATCTTATTTTGGGTTAAAGTAAGTGTTTGTTATGTAATATGAAGTAAATACATCATGTGAGTGACTTCAGTGCACGTTGACTTTTAGTTTCGTACGGGACATGTGTGCGGTCTCCTGGTGGAAATCTGGTCTGGTTTGACCCATCCATTCTACCTCCCTTCCGTCCTAAGCAGATTTTCTTGCTCTTTATACCACATGTGTCGATCTCAGTGGCTGTGGGTGGGTTTACACTGGAGTTAGTAGAAAGCCTGGTGCATCTCATAACGACGCTAAAGGGTGCCTATGGCATTAATATCACATGCCAAGGGGTGTTACAAAGGGTCTGTATTTGACGGCATGGGGTTAAGAATAGATTGAGAATAGGAAAAACTTGAAATGTGCCTTGAAATTTTGATACCGCACCAACCCAATGTTGTGTATGAACATGATAAAAGAGCGTGTGCTCATGTTTTTGGTGGACGGTGTACTGAACCTGTCCGTTTGCAACTAATGAACATTGTTCACTCTGGTGACAGTTGACGACGCTCATGCACTTTGTTTGACGGCACCTGAGGATATACGGCATGCCGGCATTCTCAAAGACTGTTTCCCCATGGGTTTGTATTTCCCCCTAACTACGTCTGAGCCAAACTTTCAGAGGACAGTGCTACTCATTTTAGCAGGAGGGAAATACAACTGCACCTGCATGGCTGGTGCAACTAGTAATTAAGACAATGCAGCTATCTGTACTGCTGAAGCCAGATCATATGAATATTTGAAAGAGTTTTATGAGCAAATCAGTGCAGAATCCAGCGGAAAACAATCTCACAATTTCATGCAAATTGTGTCCGCTGGACGAATCTGAAAAAACAAGTCAGAACATCAGCAACAAATTGGGAGTCACACATCAAATTGGAGGGGAAAAATGTAAGAAATGAACGTGAACTAGTTTGTTTTTGGAGATTGTAAACTAAGTTCAAAATTAAAAGTTGTGAACTATGAATATGAACTAGTTTATTTAAATATGTGTGAACTGAGCTTTGAGCCTTTGTGAAGTGTGAACTTTCACAACCCTGACACCCACCACATCTCACAGCCCTGATTCAGTAATTTATTTAAGAGCTCACCTGCACATGCTGCACCTCCTCTCTGCACTCTGGAGTTTTGTTATTTCTAACTTGATTCTCGATGGAGGATTTTCTCTCTGCTTGGTATTGATCATGTTGCTATGTATTTATGCTGCTATGTCGTTTAGTGGCAGCAGGAAGCTTACACAAGAGTAGAACCTTACCAGTTGTACAGCCAGACTCTAAAAGACAACATTTCGCCATGGTCTCACATGGTCAAATGAAACACACAACAAATACACTAAACACTAGACTAAATTTAAAAAGCAACATAATTGATTTTGCTCCCATGTTTAATGTGAAAAAAAGATTTAACTCTGCACATTTCAGAGTGGCTTTTTTTGTGACCATCCCAAGGCTCACCTGTGTAACAACCGTGCTGTTTAATCAGCATCTTGATGTACCACACGTGTCAGGTGGGTGGATCATGTTGGCAAAGGTGTTCACTAAAACAGATTTTAACACATTTGTGGACAAAATTTCAGAGAAATTAGTCTTTTGTGTACATTAAAGAACTCTGAGATCTTCTAATTCAACTTGTGAAAAATGGGAACAAAAACAAACGTGTGTCATTTTTATTTTTGTTCAGTGTAAATCCGGTGGCTCATGCACATCCAAACTTCTCGTATATATCTTAAGTGCCTTAAATGACCATTTTTAATAGAAAGATAAGAACTATCAGCAGCTGAGCAGAGGTCTTTTTTATGTACGTGTTGTATGGCAGTCCAAAGCAAACTGACCTGGTGATTTAAACCGGTAAAAACACTGAATAAAGCAGTTTCACATTAAAAAATTCTGTGTTTACCAGATTCATTCATTATGGAGAGGCTGCTAGCTATGGTAGCTGATGCGAAAATACAATCGGCTCTGTCTCGAGCCAGTGGTTGTTTTGTCCGTTCTGTTCTACTGTAGAAACATGGCAGTGCAACATGCTCCCTATGTAGATATAAATGGCTCATTGTAGGGTAACACAATCACAACTATTCTTATTTTCAGCTGATTACACACTAGAGAAAACATACTTATTATATTTAATTCCATTTCTGCTGATATATCCCCCTAAATCCAACACACTGGACCTTTGAGCTGGGCATACACTGTGCAATTTGAGCCTGTTTTAGAAATGTTAATTTCAACTCCTACTGTTCGAGTGGCTTTGGCTTTACAACATCTGCGATTTATGTGCTCAGATTGTACAGTCTGATCGTCAATCCAGGACCTCAGTGTGCACACTCAGTGGTGCAGTGGTAGTAAATGAGGTGGGTGTACTACTAAGTAGATGGGTAGGTAATATTCCAATAACTTTTCAGCTGGTAGGTGGGTAGAACAGGTAAAAAGAGGTGGGTATACCCTCCATTACACAACATAATATGTAAAACAGACAGTGAAAAGGTCTGTCAGCCCCTGTGGACCGTTCTGGCTAATGCCAATTGCCAATAAAAATTAGTTTGAAAGCTCCTGGGCTGTGGGCAGGTAGAAGTTTATTTACTAGGCGGGGTACGGTTCACAATAACGTAGAGACATAGGTCCCAAAAAAGTCCACAGAAGTTAGTAGCTGGTTATACACTGTTTGATTAATTGTGTGAGAAAAAGTCACTGGCCTTGGAGAATCGACTCGAGGCTCTGCTTTAACTGTACCAGACCTTGCCTTGTGGGTGGCTGTGGCTCAGAGGTAGAGCGGGTCGTCCACTAATTAGATAGAAGGGGTTCGATCCCCAACTCCTCCAGTCTGCATGTTGGAGTATCCTTGAGCAAGATACTGAACCCCAAATTCCTCGCGATGGCTGTTCCATCGGTGTGCATAAATGTGTGCGTGAATGGATGAATGTGACTTGTAGTGTAAAGAGCGCTTTGACTATAAAGGGGCCATACATGTGCAGGTCCATTTGCCGATAACTACGGCTGACCAAAATGTGTCACGTGAGAAATTCATCCAAAGGTCCAACGGCCAGTCAGGAGTAGTTAATCAGGCTTTGATTGGACTTCGATCGGTCATCGTTCTCCCCAACACATTGCACGGCAAACAATGCCTGATGAAGCTGAAATTCAACTCTAAAATAAGTCGTGTGGCTCAAAAATCTGGTCAGTAACAGGCTCAGATCGTACAGAGTATGTCAGTTTTAGTGTTGATGCAGGATGTTATGGTATGGACTGTGTGCTACCTTCAACCCAGCAAGCCTCACATGTACCGCCATAACATGTGGGGAACTATTAGACATTTATTATATGATTAATGTGCACAGATCGATCAACTTCTAATCACCCCAACAACCGAAAACAAACTATCCAGCTTGTAAATGCCATGTTCATGTTCACTTCAGTGACTCCACATGTATCTGTGCGTGTGTGTGTGTGTGTGTGTGTGTGTGTGTGTGTGTGTGTGGGTATGTATGTGTGTGTGTGTGGGTATGTATCGGTTATGCAGATTGCAGATCTGACCATGGCTGGCACATTAATTATAGAGAGAGATATGTAGCGGCTGTTGTTGGGCGCGATGGCACATTGATTGCCAGTAAAGAAGATTTATCTGTCCAACATGGGGACATCTGTCATAGCATGGGACAATGTTATCCCATCCTACCCTCTTTCTGTTTCTCTTTCACCATTTCTCTCAGGCTGGCATGTCCCATTTGGACGTTGACCAACAAACAGGGAGAAGGAAAGAGAGAGGGGGAGAGCGAGCGCTGCTGCTATATAAATCAGTTAATCTTGCTGTGTGGTCTGCTTCCCCGCAGAGCAGATGTTTAGCATGATTAGAACTTTTTGTCTTGCTCATTAAAAATCCTTTCTTTGGACAGATGATGGCCTCCTTTGCCAGAAAGCTGAGCCTACCTCTCTGCACCGATTAAGAGCAGGAATCCCGCTCTAAAAATCCTGTTTTAAAGACCCTGGCTGTGTGGTATAGTTTGTTTTTATTGTAGCACAATATGCAGTGAACAGATGCTAAATTAGCCGATGGTCTGATTTTGTTTTGTGACAGAGAAGTGCCAAGTATTTTGTTAATCGACTAATTGTTTATGTAATTTATCCAGTAGAAATGACCCATATTTGCTGGTTCTCAAATCTTTTCTGGGTTTCATATCATTGTAAATTAAACACATTGTATGGCCACAAGTATGAGGACGCTTGTCTTGTTCCAAACCTGTTGTCAAAATTAATGATTTCCTTCGGTTTGGGAACTAAAACACTTGGTCGGTTAGGGAGATCATGGTTAAGAAAAAAAAAAAAAGGCAAATGTTAAGTGTTACAGCCGAAATATATAGGGCATGGACGTGATGCATCACATCGGCGAATAGAGTTTTAACCTGCTACACAGACTGTCTTTGTACCATATGGTTGCTGCCGGCTATACTGTGTGATTTTGAGTTTTGCCAGGTGATAATGCAGTTTTTTATGCAGGGTTTGGAAGCATAGGCTGTGTTAACTGATACTGAGTGAATTACCTGGATTGTTTTAACAATGGGATGCACTGATTTGACAGATTTATTTTATTGTGACATGTAAAAACACCCACAAGGTTGGCCTCACATATTTAAATATACAAATGTTTGTTATAAGGGCCGGACTATGAATAAGGCTGCTTTCAGACCTACAGTTGTCTTGCTTTGGTCTGAATCAGGGACTAGTTTTGTTACAAAGTTGTATAATTGCCTAGAGTTGGTTTGTGTTCTCACGGCAGCATTTACAAGCGGACCAGATCAAATGCCTTGTGTGAGAAAGCTGCTCTTGATTGGTCAGAATTTCCATGTGGGAAAAATCCAGGAAGTAAAGAAAACGTTGAAGAAGAGTACACTTGCAAGATAAATGTGACACTTTCTAATGTCACAATGGAGGGACAACTACGCAGGTTGATTTTAGCGCTGCTCATCGTGGACTATATTGCTGTCATTGTTCATTTGAGTCAAAGCATACAGTTTGAAAACGAGGCGCGGCTCCAACTAGAAAACAATGTTTTGATGCATTGGATGTGCTGAATGTGCATATTAAGGCAGTACAGGAGGAGGCGCACATTAATAATCCTCCAGGACTGTAACATGCTCATGTTTAACCCAAACAATGTGTCATGTGACTGCAGTTGGTTCAGATCCAACTCACCACAAACAAACCGCACCAGAGTTCATTTGTAACTGGACTGAGACCACCTCTTCAAGAAGGTCTCAGTCTGGTTGTTTTGGTGCACACCTGAGTGTGATTGCTGTGTTCACACCTGCCCAAACGAACCACACCCAGGGGGACTTGAGTTTGATTGAACTGAACCAAACAGGACAGATGTGAAAGCACCCTTAATGTCCACCCTCCAGACTTGCAAACAGAGCCCTCGTGGACTTCAGCTGTACGTACTGTAACATGTTCATTGTCATCATGTCAAGTCCATGAGGGTGTGAGAATAAAAGGCATTGGTAAACAAACATGTATGCAGTCTCATCTGTTCCCTCAGTTTACAAGATATAAATGAATCTAATATCCTTTTAAGTCCACATTGATGTGTAGCCATGAAAACATACCTGTTAGCAGGGGTTTTAAGAGTAGAGACAAACTGTAATATCAGGCGATATTGAGAGGACGTGTTGATTTAGAACAGTTTGATAGCAGCGTCTGTCTGTGCTCGCCATTGTTGCCATTACTCCTCAACGGTTCCAGTGCACTGCTCGACAACAGCTTTAGCCCCGTCTGTGGTGCTGATTGGTTAATTGAGTCCCCTCTGGCAGCTCTTTTAATTTTAGCCTAGAACCTGCTGTGTCATGACACAATGCTAGACAAACCAGTCAACTCGAACTAGGTGTAGTGGGTGGAGTCAAAGGTCAAAGGTACATTTAAATTAGTAATTGTTTTACACAATCATAATAAGTTGGGTTTTTAGTTGGCACTCGGAAAAACTACACTGTCACATCTGTATAGCTATGCATTGTGGGTAATTAAATCAATGATGTCTGGTGAAGTCTGCACCCCAAGCAGACTCTCTGGAAGTCTGCAGAAAGTCCGCTTCAGGCCCCTCGTGGACTGGATAAACAGTGGATTTGGACGGCCCTCAGCACTCGCAGACATCCTGCCTACAAAGTATGCGAGTGCGGTGAAGTCCGGAACATTTGGATTCAGCCTTTGTGTGCTTCTGGTCTGACTCTGGGGCTCTTTTTAATGGCGTGCTCCCCTTGGTGTAATTAAGATAAATTGTCATGCTACGAGCATAAAATTATTTTTTTGGACAATAGTTTGCTTGCATCTTTGTGGCAACAGGAATTCGAAATGACAGTGTCCCCGTTTACATTGACTGTAGGACATTAGCTTTCCCCCGTCATTCTTACGTGATCGCAGTGGTGGTTATTTCAATTATCCCCCTCCTCTTCTTCCTCCTCCTCCATCTGTCCTCCTTTGCTCTTGCCCTCCTTTCCCTCCAAACAGAAGCCGCCGCCCTGTCAGGCCGCGTCTGGTTGTTCGCCGTGTGTTTCCTGTCTGCTGTTCACCTGAGAATCCTCCGCTCTCTCCGGTCTAACTCCCTCATGGTGCTTCCCTCCACGCTGCACCAGTTTCTGGGCATTTTATGAAGAACACACACAACACAACACAACTGCTGCTAATCCTCCAAGGATACTGTACTACATGTGTGCATGTGTTAGTGTGTGTGTGTGTGGCGGAGAGAGACGGCACAATTTAGGTGTGTTTATGCGTGTGTGTGTTGTTAGTGGAGTGTGTATAATGACGACAGGTGGCCAGCTCCTGCAGCAATTAATTAACGCAGCGTTTATCAGAGCTATTGACTCCTGTGAAAGAAGCGAGCCTTTCAAAAACACTTAAAATTTGTCTGAAATGAACTCTTACGCTGTTGAAAATAATCAACTTGAATGTTAATTACTCGCTTGACTCTTTCTCATTCAGCGCCTCACTCATTTATTCACTCACATGCTCTTTTTTTATCGCTCCTCGGCTCTTGTGCTGACTCATTGAGATGCTGAGGTTATCTTAAACACACATACACTCTTTTACCTTTTTTTCTGGAAGTTTGTCAGTTTATCTGCTTTTAACTTTCATTGTTGCTTTTAATGCCTTTCTGTTATCTTTTCACCATTTCCTGTCCTCCCGTCCTCTTCTTCTACGCCCCATTAAGTAGCGAGGCCACAGACAGGAAGTGAGTGTCTCTCACATGCCACAAACCTTAATGGCCTTTGATTAGAGGCCATCACAGTCACTCAACCACCCACCGCTGGCTCTGTCACACTCCCTCTGTGTGTGTGTTTGCAATTTTTCGGCGTCTCGTCCGTCTCCATTGACACCTTGTTAACAGACATTGATTTTAGGTAATGAACCAACCATCGCCTGCCCTTCACTTCGCTGCCGTAGACAATGGTCACTGTCAGCATGAGAGCCCACGACTATTTAGCACTCACTCTCTGAAACAAAGCAAAAACAACAGCTTTGGTCTGCGGAGCTAAAGATAGTCCCAGCTGCCAGCGAGGAGGCTTTTGATCACAAGACGTTAAAAACAAATCTGTATTTGACTGTATGTGTGACTCTGCTCTTTCTCATCCTTCTTTCAGTATTATCGGCCACTCAGAGTCCTACACCAAACTGTGCTGCAAGGGCTTCTGCATAGACATCCTGAAGAAGCTGTCCCGCACTATCAAGTTCTCCTACGACCTCTACCTGGTCACCAACGGGAAAGCATGGCAAGCTGGTCCGTGGGACTTGGAACGGCATGATTGGGGAGGTGAGACTGAGGGCTGAGTTATTTAAAGAAGGATAAATCCCTGAGTGCAGCAGCTGGTGTAGCTGGGTTGAGTCGCCTGGTGGCTTCGACAGACAATTAATTAGATCAAGGTGTTTTAAAATGTTCATCCACAGATCTAACTAAAATAAATGCAGCTCTGGGCTATGACGTGCCCTAATTACATTAGAGGTAAATGTAGCATGCTAGATCTCATTAAAAACAGCAGTACATGTTGACCTTAGTTTAAGGAACACTGCAGTTTATTTAAACAAAATAATCCTTTTGAGGTCAAGAATAACTGAAAATGAAAAAAAGACATATGATTTGGAAAAGGGGGAAATAAAAGAATACCTTTTTTAAAAGATAACGACTGTAGCCACGAGTAGAGCATCATGAAGTCAAGGGTCACGCATCAAAAGTAAGACGTTATTGTAGTCATTTTTAGGTTCGTACCTGTTTTTAAGGTTTCTACTAGAACATGTTAACATGCTTTAATGGTCAAAAAACACGTAATTCTCCTCATACAGTCTGTGCTGGAACATCTGTATTCACCTTCTGTTTAAAACCCTCTGTTTTACTCCTGTCTCTCAAAGCCTAGTCTGCCTCTGACTGGTTAGCATGTCTTGTCCTCCCACATCTGCACCTTCATAGCAGAGAAGATAACGACTGTGATGGCACTTTGTCCTGTTAAAAATCACCATCAAAAGCCTCTAAACCACACATTCAAGCAGGAATATGACCCAAAATCAAGGAGAAATTAACAACATCGGCAACCAAGATTACACATGTCCCTGATGTTAGCATGTAGCTACCTGTAGCAGTGTACTTAAAGCTAGGGACTGACTGTAACAGAGAATACCGGCACATTCTCCCATGGAAAATCACCAATAAAAGCTTCTAAACACAACTGGACATGTTCCAGTAGGAATATGATCTGAAATCATGGCGAAATTAACAACATCTGCAACCGAGATTACACATTATCCTGATTTTAGCATGTAGCTACATGTAGCATTGTAGGCTATGTAATGTAAACACTTGCAGTAATGTGGCTGGAGCAGATGACCATATATAGAAATGTATCACGAGCCAACACTCTCTCATAACTAAATGACAGTGTAGGTTGTTTTCCACTGATTTCCAAAACGACATATATGACTCTCCCTAAAGCTACATACATATTTCTGCCGTAAGGGTCGCAGGTTTAAGTCCTAAACATTATAAAATGGTCGCATTAGTAGGAGCACTGTTCTCTGCAATTCCTGCACTAAGGAATTTTCAAACCATTGGAGTATTTCAAGCCTGAAATATCACCTCAATGCTAAGTATTTAGCAGCAAACCCAGAGGTCCGAGCTAGCGCAGCCTCTGATGCTAGAGCTAGCAGCCAGCCTTGTCGAGCCACACTGGACTAAGCGTTCAGACACAAACTGAGTAAGTCTACCTGTGACTGACTAGCTAACTCCCTTGCAAAATGGATTGCAATGGACAGGGGGGACAATTGTGTTGAAAATCCAGCAGCTTTACCACCACACATCTGCCAAAATTGGTTTGAACTAACAGCAAAAGCTGATGTATGTCATTTATTTATATTAATTATTCACAGAGCATGTAATTAATTAGATTAATTTTTTAATCGCTGGACAGCCCTAGTTGTAATTAAAAGGAGTCAACCTGGACTTCGGGGCATGAACACACGGACAGTCTCCTGGATGAAAGTCCTGTGCTTGTTTGTCCCATCTACCACCTTATAGCGGCTTCTTTGGTCTTTACACAACATAATGCGGACTTTGTCGCTTTTTATACGATGTCACCAGACTCCCTCCTCTCTTGTAATAACTGCTGTGGCCATTAGAGGGCACTGCCTTACAGTAACTGTAAGTATTGGTCGTAATAAGCCGTATGTTTTTCAGTGAGAGCGGGCTGTGCAACCTCGAAACTAGAAAAACACACTGGAAGCAGATGTTTCAGAACAGTCTCAAGCATCAGGTTTTTGCTCACAGGGATTACTTTGCATACATTATTTGAAACTTTAACCATGTTTAATATCAATATCAAACACTGTAAGATTATATGTATATATGGTAGAAAGAAAGAAAGAGCATATAGGTCCCCTTTAAAGCTGAATTAATTGACAGCCTCTTGGGGGGCAGCACAACAAACTGTAAACACAGCACTGACATATTATCACTTCATAAAGTTTATTGGCAAATGTGTGAGAAAACGGTTGCTTATTTACTGAACCAGGAGACACGGAGCAACGTTTACTGTAAGCTGTGTCTTAGGCCACCTGACAGAGTCCAACAGTTACTCCCTTCTGGCTTTGCTTTGGTCTCCACCAACTCCTGAGGGAAATATGTGGCTCTTTCACAGCTTAATGCTTCAGTGTAACCTAAAACGCTCCATAGGGCTGGAAGGAAGTACAGAGTCAGGGTGGTGATTATCCACCTCAATAAAGAGCAAATGAAAGTTTTGATGTAAGTGCTCCTTAACCGTAGAGTCCAATATGACATTAACAACAACACAGCTGCCACCAGATCCTTCAGTCTGAGTTTAATTCACAGAGAGACACCAGCTTTCAAATCTTTAAAGTAGCTTTAAATCACCAGTCCCATCAAGAGGGAGCAGGATAAGGTATAAAAACCAGTTTCTGTGCAGTCAGACCAGTTGAGGGATATCATGCTCCTCTACAAACTGACAATATGTTCTTTTTAGATAATGGAGGAAATAAACATTGTTATGAAGATTAAACATGGCAGTGCAGCACTGGGTGAAGGCTCTGTGTAGTTAGTTGTAAAAAGATCAGGTGCTCTTAAGGACGGGGCAAAGAGTCACTTAACGGTAAAAAACATCGACTGCAACGAGGCAGGCAGTCCAAAAATCCTTGCGAGGCACTCTGACTGTGTTAAAAATCCTTTATTAATACATGGATAACTGACACGTTTCCACTGAAGAGTCTTTGTCAGGGTGTAAAATGCACTGGAAACAGGTGTGCATTTGTGAGGGTCATGTGACACAGGTCACATGATACAAGCACCTGACATTAGATTTTGATCCAGGTTTGTATACACAGAGCAGCCAGTCGTCTTGCTTTTTACTGTTACTTTTCTGTGTCCACCAAAGTGGCAGCTAGTCTGATTTTACATGCCGCTGCCAACGGTTTCTACCCAACATATTTCATCAACCTATATCATGTTTTAGTTGTAAAATATGAAGTAAGTTGTACAGCTGTGATGCAGATGTACTGGTCTAAGTACCTTAAAGCTGTACAGATGGTTCAGTATTCACTCCACCTCTGCACTACACTACAGTTGGTGGATGGTAGTAATGATGCACAGTGTCTTAAGTGACACTAGCGTTGCATGGCCGAGAGAGTTTCTTTGATGGGTTTTATCTAGGTCAGTGGTGTGAGGCCATGCATATACATACCGAGCCTAATACACACTTTTCTCCCACACACCGAGCCACATCAAACGCAGCAGCATCTGAAAGTGAAACACCCCGAACAGGTGTTCCTCAGGAGAGCCTTCTTGCTTGTGTTTCTGTGCCTGCAGGCGCTTTGCTCTGGGTCTGTATCTGCAGTGTGTGTGTGTGTGTGTGTGTGTGTGTGTGTGCGTGCTACATTTATAAAAACATATTTCTCCCCCTGCAAAAATTTCTGCTTTTCAGAAAAGCAAGCTTTGGATGTGAGCACTCCTGAGATGCCGCGTGCTCCTCTCTCTGGATGCTCGGATGATGAGACAAATATTTTTCGTATCTCCACAGACAGTCGTCATTAGAGTCACGCCTCACTGTGGAGCTCAAAGTGTTTGCTGCATTGTGACTTCCATGTTTCGAAAAAGGATTGCTCATGAAATTCAGAATTTGCTCTCTTTTCAGCAAAGAAGAGCTTGGCAGCCCGTCCTCTGGGACGCTGTGAAGTTGTTGTGATGAAATAAACTCGCTCAGGTCTATTTTACAGAATTATACAGTAACCAAAAATAGTTTGGTACAAATGCAGAATAAATACAGGAAGGCATGTTTTTACACCGCAGTGTTCCTCTACAGTGCTAACTTTTGTTTTCTGTTGCTCAGGTTGTGTACAGGCGAGCTGACATGGCCATCGGCTCTCTCACTATCAATGAGGAACGCTCGGAAATCATCGACTTCTCCGTGCCTTTTGTTGAGACAGGCATCAGCGTCATGGTAGCCCGCAGCAATGGGACGGTCTCCCCGTCTGCCTTTCTTGGTAAGAATAAAACAACTGCTTCTTCTACATACATGTGTTGGTTCAAAGACAGGGCATAGCTTTTGTTTCAATAACAACCCATAGGGCACGTAGCCTAAAAAGGTTGTGAAATTTTGAGCGTCAAACACTTCGTTTTCTGTATTCTGGTGATTTTTTTTGCATCAATTTACAGTGAAAATGTCATTTATGTATTAAAAAAAATACAAAAGTCAGGTAGCAGGTGACAATTCAAAATATATAATGGAATATAAGGGCTGGGATACATGCCGTGTCTCTAACTTCCTGGAAGACGCAAGTTTGGGCATTGGGTGCTGCTCTTGGGCCTACTCTCAGCTTTCAAGGGCATGGTGGCAGGTTGCGTCTGAAGTTGCTAAGCGGCCAGCCATCACTGTATCATAGCCTACTAGCCAAAAATCCCAAAGTTCAGAGGGGATCTTCTTCCAGGCGCTGTTTTGGAAGTGGGCCTGAATATTGTCCATGGGACAGATGTAAAGCTCTGTGTGACGTCTTTACCATGGACTGATATTTAGGGCACATGTATGCGGGTCCCTAAAGCAGTAAGGCTCTCAGGTATTCTTTATTGTAAACATTTATTCTCCTGTAGATCAACATTTTTCATTTAATGTTATATCACCTGAGGCAACAGAGAGTTAGGGCCGCCCTCTAGTAGTCGACCAAACGTTAGTCAACCAGAAAGGTCATTAGTTTGCGAGATTTCATTGATCGCTAAGTTGCAGAAAAAACAAATGTGAAACTCTTTTAGGAGCTTGTTAGCAATCGCCTTTTTAAAGACATGTAAAAGCTATAAAATTCACAAGTGGGGTTTTTACTGACATATTTTATGTCATAGAACAAAACATCTATCAAAGCTTGTATTAACCACAGCCCATTGACCTTTAGACGAGGCAACCAAGATGCAGACATGGTAACTCATTTCCAGGTTTTAGGTCTCATTCCTGTGGCACTGTATTGCAAAAATAAAGTCATAATTTAATGAGAAATAAATGATAAGTCATATTTCAAGAAAAATCAACCTGTCATATAGTCTGCTGTGCATTATGTTATTCAGATCGTAACAGACAAATAGGCCTGTTTGGGACTCTCTCTGGACGAGACAAAGATTGGGGAAGAGGCCTTGAGCTGCTAGTTCATCAGAGCAGAGGTGGAAAAACTGAAACTAACTGAAAACACTGCTTATCAGGCAAAAACCTCACAATCATGTGACTTATTGTCCACACAAATGTAAACCTCACCACCTCCAGTTAAGTGCAGCTCACAGCTGCTGTCCTCAGCTTTTCAGTGTGATGCATCCTGGAGTCTGAAGTCAGTCCCAAACAGAGCAAAGGTGTCTTTAAGTGACGGGGACACAGAGCTACTGGTCAGAGGAAATACGCCACACTCACACGTTAGCAACAAATGGCAAAGTAAATCCTGTTAGTGATATTGTGTAAGGGAGGCGGGACTAGAGGCGGGATATTGACTGGATACTGATTTACCACAGTGGTTGTATTTTAATATTGTGTTGAAAATGATGCTAATATGGGCATGTTCCTACCTTCTCAACCAAACTTTGTTCAGACCTGTCATAACATCCATTATCCTGGAGTCTGACATACTGTACGTGTCAGCCGATGTTGCCATCTTCCTCCTCACCACTTTCTCCCAGGATGGCCTACTTAAACGAGTTCTGTCTCTGCAGACGCTTCAGGAAACTTCCCATTAAGCTTTTATCCCGCCGATAACTGTAGCCTACAACTAAATCCCCTTACGTGCCGCGCACACACCTAAATCCCTTTTCCAAAACCCCAAACAACAAAATTCAGCACAAAATCCCGAACAGTGTATTTCTGTCTTCTCGTTTTCTCATCCTGCTATCCTCCTACCACATATGGTGACCCCCACGACAGGCTGAGGTTCAGAAGCGGGAAGTACAAAAGAGACTTACTTTAATCCTTTGTGTTTGTTCCTTCACTTCTCCTCCTCCTCCTCCTCTAGAGCCCTACAGCCCAGCAGTTTGGGTCATGATGTTTGTGATGTGCCTGACTGTGGTGGCGGTGACGGTTTTTGTGTTTGAATACTTCAGTCCAGTCGGCTACAACCGCAGTCTAGTCAGCGCCAAAGGTGAGTTTTAAACCTCTTTGTCTCACTGTTACTGGCAGAGTTTGTTCCTCCTGAGCACAGTGGATGATAGAGGAGTGAACAGTCACTCCATATTTATCCCACAGATTCCCATGTGTATCATATTCTGTCAATGTCTGCTGTTTTCTGGCACAAATAAATTCACGTATTTGTATTTACTTTGTAAAAAAAACAGCCAGAAGCTGTGAAATTTAAAAAAAAAAAAAAAAAAAGACCCATGAAATGTTCTTAATTTGAGTCCTGCAACGTTAAGAGTTGCTCAACAGGATTTTTGGGGAGAGGGCTAATCAATCCCAGAATGCAGCGCTGACAGAGCGTGCCTCGTCTCCGGGTCCGAAAGGTCATTTTCCTGTTTTAATTAGCATTCGTCGCTGCGCTAATCGAAGTGTGATTGATGGCGGTGGCACCCTCCGTTGCTGCACATGAGCAACGGTGGCAGAGAGCGATGGAAAACGGGCTGAGGCTGTGAAATTGTTCTGTTGTTTGGAAGTTTGCAGAGCGGTGTGAGATGGATCATGAATACTGACACGGTGAACAACGGACATGTTTGGCTTCATGAGTGTGTAGAAACAAATATGTGGCTTATGGTCATCACACTGACAGTCAATGCATCTGTGGCAAAAATCTGTAGACTTGACAGTTGTGTCACCCAACAGATTTTCTCAGTAACCTCTAGAGGCATCTAGCCTACGAACATGGTTTGGTTTTAGATTGACTTCTGTCACAATTTTCTACTTTCTATGGAAAAAATTGTTCCATCTGAAACAAAGCTGTCATCCTAAGCAGCTAATGACTTAATAACATAGCATATGTCTACATCCTATTGAAAAGGTCGCTAGTAGCCAGTAGGAATTATGAAGGCCAAAGCAGGAAGTAGTATGATGCTGTTACAGTGCAACAAAGTCCACAGAGCAGGGTCAGGATACTCTCTATAAACAGATATCCACGCTTGAATGCAGAATCCGTAGATAACAGTACAAGATTTTAGTGTCAGGGGCATTCTGGCTTCCATTTGTAGTCCATTTGTAGTCCATTTGTAGTCCAAGTAGTATTGACCAGTCATGTGTGAGTAGCTGGTAAACAATCCATGTGGAGAGGTGAAAAACGATGGCCGAAATGCAATCTCAGAACCCATCAGGTATCGTTTGACAACAATTTAGCTTTGTATTAGCTGCTTTATTTGATTATCTGCATTCATATGAAGATGTATGTTTATAGAAAGAAGCAGAAATGAACAGTGCGCAGAGGAGGAGTCTTGACTCAGATGTCCACTGGCTACACTGGAACTCCCAAAATATTGTCTGTTGACCCCAGAGGAGTATTGTTGTTAGATAAAGAGCCGATTGGTTCCAAGATTGGGGTCAGGGTGGTGTGATGGTTTAACGAATGTCCAACCATGACACTGAAAACCACTGTTTGCGACTAAATAATCAACGTTGGTTTCTTTTCACAATAACAGTGATCGTTTCCTGACCTTAATCAAACTGATTTTGTGCCTAAAGCCAACAAAACCTTAGCCAAAGCTGTGTTACATGAGAGAACACTTTCATTTTTTATTATTTGTACCAATTTTGAAAGGGCACTCACAATTTCTATCTATTGCTCTGTCAGTAGATAGGCTACGGGGGCGGAGAACGGCAGACGTGCTACAAAAGAAATACGCAGCAGCTTCAAAAAAGATGCCAACGCAAAAACTTTCATGAAAATCCAAAACAAATACAACGGTGAAAACGTGCTGCAAATGAAAAAAGAGCTGCAGAAAAAAAAAAACATTGACAGCAAACAGGCTGCAAATACAGAAACAATGCAAAGTCAAAAACACACAAACCCCAAAAACAAATGCAAGAGAACAACGCTGCATATCCAGTCAACACAATGGACGTGCTCCAGGCCTCTGGAGGGAGCGCTAGGCGGAACAGCTTGATTTTAAACATGAGAAAGAAAGACAAAAGAGTGTGTTTGTCTTTGAAGTGGGAAGAAAAGTGGAGAAAAAAATATGAAAAGGTACATTTTTATTTTTACATTTGGCCTTTTTCAGTAAATAACAGAGCAACATATTTACATAGCTCCCCCTACAGGCTTGGAGAACTTCTGTTGTGTTGACTGCATATGCAGTGTTGTCAAAGTTGGTGTGTTGTTGACTTTGCATTGTTTCTGTATTTGTAGAGTGTCTGCTGTTTGTATGTGTGCTTTTACTTTCTGCAGCCCATTTTTCCATTTGCAGCACATTTCCTTTGTTGTATTTGTTTTGTATTTTCATGTTTTTGAATTGGCTTTGTTTCAGCAGCGTGTTTCTCCTAATGGAAATGTTTTGGGCCATTATAGTGCTTTTGTTCTTTTCAGCCACTGTAATTGGCACTTATTTGCGTCATTGTGGAAGGAAATTACAAACAAAAACTGTAAAACACCTTTGTTATGTAGAGTAAGGTATTCTTTCGTGGAAGAGATGTTGTCGTAGATTTTTTTTAAAAATGTGATTGTTCATTGCTTTAACAACAAAAACAAAGATCCATTCACCTCTTTTGTTTTCAAGCAGAAGCTCTTAGTGATCCCAAAATCCAGGTGAATAAAATCAAAACAATTTTAGTCAGGAACACTTTAGTCAAAGAAAACTTAATTTGCATTTGCAGTATTATGTTTGGCGGTATGGCTCTGTTCTTGGGCCTCTCTGCCTTTCCTCAGGCCTACGCAGAAAACCTCTTCCACGCGCCTAAGTGGAAAGCCTGAGGCAGAGAGAGGACACCTCCCTGCCCTTCCATGCGCCTACATGGAAAGCCTAAGGCAGGGAGAGCAGCAGCAAAGACCCCCCCAGGAACAGAACAGAGCAGCATCAATGACAAACAGAAATGACACTGATAAGTCAGACACGACATGAAAAGGAGGAGCTGGGGTGGAGGTGGGTTGCAAAGCGGCTTGCAGAGGAAGCAGCAACAGTAGGCAGGCCAGAGCAGTTTAAATAGGGCGCCCTGAATGATATTTGCCAATTGGGTGCATAGAAAGGAATCATGTGATCTATCAGCTGACTGCCTTCATCAATCAGCTGCTCCATCAGTTGATTGGACTGTTTGAGATCAGCTGATGTAGCTGGGATGTGAGCTGAGCTTGACACAGTGTCCTGCCTGAACTAATGCTATGCTCAGTTTACATGTCTAGAGAAGCAAGAGGAGAGGAAAGTATGTTTTCTAACATTTATGAAAAAATCCGGAGTACCTTTGTTTGTTTCTTGAATGTATCGTAAAACCCACCCTGTGAGCACTCGACTGGTCTTTAATCCTTTAAAGAAATTCCCTCACAGAGTCCGTTCTTTTCTCACTCTGGGCTAGAGACGTCTCTTTACTGAACAAAAGACACGTGAACCAGCCTGTCTGATTCCCTCCTCCCTCTGTTTCCTCAGCTAATGGTGGTCCGACGTTCACCATTGGGAAGTCAGTGTGGCTGCTGTGGGGCATTGTCTTCAACAATTCGGTCCCCATTGAAAACCCCAAAGGAACAACCAGTAAGATCATGGTCCTGGTCTGGGCCTTCTTTGCTGTCATCTTCCTGGCCTCGTACACTGCCAACCTGGCTGCCTTCATGATTCAGGAGCAATATATCGACACCGTGTCCGGACTCTCTGACAAGAAGGTAAGAGACTGAATAAACAACACTCGGAATAATAACCTCAGAGTGATTATGAGGCGGGACGGTCACTGAAAGTCCACGCAGACATACAGAAAGCAGGCTGTTTTTTGTGGAGCTCTGAGATATGGAGCGAACGCCGTCTCTGTGTTTAAACCAACTACATCATCTCGTCTTTCCTCTGTTCATCACTCTGCATCGACTAACAAACCATGAACGGAAGAGAGACAAAAGACTCGCCCAAAGCCTTCAAGATGAAGTCAAATAAAAGGACTTTGTTGTGAATGTCTCTGTCCCTTTCCTATCAGTGGGGAGCCCAGTGGCATGAATGACTAATCAATTACCGCCTTCTGTCAATACAGATGGTGTCTGAGTCTCCACTTGTCCTGTCAGTATTTCGGTCTGTCTATCAATATTCCCCCTGTGCCGTCTCCATCTCTTGACTCGCTCACACTGTTAAAACAAGATCGCAAAATGTCAGGCGATTAAAAAACAGTCAAGCCACAGAGGAAAAACAACACCTACAGACTCTCTCTACCACTTAAATATGTCACACACACACACACACACACACACACACACACACTAAACCTGGAAACGGGGCCTCAGAGGAGCTTTACAAGAAAGCATTTTATTCTTCACAGATAGCGAAAACGACTCCCCGGCAGGGATCAGCAGCGCCACCTCAGTGATCTATGGTTATATTAGCTGACTATATTAACTTTATGCAGATGTATTTTGTCCCACAGCACGAGGGACTTATATAAATTACCCTGCACAACACAACCTCAGCTGCCCCTTAATTCTGAGAACCTACACGACAGGGGATTAAGGCGGGTTTAGGTCGTAGGCTGGCTGGGTTCACATCTGGCAGGTTTAAGGGATAAGGCAAATTCTATATTTTTTCTCATTGTCGATAAATGCCATTAAAAAGACAAAAATCAATGTGTTAGTCCGTTTCTCAATATTCAAAGTCTTGATCGAAAAACAGAACTGTAGAAAACCATCACAAACCTCATGAGCATATCCATGAGGGACCTGAGGATATTTAGAACCTGATTTGAATTTACCAGAGGATAATCAGACCTAATTCAAAATGCGGTCGAACCAAACAGACCCAAATAAAGAAAGAATGAAAACACCAGCAGCATAAAACATCATCAATTAATGAGCAGCTTCTGTTGAAACATGTCGTTTTGGCAGTGCTTTATTTTGTCAGACTGTAGGGGTGAGAATCATCAGAGGATCCACGATACGATATTATCATGATATTACAATATTATTGCCATTTTGAATATGTCAGGATATGCTGAGTATTGCGATAAAATATACTGTGATTTATTACCTTTTTTAAACTATAAATTATGTCCCCAAAGGAAAACTTGGTCAGCATCTGTTTTATCCAATAAGATAAAGTTTTCAGTCTGTTCATTTCACCTCAGCCATTTTGTTTTAGCAAAATGCATATAGTGGACTGAAAAAGCAATTGATTATATTATTATAGTAGACTATCCTAACTTTTAATTTGTATTTACCATATTAATATCTATCAATCTAATGATAAAAAAATCAATCTTTGGCACTGTGTGACGATGCGATATCTCCACCATAAAATATCGTGATACTGTGCTGTATTGATTTTTCCCCCACCCTTACCAGACTGTATGGTAGGAACTGTCATGCGGGACAGTAGGACTTTTAAACCCACGTAAATATTCAATTATTTTTAATGATGTGGACAGATTTCGCATTTGGCATGTTTACCAGACTCTCTAGGGTTTAGCAAGCCCCGAAGAACATCGCTGGGCATTGAGGACAATTTTCATAGTGGCCAAATCGTGGAAATAAAACTTCCAGATCCGTCACATAATGCTGCTGGGCCCAAAAAGACTTTTTCCCATAGACCTGCATTGTGAAAGAGATGTCTGTCAATCAGTGGATACATTTTTTAAAGAGTCTCAACCCCCACAAAATGACTCGTTTCACTGTCGTGATTTGATCCATTCGGTCCAATAACATTTCAGAAGTCTCTGAGAGTCAGTGGCTCTCCACGACTCGGAATTATGTCAGTCAGATCAGATTTACTAACAAACCATGAACTGAAGAGAGACAAAAGACTCGCCCAAAGCCTTCAAGATCAAGGCAAGTAAAAGGACTTTTACAAACACAGTTCATCTGCACACACTGTGATGCCACACAGCTGGTTCAATATCAGCAAAGTTTCCCTTTATATTCATTGTCTTCTGTGTGGATCAGCAGTGATGTGGTGGTTCACTTTTACACTGTGATCTGTAGCCTATAGTTGGGCTTTAGCTTCTAACTATCTTCTAACTGTCTTTTTAACCTGTTGTTGCTGCTGAGTCAGTTTGACATCCTGGATATATCCTTCAAACACAGACTGTAGACCCCTCTGTCTGCTTCTCTCTGGAATCACTGTTTCATTTTTCCAAAAATATGATAATATTTCTTCAGGGAGTGCAGTTAGTTACAGTGTGGGCTCCATGCTTTCTGCAACAGCTTGTTGGACCATCACAAAGAGGCTTAGCGAAAGACTTTTAATCAGAAGAGTGTCAAATGACCTCTATATTTTTCTAGTAGCCTCAAATTACATTGTACTTTCCAAAAATTATCCAGAAAATATGGACCTGTAAAATAAAATGTTACCTCATTCTTCCTAAACCTCACAGTTCCTCAAACTGGCGTCAAATCTGTATTTGTTAAGGCACTATTTTCAGTGGACTGATACACATTTAATGCATCTCCCATGCCTGCATGTTTGAGATCTCTCCTTGTTCCAACACAGCTGATACAAATGACGAGCTCGTTATGAACTCCTGAAGCTGCCTGATAACGAGCTGATCATTTAAATCAGCTGTGTTGGAGCAGAGAGAGATCTTTAACATGCAGGACAAAAGGTTTGGGAGACGCTCTGCTGTGTTTCAGATTTAAAAGAACCTGTCCATCACAAGGCAAATGGGAATATGTCTTTTGACGTGGCTCACAAGTAAAACACATGCTACACAGAGTAAAAACACACATGACTGAAATAAGCGGATTGTGTTTACTTGATGTGTCTAACTCAGACTGCTGAAGAATTGTCAGAGCTCATGATTTAATAGCTGAAGAAGACCTCAGGAGACTTCGATGGATCACACACAGTACTTAATGAGGACTCGGTTGAGGGGAATCACAGCTCAACATACAGAGTGTAACACTGTGTCGGCTTTCCAGAGATTCTGAGGATGTCCTTGCCCAATTCTTGCATTTAACCTAAACAGTATTCCCTTGCAAGATACTCCACGTCCCCAAATAAGGTTATTCTGTGCTGATCTATGGCTATGTGAAGATTCTATAACTTTAAACAACAAGCACGCTCACCTGGCTCACTCTAAATCATCTCGACTGTTTGTTACAAAGTGCACATATCTAAAAGGAGGTTCTCGTCTGTTGAGCCCGGGCACAGGGCAGTCTCCTTGTCCCTTAACCTTGGGAGCAATGACAACAGAGCCAGCTAGGCACCCTTATCTGGGCAGCTGTACTCCCTTCACCACATATGGGAGACAATCGATGGAGTGCGTTCATAACAAAGGTCATGTAGCCTCTTTTAGGCCTTCTGTTGACCTGACAGTTGCCTCAAGTTTAACTATCGTGGAACACCAGCTGTGAGCCGGTCGAGCTGGGATGTCGAAGCTTTGCAGGCCGGTCCCTCTGCAGAGTCCTCACAGAGCTGGGGACAGTGGGGCTGGCTAAGAAGAGGGCCATCAAGAATATCATCAGTGCCACAGGAGGGGGACCCCATGGTCAACTGCTGCTGGGATGCAAGCCGAGGACTGAGGGTGTCTGATGTTTGAAGAGACCCGAAACACCCAATGACCCCGGGAGACATCACTGACGATGCATCCCAGGGCATCCACTGGATGTTTTCTATAAGCAGTTAGGGATTGCTTTAATGCTTAAAACTGAGTTGGCAGCTCGATGGTAAACACCGAATTTTATGACAACATTGACGAAGAAACTGTATTAAAACATGGAGCAGTTATTGCTGATACTAGTTCAGATCGGTTTAAAATCAGTGTAAAATCAATAAAAGCACAATTAAAAATGAAACACACACACACACACCAGGAATTAGTAAATTAACATTAAGGTGTCATTAGCAGGTTAGAAGAATATTTACGAGTAAAATAAACTGTCGTAGAACATTTACTCAGAATTAAGCCCCGTTTCCACCAAACACTTTCAGTATGGTACCTTTGGAACCAACAGTAACCCTTCAGACATGGTACCTAGACCCTAGAGTTTCCACTGCAAACAGTACTCTTAAATGTGGGCGGGGTTGTTGTCACTCACTGCTCCGTCCAGCACTCACTGTGTTTCCTCATTAGCGGTGACACAGATGGAAGTCTGCACCTCGTTTATCGTCCACAGAACACGGTCCACAGAACCGACATTTTCAGAACAAAATAAAACAGGCTGCAGTGAGAGTCTCTCTCCATGGGATATTTAAAAATAGCAGGTTTGTGCATTTAGTCCTTCTCAGGCGAGCTCAGGGGTTTAGTGTTGCTGGAGCCCACAGGAACAATGACTCCACGATGCTTTTTTTTCTCCAAGTGAGGATTGGGATAAATGCAGTTCCGGTTGAAATTAATATACATAAGCACTTGCAGATCCACTCATTACTAAAAGTGTATGTCATATAAAAACTAAAGTGAATTTAAGGTGTGTTGATGGATTCACGTCGTCACCTAAAGTGAACGTTCCACCTTAAAAGTTGCCGGCAGTCGGCCCAGTGAATGAAGTTATTTTTTCTCCGACTCCAGCTGCTGTGAGAGGCAGCAAAACATCCTTTCATTTTATAGTTCCAGTTTACTAATAAAACTCTCCACAGTATGAACAGTGGTTACATGAGCCTCAAAACCAGACACAACTCAGCCCTGAGCAGAGTGACCGTCCTCTACTGACCAATCAGACTGCAGTGTTCACAGCTCCACCTTTTAGTACCAGATCTGTGTGCTAGGTACCCCAACAGAGGGGGGACCAAACATGGGGACGGTACAGAACGGTTCATTGGTACCATCCACAACTTTTCACTGTGGAAACAGAAAAGCGTACTGAACTGAACCGTACTGCTTGGTGAGGCTTTAGTTAACCTTGAAGGCATTTTTATGCACAACAAGGACTGTATTTTTTGTTCCCCATCACTTGACATTGCTTGCGTTAAGAATGTCTTTGCTGCCAGTATACACAGGCTAAACAAGTACAACTAATAATACTCTTAACATACATGTGAGCATTGTGTTTAGAGAGATTTTAAAAAATGAGGCCCTATTCTTTAATTTCTAATCTTCCCTCTGGGCTTTTGTTCGAACAGCTGATTCTAAAAAAATGCAGCTCAGCTGAACCCACTGCAGTCGCAGCTGAGGAGCGATTGTATTAACACACACACACACACACCCACTCACTCTGTCACATTCTGATTGGCCCATTCATTTGCGCTCGGCTCTAAAGGTCAATGGCGTAACGTAAGATGAATAGATGATTCCTGTTTACAGTGGTTTCTGCCTCAGCCTGCATTAATGCGTCAGCTGGTGAGATGTGAACATCGATCGGCTACAGATTGAGCTGGATTAGGATCATGTGTGGGCAGCGGGCTGATTCAAACTGTGTTGACTGATATCAGATTGAATCTAATTGAGGTGAGCTGAATGGTATCCTGCCCCATTCAGACAGCATCGAGTCTGACTGCTGATTAAATCACTCTGACTGAAATGGATTTCATTTAACTGAGTAGTCCCTCGTCCTCTCTACTCCTCTCCACCTCATCTCTTCTGCCCCCCTTTTTTTTGCTCTTCTGTCTTTTTCTCCTTTTCTTTTACTTTCCTCTCCTCTTTTCCTACTTCCTTTCCTCTGCTCTCTGCTCCTCCTCTTTCTCTACTCTTCCTTTCTCCTCTCATCTTTGCTTTCCATTTGTTTCTCCTCCTTTCCTCATTTCCTTTCTTTTCCTTTCCTCATTACCTTTCCTTTCTTTGCTCTTCTGTTACCCCCTTTTGTCCTCTCATTTCCTTTCCTTTGTTTCCCCTCTATTCTCTCATCCTCATCCTCACCTCTTCTTACCTTTCCATTCATTTATTCCACTTTCCTTTTCTCTCCATTTATTTCCTTTCCTCTCTTCTTTTCTCATTTCCTTTCCCCTCTATTTTTCTCTTCAACTTTTTTTTGTTTCCTCTTTCCTCCTTCCTTTTCTTGTCCTTTCTTTTCTTCTTTTCTCCTCTTGCTTTTTCCTTCTGGTCTTCCCCTCTTTCCTCACCCCCCTGTTTCTCCTCTCCTCTCATTTCCTTTCTTTTCCTCTCCTCTTTGCACCTTTTATTTCCTCCTCTTTTTCCTTTTTTCTTTTGTTTCCTTTCCTTTCTTTCCTTCTTTTCTCATCTTTTCCTTTCCCCTCTCATCTTTGCTTTGCATTTTATCTCACCCTTTCCTCTGCTTTTCTTTTCTTTGCTTTTACTTTCACCTCTCTTTTCTCATTTCCTTTCCTCTCCTCTTTGCTCCTCTTTTATTTCCTTTCTTCTTTTTATCCTCTCGTTTCCTTCCCTTTCTTCCCCTCTTTTCTCATCTCATCCTCTCCCCTCTTCTCTAAGCATTCCATTAATTTCTCCTACTTTCCTTTCCTCTCCTTTTATTCCCTTTCTTTTCTCTGTTCTCGTCTCCCTCTTTTCCCTCTTTCCCCCTCTTTTCTTCCCCTCGCCCCCCTTCATCTCCTTCTTTCTACTCTCCTCTTTTCTTTCCTCCCCTCTTTTCTCATCTCTTTCTTTGTCGTCTCCTGTTTCCTTTCATCGTTCCCCCTATTTTCCTGTCCTCCAATTTCCTTTCCTTTCCTTTCCTTCTCTCTTTTCTTATCTCATCTTTTCTTACTTCCTTTCCTTCCCCCCCTCTTTTCTGATCTATTTCTTCTTCCATCTCTCCTCTTGCCTCTCCTCTCCTTTTCTCTTTTCTTCTTTCCTCTCCCCACTTTCCTTTCCTTTCCTTTCCTTTCCTTTCTTCCCCTTTTTTTCTCCATCTCCTCCTTTGTCCTCTCCTCTTTCCCTTCATTATTTTCCCCTTCTGTCCTGTCCTTCCATTTCCTTTCCTTTCCTCCTTCCTTTTCTCATCTCTTTTCTTGTTTCCTTTACTTTCCTGTACTCTTTACTCTACTTTTTTCCTCCTTCCTCTCCTCTTTTCTTTCTTTCTCCCCTTCCTTGTCTCTCATTGTTTCTCCTTCTTTCCTACCCTCCTCTCTTTTCTCATCTCCTCTTTTCTCCTTTTATCTGTCTTTCCTTTCCTCTCATTTTCTGCTTTCTCCTCCTGTCCTGTTTCCTTTCATTTCCTCTCTTCTCATCCCTTCTCTTTTCTCTTTGTCTCTTTCCTTTTCTTTCATTTTTTCTCCTCCTTTCCTTTTATTTCCTTCTCTTCTCTCTCCTTTTATCCTTCCCCTTTTGCTTTCCTGTCCTCTTTCTGATTTTCGTTCTCCTCTTTCTCTTCCTTTCCTTTTACTATCTCCTCTCCTTTTTCCTCTGTCTTTTGTTCCTTTCTCTCTCTTCTATCATTTACTTCCCTCCCTCTCTTCCACCGTCTCCCCTTTCTTCCTGCCACCGTCTCCTTACTCTCCTTTCATTACTTTACCTTTCTCTCTTCATTCCCTCGTTCCCTCCTCCTCATATCCTTACTTTCTTCTATTCTTTCCCTCTCTCCTTTTGAAAATCTCCTTCCTCCCTCTTTTCTTTCTTTGTTTTTCTTCTTCTCCCCCACCTCTTCTCTTCTCAACACCTCCCATCTATCTCATCCCTCCTTCTCTCTGTCGTCTCCTCCTCTCTCCCATCTTCCCCTATTCTGCTCTCGCTCCCTTCAGTCTCTTTCCTCTCCTTCCATTATATCCTTACTCCCTTCTCTCCCCCTCCCTCCTTCCCCACGCCAACCCTCTCCTTCTCTTACTTCCCTCTGTTCCCTCGTCTCCCTCTCCTCATCTCTCATATCTTCTCCTCCTTCTCCCTTCCCTCTCATCCTCTGTCTCCCTACAGTTCCAGAAACCACAGGAGCATTACCCTCCTTTCCGCTTCGGGACGGTCCCAAACGGGAGCACGGAGAGGAACATCCGCAGCAATTACCCCGACATGCACACACACATGATGAAGTACAACCAGAAGGGGGTGGAAGAAGCTCTAGAAAGCCTCAAAACCGGGTAAAGTTTCTCTGACATCTTAACGACATTACACAACGAGATAAGAGGTTATATTTAACTGGTGCATGAGACGCCACGGTAACGATGATCATAATTTGGGTGATACAGCAGAGATTTGAAGCTCTTTGTGTCGTAGTACCTATTTGTGTTTTAGGCCGATGTGACGCGTGTATTTTTAGATGAAAGGTGCAGCTTACTTTGTTTTAAAAGTGCTGTCAAACATCCAAACTTCGCCAAGAACAAACTCAAAACACTTGAAGTGATTTTGCACATTTGAAGCCCATTAAATACAAACTATGTGCTTTTTATTTTTAATACCCATCAGTGTGAGCATTTTGTCACCTTTAATTTTAGCAATGCTAGCAGCATGGCTCTCAGGTGTCAGCCCGTTGGTCCAGACTTAAAACATCTCAACAGCTATTAAAATGATACCATAAAATTTAATAAAGACATTCAGAATCACCAGAGAATGATCCTTAGGACTTTGGTTATCACCTGATATTTATTTTAGCACCACCAGCAGGTCAAAGCTTTAATTTTTCATGTAACCATTGAAATATCTCTACATATACGAGATGGATTGTCATTAAATTTGGTAAAGATATTCATGATCACCAGAGGATGAATCCTATGGACTGTTTGTGATACCAGAGGTTGCATTAAACTCTCTTATTATCCATCATTTTGACAGACAGGGTTCAAAAAATTCATACTTATCATAATTACCTGTCATTTTAATTTAAAATTTTTAATGATGATGAGACTTATGTAGTAGGATTTCATTTTCAGTCATTCATTTTAATTTTTTAGAATAGTTAATATACAATACAGGCTTATCGATTATGCTTGTATAAAGATATGGAGAAAAAAGATGGACAGAGATACTAGTCACGTTTCCATTACCCCTAGAAATGCGCAAAACCTAAATATCGCAATAAAAAACTGGTAATGGAAACACCTATATTTCGAAAAACCTCTCAAATATCGCTAAAACATTTTTACGCTCTCATGAGGTGGTTTTTCAGATGTGTCAATATAAAAGTGTATCGCAAAAGTGTAATGGAAACACTTTCTTCACATTTACACATCACCGGGGTCAACGGACATGACGTAGGGGGGTCACGCAACCAGTTCATTTCGAGGAAGATGGCGCGGTATATGTGGACAGAGGAGGAGTTATTATTAACAGTTATTCGTGATAAAAATGTCACAGTTATCTTGGATAGCAAACAACAAAGAAATTCGGAATGATCAGTGTCCCGAGACGCATAACGCTTTCAGCCATCTTCCTGAAAGTCGAGTCTTGCGGGACGGACGAGAATTTACTAGAATTACGGCTAGTTCGCAAAACACCGTTCAATGGAACAACCTGCAAGTAGCATTTGAACTTTGTCGAAATTTCAGAAATATCACTTTTATTTTGCGAACAACTGTAATGGAAACACAACTAGTGACTATGTTCTCTTTTCAGTAATAGTTATCGGTATTACTTGCTTATCCTTCATCTTCCACTGCATCAGTCCCTCTTTTCCACAATTATTTGGCTTAAAGAAACTTCAGACACTCTGCTGCCGTGACATTTTGCAATGGTATGTAGCAATATAGCCTATCAATACAAAGACTAAGGCCAGGTAGACACAATGAGGACATGCATGTGAGCTCAACGACAAGACCAGGTAATAGCTGATTAATTTGCACACACCACCAACTGCACAGGGGTGTGAAATACTTAAAGTTACAGTAGATCACCCAGTGTGCTGATTTGCCTTCACATTTTTCCGTCATTGTTTAAAAATTCTGTTAAGAAAGGAAAATATTTCGTTAACGCAACCTCTGGGTGATTCCCTGACTTTTAATCTAAACGCCACCGGCAGGTCAAAGTTTCCACTTTTCACATATCCATTAATAAATCTCAACATCGACAAGTTGGATGGGCAAAAAGTTTGGTAGAGACATTCATGGTCCCCAGAGCGCAACAAGCAGGTTAAATTTTAAATTTGACTAAGGACATTCCCATCAGCCTCAACTGTATTTTGTGTTTAGTGCTTATTAGCAAATGTTAGCATGCTAGCATTCTAAACTACAATCGTGAACAACCCTCACAGAGCTTTTGTTTGTCGAAGTCACATAACCATTGACTCACCAGGGACTTTTTCCAAAACTCTCTCTGGTTTGGAGTCAAGAGTCTCTGCTCATGACTGACACCGTCACATGCAACTTAAACTACACATTTCTGAAAGAAGCTGACTAAATGTTCACTGTGATGGATCACCAATCTCAAGCAAGTTTCATGTGTCTGTAAACTGACTGACTCAAATGAACTTCATGCAATAGCAGCCTGCAAGGTAGCAAAACCTAAAAAACTATGCTGCATCACGTTCTCATTCGCAGGCTGTGAAATACCAGTGCTTTGTCATGCCCTTCAGTGTCTGATAGTGACGCACAGGGTACCCTTTAGCGTGTCTGTGTGAAACACAGCTAAAAAAACATTGTAACAAGTGATGTATGTTTTGAAACAGTCGCAGTTAGGATAAGTCAACAAATCTTTTCGGTTAGGTTTAGAAAAAAGATTGTGTTTTGGGTTAAAATAAGTACAAGTGTCACGTAAAGTGACGTAAATGTGTCATGTAGCTGACATCTGTACATGACGACTAAAACGTTACATTGAAACAACATTGACTTTGCGTTTTAAACAGTACACGGACTGCGACCTCCTACAAGTCAGGCTTTGTTTGACCGATCCACCTCCCGTCCTGCCTGCTATACAGAGACTTTCCCGCTCTTTATACTACATCAGTTACTCTCAGCGTCACTTATTGCCATGGATGGGTTTACATTGGAGTTAGCTGAAAGCCTGATGCGTCTCATAAAGACGCTAAAGGGTGCCTTTGGTATCGATATCACACGCTTGAGGGACTGGACAAACAGTGTTGGAAATTAGCACCAGCCACTGCTAGCTGCTGGTTCTTCACTCACTGGCCAAAAAAACGATTGTGATCAATTGAGTGGCTGGCTGATTAGGAATCCATCAGCCACAGTGGCAGGTGGACCAAAAAGTTCATTTCCAACCCTGCTGACAAACTGTTGGTAGTTGAAGACCTGGTAATGAGAACAGGGTGAGCTATGGTATGCTTTTGCAAGTGGGCAGCAGCAATATAAAGCGTACAGTATTTCTGTTTAATGGGCTTAAATATGCAGAACCACTGACACTGCAGGATCCTATCAGACACAGAGACGTAACTACAGTTCTAATTTGTATGTAAGAAGTTATTAAACTTCGTACGAGCCAAACATTCTCTCAGACAAAGACGATATGTTTGCATGCAGAAAGCTGGACGCCTTCATCTACGACGCTGCTGTTTTGAACTACATGGCGGGGAAGGATGAGGGCTGCAAGCTGGTGACCATCGGCAGCGGGAAGGTGTTTGCCACCACGGGATACGGCATCGCTCTGCAGAAGGACTCCCGCTGGAAACGGCCTATTGACCTGGCACTGCTGCAGTTCTTAGGAGACGGTGATACAAACCTTACATGATACAATACACAACCTGTGTCTGCACACACACACACACACTCTTACTGTACGCCTTTCTGCGTTTTATCTGTTTGGGTTTATTTCTGTCTGACTGGCATGCTGTATGTGAACGGGAGAACTGGCGTCAGTCCAGTTCAGTGTGTGCTGTATCAGCAGGGAAGTGGGCTTACAGGGAAGAGTTAATATCCTGCAGAACCGCAGGGAGTGTTAGGGATATGATTATCTCCATTACACACTCACTCGAACACACACTCACACACACACACACACACACATATCCTTCCTACCTATATACACACAAACACACTCACCATGACGGCCGCCGGTGTGGAATTAATATCCTCCCTCCTCTGAGAGCTTAAGAGCACCCCACACATACACACACTTGCACTCTCTCTGAGCTTTCCATGATGATATAAGAAGTGGTGTGTTTATGGTCAACATAAGCTAACTGAGAGATAAAATGGGCCGTGCTCCCTGGAGGCTACTGGGGAGGACGCAGCTCAAGAGGTGGCCACCTGTTCACAGGCCTGGAGGAGTAGTTTATGTGGTAATAGTAGCAAATGGAGATGTGCTACTGTAAATACATCTCATTCAAAAGGTGCTTTGTTGGCATGTTGAGATGCTTTTACACCGCTAAAGCATGAGGGAGACAAAATTGTTGTGTGCGGCCAGAAAGAATATGAAGGCTGATATGATATGACAACCTGAAAACACCACGTTTTGATGCTGCACCGTTTGATTACATGGGAGTGCTGTGTACACTGTCACCATCATTTTTACACATTTCCCCACACGTCAGCATATTGGGTGTATTTGAAAGCTCTGGAATCGTTTGACTGGGTTTAAAGGAATACTTCACTTCCTGTATGACTATATTGGTCATTTAGGACAACAGATTATGGCTCAGTCCAGCAGCTGCATCTCAGCCTCTGCTGGACAGAGCCATGATCTGTTTGGAAGCCCATACCAAGGAAAACAAGCGCACATATGCGGATAAAAACCATCAGTTAGCATCACTTTATATGTGTTTTTTAATCTGGTGGAAGGATTTTTCCGTCAAAGTTGAAACAGCAAAGATATGGTGGGTTATAGTGTGATATCCTGTGCCCGCCACATTGACTCCAGCAGAACTGACACCTAAGTCTGGCTCCTTGAACGCTGTCACTGTCCTTCTTTTATATCTTCCTTGATGAAATCAAGTCCTGGGCCAGAAGTGGTTCCAGTCTGATGCCAGAAACTACAACACAGATATGAAGGCCAGATGTCCAATAACAGACATTCAGACACTTTCTAAGGATGCTTTCACACCTGCCCTGTTTGGTTCGGTTCTATCAAAATCAAGCTCGTTCACCCCCTGAGTGTGGTTCATTTTGGCAGGTGTGAACACAGCAATCACACTCAGGTGTGCACCAAAACAACCAGACTAAGACCTTCTTGAAGAGGTGGTCTCAGTCTGGTTACAAACAAACTCTGGTGCGGTTGGTTTGTGGTGAGAACGTGTTCCGACCTGGATCTGAACCAACTGCAGTCACACGACACATTGTTTGGGTTAAACATAAGCATGTTACAGTCCTGGAGGATTATTAATGTGCGCCTCCTCCTGTACTGCCTTAATATGCACATTCAGCACATCCAATGCATCAAAACATTGTTTTCTAGTTGGAGCCGCGCCTCGTTTTCAAACTGTATGCTTTGACTCAAATGAACAATGACAGCAATATAGTCCACGATGAGCAGCGCTAAAATCAACCTGCGTAGTTGTCCCTCCATTGTGACATTAGAAAGTGTCACATTTATCTTGCAAGTGTACTCTTCTTCAACGTTTGTTTACTTCCTGGATTTTTCCCACATGGAAATTCTGACCAATCAAGAGCAGCTTTCTCACACAAGGCATTTGATCTGGTCCGCTTGTAAATGCTGCCGTGAGAACACGAACCAACTCTAGGCAATTATGTGACTCTGTAACAACATTAGTCCCTGATTCAGACCAAAGGAGACAACTCTAGGTCTGAAAGCACCCTTAAAAACCAGAAAATATAGATTATATTATCACTATCGCTTTTTTTTTTTTTTTTTATATATATATATATATAAAAAAGCGTTTACGCTATTTTAGTATATCTTCTTTGACGTTATATTCCTGTCCCATTTTTTTAAGAGCCAAAAGTCCTTAACCATACGGGGCTTTTTTCCAGTCAGGTGACCTGGTATAAAGAGCGACAAAGTCCAGTTAACTAGAGAGTCATGGAGGTTGAATGAGTAAAGCACAGGGCTGTTAATGAGGAGACCGGGGTTTTTGTCCTGTGTCAGTTAATGTCAGTTCATTCTTTGGTCGTGTAAAGTCGCATCTCAATATTGCTAGGATGCTCAGGAAGGATGGCCAGGTGATGGCTCGGTAACGTGAAGATGTCGGCATGACTATTGAATGTTCAAACTACGGTCATTTAACGTCTCAGCGTGTGCTTATTGTCATGTTTCTTTCTCCTCCTCACTCTGTCGAGTCATCTCACACTCTCTCTTTCTTCCTCCCCTCCTCCCACAAACCTCCATCCCACCAGGTGACACCCAGCGCTTGGAGACAGTGTGGCTGTCGGGCATCTGCCAGAACGAGAAGAACGAAGTGATGAGCAGCAAGCTGGACATCGACAACATGGCGGGCGTCTTCTACATGCTGCTGGTGGCCATGGGCCTCAGCCTGCTGGTCTTTGCCTGGGAACACCTGCTTTACTGGAAACTACGACACTCCCTCCGCAAGTCTCACAAACTTGACTTCCTGTTGGCCATCAGTAGGGTGAGATTTGCAAATTAGTCATTTGATTGATTAGTTGTTGTTGTTGTTTTTTTGTTAAAGTCGGGTAGCTCATGTTTATGGATCCTCGGCTGGTCTGATTGCTGACTCTTTGGTTTATGGAAGTGCGGATGAGAAATTGCATCACTGATTTTTACATTGATTATTTAGTTAAGTGGCTGATTGGCTGGCTGTAATTGGATGAGTTGAGGAACAGCTTGGCTGAGTGATTGAAAGATTGGCTGGTTGATTATTTTGATTCTGTTTGCTTTTTCAGTGCAATGTGCTGTTTTACATGAAGCGGCTTTTATGTGGTAATAAATAAGCACAAATGGTGTTTGCGTGTAATTACACGGCATCATTAGAGGGCCTTGTTAAAATATTAGCTCAAATGTCACTGCATTGTTATTAAGAATGAGAGGGGAGGGGAGAGATAAAAGGACAGAAAAGCAGCACTAATTCTGCTGTTTACTCAGCATTTAACTTTGATTGCTTAATGTTCACTCGCAATTAGCCTGAATCAGTACCCAGTGTGTCGACGCTGTTGTTTGGGAATGTGGTTACTGAGGCAAAAAGCTCTGGCTGAAGTTGCAGCCGGGGAAATGTCTACGGACTCCAGCCTCTGCACTCCTCCGCCGTGTAATTACACCATTGTGCCTGGATTGGGGTTTTATCAGATTAACGGCTAAATGACTATCTGATCATTAATCCGTACGGGGCGGCCCCAAGGGCCAAATTAAATTTGGCTCTTTCAGGATCTCCCAGCCAACTGTAAGCAGAGAGCAGTCATGGGATTTGGCTCTGTGTTTGTCCATGCAGTTAGAGACGGGACTTTAGGCGTGTGTGTGTGTGTGTGTGTGTGTGTGTGTGTGTGTGTGTGTGTGTGTGTGCGTTTATTGGGGCAATCCTCTCAGCTTAAACTGTTTTTCTTTGAGTCCCGGGAGAATGCATAATGAATTTGTGACTAAGTCTTGCCTCAGTGATAAAATGAGATATTAATGAAATCTTTTTTTTTATTTAACTGCCAGTGGGGTTTTTATTAGTTAGGAGGTGGAACGTCACTTTGAGATGCACAAATTGGTTGAAATTTCGTCTGTGAAATTGTCCCCCAAGGAGCGCTAGGTTTATTCAAGGTTAAACAGTTTGTGGCTCACTATTGATTTAATTACAAATAACTTGGTGATTTATACTCCACCTATCTCTTTTATGGGAAGTTAGAACAGTGACAGTGAGTTTTGGCATTAATGACAAAATTTGGTTTTGAAAAAGGAAACACTGGTGCTGAAAAAAAGTTCCACTGAAAAATAAAATACAGGCATTAAAAATTATTTTATTTTAATTTTGTTATTTTTTTGCATTCTGATGTACTGAAGGTCCCAAAAGAGACAGTGGCCCTCATTTATCAATCCAACGTACAAACCAGCGCAAAAATCATTGATTGTGCGATTCATGAAATGTTCTTATCTCTCTGATCATTGTGAAGGAATGATCATGGTGAATGTGGCAGCTCAAATCATTCAAATATCCCACCCCGAAATATATATTGTCAGTTTAGAGGCCCCACCCTGAGAGTTTATGGCGTGGAAAGCTGTAATACATCCAGGAAGAGGAACTTCTCTGAGCTGGAAATGGAAACGCTATCATCCCAGGTCCAGTTTAACAAACTGGCAACCTGAAAAATGGCACCAAAGGAAGTCGGAAAAAGGCAAAATGGAAAGAAATCACTGCTGTGATCTACACCAATCAGCCAAAACATTAAAACCAGTGGTGGGTGAAGTGAGTAACATTGATCATCTTGTTCCAAAGCAATGTTCTGCTGTGACACCTTTGGTCATGACATTCATGTGGATACCACTTGATGCCCTCCACTCACCCAAACACCACTGTAGGCTAAGTAAACCCTCCTCACAGCAACAGTACTCCCTGATGGCAGTGGCCCCCCAGCAGAAATATGAGCCATGCCACACTTCACAAACACCTCAGGAATGGCCTGAGGAACATGACAAGAAGCTCAAGGTGTCGACTCCAAATTCCTCAGATCCCAATCTGATTGAGCATCTTGGGACGCGCTGGTACCTCAGAGGTACCCCCAATCCACGGTGGGGCCTCCCTGTATCGGACATGTCGCTGACATGTCAAGGCATGGACACAGGACTTCTGGAAGGTGTCCTGTGGTGTCTGGCACCAGGGTGCTGGCTTCGGATCATTTGAGACCTGTCAGTTGTGAGGTGGGGTACCAGCACTTCCCAGAATGCTCAATCAGATTGGTGTGTGGGAGATTTAGAGGCAAGGCCAGACAAACTGGGTCTGGGTCTGGAATGCAAAGTATATTAAAATAAAGTAAAATCATTTTTAATGCTTGTGTTTTGTTGTTGGAACTTTTTCGGTGCCAGATTTTACCTTCGATGCCAAAACTTACTGCCACTGTTCTAGCGCTATACTTTTACAACATCTTATTCTCTCTTAATTCTTCGTCACTCTGTTTGATCTCTCAGGGTATCTACAGTTGTTTCAATGGCGTGGAGGATCCTGGGCGTTCCTCTGGTTTGGCCAAACCTGATCTGACCTCCAACTACGCTCAAGCTAACATGCTAAAGATGCTTCGCACTGCCAAGGACCTGGTCTCCACCGCCAATGTTGAGACCTCTCTGGACAACGCCACCAAGACCATAGAGCATTTAAGTCGTCATGGCGGCAGCTTGCCTGTTCGTATCCCGCAAGTCGCCACGGAGGCTGTACCAGGAGGATTTGCTTATGTTACGGAGAACCACTGCTCCCTGACCCCGCCACTGACTGCTGTTACTTCTCTGAAACAGCAGAGGGGTGTGACCAGGCCCACGCCACTGCGCTACACGCTCCCGACTCGCTCCACTTCGTGTCTGTATGACCGGCCACTTCCTGTGTCTAGCCTCAGCAGCCCCCACCTGGCTGTGGGCGAGCCACTCCCTCATCAGCACCCGCATCACTACCAGACGACTGGGAGACTTTACGTAGACACCCATCCTCACTCACCTTTCATCCCCTACACTGATCTCCAACTACCTGACATCTACGCCTCTCACCCACTCTCCTCGCCTCAAAACCAGCACCTCCAAGCGGGTTTCTCCCGACGGAAAAGGAGATCCAAGAGCTTCCAGTGTGAGGATGGGGACGCAGGGCGAACACAGAGGGAGCAGGAAAAGAATGACACAAGTCCTGTCTACATGAGCGAGCTCAAAGCCAACCACCTCCAAGACAACCACATCTCCGCCCCCAGCGTTGACAACATCTACACAGGGGAGGGGATGTGTCCTCGGGTGGAGAACTACAGCTCCTGGCCCCCAGAGGATCTGGTGCTGAGAGGGAGACGCAGGCACCGTCGCCCCTCTTTCCTTAAAGCGACTTGGGGCAGTGAGCAGATGCGCCAGCTGGACGAATCCCAGTCATCCCTGTCCAGCCAATCACCTTCCACCCTGCCGGACCTGTTCCCATGCATTCTTACACCGACCACATCCGCAAAGCCCCACAACCCCGCCCACCTTCGAAACAACCTGTGCCTCCCGCGGAACCAGGCCTACCTCCACATACGGGAGGACCAGAGGAGGCCCAATGGGCGTAAGGGCCAGAGGCTGCGTTACTCCCACTCCACCCACCTCCCCACGTACGGAGAAGCGGTGCGACACGGGGCCGGGTTAGGGCGGGGGATGGTACGCAGAGCCACCAGCTTGCTCAGCAGACAGTACGCCCACTACCTGAACTCATACCCTGGACTACCCCTCTACCACGGCCCCCTGGACCTGCAGCACCACAGCCAGGCCTCCAGTGGCCACCCGAGCCCAGTGTGCCAGCTGCTGGCTTGTGGTGGCGGGAGATGTGGAGGCCAGCGGGCCCTGCTGTACCAGGACAGTGTGTACGGGGCCTATGGGGTCTATCAGGGATCCCAGACTGGATCAGAGGCCCTGGGAGGTCAGGGGGCAGGGGGCCAGCCTGTGGGGAGCCCTTGCGTACTCCGTCCTTGGCGACGGGTGTCAAGTCTGGAGTCTGAGGTGTGATGGGAAAAGAACCTCCTAAGATGGATACTGTGGAGTAACAGAGACTCTATAACATGTCCACTGTGGAGAGGAGGGAGTGGTTAGATTAACGTACGAAGGAGAAATCATGACTTGAAGTAATCATTTATTTTCTATGTGACTGTGTGGTAAAAGATAGAAGTTTGGGTCTGCAGAATTTACAGATGTTTAGGACTTTTTTGATGTATACTACAGTAAGATAAGAAGACTGCACTGTTACCACATTATCCTCGAGAAAGGTGCGGAAAGCTGGGGTGGGCAGGTTTTACTCACTTGCTACTTTCCTACGACAACGCTTGTGTGTTTTCTGTGCTTTAATGTGCACTAAGATTTACAACAGTCCACGGTGTTGGCGCATGGTTAAACTATAACCAGAGTTTTCATGCTGTGTGTGTGTGTTGTGTATATTTTATCGTGGATGGTTGGGATTCAGTCTTGGGTGTAGTAGAGTCGATGAACTGTTTACAGCAGAGGAATAAGGAAGTAGCGGAGGAATAAGGGATTGTCTCTTTAAATACAGCCACCAAAAAAACAAGCAGCCACTGTAGCAAGACTTGTGAAGACAGCTGCGGCGACGTCATGAAGAGTTTAATTCCAAAATTCAGTATTAAACATTTTGACTCCAGACTAGCGAGAATATTATTCACCAGTTACTCAATGGGTTAATTTTGCTTCTCTTCAGTTTACTGCACCGTGCACCACCCTGGAGACAGAACACCGGCTAAAATAAATCCCACTAAAGTGCCATCAGGTCTCTGCTGGTTAGCTAGGCTTGGCTGCTCTGCACCGCGTATCAGCCAGGTTGGGTGGGTAAAGCTCATTTGGCAATTACCGCTAGTAACGCCATCCTGACCCGGCAGAGTTGCCCTGGAAACATTTTGCCCACCCTCCAGTCTCCCCCCAGGTAACTCCGGTGAGTAAGTAGCTCAGTTGACCCTTCATTAAGCCCTGCCCCTTTGTCATGGTCGAGGGGTCTAGAATATGTGTTTGAAGGATATATCCAGGATGTCAAACTCACTCAGCAGCAAAAACATGATAAAGTATAAAGCTATTACTAAAGCTTAACCTACAGATCACAGTGTAAAAGTGAACCACCACATCACTGGCAATCGAGACAGGAAACAATGAAATTAAAGGGAGACTTAGGCTAATTTTCAACCAGCTATGTGTCATCGCAGTGTGTGCAGATGAACCGTATTTGGCTCCCCTTCTGCGAACACACTGCAATGACACAGAGCTGGTTGAATATCACAAAGTCTCCCTGCTTCCCTTCACTGGTTCCTGTACAGCAGGGTCGGTCTTTGTTTCACTGTTATAATCATTACAAAGCAAAAGCAGCATGTGTATACATTCAGTAGGCTATATCTTCAGTAGCTAGCTAGCTAACCCTACACTTTTCAGGGTTTGATTTTGGTTTTGGAACAGGGAAGAAACGTATATCTTTTTCCAACCTCTCCAGGTAACGAGTATCATTAATACACGACGTGCCCCAGGCACAACATTTAGCTCCAAATCCACAAAACCAGCCTGAAAATGAAGGAAATCTGAAATGACTGGAGCACAGCTGTGTTGTTGTCGGACCCTGGTCTGAGCCGGCCTGATGCTACGTTATGATTGGCCAGTCTGAGCTGCCAAACCCCTTTAGCATTGTTAACTTCTGTCAGCTCTGTTAGCTAGTGGTGTTAACATAGTTAATGATGCTAAGGGGGTTTATGGCTCAACATGTAGCCGCTTAACCACCCGGGCTACCTGGAGTAAGACAGGGCTGGCCATGATGTTTCCGCAGTAACGTCATCCCCACCACTGGGACAGTGTTACCAGTTGTAACCGCACTGCTAGCTAGCTCCTAAGCCAAGGCTAACATTAGCCTTGTTAGCTAACCATGGGATGCTAATGCTAATGTTAGCTAACCAATGGAGACCAGAGGGTGGGCAGCGAGCACTGTGTTTCCACGTCAAGCCGGCTAGCTGTGTGGCTAGCAAAACTGTCAGAAAATAAAGTAGGCAAGAAATTTAGATCGCAAATCATGAAAATTTTACCTCTGCTAAATGGATAGTGCTTTGAAATCGACGCTGAAGCTCACTGAGTCAATGGAGCGCCAGATTAAAAGGAAAGGCCTCTTGTATTTTACTGTAGTTTGCTTTACTAGTTAACGTGTGTCGCGCTGTCAAGAGCAAAATTAACCGAAATTGACACCCTTGCTTTCAGACACAGCAGAGCAGCAGTGTTCTAGAAGCAAAATTATAATTTTAGGACATCTGAGAAAGAATTTCATTCAACTCCTTCACAGATTAATAATATTTTGGAGCTAAACCCTTCATGTCGTCATTTAGTGATGAGTCAGAGGAAGCAGACACTTTGTGAAAGCAGTCCATATGAACACAATCTGCAAAATGACGAAAGTATTGGGACAGCACTGACCAGCACTAGGTGTCTTAAACCATGGATTCTTGTTCCTCACTGGGTCTCAGTACGAGGCTGCAGTACAGCACAACATCACACAGGGCCTCACAATAAATAAATTCTGCATCTAAATACTATATCGATATAGAGAAAATGTGTTATTTCAGGCTGGTTATTGTCATATTCATGTATTCTACATATGATAGGAATTTATAGTCACTCTTAAAGTTTTCTAAACACACTTGTAGCACATTTTTCTTTTTGTAAAGCTGTCGCCGATTTACTTAAATATTTGTTATGACTGTATTAACTCTATCGGTTGGCCTATATTAAGATTTTCATCACTTTCTCATTTCCACTCTTTTATATTCCCTCATCATCCCCCCTGTTTTCCCCGTCCCCTCTAACTGTTAAATGATCAAATTTAAATGAGGTAATTGAAAGCTATTCTAGTATCTATATTACCTGGCTCCCTCACCCTGTAATTAATCACTTAGACCAATTAAAGAGCCTTTTTGGATGAACGTGCACGTGTGACTCTTCTTTCTAGAGCCTTCCTCTTTCTGTCCATGCCTATTTTGTAAAGGGAAATTGTATTTTAATGTAAAAATGCTGGTGTTAACCCTTTAAAACCTGGAGCGACATCACTTTCCTTGTGCTGCTTTCAGACGCCTTTCGCAAGTATTTAAACCTTTGAACCCTGAGCCAGTTGGTTAGAAATGTCCCATGAATGGCACCGACAGAAAACAAGACACACACACTAATTAATGAAATTACCGTTAGCCTTGCATTCACAAATTCTTGTTTAAAGAAGAAACAGAAAACTTTTCTACTACCTAGCACACCAGCTCTCTAGCTAACGCTGTCTCCTCATCAGCTCCTTAATCATGGATCAATAGAGACTAGAGATTTTCACCTCAGTTCATTTTAGGACGACGACTCCAAGGAAACGTCTTCTTTGTTTAGATTAACATTTTGACGTCGAAACAGACAACTTTTCTGCTAACTTAGCTAGCATGCTAGCTGGACTTAGAAACAAACAACTATAATTCATTGTTCGTTAAATGTGCTATCATTTAAACTAAGAACACATTTTCTCCTGGCGGTCCTTCTAAAATGAGCAGTGGTTGAAGTTACTATATTCCGTTAGTTTGGCGGGCATCTCACCTAGGTGACATGCTATCCACCACCTTCTCCACCTCCAGGTGACAGCTCATATAATTTGTCACTTTAGAAACATTGTTCTGAAGTGCACAAATGTAACGTATTTGTGGTTTCTACAAACGTATAACGCCAACATTTTCTTGTGGCGACTATGCTGTAATCAAAGCCTCGTCCTCTGATCTTGTCATATGGAGGTCAGTCATCTGCCGCAGCATCCTGGAGGAATATCCGTCTGGCGTTTGGGTCACATGTCAGCTGCTGACTGACACAAATACACAGCAAAGAGACTGAACCAAACACGTTATTCTGTTGCCTCAATTCTTCTGTCACAACTCTGAACTTTTAACAAGGCTCTCTGTCAGGTTTGGTGAACCTGACGGCGTGGCAGTCATGACACATCTTAAATCTTCCGTCAGCCCTCAGCTGAAGCAAGTTCACGTAAAGATAAGCTCAAGGTGACCTGTTGCCATGGCAATTACTCTCTCTCTATGCTGTTGTCATGACGAGATAAGACTCCATTCAGGAGGCCAGATGAGTAATGTAGGAGAGTCCAAACATCGAGCGCTTTGATTTTTCCATTACTCTCTGCTTTGTTACTGGAGCATTGCCTCAGATTGGACCATAATATTGATTTAATCCTCTGCTCTGCGACTGATCCCATATTTTTTGAGTTCAAGGTAATTGGACTTCTTTTCATCGCTGAAGAGCAGAGAGGGGCTCAGCGTGCCTCTGTAATTAAGACATGGTTGTTGGCCCAACATGAAGCCTGGATTTACTCAGGTACAGATGGATTTTTGATCTTTTTTTTGTACAAATAGTGTGTGAGTGTGTGTCTGGAGGGAAGGAAAGTATAGTTAGAAGGAGCTGTCTCAGTCTAACTTACAAAATGGTTTCTTTTAACGGGTCATCATTATTGACATTTTCTGCTTTAAGTGTTCAGAAACAAAGAATGAACATAATGTTTTTACGCCTCCTATTTACAGAGAGTCATAGTTAACGATGACAAACCCTCCTGAAAGGTTAGGAGAACAACTGAAAGTGATATTAAACTCAACTCTGTATTTTTGTAACACATTCATTTCCAGAGAGTTACTTCCTCAAGCGAGGGAGTTCAAGTATCTCGGGGTCTTGTTCACGAGAGAGGGTAGAATGGAGCGTGAGATGGATTGGCGGTTTGGTGTGGGATGTGGGCGCTGGGCCAGTCTGTCGTGGTGAAGAGGGAGCTGAGCGGGAAGGCGAAGCTTTCGATTTACTGGTCCATCTATGTCCCAACCCTCACCTATGGTCATGAGCTCTGGGTAGTGACTGAAAGAATGAGGTTGCGGATACAAGTAGCTGAAATGAATTTCCTCTGTGGGGTGTCTGGGCTCAGCCTTAGAGATAGGGTAAGGAGCTCGGACATCCGGAGGGAGCTCGGAGTAGAGCTGCTGCTCCTTCACATCGAAAGGGGTCAGTTGAGGTGGTTCAGGCATCTGATCAGGATCCTCCTGGGCGCCTCCTGTTAGAGGTGTTTCAGGCACGTCCCACTGGTAGGAGGCCCCGGGGCAGACCCAGAACACTCTGGAGGGATTACATATCTCATCTGGCCTGGGAAGGCCTTGGGGTCCTCCAGGAGGAGCTGGGAAGCGTTGTTGGAGAGAGGGATGTCTGGGGTGCTTTGCTTGGCCTGCTGCCCCCGAGACCGGAAATGGATGGATGGAGGTTGTGTTTTCAAAATGCTGATTTAACAGCAGGCTGCAAAACAAAGCGGTCCTTTGTTCATATATATCCTTCTCACTGTGACTAGTCGTTAGAGGTTATTATGAAGTTTTTCTAAAACTAAATTTAGGTGACACGCGTACCTTAATTTCTCTTCATATCAAAGGTCTTGTGAAAGGATATATAAGCTGAGACTGCTGGGTCCTTTCTTTGTAGATATTCAAAATGTACTGGGTAAAAAATACAACATAATTTAGTTCTAGGTCTCCTCTAAACATCTGTACTTGTGCTTAAACGTACCTGTAAGTGTTTCCTTGGTTGTACAAAATATTTACGCGGGCTGTAATCTGAAGCTTTACCAAGTGTTGACAGTGGAAGTCGGAGGCTATTTTGCAGGTTAAATATAAATGTGTCATTGTTATACTGATAACAGTGACATGGAGGAGGATGCATTCATGAACTGAACATTTGAACGTTTCACCTCTCCATTACACACTAATCATACCAAAGAGCTCATTCATGATGTTCCAGGGGAGAACAGGAAGTCATTCATTTCAACTGCCATCAGACTGTAAACACCTACAATACAGAGACAGCTGGGGCTCTTTGTCCAAGTGTCACATTTAACTGTTTATGTCTGTGTAACTGCCAGTTTTTAATCCATCTACAATTCTCATATTTAGGGTGCTGTCACACCTGCCCTGTTTGGCTCGGTTCAATCAAACTCAAGTTCGTTTGCCCCCTCAGTGTGGTTCATTTGGGCAGGTGTGAACACAGCAATCACACTCAGGTGTGCACCAAAACAACCGGACTGAGACCTTCTTGAAGAGGTGGTCTCAGTCTGGTTACAAATGAACTCTGATGCGGTTCGTTTGTGGTGAGAACGTGTTCCGACCTGGATCTGAACCCACTGCAGTCACATGACACATTGTTTGGGTTAAACATGAGCATGTTACAGTCCTGGAGGATTATTAATGTGCGCCTCCTCCTGTACTGCCTTAATATGCACATTCAGCACATCCAATGCATCAAAACATTGTTTTCTAGTTGGAGCCGCGCCTCGTTTTCAAACTGTATGCTTTGACTCAAATGAACAATGACAGCAATATAGTCCACGATGAGCAGCACTAAAATCAACCTGCGTAGTTGTCCCTCCATTGTGACATTAGAAAGTGTCACATTCACACACACATTCACACACTGTTGGCCGAGGCCACCATACAAGGTGCCACCTGCTACTCATTAACCATTCACTCACACCAATGTAGCAGCCATCAGGAGCAGGTTGGGGTTGGGTCGTTTGCTTGATTGAGCTCACCTGGGCCTTCTCAGCTATAAAAGCTGCCCCATGAGTTCACTTGCTTTCTCCCTTAACACAGCAGACATCCACTTTGCATCACTGCCTTTTGATTTTGCACCTTCAAACCCTCTGCAGCACACCTGACACACACATCCGTGCATGGTTTTCATTAATGACTTTGCTGATCTGCACACTGCACTGTTGATTTGAGTTAATCTATGTTTGTTTGAAGTAAATCTGTGGTGACTTTCAGACAGTGGCTCCTAGAAGATAAATCTCAATCACTTAGATTCTCTGATTTTCCCTCTAGCGCCACGATGAGGCAGGAATTTGTGGTTTTGAGTGAAATGTTCCATCAGCTACTGGACAACTTTTAGACATTAGTGTTCTCCTTTGGATGAGCTGTGATCACTCTGATGATCCCAGAACTTTCCATGTGGCATCATTAATGCAACATTTTTACTTATCAAATACTTTTTGACCAAATACCTGCAAAACTGAAGACATTCCCATGGCTGTATGTTGTGTTTGGTGCCGTTAAGCAAATGTTAGCATGCTGAAACAAGATGCTGAACATTATAAAACATTATGAGCTCTGTTTAAACAATCTATAGTGCATGGCGCTGCCTTCAACACATGTCCAACTCCACTTTTGCCAGTTATACGGTGCATAATCTGGGTGCAAAGCAAGGCGCAAGGAGCAAAAGGGTTGTATTTGGTTCCTTAATTTATTGTAGGTGTGTTCTGTGCTCAACATTAATTCAACCAATCAGAGTGTCATCTCCTATCTCTTTAAAAAATGGTGATTCAGCAAATTGGAGAAACTGACTGCAGCAAATATTGTGGGACAGTTCAGCAGCAGAACTTGAAGCTATAGTTATAAACTTGACAGTGGAAACAGAACAAAACTTTTAGCTTCTGAAATAATCAATGAAAATACACTGTGCTTTTTACATAAAAGTCCACAGTGTCTCTCTTAACCGCTAGTCAGACAGCAGCTCTGCTGTGCTCTCTGATATGTTCACATTTTAGAAAATATAATCGCTATTTTCCTCATTAATGATGTATTATTAATTTACCCACCCGCAAACCATCTGTGCATCCCTGTGTGTGTAACAAGCAGAGTGTACACACATTGTGAAACTCCATCATACGATCTGAATAATGACTTTTTCGTTGGTCAGTGGCGCATTTATTTCTTGCTGAGTCAGAAAAGAAACACAGCAACAATGTACAAAGGAGTATTAGGGCCATGCTAAAGAAAAAAAAATCTTAGATTTTAGGAATGAAGTCGTAAATCTACGAGAGTAAAGTTGTAATATTATGAGATTAAACTTGTAACTTGACGAGAAAAAAGTCACAGATTAAGAACGGAAATTCAGGTAACTTGGTATAAAAAGCGTCAGAGTGTGTACAAACTGTTTATGGTGACTGTATTAAACATTTCAGCTGTACCAAAGTAATACAACTTGTTACCAACAAGATTTCAGGTGACATTATTACATTTACAACGTCACATAACTATCTCCTCCAGCTCCAGTGTATGAATTTGTGCTCTTCATAGTGACTTACACGCACGCCATTTTGTTTGTTGTGCTGCCTAAGCGTTGTCATATTTGATCAGACTTTGAGCCTCTGCTGCCCGTCCCTGTGTCCAAGGCGAGGCGTCCAAGGGGCGGCTCGTCTGGGTGCACCAATGCGCGTTTAGCTGTTGCCAGTGTTGGGCTCTACATTGAAAATAATAGGGCCGTACTTTTTGACAGTGCAGCATTCGCAGCCGTTGTGTTTTGGACTCAAGTGCTCCACAGATGATGCTATGTCCTTCATGTGAAGTTATATAATTAACATAAGTTACTGTGGTTACGTTTAGGAGAAGAAACATGGTGAGGGCGCAGCTTAAAACTTTTCTGAACACGTGTCTAATTGGAAAAGTCCTGGGGGAAAATCTTGAGTTTTGTGGCTGATCCATCGGCCCAACCTTCCTCCTTACAGACCGCTTGGGACCACTTCCTTGTTTACACCATCATTGGCCACATGATCACAGCCTTTCAAACTTCATGGGTTATGCATGAATTTGGGTGTGTTTCATTTTATATGACAATGTACAAACAGTTCATGAGAACAGCCTGGATCATGTGACCAGTGCGCCGATGGGAGTAGAGGAGGCAGTCCTATACCGAGGCAGGTTGGGGTTGTGGATGGGTCACAGAACACACGACTTTCCCCAGGAGACCGACGTTCAGAGCCGTCTGAACCTTGAGTGAACTCTGAGATATTTTAAGGTGCGTCATCACCATGTCTCTCCTCCTGAACCTAACCACAGTAACTTTACTTTCCTAAACCCGACCTCCGTAACTTTACGTGAAGTTCGTGATGTCATTCACGGGGCGCCAATTTGCAGGTTATCATCTGAACCGCTGCGTGAGGACACACTGATTATTTCAGTGTTTTTCTTGAGTGCCTTGATAACAAACGCAGTGATTAGAATTCACCGCAGTCACTCCGGTTACAAAATGTCTGCATGCCTGGACAGATCACAGTGCGCGTCTGCGTGTGTGTGTGTGTGTGTGTGTGTGTGTGTGTGTGTGTGTGTGTGTGTGTGTGTATGTGTGTGTGTGTCTAGACTACATGTGTGTAGTGGTTGCATCAGGATTGATGAAGAGCCTGTCTTGCCAAATGATGAAAGATGTGAGTCGTGCATATGAAAACATCAATGGAGCACCTGGGACGGGCTGCAGACATCACACACACACACACACACACAGACACTGATACATTAACAGAAGGACTCACACTAATATACACACATAAACATCTACACATTCAAATAGTCTTCCCCTACACACATCCACACTCACAGACACACACTTAGTTAAAATAGGGATCTCAAACTCAGACAGAGATGAAGCAAAGCAAGGGCAGCAGAGATGAGGAACAATTAGTCGCCCTCGCCAGCGTGGGGATTTAATATTCATGTCAGGGGGACACAGGAGTCTATAAGGACCTCCCTCCAAGCTACAACATTATTCATTTATTCATTTACGCGCACACACAGACACACGTCACTTCATAATTTGCCACCCGGGATATTTAACTCTCTTATAGGACGTGTGCGTCTGCTCCTTTAAAATAAGATTCATGTGGGAAACTCAAACATTGTGCTCCGATTGATTTCAAGCACACAGATGCTGTTCATATGTTTCTAAATAACAACCTTGACGGGGTTGTCGGCCACAACCAGAGTCACCAGAGGGCCGGAGTCCAGTCTCCTCACACCTCCCGCCTGCGAATAAATTGCTTCACATATCGCGGCAACAGCTCCAGATGCTCTGAGTCACCTTGAGACAAAAGGCTGGCCCGCCCTTCCCTCGTCAGTGAGAGGGAGAAGGGGAGATAAGGAGGAGAAAAAATGTGGAGAGGAATCAAGAGGAGCAGGGAAATATTTGGGACAATGGTGAAGGAGGAGATGGTGGAGGAGATGTCCGAGAATTGTTAGAGGAGGAGGGAGGGAGATGAGGTGGTTTTGGGAGGAGATAGAGAGAATAACGAGAGGGGAGGCGGGAGAGATCGGACAGTGAAAGGGAAAGAGAGAAGCATAAAGGGAAGATATTAGGTCAGCTGATATGAGAGCAGGTAGGAAGTGAGCCAGGAAAACCAGGAAGAACACTGGGGAGTAAACTCCCATGAGCACCTGAGAGAATCAGACACGTCTCCCTGCCTGAAAATGTGCAGTTTATTTGCAATGATAGTCTTATTAAAGGGAGCTACACAAAGCAAACAAACAACATCATTACTATTTCACTGACATACATGCAGGAACGTGACGTAAATGACAGCCGCTCTGGTTGTTTTGCCTTCCACGATCACATTAACTAAATCATCAAAGCAGGACAGCAGTCTGAGTGTGACAGCTGTCTGTGCATATGAGGACACATCTTATTGTGCTACAGTACGCAATTAAACTTTGCATTTGAGAATCTGTTGTGTGCGTTTCAGAGCGCGCGCGCGCGTGTGTGTGTGTGCATGTGTGTAGAGACTCCTATCCGAGACGAGACGATTGGATCTGCCAGCCAGCAGGAACGTTAATTACTTCGGCAATCTTCAGGCTCACTTCCCACAATCACTCCCATCTCTGGGAAGGGAATGAGCTCGGCCGTTCAGGAAGCCCAGATCCAGACCGAGCCTCCGATTCAAATCTGTTTCGAGGAGGGAGGGAATCAGACAAGCAGAACAATGCAGATGGGTCCGGAGCGTGTTCGGTGTGGAAACGTTCATCTCCTTACTCTTTAAAAAATTCCACGCAACTTTCCGGAACAGCTGGGACACTGATGGATAATAAATGCTTTGATGTTAATAATTATTTCTGGGTGTAAAGTCGACGATTTTGGTTGTCAGGGAATTTTAAACAGAAGGTAGGTGGCTTAATGAGACAGATTGGACCTTAATTAACACATTAAGGACACATCATTATGGATCCCACTGCATTTGTTGGCAAATCCTGCCCAGCTGTGCTGTGATTGGATAGAACTATCCCTAACCCAGGGAGGTTAAAAAGACAAGAAGTGACAGCGTCATATCGTAGGGGCACAACACATTCCAAAAAGCTTGATAGCTGGCACTCTATCAGAGAACCTGGGGGCGGTGTTAATTTTACTGACGAAAACTATGACGAAAATTATCCGTCAATGCCCATGATGAAAACGAAGCAATGATGAGCTAAAATTAAATTAAAAACTAAGACGAAATCTATGCTTCAATTTTGTTGACGAGACCTTGACGAGAAAGCTGAGAATGACCATGTATGTAATTATTTTTAATGCCACACAAGGGACAGGCTGGTAAACTCCCTGGCCAGTATGACGGTTTTTTGGCAGGCGGGGCTTAGCTGGAGGCAAAACAATTCACCACAGACATTAGCTAGTGCTAGCTAGCAAGTTCTGCTGGCTTGTTTTAGACAATGGAGGAAGATGATGCAAGTGGTGCGTTCAGAAATACTCATTTTGAGTATCGCAGCACACTCTGGCACAAACTGGACCATTCCTAAATTTGGAGCACTGTCTGAATGTACCGTTCGGTTATCCAGAGTACTGCACTCTTGGACTGGCAGCGTGCACTCTGGACACTCTGTCTGGATAGGCGGAGCAGCAGAGCGCTGAGCAGAGTCAATGTGTGATAACTTAATCGCTCGTTAATTAATGTAGAAATATAACGCTCCGTTTCTTCAATCAACCCGGCTCTCATTTTAGTGTAGAGCGTCAGACTGAATTTACGAATGCACCATGTCAGGTCACTCACTCTCCGGGTAAACACTGACCAACAGGACCAGACTGGCCGACCCGTACGCTCTCACTCAGTGGATGGATGATGTCACAGGAAGCCAATCTTACAAAGGAGGACGACACTTGTTTGTTTTGCTATGGAAGCTAACGTTAGCTAATGCGCTAAAAAGTTAGTGTTACAGAGAAATCCAATCTTCCTCTTAATAGCTCTCCAGTTTCTGATGAGGTGGACATGATAACCCTTAATACACATAACGTTCTTCATCCCTACAACAGGAAATACTTTGTCCCTAACCTGATATGAAGTGTGCGCTGCACATGTGAGCATTTTTGATGATGGCCTCCGTCCAGTCCTTTGGTCTGATCACATTTAACCATCTTTGTTTTTGTTGACGGGCAGTGGCAGCTGGTTTTGAGCCATGACTCCTTCTATTCTGGCTCCCAATAAGACCACATGTTAAGCCTCCTATGTAGCCAACAGCCTACAGCCCCAATAATCTGGCACATAACCTTCAACAGTGAATTGTGTGTGCATTGGTGAGATTTTGTGGGAGTGACAGGAGGACCACATAATTGTGAAAACAAATTAGTAGTATATTAACATAATTTCTAGGAGGCAGGTTTGAGGATTGATGTGGTTCTGCGTCCTGCACCTCATGTGGCCTTTCCCCCAGCTTCATATTGATCAGCCTGATTTTTCATCACTTCCAAACTGTCACCAATCTCTATTAGACCGGAGGCTCCAATCCCGAGGTGCACCAGTCTCTCAATGAGTTTTTCGGGGAGCAATTTCAGTGTGGCACATCCAGGTCTGGGTTGTGTGTGCGCAGCCTATATATCATCGGCCTGAGGATGCAACCACAAACACAGAGCAACAACAAGTCCTCCGCGCTCACCGCCACCGCCTCGTCTGAAAAAATAAATCAGCTCTTTGGAGGATCTTGATTTCTGCCTGAAAAGAAACTGTAGGTCATCAGATGAAAGCCGCAGCTGTGATTAGCGGGTGTCGAGCTGCTGACGTCCCGTGAACGACACTATAAAGCACACACTGTCGCCTCTCCTCTTGTCCTTCCAAGGTGACAGCTCCTGGGGTGTTTTGGCAAAGATTACTTCAGCAAATTAACAAAACCCCACGATGAGCCGCCGCCGACACAGCCAAGGAACCAGGCCACACACACACGCACACACACACATGCCATATCATCACAGAGTGTGAACAGACATCCTCCAATCTGCCAACAAGACACACACACACTGCAGGCTACAGAAGCCAAAACCATAGCCCTCTAATTAACCAGTCCCACCCTCCTGACCCAGTAGCCAAGAGCAGCCTTATTATCAGCCAGATCTTTACCCCTCTCTGAGTCTTTCAGCTCGGCCAAAATGAGCTTCAGTCCTCTGCTGTCCTGGAGGAAGACCGCCAAATGAGAAGAGAAAGGGAGAAATACATTAGTTAGGATGTTATTAATGGAGACTTGTGGATATCAAAGTTGTTGACCCATTTTAACAGACCAGTGTGCAGCGGGCTCTCAGTGTGAATGGGACAGTTTTAACAGCAGAGTTTGCAGACTGTCTTTCTTCTGCCTTCAACTTGTGTTTTGGTTCTGTCCTCTGTTGAAGCTCATTAGACTCTCCCTTTATCATTGAGGTTGTTTTCATTTTATTGAAACCTACAAGGAATTAACACCTCCAAACATTATGACCGTTCTTCACTGAATGAATTAGTAAATACAGCAAACAGGCAGACTGTGATTATTGTTTCAAAGGGTGAAAAATTCTCACATGTACCAAAACAGAAGCATCCAGAAAATAATGGTATTTCTATAGTCGGTTGGTACAGTTGCATTTTTAACCACATGCCAATAGTAAAAAACAAAATATGCCTGCTGTACCTTTTTAATGTACTAAAACAGAGATCTGTGTGGGTACATGAGACCCTAAAAAAGAGGGTGGGTCATGGGGAGTACCACCAGTTGGTCCAGGAGCTTCGCCTCGATGGTGGATGTCTCCAGGCATATTTTAGGATGACTCAGGGGCAGTTTGACAACCTGCTGTCTATCGTCAGGTCGTATAGCTCTGTGTATCCAGCAACTGCTACCACCAGTTTCTCCTCCATTGTTTACCAACTGTAAACTTGTTGTTGTGACCACCACAGAAGGCCCGCCTCTCAAATCATCTGATTGGACAATGGGGAAAAGGCGGAGATGGCATGAGGTGTTTTTCTGCTCAGTTTTTTTCAACTCAAGGAGTTTAGAGTACTCCCGAAATGGGAGGTATGTCGCAATGCAAGAACCATGTGCAAAAAGCTTTATTCTTATTACAATAATTACAAAAAGGCACCTCCAGCTGCTAAAATGCTTTCTGTGTGATCAGAGCCTTAGGTTACGAGTAGCCCCCTATTTTATGGCGCATGGTCTAACACAGTGGTTCCCGACTGGTGAGTCATGGGTCCATTCTGAGTGGATGGCAAGTGACTCTGAAATGTGTCAAATTTGTAAAAAAAATAAAATAAAATAATCATTTTGAAGTACAGTGAATCTCAAGCACAGAGCTTTTATTTTGAAGTGCAGTTTCCTGCTGTAGAGTTAATGACAAATGAACAGCTACATAACAGAGACAGCACACTAGCTCAACGACATGGCCAAACGCAAGTATGACGCTAAATGTAAACTGTGTGGTGGACCTTGAACTGATGACTAAGGAGGAATCTGGACCAGGCTGGACCAGTTGGGAACCACTAGTCTAAAGTGCATAGCACAGGTGCATTTCGGGCCTTCCAACTCCACTTTTGTTTGTTAAACGGTGCATGATCTGGGCATAAAGTAAGAGGCAAGGAGACAGATTTATTTTGACAAAGTTACGAATTATAATGACTTAACAGATTTTTTTTTTTTCATCATAATGGCAGACATGGGCTTTCATAGTTGCCTTTTCAGCACAAATTGCCGCAAAACTGTTGACACTTCAGGTGCTTTCAGACCTAGAGTTGTCTCCTTTGGTCTGAATCAGGGACTAGTTTTATTACAAAGTTGTATAATTGCCTAGAGTTGGTTCATGTTCTCACGGCAGCATTTACAAGCGGACCAGATCAAATGCCTTGTGTGAGAAAGCTGCTCTTGATTGGTCAGAATTTCCATGTGGGAAAAATCCAGGAAGTAAAGAAAACGTTGAAGAAGAGTACACTGTCAAGATAAATGTGACACTTTCTAATGTCACAATGGAGGGACAACTACGCAGGTTGATTTTAGCGCTGCTCATCGTGGACTATATTGCTGTCATTGTTCATTTGAGTCAAAGCATACAGTTTGAAAACGAGGCGCGGCTCCAACTAGAAAATAATGTTTTGATGCATTGGATGTGCTGAATGTGCATATTAAGGCAGTACAGGAGGAGGCGCACATTAATAATCCTCCAGGACTGTAACATGCCCATGTTTAACCCAAACAATGTGTCACGTGACTGCAGTTGGTTCAGATCCAGGTCGGAACACGTTCTCACCACAAACAAACCACACCAGAGTTCGTTTGTAACCAGACTGAGACCACCTCTTCAAGAAGGTCTCAATCTGGTTGTTTTGGTGCACACCTGAGTGTGATTGCTGTGTTCACACCTGCCCAAACGAACCACACTGAGGGGGCAAACGAACTTGAGTTTGATTGAACCGAGCCAAACAGGGCAGGTGTGAAAGCACCCTTAGATGGAGCAACAAAGCGTGTAAACATGTTTTAATGTAAACCTTAAATACAAGTATGAAGCCGAAAATGAAAAACTCTGTCCTCTTTAATGAGAGCATGACAAAGGAAACAATGAAAAATATGAACCCTGTTTAAGCAGTGAAACATAAACCCAAACATATATATGAGTTTTGTGTTTGTGGTTCTCAAAGAGCACCTTTAAACCAGCAAGGGTAGAGAGGAAGTAAAAAAATAAATAAATAAATAGACATATGATGTATCCTGAGTTGAGCAAAGTCCATTTCAGTTTGTACCCCTGAGGAAATCAGTGAGGAAGCAGCAACTATTAGAAATTTGGAACGATGATTCCAACCCAGTGGGTACAGAGACACAGCGACCTTCATCAGGACCACAGTCATTGTCTGTCAGCTCACGCACACACACACACACACACACTGAGACACACTCTCTTACTCATCCTTATTCTTGTTAGGAATTGTTTTTGAGGCAACAGTCGATAAATGGCAGGGGAAATTTGTGCTATTGTTTTGTGAGTGAAAGTGAACACAGCCGCTCAGGATACAGACTCCTCCGTCTCACCGGGCTGACACACACAGGCCTAATGTCAACACACACATTTGAGAAACTACTTCTTGCCTCCAGGTTTGACATTGATTTTCTGTTAGACAATGCATTTGACATGCTTCCTCAGGACAGCTGGATACTTACTCTGTCAAAACCTTCAAATATGACACAACCAGTGGTTAGGAAATCCTTTCCTTACGTATCACTGCAGAGTGCTCGCTGTTCACCGGGGGTTGAACTTTGGAGCGAGACAGGAAGGACAAATCCACTGCTGCAGAAACTGTACATGTGACCTTCCACTTACGTTCTCACCCTGCAGCTGCTCTAATGTGTTGATTTTGTTATATAAACTCTGAGAGTGTTAAAAAAAAGATGGAGCTCACATTCAACACATTTACAGCTGCTTTAATGCAGCAGTTACACGTGACTCTCATGTTAATCTAAAGTGGACACTTAATTCTTAGAAAGGCCGTGTGAGGAGATACATCACTACCCACATCTCTGTAATTCATCTCCCTATTTTGCTTTTCTGTATTTTGTGTCTTATATATAATGTTACAGTAAAGGATGTTCATATTAAACATGCCCAGAGTTTCAGATAATGAGGTGAACATATATAAAAGCAATGACTGTGAGCAAATCCTCAGGTTTCCAACAGCTTTTTCAACTCTGGCAACAGTATGAAGTCACTGTGTGCTGGATTCAACACATTCTCACTCTGACCTCGTCACATATCGACGTTTGGTCATGGACTTTCCACGTTCTGATACAATGTGCAAGGTACCCTGGGTGTGTTGGTTGTTGACGTTCTGGGACACCATGTCAAGTTCTGCCTGTTACATGCATTGTCTTCTTTCAAGATACACTTCTGTTCTCACAGGAAATTTAACGTTAACATACGGTCTCTTTCAAAATAAAACGCGCCCAGTGTCACTTTGAAGTCACGGAAATCTGGTCCTTGGACAGTGACTTGCGGATTCAGAAACCAACAATAAAGGCGCATTTTTTATAGTTTAACAGCACCCGGTGGCATCAGGGGGAAACACGGTGGGACAAGGACGAAAGTTAAGATGGCGAAAGTCCCCGGGTGGGAGGGGTGGTGGACGGGACCAACAAACAACGACTTTCACCTGACAGAGCGATGTTCACATCTCGTAAGATTCTAACTGTACTGGCTGGAGCTGAAGTGATAACTGCCTTGAATGGACTCGTTTGTTCTAATTTATTTGCATTCTTCACATTTGCACAGACAAAACGGTCGGCAGACCACGAAATTGTCATATTCACATGAAACAAGGGAGATTAGCATGCTTGGTGTTATATTAGCATGGACGTAGTTTAAAAAATTCTTTCTCAATATCAAGTCACCAGGCAAACCAGCTACTCGGGACACAGCTTCCCACGCCTGCTCCTTTTGATTTCGGTCCGTTTATATGAACAGGGTCGAATCATAAAGGACCCGGTGTCCAGCTACAGCAGTGATTAGCTTCCCTCTCATTTTGAAGTAGGAACAAATGTGTGGTAGGAACTGACGTTTCCGAGGATGTTCTCTGGGTTCCACACAAAGCGATGGACATGTACTTTTCGATTGGTGGCTGGTCATTTGCAGCCGAAATGCGTCATAGCTAATTTGCATAAAGTTCATGACTCCCCAACTTTTATCTGACGCTCTGGTCGCCAAAACGCTCTGGTCGCTTTGCAGCTATTGCAGCCATGGTCGCCGCTGCCCATTGAAAATGAATTGAATCGGTCGCCTTTGCAGCTTTTGCAGCTCTTGGTGTGCGTGCACAGTAAAGCCAAACCCTGTTCTTTTTTCCTAAACCCAACCACGTGCAATCGTTGTTGGAGGAGAAAATGTACATTTGTGATGTTGTACCGACGTAGCGCTTTTATTTTGAAAGAGACTGTATGTAAACGTTGAATTTTCTGTGAAAACAGAAGTGTATTTTGAAAGAAGACAATGCATGTAACAGGCAGAACTTGACATGGTGTCCCAGAGCATCAACAACCAACACACCCAGGGTATCTTGAACGTCGTATGTGGAGGTGGAGAGTCCATGTCCGGTCCTTCACCGACATGACTCCATGTCCAGTTGTGTTTAGAAGCTTTTATTGGTGATTTTTCACAATAGAAAGTGCTCCTGTTCTCTGTAACAGTCATTTCCTGGCTGTAAGCACACTGCTGACATGACGTACATGTAGCTGTACAGTATGTTAACATTTGGGAAAACTTGGTTGCTGATGTTGTTGATTTCTCCCTGATTAAAACATGTTAGGCTGTGTTTACAGGGCACTGGTTATATGGAGGGAAGTTTGCCACAGTTAATTTACACACACCACAGACAATGTTTGATACAAAGCTGGTTGAAAATCAGTGAAGTATCCCTTTAAGGGAAAGCAAAACGTTAGATTATTAACCAATGTGTTTGAGGGAATCACTGGATTTTCTCTGGAAAATGAAAAGTAACATCTGTTGTAATAAATGGGAGCAGAACCAGTCCGTACAGTGTGTGTAATAAAGTGACTGCACATGTAAATGTATGAACTTAAAACAAGTGGATTCAGTGTGACGCTGGTTTTCATTTAAGGACTGAGCTCCACTGTCTTCTATTTTTGTCCCTTTTATAGATCAATGCACCACAGACTCTGCTGATAATGTAAACTACCAGAGGTGAGAGCTATCACTACATGAGAGGTGATAAGTACAGCCTTTGGAAGGTCATGTCGTACACAGCAGTGTGTGTGTGTGTGTGTGTGTGTGTGTGTGTGTGTGTGTGTGTGTGTGTGTGTGTGTGTGTGTGTGTGTGTGTGTGTGTGTGAGAGAGAGATCAGAGCAGAGCAGATGAATGTGGACAAGTTTGCGCTTTAAGGGAGACGATAAGATGGGTGTACCTTATCTGAGTCAGCACAAACCACCTCTGACACCACTGATAGAGTTTTCTACCCGTGTGTGTGTGTGTGTGTGTGTGTGTGTGTGTGTGTGAGTAACACAGGGAAGATAGTATCCCCTGCTTTTAGAGACAAGACCAATTTCTCCGGAGTGAGTTTCAGGCGTGAGATACATACACGTTAAATGTCTCTCTCACCAACACGCTCATACACTTGCTCACTAAATTAGGTCAGCATGAAACTGCGTCCACACAAGCCAGGTAAATATAAAAAAGAGCTTTTCACATAAAAAAACAGTGTGTCCACAAGTTGCTGCTGTAGCAATCTCCACCCACTCTGAAACACAAAAGGAAAATGGTTAAATCTCTTCTATTTCCTCTTTTTTCTGTCTGCAAACAAAAACACTACATCACAGTCAACTTCTGGTAGAACAGACGGCCTGGTTAAACCTCTGTTCTGTGCTTTACAGTGACACAACAAAACCCACAGGTTAGTTGTTTTTACTGATTTTTTTTGTTTGTTTTTAAAGGATAAGTCCAGTATTTTGCACTTTGAGCCCCATTCCTGGTTGTTTATGATGAAATAGAGTGGTTAAGACCAAAATCTTGACGATTGCTCCTTCTCTGACAATTTGAGAGAATTTGTCTTTCCCCTGCCTGGCTTAACAATGCTGTCTATGGCCATGTGTAAATCTGTCCTAAAACCACCTTAAACGTTGGTTTTCAAAGCCATGAAACTCACCCAGTGGTCAGTGGTGTTCCTTGATGTTCCCACATAAAAATCGTAGCAAACTGTGGTTTCCGTGATGATTTATTTGACATTTTGTCCATGCATTGATTTCCTATAGGAAGCCTCATTGTCCGTTGGTAGTAATCCACCACTGGAAACAGAAAGGGGGTTGTTTACGACAAGGTTGTAGTCATTGTAGTCTTTTAGCTCAGCGAAAGTGCCGGCTCGACAGTGCTGTGTGCGCTCCTCCTCTTCGGAGGAATTCTCCTGCAGTCGCTGACCACACAAAACTTGCCCATTATTACTCGCTTGTAAACAACCTTCGCAGTACGATGCCTTTGAACACAACGCCAGCCTTCTTCTTCTGCTTCTTTCTGTGTCCCATTACATTGCAATGGTTTCCTGCCGGTTGGCGACACTCACGTAAAGGAGCATTATCGCCATCAAGTGGGCTGGAGTGTATAACGCTTCAGGGTCAAACCAACGATCAAGCGGAAGTTTACACACGGGTGTGAGGCAGCTGAAAAAATAGTTCCACAATCCAGATGAATCGAAAACACGGATAGAAACCACAGTTTGCTACGATTTTTATGTGGGAACATCAAGGAACACCACTGACCACTGGGTGAGTTTCATGGCTTTGAAAACCAACGTTTAAGGTGGTTTTAGGACAGATTTACACATGGCCATAGACAGCATTGTTAAGCCAGGCAGGGGAAAGACAAATTCTCTCAAATTCTCAGAGAAGGAGCAATCGTCAAGATTTTGGTCTTAACCACTCTGTTTCATCATAAACAACCAGGAATGGGGCTCAAAGTGCAAAATACTGGACTTATCCTTTAAGACCAGTGAACATGTAATTCCATCATGGGGACTCACTTCACTAAATCAAAAACTGTAAGCAGTGATTTGAAACATGAGATTATTTCCTCAAGTTTATGTTGATTAATTTCATCAGTCAGAACAAACCTATGCTACCTAAGACACGACCTCTGCCTGCTGGCGTTGTGTCTTATTACCTACTCGACTGTTTTCCAGTATGGTTTTCTAGCCATGCTGACCCATAATCCATCTGTGCAGCGGAAGATAAAAAGACCTAACCTCACTTAAGTGGAAATCCTGTGCAAGTAAAACAAATTGTTGAACGTCTCTCATCTCTAGTCCTCAAACTTTGACTGGTATGCCATTGCAGAAGCTTTTTAAATAACCCAGCTACCACACGGTGACGGCCAAAGTGTGGCCTTTAACTTTTTCCAGAAAACGTACAGCCCCTACCAGATGGTACGAGGAGCGAGGAGTCAGCAGTCTAATGCTACAAGACAGTCAATAAAACAGGTTTTTCAACACTTATGAATAACCAACTACACAAGGTCCTTGAGCATACAGTCATAAATATTAGGCTGATTGGTCCAGTAGTTTCAGAGATTAGCCACGGGCAGACAGATACACACATTCGCACACACTCACAACCAAACACACGATCCTCTCTTGGCTTACACTTGCTGGAGATAATAATCTATCCAGACTGTGTTGTTGCACCTTGCTGGAAGACATTACTTCGTCAGGTTACTTTTTTGCCAAACAACCCTGAGTTTGTTTGCCGGAGCCCTCCGTCTGTACTGGCACCCCCGCTGTGCCAACACTGTGGCCTCACAGAAATGAATGAGAGAGCTGCGGATCGTCTTCCTGCTGACAGGAGGCCAGGACACAGACAAAAAGATGTATTTTCAGATTTAGACCATGTTTGAAAAGGTACTTTATTACATTCATGTAAAATCGTATGTACCGTAACAAAACAAGACGGACACTGATGTGTGAAAACAAATCTACAGCGCCTTAGTTACCGCTGAGTCACTGAAAGAGACGCCAGCTGAAGTAATTTTGTGTCTTTGTCTCTTCTGGTTAGGCTTTAATCTCTCTCTCGAACACACACATGTACGCATGCATACACTCTTATTCACTTCCCTTTCGCTCGCATGCACTCGCTTGCTTGTTTCGTTTCCGCTCTCCATATATCTGAGCCCGCTCATTTACAGGGGAGAGAGCATCGCACTTCCTGATCACTCTCCCTGAGTCATCGGGCGCCGAGCCGAGGACGTGAAGCCCATCGTACCTGTCAGCGCTCGGGGAGAGAGATCACCATCAGGCAGAGATCAAACCAGACTCACTGGGCTGGATGTAATGAGAGGAGAGGAGAGGAGAGGAGAGGGAGGGAGACTAGGAGAGGAGAGGAAAGAGGAGAAGGGTGAGGGTAGAGGACAGAAAAAAGGGAGAGGAGAGGTTGAGAGGAAGAGGGGGTAAGAAAAGGAGGGCGATAAAAGTGTATGTGCAGGGAGGGTAAGACGAGACAAAAAGAGAAAAGAGGAGACAGTAAAGGAAACGAGGGAAAGGATATAAAAGAGGAGAAACAAAGGAAGGGGGTGAAAAAAGAGAAGCTATGAAGGAAGAAGAAAGAAGAAAGGAGGAAAGAGAGTAGGGCAAAAAAAGGCAGAGGAAAGGAAAGGAGTAAAGTGTAGAGGACAGAAGGAAAGGAAACAGGAAGGACAGAATAGAGGGAACAAGAGGGAAAGGAAAGGAAAGGAAAGGAAAGGAGTAAAGTGTTGAGGACTGAAAGGAAAGAAAAGGAAACAGGAAGAACAGAATGGAGGGAACAAGAGGGAAAGGAAAGGAAAGGAAAGGAAAGGAAAGGAAAGGAAAGGAAAGGAGTAAAGTGTAGAGGACTGGAAGGAAAGGAAAGGAAACAGGAAGGACATAATAGAGGGAACAAGAGGGAAAGGAAAGGAAAGGAAAGGAAAGGAAAGGAAAGGAAAGGAAGGGAAAGGAAGGGAAAGGAAAGGAAAGGAAAGGAAAGGAAAGGAAAGGAGTAAAGTGTAGAGGACTGAAAGGAAAGAAAAGGAAACAGGAAGAACAGAATGGAGGGTTCAAAAAGGAAAGGAAAGAAAGGAATGGAAGGACAGTAGAGGGAAAACTAAGGAAAGGAAAGGAAAGCTGAAGACAGCAACGGAAAAAGGACAGGGGGAGGGAAGCCATCGAGAAAAGGAGGGAAAGGGAAAGGATAAGATAAAGAAAAGGAACAAGAAAGGGAAAGAAAGATGGATGAGAAGACAGCGACGGAGAGAGAGAGGGAGAAAGGAGGAGAGGCTGAGACAGATGTACACACTTGGTCAATTCTCCCTGAAGCTCTGACAGGTGAACACGCACACGCGCCACTGGAGAGCTGCTGCACACTCACTGCCTTTTACACAACATGTGTGTCTGGTATCACTGATGTGTGTGTGTGTGTGTGTGTGTGTGTGTGTGTGTGTGTGTGTGTAGGGGGACTCTGTCTGCACTGTCCAATCAGCCACGCTTCATTACTTCCTTTGTGTGCTTTTGAATGTGTTTATGCCTGAATTAGCACCGCCAGTGATCCGTGTGGGAAGCACCGCCTCGGCCCGCACAGCCGCGCCAGGACTCCATTCATCTTTACCTGTCTGCTGTCACCTCACGCCATCGACCACTAACCTGATACAACAACACGGCGATAAGAGGGACGGAACGACGACGACTGCAGCGAGGAAAGCAGGAGTGAGAGGAAAGAGCAGACAGAGGAGGCCGTCGCCATCAAACGTGTCAAACAAGGCGAAGAGAGAAAACACGCCGAGTAAAAACAGACAGACAGTGAATAAAAGAAGAGGGGGAGCGATTGAGAGCGAACAATGCTTAAAACCCGACCAGACAGAGCAGCAGACAGACGCACAAAGCGAGCGCGAGCAGGAATCATCTGAAATCGCTAATCGTCTGCTGCTGTTCTCCTCTTGTTAAACAACACAGGTCGAAGACAGAAACCGCTGCTATCGATTAATATCCAGCGAGCAGGCACTCCTCATCATCACACAGCCCGACTGTTCCCGTTTGTTTACTTATTTATTCATGCTGATTTTGTTTCTGATGAGAGAGCCATTCGCCTGGCTGCGTTTAAATAAAGCCTGATGTATTCATCCGTTACAAACGCTCACACAGTGAGGGAGTAATTGCAGCACGGCATTTAATACTCTTTAATTCACTGTAATCACATTATGCACTGCTGGTATGTCTGGGTCTGTTTCAGAGGGCTTCCTCTCTCTTTGTCTTTCAGAACTTTTTTAATTCCTTGCAGGAAAATGACTCAAACTTTAAGCAAAAAGTGTTAAATCCAAAAGTGTCTGCGTTACAAACGTCAGTACTTTTTGGTATCGACCATAAATTGTAACAGTAACATCACCTGTTGGTGTATGGACTTCTGTTTTGAAGCCTCAAGTTTGGCATTGTGAGCGTCGCCATCTTGGATTTTTGGAGCCAGGAGTGTGACCAGTGACCTTACTTGGATAAGAGGTTGGAGCTAACCCTAATGCTAGCTGCTAGCTTGGTTTGCACAGTGCATTTACAGTCTAGCTAATGCTAATTTTTTTGCTAGGGTAAACAGGCTTAAAACCATTAAAACAAAACATACGTACCAGATAAACTGGACATGTGACTCCTTAGAGGATCTTTCAGTACAACCAAATGCTGAGCGAGACTTTTGTAGGCTACTCAAGTTCAGTTCTGACCGAAGATTTGCGACAAGAGGAGTTGAAACAGGCAACTACCTGCAATGCACTGCTCTGCAACGTTCTAAATGCAGCTAGATGAGATGGTGTATCATCACTATGCAACAACTCTCTGTGCTTCTGTTCTGATTTGCAGCTTTTCTGGTTTATTTTGTGGCTGAATATAATTTGTTGCTTCTTAAAATATGAATGAGGATAGTGATAGTGAGATACTGGCTACAGCTGCATTTGTAGTAGTGATGAAACGGCAAAAAACACGAAGAAAACGAGCGTCAGATGGGGCATGAGCACGGACAGCGAGCAGCAGCAGTGACCCACCATCTGACACTGGCACACATGTGGACGGAAACAGCGGGCTCAGTGGTGACAGACCACCTGCCGCAGCAGGTTAACACGCCGTCATTTTGACTTAACCAGCCGACTTAACTACAAGCCGATTGGCTGTGAAAACAGGTGACGTGCCACCTCTGATTTGACCCAGGGGCGATTGCTCTGAGACAACAAGGGAGGCTGAACTTCCCCTAAAGTTTCATAGAAGAAATGGTCAAATACGCACTATTGAATTTACATTAAAATAAGAATTTAAATTGCATTAAACATGCGCTAGGATGCGTTTAACATCAAGACTATGATGTTCAAACGTCAGCTGTTTATCACCAGTTTTCAAACACAACTTCCCTGTCATACATTCTCGTGTCAGCACGGTGGACGCGGAGCCCCAAGCACTCCTATGAGACAGCGCTGAGCAGGTTTTTTTTTTTAATGCAGCAAAGCGAGACAGTCATTGGATAAATGCGACAACATCGTCACTTCCAGGGAGGCTCAGCTTCCGTGGGACCTAATGGAGCGGTAGGCGGGAGAGGACGCTCGGTGTCTGCATGATGATTGGAGGAATTGTCTAAAAGGCTGAACCCTTTGTGATTGACAGTGCTTTTGAAATACACACCGGCATCGTCACATTTTGAGCTCAGTCCCATGCGGATATTTGCGAGTGGAGTCCTCTGAGCAGAGTGCCGTTCAGGTGTTTAAACCCATCTGAAAATCTTTGAGGTGTGTTTTGCTGTGGTTCTATGGTACGAGTTCATTAAAGTATGACCCCTGGAAATGGCCAAAAATGCGCAAGAGTGGCACAGTAAATTCAAAATGACCGACTTCCTGTTGGGTTTAGAGCATGGGTCCAAGAGACATTTTTGTACGTCTTGGGATGTTACATGTGTCTACCAATTTTCATACATGTAGGCTGTTTTGTAGAAATTTTTTAGGGGGTGCTACTGAGCCATTTTTTGGCGCCTGAGCATGACACCCTTAAAATATCAAATACTTCACCAGATGTGACGTGTGTGTAAAGTTCCATGAGTTTTTGAGTATGTTAAGCCCCCAAAAATGTGATTTATTGGAACACATAATAATAATAATTCCTTCAGTTTCAAGAGGGCCTTCATCCGGCCTTCGTAAAGATATACAACACAGGATTGTCAGTTACGCTTTGTCAACACATTGGTCAGTGAAAGTAAAAGCCAACCACAGTTTCTCTGTCGTTTGCCGTTCCACCTCGCTGTATTTGTTTTTTCAGCGCTGTTTCTCTTGGATGCCTGTTCGCTACAGTCTGGCACGTTTCATAAAGCCCCTGCCTCACCTGAGCACTGTAGGAGTATACGTCCATCAACGTCCTGAACACAGAAAATAAGAAAAAACAGGGAGTGTACAGGTCACAAGTGATGTTTGAGAGGGATTGAGTATGTATATTTAGGGAAAACCTGCATGGTATATCTTTAATACTGCTTTAAATGAAAAAAAAAAGTTGTACAGAAAAACATCTTTCTCCAAAAAAGTATTTTTAAATTCTAGTTTTAGCACCAGTATTAAAAAAATCTAATGATACCCAACCCTGGAGCAAGAAAAACTCTGTCTATGAATAAAAAGAGCCCAATTCCATCCATATAAAAGGTTTTAAAAGGCACTCACCCCCCACAAAAAGACATTGATCCACCCGACTAATAACCCAGGTGTTAAAGGATTAAATGGCAAGCAATGAGTACAAAAGGTAAAAGGCTGAAGCACAGTTCAAAGCAAGCCTCGTCACTGAAAAAAAAAGTTAGAAAGGTCACGAAAACCTCTCCTCCCAACGACTGTGGGCAGTTCTAGCTGAATTACATCGCAAGAAAAAGTGTCTGCTTGTAATTCAAGTCAAATAATCAAACTCAGAGGAGAAATGTGTTTTGACTGAACGCGTCAAAGCATGCCTCCGTACATACAGCAGGGACAGAGCGCGTTTCTGTCGGTGTAGGTGGGAGAAGGAGACGTAATGAATATCTCTGTGAGGTTTGTAGACTGTCAGTGTGACTCCCAAACCCACTTAAATGGCTTCACGCTCTACAACCCTCCCCATCTCTTGTGCCCTGCAACCTCAGGAACAAAAAATGGGACTATGCAATAGCTGGAAAATGAAAGTCAAACTAAACCCTGCCCGTGGGAGGTTTCCCATGATATACCTGGACGTTACTGTTGCTCTGAGTGTGTGTGTGTGTGTGTGTGTGTGTGTGTGTGTGTGTGTGTGTGTGTGTGTGTGTGTGTGGTTTCTGGGGTAATTCTGACCAGCTGACTGGGGACAGAATGTCTAATTGGAGACAAAATTGGTGTCCCTATTTGATTTTTACTGCAGCTGCATTCAGCACGATGTAAAGTGGTTTCTGTCTTAATTGTAGGGTTAAGGTTAGTAATTGGGGTGAGGTTTAGGTTAACCCTCCAGGGAGGATATTTAAGTCAATGCCTTAAAAGTATGCTAAACCAAAGTGTACGGGTGTGTGTGTTCCCACACACACACACACAAGTGTTAGAGATAAATCCCCTTCAGCTGACGTATCTCTGTTCCCATTTTGTTTCTAATGATGACCAAAGAGGTCTGTTTTTTAGCACTCTAGTTTAGTAGCCTTTGAGATTTGGTGATGCCTGAATGACGTCCAATACGTCAGAAAAATAACTTCATTCACTGGGCAGACTGCCGGCAACTTTTAAGGTGGAACGTTAACTTGACCATCACTTTAGTTTTTATATGACATACACTTTTAGTAATGAGTGGCCGGGTTATGTGAACTGCATATATTTTAATCATTCTGAGAAAAAAAAGTGTAGTGGAGTATTGTTCCTGTGGGCTCCAGCAACACTAAACCCCTGAGCTTGCCTGAGAAGGACTAAATGCATAAAGCTGCAATTTTTAAATATCACATGGAGAGAGACTCTCACTGCAGCCTGTTTTATTTTGTTCTGAAAATGTCGGCGTGCAGCCTCGTTCTGTGGACGATAAACGAGGTGCAGACTGATAAAGGAGGAAATACAGTGAGTGCTGGACGGAGCAGTGAGTGACAACAACCCCGCCCACATTTAAGAGTACTGTTTGCAGTGGAAACTCTAGGGTCTAGGTACCATGTCTGAAGCGTTACTGTTGGTTCCAAAGGTACCATACTGAAAGTGTTTGGTGGATGTAGATATGAAATGCCCCAGGAAGACAGACAGTGGAGCCAATACCTTGAAGTAAACCAGTGAGCTAGTGGTCAGTAATTGATGAAAACAAAAACTTGCAAACAGGGAGCCTCTTAAAATCCCAGATGACTTGGTAAAGGCCACTGTAAACTTACAGCTTATCAAGTAGAAGTCATATATTTTTGTGCTGGCGGGCTGCTGACAAAGCCTTTCCAAAGCAAGCAATTTTGTCTTTGAAAAGAAATAATAAATATGTAGCCTCAGGTCTTCGGTCAAGTCTGAAAGGCCGGGGTGTCTGTGTCTGTGCAGAACTCCAGCCTCAGTGACTGGACAGCTTTTCAGGAGTCTCGACCTCGACAGACACACAACATGGAAATGAAACAACTCTAAAATTACTGACAGCTGTATTTCTGTTTTTTGGGAAAAGCTTTTTCATAAAACAGATAGCTCTGGTTTTTGATTATGATCAACTGATCTATGTTTGAAGTCATTATAAATTACTCTAGAAATACACCTCATTTTGACAGTATTCCTTCCCCACTTAACTGTTGTTTCAAAATGTCAGACTTTTGCCATTGCTAACCATTTTGTCCAAGTCTCCGTCTGTGTTCTCAAACTAAAAGTCATTCTCTCCATTACATAAATATTATATACCAAATCAATCCATTCATTAATACTAGGTATTTCTTTTTCAGCCATCTCTTGGTTGGGGATTTCTTACATGCTATCCGTAATATTCTCAGCAGATATTTTTCCTTTTTCCTCCATTTGAGTGACAGTTAATATTTAAGGTTACCTCTGGCTCCAAAAAACTGAGATGGTGATGGTTAAAATGAGATGTTTCCACCGAGCAGTACGGTACAGTTCAGTTCTTTTTTCCCATTTCCACTGTGAAAAGTTGTGGATGGTACCAATGAACCGTTCTGTACCGTCCCCATTTTTGGTCCCCCCTCTGTTGGGGTACCTAGCACACAGATCTGGTACTAAAAGGTGGAGCTGTGAACACTGCAGTCTGATTGGTCAGTAGAGGACGGTCACTCTGCTCAGGGCTGAGTTGTGTCTGGTTTTGAGGCTCATGTAACCACTGTTTGTATATATTATTTCCGCCGGGTTATGTGAACTGCATATATTTTAATCATTCTGAGAAAAAAAAGCATCGTGGAGCGTTGTTCCTGTGGGCTCCATCAACACTAAACCCCTGAGCTTGCCTGAGAAGGACTAAATGCACAAAGCTGCTATTTTTAAATATCCCATGGAGAGAGACTCTCACTGCAGCCTGTTTTATTTTGTTCTGAAAATGTCGGCGTGCAGCCTCGTTCTGTGGACGATAAACGAGGTGCAGACTTCCATCTGTGTCGCCGGTAATGAGGACATACAGTGAGTGCTGGACGGAGCAGTGAGTGACAACAACCCCGCCCACATTTAAGAGTACTGTTTGCAGTGGAAACTCTAGGGTCTAGGTACCATGTCTGAAGGGTTACTGTTGGTTCCAAAGGTACCTTACTGAAAGTGTTTGGTGGGAACGGGGCTTATGGTAACTATGTAGTGTGTGTGTGTTGAGACAGGGAGTGAGAAAGAAAGAGATATGACTGTGGCAGCAGACAGCTGTTGGAGCAAAGAAGAAATTAGCATTTAAATTGTAACGTGGCAGTAAATGTACAGCGTGGTGTTTAATATATCCTGTCACTCTCATCTGCCATTATCGCTTTGTTTTTGTAAACAGGGTCACTAGTATTTTCATGTGTACACTGTATATGAATGACTCGATTTCTCTGTGCTCGTGTAAACACCATATTCCAGATAAGATCATAAATAAACCCCATAAAAAGGTCATTCATGTCCATGTAAACACATTCCTTGTGAGTCACTTTCAATGAGATTCCAAGTCTGTTAGTGGTTTAAAATAATCAGCAGTGACCAAAGTAAATGATGATATTAGGTTGTTGTGACGAAATACATATGTCAGTTTATCTTTTTTTAACCTTCTCAGATTGGTCATAAGATAATTATAACACACATTTTCTACGTCCTACATTGTATCCACATTAACTTTATTTTATGATAGCTAATCACACATTTTGAACTATTTCTGATGATTACCCTTTGGTCTCTTTTTAACACGCCTTTATGTCTACATGGTTTTTAATTTATGCTTTGACAGGGCCATGAAAGTCAACCATTCAACAGATCTTCTCACTATAAATGGAGATAAACATATCTGCATAATTGCCTCTAAAAATAATAAAGCCTTTGAAGCCGTTTGACCCCCGACACCTCCCGCTTTAAAAGCGCTGTCTTCTCTGCTGACTGACTGACATAAAATATCTCCAGTATTCTTCTTTCATTAGAAGCGATCCACGCTCGACTAGCACTGAGGTGTATGTGGCCTCTGATGAGCCACTTGTCAAGCCAATCAGAAGGTTTGACAGCATCTCTTGAATCCTTCAAGTAGCCTTTCATCTCTCTTCCACTCGTGTCGTGTCTCTGAGTGCAAAATCGGAGATGTGAGGAAAAGGCAATTAATTTTTCACCTGCAGGAGATTCAGATCACACGGATACTAACAGATTAATAATATAAGAAAACTATAAATTCAAACGCCTCCTTGAATACATGTTCTGTACATGAGGTGTGTGAACTGTAATGTTCCTCTTGCTTTGTAATGTTCCTTTCCTCCAGGCAGACCCATACTAATAGTACTCAGACTCCTCTCATCTGTCCAGAAATGTATAGCGGTCTATTACAGCTCTCCCTCTCTCGTTTCCCCTCCAGGGCTCAAATGAACAGAGCAGTAATGGGAACATCACTCCCATCTCTCTCTTCCTATTCTGTTCGTCATCTTTTTCTCGCTTCGCTGGAAGGAGACCGAAAAGCAAGAGGTTAACGAGGAGGAGCAGGAAGCGCTGGCTGGCTGTATTGTTGAATCGACCTTATGTCAACAAACACACAAACAACGGTCATGTGCACACATGCTCCTGTACTGTAGATCACACCTGCTCTGAGCTTCAGTTTAAAAAAACATGGGGTGTGCGTGTGTGAAGGATTTAGGGAGATATATTGGCAGAAATGACATACAATAAGTATGTTTTCTTGAGCCTGTCTCACTCCGAAGTTGTCAAAATATGGCGCTTGGGCGTCACAAACCAACAAAAAAAGGCATCCATCAACGTCGGCATGATGCACGACTGGTTGCCATTATACTTTAACAGCGCCCAGCAGCGTCAGGGGGAAACACGGCGGGACAAGGACGAAAGTTAAGGCAGCAAAAGTCCAACTGGGGTGGGCGGGATTGGTGGTGGATGGGTCCAACAAACACCAACTGTCAGCAGAGAGAGCGGTGTTTGCCGCCAAAGTGAACATTTCACAATAAAGGCTTCACTTCCTGTTGTCACACACAGCCGTACAGGACCACAATAAAGACTCACAGAGGTCAACATATCCAGGAAAAGCGACCTCACATATTCAACAACCTCTTCAACATTACACTGAAATATATTTCAGGCAGCAAAGCAACTTCGCATCTTTGGATTGCGTGGAGCTCAAATATGGTCAACTCCAATTGGCAAAGTCGTAGCCTCGACCATTAACAAAGACGTATGTCTGGAGGTTGTGTTTAATCAATCGATACAAACTGCCCAACATGAGAGATGCTGCCTGTCTGGCAGTGATTCAGGTGGCAGGGAATGCAAAAAAATTACAAGTGTACCAATAACATCATATTTGGTGGTAGCACACATCTGACCACAATATAGCCTCAGCAGGCGATGGTCACAACTGGTTTACATCACCAGGTCTGTTTGTTTTGGAAGGAGGAGATCTCTGGGAATAATTTGGCCCCTGTTAAAAACCTCCTGAATGTCTGGATCTTAAGTTGTCAGAGAAAAACGGTGAGCACACATCAGCAGGTGCTGGCCGAGTGGCCCGTCACTAAAGTGCCAAATATCATTGGCGAAACACTGATTTGTGACGTGAAACTGCTTCATTTAGTGTTTTTTACTGTTTAAATCTCTGGGTCTGTTTATGTTGGGGAGGAACACACCTCTGCAATTAGAACCTTCTGAACAATGAACACTGAAGGAAGTTTCAGCTGGTTGCAATCTGTAATCCTCAGCCCTAAATCTCACACACTGTTCCTTTAAATTAGGATAATATTGATATTATTTCAAATATCTTGGTTCCTTTAGAAAGCCTGCAAAGAATATTCAAAGCATACTAAGTGGTGAAAATGACAAAAAACCTGCTTTATTTTACAGTGTGATCAGCATCAAAAGACTTCACATATCTTGTTTCTCAGCAAACTCAATCCAAAGTTATAATCTAACATGGTTAAAAATGTGGGAGAAAAAACAAAAGTAACTTTGCTGTCATTTGTCCAGAGTGGTTATTGGACCGGGAATTACACTTGTAGAAGTGCCTGGTGTTGTGGTAACAGATTTAATAGCGGTGACAGCCAAGGTTTACCAGCATTTGGCTGTTAGTGGTGTTGTTTCTCTCCCCTGATTGTTAACACAGTCATGCTTTGCTAAAGTTGCTAAAGTTGCATTTCTGTATTGTTTGTGGCAATAATTTTGCTAATGATAATGAGGAGCAGAGCTCCAGGAAGTCAATAATTTCTCCATAAGAGAGAATAAACCTTTGTGACAAACGTTTATTAAATTCTGATATGAATTTGTAATAAATTTGTTTGGCTTGTCTGATTAATACAAGGTTTGAACCCTGTCTGGAGTTTGCATGTTCTCCCCATGTCAGCGTGCTTTTTCTGCGGGTACTCCAGCTTCCTCCCACAGTCCAAAGACATGCAGGTTAACTGGTGACTCTAAATTGTCCGTAGGTGTGAATGTGAGTGTGAATGGTTGTCTGTCTCTATGTGTCAGCCCTGTGATAGTCTGGTGACCTGTCCAGGGTGAACCCTGCCTCTCACCCAGTGTCAGCTGAGATAGGCTCCAGCACCCCTGCGACCCCCAACAGGATAAGCGGTTACGGAAAATGAATGAATGGAGGACATGGAGGACAGTAGGGAAAGAATAAGCGAGCAAGAAAGTGGATGTGTAAATCCTGGCGGTGCCGATCAGTAGAGGACGATTTAACCTTGCAACCGATGCTACGTACTCATCATACAGTTATGCTGTCTGTGGAGCGTGTGGAGAATGTGAGAGGTTAGGAGAGAGCCGTTCATGTGTGTGTGTGCTGCTATATGTGCAGTGTTATGAGAGGATATGACAGGTCAGCGCTGTGCAGAGAGGGGAGAGTCGACCTTGGCCGTTTTATTGAATTAAAGTTTTCATTACAGAGTGAGACACGAGGGAGAGGAAAAGGTCAGGAACATTTTCACCAACTTAATGTGGCACTAAGAGCTGCACTTCATACAGTTGGTGCTGTGAGATCATGTTTCAACTAAGTGCCATCTCACTACAGTGTACTTTTAACTGGTTGCTGTAGCTGTTGTGTTAAAGCTGGTATCAACACCACAGTCTCAGATTTGATTGTGGTGTTAGTTGTAGCAGTGATGAGGAAATTGTTATCACAAAAATGTATTACGATGAAATGAGGAGTCATTTTTGCACACCTCTATCGTCTTGTTTATTTTTAGTAGTGGTGTAATTTGCCAACATCCTCACTCCAGGTAAATACTAACAATTTTCTGTCTTGCAAGACTCACTTCGTACTTCATTTCCGCAAAAACAGTTCACTTTTGACACTCAAAATCTATTTATAATGAAGTGTAAAACTCAGGAAACATCTACAGTGTGTTCTTAAACTCCCTGTTTCTGTATTGCCTGACTGCTGAACTGTTATTGGCAAAACAATCATTTACACTGGATAAAAAACACAAAAGGAAACTGAGTAATCACAGTTCTGAATGTAAATTTTCGGCAGAATTATCGATGGATATTTCAATATAAAATACCTGACAGTTTAGCCAAAGTAAAGTTTTGTATTTCTGTCTTTTTAAATATTTAATTCCTTTAAAACAAACACCACAGAAACAAAACACGCAGCCAAGCTTCAAGGCTTTGAGAGTTACCCACAATCGATAAAATAAATTCAGAACCTTGTACCTTTACAGAATAACAGGCAGTTCAAAAGGCGTTTGAGCCGGGAGCAAAGCGAGGCTAAAGCTTTGAGAAAACAGCAACAGGAATACAAAAAAGGGTGTTGTGTGAAGCTCCATAGAGGGTCAAACACATTTGTAACGTGTGGATGAGCTGCCACAGAGAAGCACTACAGGGACAGTGGATATGTTTGCAGGAACAAGAGTTAAGCGAGATCACAAGGCGATCACAGGCTGGCGAGTGGATGTGAGGGTGATTGAGGAGCAGAGATGAAAAGATGTGGAGAGAAGGACTGAGAGATGAGGCATAATATTTTACACTTATTATATTAATTACAATAAAACCAACTCACAAAAATATATTTAAAAGAAGCCTTTGTAATTTCAACCCCAATCATGTCAAGGGAAGAACATAACATCCTGTTGGCCATACTTTTCATAAAACTGGAGCCTCCACTGCAACATGTGACAGGGTCTGTCAAGAAGACTTACAGCATTTGTCACTGTGTTTCTGCCTCTGTAGCAAACACCAACAATCACCATAGCAATCAATGAATACATCGAAACAAGCCACCAACCAAAATCACACAACATACAACACCCAACAAGTCAAGTCAACTTTATTTATAAAGTACTTTTAAACACAAACAAAGTTGATCCAAAGTGCTCTTACTGGCCACACAGAACAAAAACAGAGGCAAACGAGGAGAGAAACACAAAAATTTGGGTGATAATAGCCGTAAAATAATAACATTATCGCACCTATGGTATAGTATTTTTTTTATACTGTCACCAAAATTTTGTCAAAACTTTGTCATCACTTGATTGTGATTTTTTTTGCAGGAAATTGCAGGCAAATGACAAAAATTTAAAGTCAGAAGAAAAAAAATGTGATTTATAGAAACTACTGCCTCGAAAAAATAAGTCATGTGATCACTTGTTATAATAATCATAGTGAATATTCCAAAAACAGCTGCAAATGTTTCAGTTCTCTTCTTTAGTTTTATTGAATTAGTTTCAAAACATGGACTCCAATAATGTTTTCAAAAAATCCTGAGTGAATATTGTAGCTCTCAAACCAGACAATGTGACTGTAAAACAACATGTAAGCTACATCTTCTGTAAACATAACATTTGAATCAATTTAATACATATTGTGTGCATTTAAACAAAGTGACAATTCTTATGTCAATACAGAGCGTTTCTCCATACTGCAATAACATTAGCGTCATTTGATGATGCGTCTGATGACGTTTCAAATGACGTAGCCTGTGTGACGACTTCTGGTCAGCCGGAAAATGCGGAAAAATCGCAGGACTTTTGAAAAATTGCAAGCCCCTGCAAATATTGTGGACTTTTGTTAAATTTGCGTTAAATATTGCAATCGCAAGATCATGATTTTCTGAAGGGACTGCTTAGTCCTGGATCTCAGGACAGACAGAAGTCTTCGATCAGATGATTTCAGCTCTCTCACAGTTTGACATGCGGAGAGGAGCTCTGTCATGTAAGAGAACTTTGTAAACAAACATCAGAGTCTTAAAATGTATTCTGTAGCTAAGAGGCAGCCAGTGGAGGGAGGGAAGAATGGGTGCAATGTGTTCCCTCTTTTTTGACCTTGTTAAAACTCTTGCTGCTGCATTTTGGACTAGTTGAAGACGGGATAAACAAGACTGAGTAATACCAAAATATAACGAGTTGCATGTTGCGAGTTGGTGGGAGGAAATGAAGACGTGGATGACTTTCAGAAATACAGAGAATTGATCTGAGTTTGGAGATTGTGCACAACTGCATAAAACTTCATTTTACCACTTGATTGATTTGTTTGTCAAACTTCAATTCAGAATCAAGTGTTTTTTCAACATGAGATCTAACAGAGGAGACCAATGGGCCAAGATGAGGAAAAATAATTCTGGTCAAGTGCTGTGGTCCAAATAAAATTACCTCTACTCTCATTGAGCCGGAGAAAGTTCACAGCCGTCCAGGATCTGATGTCATAAAGACAGTTATTAAGGTCAGTTAGTGTGCTGGTGATGTTTTGCTCTGAGGGGAGGTAGACCTGTGTGTCATCGGCATAACAGCAAATAGATATATTACATTTCTGTGAGCAAACACCGCTCCAGTGTATGATTTTAGACAGCATGAGGCATCCTGGAAGCAAAATAAGTGTGACAGGCGTGACACAACAGTGTCGGCCTCTACAGTGACATAAAACATAAACATCGGGCAACACTCACTAAACAATAACAATGGCATAACAGGCAATAACAATCATTCACAATCTCTGTTATGTGGTGGCTGATCTTGTCCTCTGCTCAGAGGTAAAAAGGCTCCCAGACCTCACTGTCTCCCAGTTTGCAGACATTTCCAGCCACTGTTGTTCTTTGAGTTAGCTGCTAACTGCTTCTAGCTGATATTTAAATTTCTCGGCAGTGGATCCATGGTCTCATCCTGCTGGCTGTCCCTTGTACACAGACATCAATTCGGTACCTGTTACTACCTTCGCTGCTGGCTTTAAGGCGAGACAACTCTGTCCCTCATTCAGTTATCTTACCTTTATAAAGAACGGCGAGGAGTAATAACGGCACAAACCTCATGCCTTGAACAGGCAGTCTAACAGGGGCCGATAAGTCCCAGCTCATTGTTTAGCTGTCCAGCCCACAACTTTATTTTTAAAGTTAGATTTTTGACTCACTCTCACTGCTCTCATAAAGTTGTTTTCACCCACAGCACGCAGCTGCTTTCAGTGAAAGAGCTCAAAAAACCTGCTGCACACTACCTGCTCAACGTCAGACAGCAGACAGACACAGTTAGAGACTAGCTGCTGAACATAGAGGAGAATCTCGCAGCTACAGACTCAGATATTTTCCTCAGTTTATAGAGACCAAAAAACGAGCTGACTTGATTTGTCGCACCACAACACACACGCTTTTGACACACTGTATAAATCACCAATTCAGGTGATATCGGGAGTTCAGAGTTCTTCCACAGCACTTTGCACACGTAAACACATGGGGAACAAATAACACCATCATCACCAGGCAGCCAGAGACAGCTGAGATGTGGCGGTGTATCACCAGCTGCCTGGCTTTTATCTCTGGCAGGTTTTCTTTCTTCAGGCTGCTCACGGCCAAAACATCTCCGCTGCTGCCAAAGACTAGAGCTCAGCCTGCACACACACATGCAAACAAAGACAATGTTTCTACACACAGACATGAAATGTGTGTGAAACAGTGTGGCTGTTGCCTAGAGGTGAGAGAAGTGGGCTTATTACCAGTTGTAACGCCCCCTCCAGCTGGGATGTAGGAGGTGATGTCACCAGATGCCCTCGCCACTGAGATACCTGCTGGGCTGCTGGGTAACAGCAGACGTACAGGGCAGCTCCCAGGTGGCTTAAATCACTGTGTGAATGTGAAGGAGGGCAGAGCTGGAGAGCAGTAAGCATGTGAATTTTTCTCTGCATAAAAACACATCTAAAAGTCTGAACCCAAGTGTCAGACCCTTGGGGTTGTCTTGCCTGTAGTGGGACTAAAAAAGTAAGCTGTGAGTGGCTCTACAGGAGACGTTTAGCCTCTCGGGAGCACGATCCAGCTCAGCAAATGCAATCTGACTTTAGGTTTATATATTGTGTCCATCCATCCATTTTCCTGCGCTTATCTAGGGCTGGGATGCAGGGATAGCAAGCTGAGCAAGGTACTGCAGACGTCCCTCACCCCAGCAACGCTTTCCAGGATCCTGAGGTGTTCCCATGCCACATGAGATATATTACCCCTCCTGTGTGTTCCTACCAGTTGGACGTGCCCAGAAAACCTCTAATGGGAGGCGCCCACCAGGCATCCTGATCAGATGCCCAAACCAGTGGCAGCAGCTCTACTCTGAGCTCGTTCCAGATGTCTGAGATCTTCATCCTGACTCTGAGGCTGAGCCCAGACACCCCAGGGAGGAATCTCATTTTGGCTGCTTGTATCTGTAATCTCATTCTTTTGGTCATTACCCAGAGCTCATGACCATAGGTGAGGGTACACACATAGATGCACTGGTAGATTGAGAGCTTTGCCTTCTGGCTTAGCTCCGTTTTCACCACGATGGTCCGATGCGATGCCGCATCACCAATGACGCCACACCATGCCTGTCATATCACGCCCCACTCTACACTCGCTCGTGAACAGGACCCTAAAATACTTAGGATTCATTGTGCATTCTGAGCTGAGTGCTGACCCCCGCCACTGCGGAGTGGTGCTAAATACATAGGGTACAGGTAGTGCAAGAGAAAAACTCTAGGGCTGCCAAAAAATAATGAAGCATTTGTCCTCTGGGGAGCAGGAATGTGCTTACTATAGTCCATGTCAACCGTGCTTTAGATTTGTATTAATGTGTTAAAGTGTGTATACTGAGCCCGGTCTCACTCCAAAGTCGTTGAAATCTGGCGCTTGGGCAGTGACTTGTGGCGTCAGAAACCAATGAAAAAAGGCATCCTTTAATATCGGCATGATACGCAGCCAGTTGCTGTTACAATAGCGCCCGGCGGCGTCAGGGGGAAACACAGCAGGACAAGGACGAAAGTTAAGGCGGTGAAAGTTTGAGTGGGGCGGGCAGGAGCGGTGGTGGATGGGTCCAACAAACACAGACTTACACTCGACAGAGCGGTGTTCACGTCCTGAAGATACTAAAGCCAAACCCTGTGCTTTTTTCGTAAACATTACCACGCGTTTTTGTTGCCTGACCCCCACTGTCAAATTCCAAAACATCAATTTGTGGTGTTGTACCAATGTAGTGCTTTTATTTTAAAAGAGACTGTATGTAAACGTTAAGTTTCTGTGAGAACAGAAGTGTATTTTGAAAGAAGACAATGCATGGAAGAGGCAGAACTTGACACGGGGACCCAGAACGTCAACAACCAACGCACCCAGGTTACCTTGCACATCGTATCTGGACGTGGGAAACAAATGTCAGTATGTGTCGAGATCGGAGTGAGAATGTGTTGGAGTATTACTATTATAGTATTTTCATTAGAGAAAAAACATTAGGTGTCTTTTATAGGGGACCACAGGTAACCATACAAAATGTCATCTTTCAGTCTAGTTTAAAAGACTTTATTTCCCTGCAGCTGTTTTGACAGACAGATTGACAAGAACCAGACATAAAAACCATCAAATCAAAACCACAATAACTCATGTTAGGTCTATTCAATAATAGCTCCTCTGCTTACCAATGTGACCTTTGGATGTAGGGCGATAGTCCATAAATTCTCCCCCAACATTAACCTGCTGCGTTATTCCTGTCTCTAAAACACAAACTGACTGAGCCCAAAGTAACACTACAGTCCTGAGGCAGAACCGGAGGACACACTCACACGCACACACACACACACACACAGCACACACAGAGTCATACACAGTACGTTCTCTCCAGTCCTTCCCCACAGTGGCTTCATGCAGGGCGATGGAGTGTCAGTCCTGTTTGGTTGCTGAGAACAGGTGCAGCAGTCGACAGATGAGGAGGACTGTCTCCCCTGCCTTCTAAATAAAACACAGATCTCCATCTCAAACTTTCCCTGCACTCGCTGCCCTCCCTCTCCTGCTATACTCTTTAAACAACTGTCATGTTAAAGTCAGCAACTTTACTACGGGGTGCACAAAATTCTCTCTGATTAAAGTCGCAGATTGACTGATTTGTGCCATTTGTGAACTAACGAACTGAAAACTGAAATCCAAAAAGAGAAATGCTGCTTATAATGAGGATAATTTAACTCCCTGGATTAAATCTGAGGTGACAAATCTCGGTGAGATCCTTGACTCAGATCTAAGCTTCAAGTGCCACATTAACAAGATGACGAAAAAATCCTTCTTCCACCTCAGAAACATCGCCAAGGTACGACCATTTCTAAATGAAAAAGATGCCAAGAAATTGATTCATGCCTTTATTTCAAGCCGCCTCGACTACTGTAACGCACTTTTTACTGGCTTCCCCAAAAACACCACTGAGAGACCTCAGCTCGTTCAAGACTCTGCAGCTCAGCTGTTAACCAGAACCAAGAGGAGAGAGCACATCAGGTCATTTGGCGGGTTTTATACTAGTGCGGCAGGCCCTACGCACGGCACCTACGCCGTTGTGAGCATTTACACCTGTGTGGTGGTGTGTCTGTGTCGCAATATCAGTTAAAACTCTGCATGTCATTTGGTAGCATGATGTTTCACTTTACCAAAGGCGATTCAAAAAAAGTAAAGTAATCAAGAAGTCATGGTGCAGTAAGAACATGTACTCCTTTACTCCAGGAGGGACAGAGACAGCAAATAATGATTAATTACCAATTACGTGACAGTTAGCACCTGATGCACTGTTAATCAGAAATGATTCATTAAGAAAGTGTTCAGTATGCAAATTCACAGGTACTAATTAACACCTCTGTTCTCATATAATTTACCATTATCTATAACAGTCTTTGATCCTTTATTAGAAGTTACTCCTGATTGTTGACATGGGCCCGGTCAAAGCCCAGTGGGATTTGAAGGTTTCTGACACCAGCGCCTCGTAATGGTAATGTTCATTTTTATACAAACAAAACTTATGCCTTTAAAACATTTTGTATTCCTCCCATCCAAGTACTGTCCCAGCCTGACCCTGCATAGCTTCCCGAGATCAGACAAGATTGGCATACTTAGGGTGGTATGCCTTTAGAGCATTTTGTATTCCTTATTACAAGTCCTGCAGCCCCTGAAATGTCCCCAGTTCAGTACAAAACCCTTTATCCTAATAATGAATTAAAGGAGAAGTCCAGTATTTTGCACTTTGAGCCCCATTCCTGGTTGTTTATGATGAAATAGAGTGGTTAAGACCAAAATCTTGACGATTGCTCCTTCTCTGAGAATTTGAGAGAATTTGTCTTTCCCCTGCCTGGCTTAACAATGCTGTCTATGGCCATGTGTAAATCTGTCCTAAAACCACCTTAAACGTTGGTTTTCAAAGCCATGAAACTCACCCAGTGGTCAGTGGTGTTCCTTGATGTTCCCACATAAAAATCGTAGCAAACTGTGGTTTCCATCCATGTTTTCTATTCATCTGGATTGTGGAACTATTTTTTCAGCGGCCTCACACCCGTGTGTAAACTTCCGCTTGATCGTTTGTTTGACCCTGAAGCGTTATACACTCCAGCCCGCTTGATGGCGATAATGCTCCTTTACGTGAGTGTCGCCAACCGGCAGGAAACCATTGCAATGTAATGGGACACAGAAAGAAGCAGAAGAAGAAGGCTGGTGTTGTGTTCAAAGGCATCGTACTGCGAAGGTTGTTTACAAGCCAGTAATAATGGGCAAGTTTTGTGTGGTCAGCGACTGCAGGAGAATTCCTCTGAAGAGGAGGAGCACACACAGCACTGTCGAGTCAGCACTTTCGCTGAGCTAAAAGACTACAATGACTACAACCTTGTCGTAAACAACCCCCTTTCTGTTTCCAGTGGCGGATTACTACCAACGGACAATGAGGCTTCCTATAGGAAATCAATGCATGGACAGAATGTCAAATAAATCATCACGGAAACCACAGTTTGCTACGATTTTTATGTGGGAACATCAAGGAACACCACTGACCACTGGGTGAGTTTCATGGCTTTGAAAACCAACGTTTAAGGTGGTTTTAGGACAGATTTACACATGGCCATAGACAGCATTGTTAAGCCAGGCAGGGGAAAGACAAATTCTCTCAAATTCTCAGAGAAGGAGCAATCCTCAAGATTTTAGTCTTAACCACTCTATTTCATCATAAACAACCAGGAATGGGGCTCAAAGTGCAAAATACTGGACTTCTCCTTTAACTAAAACCTTTACACAAGGTAAAATCAAATTAACAGGGAACATTAATCAATCCGGAAGAAATGTCAAGTTTCAGTAACAGTTTCAGGGTGCTACACAAGTTGTTAATCAACGGGTCTATTTCTGTTCAGTTTGCCACCTCTGTCACCTCAGTCTCTCTGTTCAAGGTCTCATGTTGTAGAGAGTCAGATTCCCATGTCTTTTTTTAATATACAGCAGTTAGTAGTTGCTATATAAATACTGTGGAAGTATCCAAACACTAAACCCAAAGAGAAATGCACACAGTCTATATTCAGAAACTTTTGTCTTTAAACGAGCTGTCAGGATGTCTGTGAAGTTGTGATGTCACAGCTATAATGTGTAAAGGTAGAAAGTGCCACTACTGTGTCATTACAGTCATTCCCCCGGCTGCAATGACGATTCAGAGACGTCAAGACCCAGAAACATTGACCAATTGGAGCAGACTGGGGTTTTTTTGGAGGGGGGGCTTACAGAGAGAGGTGCTGAAATGCAGTGTCTCAGACAGAGGGTGAATTCAGGTACATTCAGGCAGACAGTATGAGCAGCAAAGCATGTAAACATATTCTTTTAGAAACCCAAATTACAAGTATGACCCTGAAAATGAGCACAGTGTGTGTTATGATCCTGGGTTTATGTTTTTTTTCTGTTATCCAATGTGCTTTGTTTTGGAGTTTTCTATTTGTGTACCTTGTTTATTCATTCATGTTCCTGATTACTGTTTTATTTTGTAGATTCTCTCATGTGTCGTGTCTGATTTTACTTCCTGTCTTGTTGTGTTTTCCCGCCTGTTTTCTGTCACACCTGTCTCGTTAGTCCTTCCCTGTTCCCAAAGTCTTCCCTTCACGCCTGTTCTGCATTAGTCTTGTTTGCTCCACCCAAGTGTACCCCACCACACCCTTGTTGTTAGTCTATCCCCATTTCTTTCCTTCTGTCAGTGTCCTCCTACTCCAGCTGTGTCTCATTCTTGTGATTAGTTTGCTGTGTGTATACATTCCCTGCTCCATTTCCTGCCTGTTATCTTGTGTTTGGATTTTTTTTTTTTTACCTGAGTTCATCATATTTTTCCCCGTTGGTTTTCAGTTTAGTTTTGATTCTGCTTTCATTTGGACTTTTAGTTACCTGCCTGTTCCAGATGTTTTATTTTATCAGCTGCATTAATCACGCTTTTTGTTAAACCTGAAACCTGCCTGCTGCTCTGCACTTGGTCCTCCCTGAACTGATTTATAACAGTATGGGACCTTAAAGATAATTCTAGTTATTTCTGACTTTGCTGTATTTTTTAACTTAACTTTTTTTTTTTCTTTTACCATAATGCTGATGAATCTTAAATTTCAGCAATAAAGTCACTACAGCCTCGCTACAGTCTGATCAAACTTGGACTCAGTGGGATCTCCCTAGAGTTATTAGCAGAATAAAATCTGAGACCTCAGACTCAGCTTCCAGAGAGATGTAATATTCGTCCCATGTCCCATTTTCTGTGACAAAAAAAGTGTTTGTTTTTTTTTTTCCTTGCAGATCATGGGACAGATTATGGCACTGATTTTTTTGTAGGCTGTGGGCCAGATCAGATTCCATTGTCAGACAGATGGGAGCCCATAAGGGGGTCGTCCAGAAACAGCATCCCCCCACCTGTCTTGATACATGACCTCCAACCAGGAGCCCAACATAGGGGCAGTGACCGATGGAGGCAGATGGGGCAGTTTAAAACAAATGCACTGGTGATTTTTACAGGTTTTAGCCCCATAATCACAAATGCCATGATGAGCTCCTCATTCATTTCTCTAATGTCATTTCTAAAGTCATTTTCAAAGCCTAGTTGCAAGAAAAAATATTGGCATTGTACATTTCTGTGAACCATGATTAAGTTACAATTCCACGTTATTATCCTCCTGAGACCCTGTGTCCTCATATGAGGACATGACATTTCGGGTTTACTTGACCTTATACTTCATTCTACTTAACTCAGACCTGTTGTCCTCGTTCGTGGACACTTTTTGTGCCATCTAGTGGTAATATGAGCTCAATACACTAATCCATGTTAAAACAAGATGGCCGCCATCTCTGCCAAGTCAGTCTGCAGCTGATCCTGACACAAAAGTGGACAAGGTCCAAAACCTGATCACATTTTATGATTGAAACAAACTTGTTTATTTATGATTAATAATGTTTGTAGTTTGATATGGCAACAAATTTGACCAATTTTAGCAACAGTAACAAGATAAGGCGCTGTTAATTAGGAAGGACTTGTTTGAGGACATTGGAACTTTATTATTTTCTTGTTTGAGGACACTGGGAATTTACTGGAGTTGACAATGTTTAGTTTTTTATACTTATCAGGTCCTACTGATCCCAAATAGCTAGGAGAAATTAAAAATGCATACCAAACAAAAGTTCAGGTTTCTGGAACTAATGTCACGGATATGTTGAAATTGTGTTTTAACAGCGCTGTGGCTAAAGTGTGGTTAGGTTTAGGCTCAAAAGCTACTTTGTTATGTTTAGTAAAAGATCATGCTGTAGCTTAAAATACCCAATCTGGGGGGCACTATACTGACAGGAAACGCAGCAATGTCTAGGTAAAAAAGAACTGCTTTTTTTGCTTAAAAAGCCTCTCAAAACACAGCGACTGGTCCCTAAAAAACACCCACATTAGAGGGCAAAAAAGCCTCCTGACAAACAGTGACCTATAAAAGAGTCACATTTGGTGCCTAAAAAGCTGATGGAAAAACAGTGACCGGTTTTGTTGTTGTTGGTCTCGAACAGTGGTCTGCAGCTTGACAGTCGTCTCATCTAAGTGTCACGCCATCAACCATTCCCTTCCACCTCCCGATGACAAAGTCAGCTCACAGTTTTAACATTGAGGCAATTCCTTAAAATTAAGAGTAGATCTAGTCTGAATTCTTATTAAGAGACTTCTGCTGGGGACCGTGAATGTCTGTGCAAATGTTATGGCAATCCATCCAGTAGTTGTTGAGATATTTCAGACTGGACCAATGTGATATTCTGTCACGTTTATGTTCATGTGTTTGTGTCCACTTCCTGTTTTATTTTGAAATGTCTTCTCATTGTGTTTCTTTTACTCCCTGAGTTGTCCAGCCTTTGTTAATTACCCCATGTGTTTCACCTGTGTCTTGTTTCACTCACCTGTCTGTAGTTAGTAATCAACCCTTGTATATTTCAAGCCCAGTGTTCCCCTATTCATTTGCCAGATTGTCACTGTTGCCCTCATGTGTTCATGCATTTCAGCCTTTTCTTTGTGTTTGATTCCTTTGTTTGTTACTCAGTTTGGATTTTTGGACCCAGTTTTGTACTCAGTCATTACAACGAAAGTGGTGGATGGACCAACAGTCAGAGCAACGTTACCACAGGCACAGCTAAAAATGATGTGGTTTCTTTTCGTCTTTCCATCTCTCTTGCCCATCAGTACCCTCCCCTCCAGTTTTGTCCTCCAATCAGACATTCTCTGACTTTGTAATCTCATCTTGTGTTGTCCTCTTACAAGGCATCGTACAGTGGTTACTGAGTGTGACCTAAAAGCAGCAGGGTCAAAATGGCCGTCTGTTATACATTGACCCCCAGAATGAGTACATAGACAGATGTCATTGGAGATAAAGTAAATCTCTCTGTCTCTCCTCTTTGTCCTTTAAAACATGACAACATTAAGCAATAAATGTCAACTTCAAGATCAGACGTCACATCCACCACTCCCCAACGACTGACCAATTCACTTAAATGCTAACACACACAGGTACAGTTAGATAGGCACATAACACACACACAGAAATAAGGTGAAGACGATCATAAGGTTGTTTCATGTAAGAGAGGACAAAGCAGCTAAAAAACAACAATTTCAGAGTGAGGCTGCTCATCCCAGAGGACAAAACTGCATTGATTGACCCTGTTTCCACCCCATGTACAAATACATACACACCACTGCCTCACACTTGGACCAACTACACACACTCACATTTATTTTAAGTTCTCATACCAACATAACGAAATCATTGTTCAGTGACCCATGTGATTAGATGAGTTTTTTCTTGATCCGTTACCTCGACTGGTTAAGGTCTGCCCGACTAAAGCTACTTGGTTAAGGTTTAGGGACTGATTGTGATCATAGTGCATGAGGCCGAATATGAACATTGCTCTTCACCATCAATAAGTAAACACTGACCAACGGGACCAGACTGGCAGGAAGCCAATCTTACAAAGAAGGACGACACATGAATGGTTTCCTCCATTTTGTTTTGCTATCCAAGCTAACGTTAGCTAATGTGCTAAGTTAGCATTACAGAGAAATCCAATCTTCCTCTTAATAGCTCCCCAGTTTCTGATGAGGTGGACATGATAACCCTTAATACACATAACGTTATTCATCCCTACAACAGGAAATACTTTGTCCCTGACCTGATATGAAGTGTGCGCTGCACATGTGAGCATTTTTGATGATGGCCTCCGTCCAGTCCTTTGGTCTTATCATATTTAACCATCTTTGTTTTTGTTGACGGGCAGTGGCGGCTGGTTTTGAGCCATGACTCCTTCTATTCTGGCTCCCAATAACACAACAAGACCACATTTTAAGACTCCTATGTAGCCTACAGCCCTGTGGGGGAGAGGCAGGTTTTGCCTCCAGCTTACAAACTGATGTCATTGTGATGTTGACCGTAAAAGGGGTCTACAATATCAAACCACTTCCTACTTTGGAAGCAAATGTAACCACAGTGTTAAACACTGTAAATTAGTTCCTCATGGACGTACTTCAGAAAGACAGGGTGTCATGTCTCCCCATTTGGATTGTCCTGAGGACCAAAAAGCTCTAAGAAAGAAACACTCTAAAGCATCTCAGCTAAATATCATATTTGAAATTGTGCATTCAGGTCCAGCAGGGCTCTGCGGTGCAGTGGATTCAGCACTTATGTGAAGGATTTTGGGTTTGATCCCTGGTCCAACTTTTAAACTCTGAGGCATTATTCAAAGCTGATGCCCACAGTGAAGACTGAAAAGCTCTCAGAGTGTGTGAAGGGGTCTTGGCAGCTTTGTTTGCAACCTGTAATTTTGGCAGTGACATTGTTGTCTATTTTGATCCTTGTCCCTTGTCAGTACCCGCAGTCAAAAACAGTTCCCACAGCAGTGTAAGAGGGGGAAAATAAAAAATTGGCACTTACCCTGAGGCTGTGAGATGGCACTTCATGAATGTACAGAGATAAGAGGAAAACAAGAGGGTCTGGAGGAAATCAAGAGAAACAACTGGAGGTCCTGGAAAGTTTTGAGAGCAGTCATTTTCTTTGTGTAATCTGAAGGCACTTTCAAACTTTTTGTCATTGAGTAGCATCTTGTTACTTCCAACTTTGCTACCAAATATCAACCTAAATCGTCAGAATAAATGTTGGCAGTGTACATGTCTGCAAACCAGGGATATGTTACACTTATACATTATTATGTAGTAGATACAATGAAACTTTTCATTTCAGCAGCACTGTGATTAACATGTGATTAAATTTAGGCACAAACAGCACGTGGTTATAGTTGGGAAAAGATAATTTTTGGCTAAAAGTACCCAGTTTTGGTGGCACAAACCCTCCTAGTATTGTCATCTCTCAGTAAAAATTCTTTGTGGCACTATGCCGGCAGGAAACGTAGGAATATCTCAGTAAAAAACAACAGATTTTCATGGCAACACATCCTCACTCTGACCTCATCACATATCAACGTGTGGTCATGGACTTTCCACGTCAGGATATGACGTGCAAGGTACCCTGAGCACGTTGGTTGTTAATGTTCTGGGATGCTGTGTCAACTTCAGCCTGTTACATGCATTGTCTACTTTCAAAATACACTTCTATTGTCGCAGGAAATGTACAGTTTACATACAGTCTCTTTCAAAATAAATGCTCTACATCAGTACAAGACTGCGAATTGACATTTTTTTTCCTTCAACAGCAAACACATATGGTTGGGTTTCGGAAAAAAATAACAGGGTTTGGGACACGAGCACCATTCTCCCAGGTGAAAGCCGGTGTTTGCTGGACCCATCCACTACCCCTCCTACCCGCCCTTCTTGGACTTTCAATGCTTTAACTTCTGTTCTTGTCCCGCTGCATTTCCCCCTGACGCTGCCAAGAGCTGTTAAACTATAACAGCAACTGGCTGCATATCATGCCGACGTTAAAGGACAGCTTTTTTCGTCAGTGTTTGATCCCGCAAGCCACTGCCCAAGTCCTAAATGTTGACAACTTCAGAGCTGTTCATGGCACTATCCCAGCCAGAAACGCTGCAATGTCTTTGTAAAAAAACAACCACTTTTTGGGGCACTGTCCTGGAAATGCAGCGATGTCTTGGCAAAAATAACTGCGTTTTGAGCCACAATCCCTGGTGGAAACACAGCGAGGGTCACTAAAAGACAGCCATGTTTGGTGGCTGAACAGCTGTCAGAAACAAGAGCAATGAATCGCTGAAAAACAACCGGTTTTGTTATTTGCTGGGCTCAAACAGTGGTCTGCAGCTTGACAGGCATCTTTTCCAGGTGTCATGCCATCCCCTGTGTGTCCCCGCCATCTCCCAGTGACAAAGTCAGCTCATATGTCACTTTAGAAATGTTGATATGATATGTATGGACGTACAAATGTAACGTCTCTGTGCTTTGCAGAAATGTACAATGCCAACATTTTGTACTAAAGTATAAAGTAGTAAAGTATATATTTTAACAAATGCCCAATCTCATGTTAATGGACAGGATTTTGAGCATTTGAACTTCCATTTTGAAGACCAAAACTGTCAATTTCCAAGTGAGGACTCTACACCAAGTGTCCATAAGCATCCACATGGGTGATCTTAATCAGCGTTGCTCCCTGCTCTGCATTCTGCACAGATCAGTTCGACCCTGCTGTCAGACAGATGGGAACCCGAAGGGGGGGTCTTTCGGACACAGCACCCCCAGCCGCTCCTCCATGCTTGTTCAGATACATGACCTCCAACCTGGAGCTCACCACAGGGCGGATGACTGACTGCAGGAGAGCTCAGAGAGAGATGGGGAGAGCTGTGGAAGGCAGTGGCACAGTATGGACATCATGTTGCAGAGACCTCGATGTCAACCTTCACAGAGAGTTATAATGTTGGTTTTTTTCTGTCACCTTCCGAGTTGAGGCTATTTTCAATACTCTTGCTTGTTGTATTCATAAGAAGCTCTGACATTCAATTTTTAAAGCTACTTTATTCAATTTACGGCCACTAAGGGGCCAAAAAAAATCACAACAAGCTAACAGATACACGACTGCTATCATATCACGACTTACAAGTATGAATGCTGTTGTGTTTCAAAGTCACATCCAGCAGACATGGAGCAACATTAGTATTCATTGGGAGTTGTATTTCTCACCTGGGGAATGTTAGTCCGTTATTCACTGACCCTTTTAGCTTTGTTTATTCTCCACCAACTCCTGAGGAAAGTGCTTCACTATATTCACTCGATAACTTTGTCTGTCTTACATTTGGTGGTGTACAGGTAGTGCACTTATCAGAGCTCGTTTGCAGAAAACGACTGCCTTCTGCTACTAGAAACAAGAGGTAACGAGAGTTTGACGTCAGTTTGATGCTGCGGCGCATTCATAAGCTACAGAACGTCAAACCTGGAAGAAAAAAAGAACAGACATTATAAAAGATGGATTGTGTGAATTTGGTTGCTTCTTGCATTTAAAGGTCCAGTGTGTATGATTTAGAGGGATATATGGCAAAAACGGATCATAATATAATAAGTGTTCTTTTTTAATTGTATAATCACTTGAAAATAAGAATCCTTGTCATTTCATTACCTTAGAATGAGTCATTTATATCTACTTTGGGAGTGGGTCCTAGTCTATGGAGATCACTATTCAGAACGGCCAAAAGAAAAAACATTGGCTCTAGACAGGGCCTTTCATGTTTTTGCGTCAGCCACCACAGTTAGCAGCATTGGATAAACACTGATTTGTAACATGAAACTGCTTTATTCAGTGTTTTTAAATCACCGGGTCTGTTTAGCCCCGTTTCCACCGAGCAGTTCAGTTCAGTTCGGTATGATTTTTTTTCTGTTTCCACTGTGAGAAGTTGTGGATGGTACCAATGAACCGTTCTGTACCGTCCCCATGTTTGGTCCCCCCTCTGTTGGGGTACCTAGCACACAGATCTGGTACTAAAAGGTGGAGCTGTGAACACTGCAGTCTGATTGGTCAGTAGAGGACGGTCACTCTGCTCAGGGCTGAGTTGTGTCTGGTTTTGAGGCTCATGTAACCACTGTTCATACTGTGGAGAGTTTTATTAGTAAACTGGAACTATAAAATGAAAGGATGTTTTGCTGCCTCTCACAGCAGCTGGAGTCTGAGAAAAAATAACTTCATTCACTGGGCCGACTGCTGGCAACTTTTAAGGTGGAACGTTAACTTGTAATGTTACTCAATGCATGAGGTGACGACGTGAATCCATCAGCAATCTGACTTTGACCATTCCACTTTTTCTAATGAGTGGATCCTCAAGCCCTTATAAATATATATTAATTTCGACCAGATAATGCAAACTACATAAATCCAAATCCTCTCTCAAGGAAAAAAGAAGCATCATGGAGCATTGTTCCTGTGGGCTACAGCAACACTAAACCCCTGAGCTTGCCTGAGAAAGACTAAATGCACACATCCACTGTTTTTAAATATCCCATGGAGAGAGACTCTCACTGCAGCCTGTTCTATTTTGTTCTGAAAATGTCGGCGTGCAGCCTCGTTCTGTGGACGATAAATGAGGTGCAGACTGATAAAGGAGGAAATACAGTGAGTGCTGGACGGAGCAGTGAGTGACAACAACCCCGCCCACATTTAAGAGTACTGTTTGCAGTGGAAACACTAGGGTCTAGGTACCATGTCTGAAGGGTTACTGTTGGTTCCAAAGGTACCACACTGAAAGTGTTTGGTGGAAACAGGGCTTTGTTTTGGAGAGGAAGAGACCTCTGCGGATAATCTGGCTTCCTAAACAATGAACACTGAAGGAATCCTAACTGGGCATTCACGCTTGACATGGCGCTTCAGCTGGTCAGCCGCTAGATGACACTAAATCCTTCACACTATTCCTTTACCATGATGACAGTCAGCAGATAAATGTCATCATATTCCAGTTATTCACTAGTTTTCAAAACATAAACCTGTTGTGTGCCCTGTAAAACTGTCAGCAGCAATTTATATTAAATCTTTTAGTTAGCTAAATCTTAAGTTGGCTGCAACGTGCTAAACGACTGGTATGACGGAAACCAGAGCAGGAGAGTGGTGAGTAAAGGGAAAGTAATTATAGCAAAGTAACACTAAAAGGGGGCCTTGACAGTAATCGTTGTCATGGCGCTCCGCTTTGTTGTCATATAGATCATCCAGGAGAATAATGACTGACTGCAACCATTCAGAGCATCTTTATACGGGTGCACACCTTTAGTCACACAGATGAGGAAATAAGCCTCTGCCCCGTTAACTACAACACCTCTGCTGCCTCCATTACACAGCCCTCCATCCAAACCCGTGTCTCCCGAACATCCATCAGACAAACAGCCTCATCGGACGCACACTGAAGGTCAGAGTTTGACAGCGTAAGACGAGGTGTTTATCAAAGTGACAGCGCTAAGTGGAGTAAGGTAATAGGGTAGTAGGTCACAAGCGAGGAGGTTTTCACACAGCGACTCACCACAAATAAACCTCAGGCTGATGCTTTTAATTGTCCTGTTTTTGTGAGGATGGTAATTTACAGCTGCGAAAGTCACAAATGAGGTTCATTTTTATTATTACACAGCTTTTATAGTCCAATTATAGTCACAATATGTTCATCACGACCAGTTTACAAGATCAGTATTGACAGTTTTGCTCGAGGCTGACAAGAGACACTGAGAGTTTCACTGGATAATAAAAATAAAAAGTCTCTCACACACTGTGCTGTCGATGCTTCAGTTACATAATGTGACACTTTCTATTATTTTTCATTCAGTGATTAAATTTAAATTTGGCATCCAATGATGTAACAAAGTACAGAAGGAGGCGTACATGTGTTGCTAATCTATAAACAGATGTCTGCATATGTACGCAGAATCTTTAGGCAGCAGGACGAGATTTTGGTATCGAAAGTGTTCTGGTTTCTGTTTTAAGTGCCAGTAGTATTGAGCAATCACATTTAAACGGCAGGTAAACAGTCCGTGTGGAGAGGTGAAACACTGGCCGAAATGCAATCATCTGATGATGAGTTAGCTTTATATTAGCTTTTTTAAATTTAGAGTCTTGACTTCGATATCAGGTGGCTACACCAGATCAGCACCAAATATTGGCCCCTGCACCCAGACACTTTATTGTCATCAGACTGAGAGCAGATGGGTTTCAAGACTGATCTACTGCTAGCATACCTAGCACTACTGAGCTAACTAAGGTTACACCTTAGCTGAAGAGGACGCCATTAATGTTCACATCTCACACTGTCACAAGCACAAACCTCTCGTGCATGAGTAGATGCACACCTCCTTCTGCGCGGTGATACAGTTGGTGAGTGTAGTACAATAGAAAGAAAATAGTTCCTACATGAAACTGCTCACAACAAGGTCTGTGGATTATCTTGAGTAACCAGGTCATGATTTCTGGAAAGAGTTTTTTTAAATGTATTGTTTTGGTGGTCTGAGCGAGCTGAGTGCCATCTAGTTCCATTATATTGGAGAGAAGGCAGACATCTCTACAGCTGATATCTCGATAGCTTGGGCAGTGTTTCCAGTGTCAGACACTGACAAAAAAAGCCCTGCTGTCATGTCAGCATGATGCGCCATGATATGCCATTATTGTTTATCGGCACCTGCCAGCGTTAGGGGAAAAAGCGGAGGAACAACAGTGACAGTTAAGGCGCTGAAAGTCATAGTCAGGCATGGGGTAGGGGTGGTGGATGGGTCCAACAAACACAGACTTTCACCTACGAGGCTGGTGTTCACTTTGGGTAAGATTATAAAACCCAACCCTGTTCTTTTTTCCTAAATCCAGCCAAATGCTTTAGTTGTTGGAGAAAAAAAACATCAGTTTGCGGTGTTGTACCAACGTATTTGGTTTATTTTAAAAGAGACTGTATGGAAACGTTAAATTTCCTGTGAAAACTGAGGTGTATTTTGAAAGAAGACAATGCATGTAAGGGGCAGAACTTGACATGGCGTCCCAGAACATCAACAACCAATGCACCCAGGGTACCTTGCACATCATATCTAGACCTTGAAAGTCCATGACCAAAAGCCGATATGTGATGAAGTCGGAGTGGGATAGAGTTGGATATCTCCAACACTCAGAAACTCACACCAAAACAAAAGACAGGTAAGAGGGAAAATATGTATTTTTGATTTTGCAGTGAACTGCCCCTTTAACACTACTCCACTACATTTCAGAGGGAGATATTTTAATTTGACAGCTATAGTTTCTTTTGACTTTTCAGATCAAGGTTTATACAAAACATATGGTTACATACACACAGCAGACGAGATTAAAACAGTATAAAATCGTTAAAATTAGCTCCATCTTTTCCATCTATAACACTTTATAAATTGTTGTTTCTGAGTTAAAACATCACTAATAATTTTCCAATAATACATAATGTACCAAATGACAAACTATAATGTGACAGACGTTGCCCGTAGTGACAAACCCATCGAAAAAATCACCCAGCTTGACAGTTCCCCTCAAGTTTTTAAGCTCTTCTTCTCCAAACCCTCAGACATCAAAAAATCACATCAGAACTGTTACTGTAAACTGGATCTCAGCCTAAAAGTGAGTCTTCACAAGCTGCCACTGTGTCGACAGCAGATACCCACCAGTGTTCTGCATATGGCTCCTGCACCACCTAAGGGCACCGTACTCTTGCATAATACTGTTTGTACATGAATATTCTACACCCGACATATGCTTAATACCGCACACAGGAATACGGTCTCACTTTGTCATTAATAATGTGCTGTTTTTAGAGATTTGCACCGGCCTCGGATGAGCTCTGTGCACTTCCTGAACACTTAAAAAACAGCTTTTTTTCCTCAGTTATTTTCTTTAAGATTTAAGGATATGCTTATATCACTAGTATACAGCACATTTACCCTTTAAAAGTTATTTTTATTATTCTTAAAAGTGATGTTGTATTTTTTCAGACACAAAGTGAACTGAATACACACTGGAGGAAACAATGAATTATCTGTAAACTTTAGGCTTCACTACTCTGAATGTGATTCTTTTTAAATATACCTCAGGAAAACTTGAGCATTAATATTTGAAAAATGAGTTTATACACAGTCTTTGAAATGAAGAACACCTCAGACAGAAGATAATATTCAGAATAATGTGTATTATCAAACCACAGTGACTTGTTGCAGTTTATTCCCCGCCATGGACTCCAGACTTTTAGATAAATAAAGAGAAATAGCTTAAATCAAAATCCCGGCTTTGAGTCAGGGAATAAATGTTTGAGCCAGTGCAGTGCGTCTGTGTTGATATAATGAGCAAGCTGTGGATATGAATCATTTCCGTCAGTGCAGGTATTACAGTTTTGTGCCTTGGGCAACGCACCATGATTGATAACTCAGTTGATTACACTTTGCCAATGGGAGAAGGAGGAAGAGCAGGAGCGTTAAAGGGAGGAAGAGACGAAAGGAAGGGACATAATGACACTAATGATAATTACAGAATTGTTAATACCTGAATCTTCAATGAAGTAGCTGTGCCCTTAGTCCGTTAATCCCCCTATATCATTAAAGGCATTTAGCCGATGTATGATTTCAATCCAAAGGTAATGGGATGACTATGGATCCCACAGAGGATGAGTTATGAGTTCATGTAGTTAGATGAAAACATGAACTGATCTGAATACATAATTTATTTGAAATCTATAGGCTTTCCCAACATGAATAACTGGCCTTCACCTGCAGTCAGCTCAGAGTGTTTGTTCTCACAGTATGTGTGTGGCCTGTGTCCTCACACTGTCTGTTTCATGTCAGCCTTCATTAGAGGGACACATTACCCTCATACATACAGTATGTACACTCTGTGTCACAGAAACATATGGCTGATTATTAATGGATGGTGTCAATTTAATGATGACAGCTCATCCATCGCCTGGGGCTGGACATGTGTGTGTTAAATATATACATATACAATCACAGGCCACTTCATTAGGGACACCTGTTCAACAACTCATTATCGCAAATAGTTAATCAGCCAATCACGTGAAGGCAACTCAGTGCATGTAGACATGGTCAAGACGACCTGCTGAGGTTCAAACTGAGCATCAGAATGGGGAAAAGACAGAGGATGGTCCAAAAAAGAGAAAATATCCAGTGTTGATGCCAGAGGTCAGAGGTCAGAGGAGAATGGCCAGACTGGTTCAAGATGATAGAAAGGCAACAGTAGCTCAAATAACCACTGGTTACAACCAAGGTCTGCAGAAGACCATCTCTGAAGCAACAACATGTCCAACCTTGAAGCAGATGGGCTACAGCAGCAGAAGACCACACCAGGTGCCACTCCTGTCAGCTAACAACAGGAAACTGAGGCTACAGTTCACACAGGCTCACCAAAACTGGACAATAGAAGATTGGAAAAACGTTGCCTGGTCTGATGAGTCTGGATTTCTGCTGCCACATTCAGATGGTAGGCTCAGAATTTGGAAGCATGGATCCATCCTGCCTTGTATCAACGGTTCAGGCTGCTGCTGCTGGTGTCATGGTGTGGGGGAGATTTTCTTAGTACCAACTGAGCATGGTTTAAACACCACAGCCTACCTGAGTATTGTTGCTGACCGTGTCCATCCCTTTATGACCACAGTGTATCCATCTTATGATGGCTACTTCCAGCAGGATAACGCACCATGTCACAAAGCTCAAATCATCTCAAACATGACAATGAGTTCACTGTACTCCAATGGCCTCCACAGTCACCAGATCTCAGTCCAATAGAGCACCTTTGGGATGTGGTGGAACGGGAGATTCTCATCATGGATGTGCAGCCCACAAATCTGCAGCAGCTGTGTGATGTCATCATGTCAATATGGACCAAAATCTCTGAGGAATGTTTCCAGCACCTTGTTGAAACTATGACACGGCAGCTCTGAAGGCAAAATGGTCCAACCTGGTACTAGCAAGGTGTACCTTGATCGGTCCTCACTTCTTCAAAAGCTTGTTTGAGGGTTCAGATTTGTTTTTAAGATTCAAGTTAGAATTAGGTTTAAGCTCAGGTCAGGTTTGGGTCAGACATTTAGCTTGGATGGTTAAGGTTAGGGTAAGGGGTGTGGATAGGGAACGTATCATCATCATCACTCCAGTTTTAGCCTCTTTACACTGTCCCAGAATGTTTTAGAATAGATTTTTTTTTACTGATTTACTGATTTTACTGAAGAAAGAGTGCCAGTTTTTACCAGATCTCTCCATGTGCATGTCTGCTACAAGATTTACACCTTAACCAATAAGTTCTTTACCTAACAAAATGGTTAAATCTTGCACATTTTAGACACATTAAACCTGCAATAACTGTTTTTTGGTGGTAGAAAAAGGCTTCAAGCATGACACTGACATGTAATCACTTTTTAAGTTGATATTCACACAGAAGTTACAGAGCAACATTAACATTCATTTGGAGTCATGTTTCTGGCTACTTAGTAAGTCTAATATTTACTGGATGTCACTTTCTGGTCTCCACCAAGTCAGGAGAGAAATATCAGTCTCTTCATCTGCTAATTGCTTCACTATGTTCGCCAGCTGGTTGCAGACTTTGCCTGTCTGATGTGTAGTGCTGGGCAGGTTGATCACAGTAGGTTTATCAAAGCCTTTTCACTGCAAAACAGCCGTGTGATGTGTCGAAAAATGCAGTGATGAGAAACTCAGCTCATACACATGTAATCAGAACTATGTCACTTTATAAACATTGATATGCACTAAATGTAATGAACTGTGATTTGCAGAAATGTACAATGTCAACATTTTCTGTCATGTGAGCCATTGTTAAAATGAAAATATTAATCATAACAGCTTTAGCTGGATCAGGTTTAAGTTGGACTTTTGTAGAGTCATACAACTGTTTGCTGCAGATGCTGACTAAAACTTTTGAGATATGACGACACACCCCTACATCATTTAATCTACAAACAACATTAACACTCCACTTTGAAAAAATGAGTTCCCTCTGAATTTTGCTGCGTCACGCTGGCAGCCCTGTTTGCTCCTATAGCAGCTTGCTAATTACTGAACAGGGGCCTCGCTCTCCTAAACCAGACCTGACAGGGTTCGGTGGCAACACAACTTCACAGCAGCTAAATGGAGAAAGTGAAAGTCGGTGAAAACTCCCCCGTGGTGGACAGTCCTCCTGAAAGCATCATGGTTTGTCTACCATGTGTAAACCTGCTCTCTCTCAATAAACTAAGCTCATAGAAAAACATTTACTGTCTGCACGGCTGAACACGGACAGACTAGGTAAGCAGAATAAGCCTCTGCAAATGTGTGTATTTCCTCGTATTTTTATGTACATGTCTTTATAGTATGTGTTTGCTTTAACAACGAATCAGCTCTGTGAGTATTTATGAACAAGCACCTGTGGGTGTTTGCTGTTACTACCTGTTTGTGTGTCGTTGTGTGAATGACTCATTGCTACCTGATGAGAAAGTCTGTCAGTCACACTCCAACAGTGACAGGATGATAATCACCCTCCAATTAGCCAGTCTGGGGCCAGACAAGCCAACAGACACACACACACACACATACCAATTTTATGGACTTTGGCTACAACCCGCTCATCAGAAGGCTTATCCCCGACTCCACCTGTACGACCTTCGACCCTTGACTCTCCTTAATTTGTACTCCAGGGGTCAAACCAGCAGAGGTAGAGGATACAGTGTCGACAGTTTAAATCTGCAAGTGTAATATAACACTAATGGGTCTGCAAAACACCCACTGCAATCCGCCTTTTCAGCGAGATAAATCAATAGGAATACTGTGTTAATCCACCCACCTGTTTCAGAGAGGGAGTGGGAGGGATAAAGGGAGTAACTGATGGATATAAGAGGGGATTTAATGCAAAAATAAAATATAACTTGGACCATTTTACGAGTCAAAAATAGATTTCAGTTAAGGGTACGCTTTATATTTTTCTTATTTTTAAACAGGGAGCAGACAGGCTCATCTGTTTGCAGTGAGAGGAGGAGAGGCTTCACAGGAGAGCCGGATAAGTCACCGCTCTCAAAGTTGGAGGGTGGAAATGAGATTCGAGGGTGAAGATGAACAGCAGAGGGTGGATAAGGTTAGCAGAGGAGAGTGATAACTGGATGAATGCAGAGGAGGATGACTGAGAGAGGAAAAGGCTTATTAAAAGGGAGGTGGAGAGGTGAGCTGTGTTTGTGCCAGTCTGTGCCAGAGTTGCTCCGACCGGTCCCTCTGTTTTGGCTGGCAGATGGGTCCTGTCGTGGTGCCGCCTGAAGGATGGCGTGCCATGCAGACGCCTTCGCTAGGAACACACGCACACACAATGTTCTCAATTCCACTTCCTTTCTTGCCAGCATAGCCGCGGCACTGACAGATTGAGAGCAAACAGGCAGGCAGGCAATCAGCTCAGACACCTGAGAGCGCCCTAAGGACCCCCGCTCTCGCTGGCAGGCAGAAGGGACTGCTGGCTACGCTGCAGAGCACAAATTAGGCCCTCAAAAAAAGGCTCCATTAAAAGACCAATTAAAGAGCCATTACAGAATAATGAGAAGAGTGGTACCTGTTAGGTCTGAACCAACCTGTGCAAACAGCAGACGCAACACCTGAGCGGTGTAGCTTTATTGGACAGCCACATGGTCAGACGTCACGTTTAGTCGCTGAGGCTGTGCTGACGGTGCATGCTGACATGACAGAGGGTCACAGCTTATTGTGGGGTTAACCCATAACATCTTATTTCCTCCTTTCAGTGGATGGCAGGTGAAGATGACAAACACATCAGAACCGTCAGAAAAATAATCTTTTAACATGACCTATTCTGCTCATTTTCAGGTTCATTCTTGTATTTTGGGTCTCTACTAAAACATATTTATATGTTTTTAAGGTTAAAAGACACTTAATTTTCCTCATACTTACCCTCTGTCTGAAACACTCAGTTTTTGCACCTGTCTCTTTTGGCCCCCCAAAAAAGCCCAATCTGCTCCTGACTGGTTAGCATTGTTGGGCCCTCCATATCTTGGTGTCTCTGCACCATCACTGCAGCTGACAGAGAATAGCTGCACATTCTACAGTGAAAAATGACCAATAAAAGCTTCTAAACACAACTGGACATTTTCCAGCAGGAATATGATCTGAAATCAGGGAAAATTAACATCAGCAACCAGAATTACATGTTTTCTTGATGTTAGCATGTAGCTACATGTGTGTTAGCTATGTTTGCAGCCGAAAAATGGCTGTAACTAAAAATAGCAGCACTTTCTACCGTAAAAGAAATACCAATAAAAGCTTGTAAACACAACATGGACATGTTCCAGCAGGAATATATCAAGAAATTTTGCTCTATTTCTGCTGTATGAAATTACAAGGATCATTGGCGCTGCTTCCACATCCTTGGGCCCATGGAGCAGGCGCAGTAGAGACTTACAGCCGAGTGTGGTTAAGCATGGCCGAGCGTCTGACTTGCGGTTTAGTGCTCTACTTGCTTGAATGGAAATAAAATAAAGTTTTCTTGCGGCTCTTTTAGACTCTCCAATTCTTGTCAGACTGAATGGATTAAATCTCAATAGTGGGACAAGTCATTTCGCTGGGTTTTTGACCCTCAAAAAAATGTATCTACTGATTTATAGACGTCTCTTTCCCAATGTAAGTCTATGGGAAAAAGTCTTTTTGGGGCCAATGGCATCCCGTGATGGACTTTGGAAATTGCAGTACCACTGTTTGGCTACTACAAATTGACTACAAAGCCCAACGCACTTCTTGGGGCCTGGTTTTTGCTCACAACCACTTCATACGTTTACCTCGTTTGAATCTTTGGCCACATTTAATATGAACATTCTTTATTGTGACACTACATATAAGACACAAAATACCAAAAAGCATAATAGGTCCCCTTTAAAGAGAGCCATGTTGACTCAAAGAGAACACTTACAGTTGATCACGTCCAAGGAATGAAGAGGGACTGTGTCCTGCATGCCAGTGATTAAGTGAGCTTAAAACACGAGGAACAAAGAACGGTTTGAGGACTGACATTATCATCTAATCACTTAACTATGTGATTACTTACCATTTCTATCCACTGATGTGACAACTCTAAACACATTTCTGAATCTGGGTGCATGTGTGTGTGTGTGTGTGTGTGTGTGTGTGTGTGTGTGAGTATGAGAGAGCCAAAGACGGACAGAGACAAGTGTCCTTCTGCTTTTTATCTCAGCCTCCATCAGGACCAATCAATACAATCCCTCAGAATTACTGTCACAACAGGATGAATTACCCTGTCATGCACAGAAAACACACACACACACACACACACACACACACACACACACACACACACACACACACACAATAACCTCTGTATGCTACTCATTCCCCCACACACACATTGACATTTATTATGTTTATTAAAGTGAGCACCATGCACTAACATTTTGTACTACTGTATGTTCATTCGATTGCATGACAAAATAAATCAAACAAGGAGACAAACAGGCTCATTAAAAGATCATTCTGCTCTGGGTCTTTTTTTTTTGTAGCTTTGGCCATCATCCCTGTCAGTAATAATAACACTGTACTAGTCACAGTAATTGCTGAGATCTGGATCAACATCCATTATAGTTTACAGACCGACTTCATATCCCATCGTACTTGTCAGCCCTGTCTCCTACAAAGAACATTTATATACTACTAATTTGCCAAAGTAAATATGTTCTGAAGCAACGCTGCTCTGATTACATTTTATATCAATATAATAAGGAAATTATGGTAATTAAGAATCTGGCAAGTTGCAAAATCTAGATACAGGAGGCATCAGGGAAATGTTCACTGACAGTGTATTTAATTTGTTTTCCCTTGACATCTGCTCAAAGAAACTGCAGCATTATTACACGTTTTAGGCACTATCAGTGCTTGGTTAAAGGGATTTTTTTTAAAGTGGGGTTGTATGAGGTACTTATCCATAGTCAGTGTAGTAGGCAGTCAGCACGGCCCCAGTTTGGAGAAGTAGGCTAGAGTACCAGCACAGAAGCAAAGCAATGTATTGCTGTGCAAGGGAGCTGCTCAAAAGGTATTTTAGCCATTTAAAATAAGTCCTAACTAAAAAATTCAACATCAGTTTAAGTTTACGCTGTATTAAGAATTACCTTTCCATCAGAGAGCCCTTTCTAATAGAGAACTGAACTAAAAATGAAACTTACCTATGCTCTTTTCCAAGCCAGACTTACCTAGCTGAATAAGGGAGCTGCTGGTCTACGACCGCCTCGATCAGTCATTGACTGTAGGTAATACACTGACTGTGGATAAGTGTCTCGAGCCCAGTCTCACTCCAAAGTCGTCGAAATCCGGTGCTTGGGCAGTGACTTGCAGCATCAAAAACCAACCAAAAAAACGCGTCCTTTAACGTCAGCATGATACGCGGCTGGTTGCTGATATAGTGCCGGCGGCATCAGGGGGAAACATGGCAGGACAAGGACAAAAGTTAAGGCAGCAAAAGTCCGACTGGGGCGGATGGGAGAGATGGTGGATGAGTGGATGAGACCCAAGAGAATGGTGTTTGCATCTTGTAAGATTCTAAGGCCAAACCCTGTTCTTTTTTTTCTGAAACCTAACCACAGGTATTAGTTGCTAAATTCGCAGTGTTGTACTGACGTAGTGCGTGTATTTTGAAAGAGACTGTATGTAAACATTAAATTTCCTGTGAAAACAGAAGTGTATCTTGAAAGGAGACAATGCATGTAACAGGCAGAACTTGACACAGTGTCCCAGAACATCAACAACCAACACACCCAGGGTACCTTGCACGTCGTATCTGGACGTGGAAAGTCCATGACCAAACATCATATATGACGAGGTCAGAGTGAGAACGTGTTGGTGCGTCACACAACCTCACTTCAAAAAATCCAAACAACCCCTTTAAGGTTAGGGAAAGAACTTCCTGGTTTAATACAGAAATAAAGGCATGGTTTACTGTTGTGACATTTGAACAAAATGTTAAGTTTCCATGCTTAAAATACTTTTGTGGTGTTCTCACTTTCAGTTTTACCTCCAAAGTAAAGTGGTTGAGATCATAATTAGCTCGTTTACAACCTGTCTGATTGTCTGACTGCCCGTTTCTCACCCTGTCCGACTTCCTTGTAGCGACCATGTTTCCAGATCTCACCAATTACTCTCGTGAGCTTTATCATAACTGATGGAAACCATGTCCAAAACTAAGAAAATAAGACCCAGGTTGTAATAATAAACCAGATTTATCCTTTCCCCAAGAGACGGGATGAACGGATAACTCTCTCCTGCCAAGAAGGAGCTGGTTGCAACCGCATCTGATTGAGCCAAAGCATGTGTAGAGAATTAATATAAAATTTTAATATGTTGTTTTGTTGAGATACAGACCATCTCTCCGTCTCCTGCCCTGTTTCTCTCCCGCTCCACCTCTCTGTCCTTTTGAGTGAGGATCTATCCTTGTTACATGGTGGCAGATTGACTTTGGCTGGAAAATAGGCATCATGTATCCTTGGGGTGGCATTTGTCTTCATAGATACCATGTTGAGACACGGAGAAGGAGGGCGAAAGAAACAGAGAGTGACAGAGAGATGGTCAATAAGTAATAAATAGCGAGGACAACAAGATGGAGACAGAGTTAAGGACATGGGAGGAAAGAAACAGACAGAGAAATGGGACACAGACGGGCGGGGGCGGTCTGTTAATACGGGGCGCAGGGGCACCGCCCCCATCAAAATATATCAATAAAGTCTATTTAAATATGTCAGTAGGTCAGTCCATAGGGATTTGGCTTGGGTACTGAAGGGTCGCTGGTTCAAGTACCTGCCTAGACCAAAAACATGGAGCGTGGACTGGTGGCTGGAGAGGTGCCAGTTCACCTTCTGGGCACTGCCGAGGTGCCCTTGAGCAAGGCACTGAACCCCCCCAGCCGCTTGGGGTGCCTGTCCGTGGGCAGCCCCCTCAGTGCATGTATAGGTCCCATTTGTGCATGTGTGTGTGTATTTCGGACCGGTGTGTATATGTAAAACGACAACAGAGTGAAAACATTGAATTTCTCATTGCGGGATTAATAAAATTAAATTTTAAAAAATTCAATTAAATATTAAATTAATAAGATAAAGCGCATTTCGAAATAATTATGTAATAAAATGTTCCTGGTAGTCTGTCAAAGCTTGTTAGTATTCATTAAAAATTGTTTCCATATTGTATTTGGTTGATTTCTACGTTAATACGTACACTTCCTGCATGAGGGCCGCCGCCAAACGATAGTGAATGCAAGTCCTTTAACGTTTGGCTAGCATGTGACCTGAGGTTGCTCTCTGATTGGTTGCTTCGCGCCCCGGATCCTCCCACTTTTATTGGCAGCGAATCAATGTTGTAGTTGTGTTTTTGTGATCTAATGTGATTGGACGATTCTCGGCAACGCTGTCTTTCACGTTCGGATGCGCGCGACACCTGCTCGTTAGCAAGTTTCCGATTCTTCTACGAGAAGATGGCGACTTCATGAAGACCCGTGGAAATGAAAGAAAACTCTGTCGTTTCCCTTCAAAACCAGCCAAAACCAAAGCGGATAAAAGAGCTTGGACCGGACCGACCCGAGCTACAGATTCAGCGGCAGGTAAGTGACCGAGGACGGGCTTACACCCGGGGCTTTTCCCGCACTTGTTATGAGAAACGGAGTTGGCTAGCTGGTTGTGGTCAAAGTAAATTTACTGGTTTCCTTGCTTGCTGTTTCAAAGTGTTGGTACTGAAGTGTTGTGGACAGGGGTACAAGACCTACAACACCTGTCTGGGTCTGTAACTTGTGGCCGGTTCTGTAGTGACTTGATATGTAGACTACCTCTGGTCAGTCTCCTCTGTTCACCAGGTGTGTGTATGCACTTGTGATGTGACATTAGATCTCCAGCTTGTGGGTTGAATATATATTTTGCTCTGTCTCTCCATTGCGATGGTGTTATTCATTTCCATTTCAATATTACCACCTTTTTAGAGCAGAGGTTCCTCTAGATAAGTTGTTATATTTTCCTTTTTTTGTTTCTTCTTGTTATTACATTTAATGGTTCACAACTGATACTCTAGTTATGAGGTATTCACGGTCTGATTAAGCTCTAGGTACTGTACAAGGCCTTTTACCTGACGTGTATCTTTTTAAAGTGCACTATGGAGCTGTGTGCAGAATTTTTGTGTGTATATATGATGTCTTCTCTAGTGATTTTATTGTGTATTTTACTATGTGTTAGGCCTATATGGTTTTTCTTTGTATGCGTTATCTATGGAATCTATTGTATGTATTAGGCGTGCAACGGTACAAGTAGCCCACGGTTCGTTCTGTACCTCGGTTTTTGGGCCACGGTTTCGGTTCGGTTTCGGTACGTGTTTGTGCGTAAAGAGAACAATTTTTTCCCCCCAAATTATCTCTTTATTTTCCTTCTCAGCAAAACTAAATTTCTCAGTAAACAAAGTCCAGTATCACTGGTGTACTGAATAACACTTTTTTAAATGCAAACATACTGTAATTCATTTAAGTTAACAGCCTCTTAGCCTTGACAACTCGTACAGTATACACTACAGTTGGTTTATCGCTGGTGTTACCTTCTCGAGTCCTCGACTGTCTCACGCTGGAGATGCATGCTCATATTGCTCGTGTTTCCTTTTACGTATGGGACATGTTTCAAGCAATGTTTGCAGACAGTGACATTTCTGTTAACACACACACACACACACACACAGTGGCCTGTAAAGCATCAATGCAAAATTAATTGCAAAACCGAAAACCTGCTGTCCATAAGGGCGTATTGATCCATGCAGGGCGGACCGAACGGTTCAATATTTTACCGAGAACCGTTGCATCCCTAGTGACCATTATCAAGTAGTGTTACTGGCCAGTGTTTAGGGCAACATTAGCTGTGTTGTGTAGTTACTGTATTTTTATCTAGGAAGTGCTGCTTCAGTTTGTTTGTCCAAGGCTCTACGTTGACTGTTTTCCCTATTTAGGAGCACCTGTAAAATTGCTAGTTTAAAACAATCTTAAATGCTTTGATATTGCAAAATTCAGACATTTTCGAAGGGTGTAATCATTAGGTGCACATTTGCTTTCCTAAATTGATATATAACAATTTTGGAATTGAACCCTTCATATAATGTAGATAGAACTCTGTGGTTATATAATTGGAAGTGATTTTCTGTTGAGCTTACATTGACCCAGTGCCTGTAAAGTTGTGTATCTCCTAAGGTTATTAATTAATTAATTATTATTAATTTTTAGCGCTATCAGATATTTAGGACCTGTTGCCCCCCCCCCCCCCAAAATTTTGATCACCAGCCACCACTGCAGATAGGTGAGAGAAAATGGAGGGAATGTGAAAAGCAGAGATAAAAAATTATCTTCAGATTTTGGCTGGCTGCTGTGGGCATCTGGGATGGGAGGATGAAACAGAGGATAGGTGTGAGGTGATTAAAGTATTGTGTTGGCCCCTAGAGGACAGACAGCCATCTTTTCTCCTCTCATATTTTCTTCTACTCCAAAGCGCCGTCCCACGCATCCTCTGGTCTTAATCACATGAGACCGCGGTGAAACAGCTGGCCTCAATGTCAGCGCAGGGCTGCTGGTCTGGGATCTGTGGAGGGATACAGCAAGGAGACAGATGCTGATAACTAATGGCTGTCGTTATGGACACCCCACAAGCAATATGTCTGTGTGTGTGTGTGTGTGTGTGTGTGTGTGTGTGTGTGTGTGCGTGTGTGTGCGTGCACGCGCAAGAACTGAAATTAAAACCCTCCACGTTTGTTTAGACTTGTGTATTCATTTGGATCACAATCAGGTGTTTTAGTACGAAGGTTTTTTCAAGGACTTCACCTTGGTATTTGTTGGACAACAGTAAACATAGAAAGTGAAAAGAAAAAAAACAAGTACTGCAAATGTCAAGAATCATGAGAAGAAAATGGAAAAGTGTGCGATAACATATATCATTTATACTGATATCAAGTTGGACACCCTTCAAGAGATTTTGGTCCATATTGACATGATAGCATCACACAGTTGCTGCAGCTTTGTCGGCTGCACATCAATTCAGTCAATCAATTTTATTTATAAAGCCCAATATCACATCCATGATGTGAATCTCCCGTTCCACCACATCCCAAAGGTGCTCTATTGGACTGAGATCTGGTGACTGCGGAGGCCATTGGAGTACAGTGAACTCATTGTCATGTTCAAGAAACCAGTTTGAGATGATTTGAGCTTTGTGACATGGTGCGTTATCCTGCTGGAAGTAGCCATCAGAAGATGGGTACACTGTGGTCATAAAGGGATGGACACGGTCAGCAACAATACTCAGGTAGGCTGTGGTGTTTAAACCATGCTCAGTTGGTACTAAGAAAATCTCCCCCACACCATGACACCAGCAGCAGCAGCCTGAAGTGTTGATACAAGGCAGGATGGATCCATGACGCCAAATTCTGAGCCTACCATCTGAATGTGGCAGCAGAAATCCAGACTCATCAGACCAGGCAACGTTTTCTCCAATCTTCTATTGTCCAGTTTTGGTGAGCCTGTGTGAACTGTAGCCTCAGTTTCCTGTTGTTAGCTGACAGGAGTGGCACCTGGTGTGGTCTTCTGCTGCTGTAGCCCATCTGCTTCAAGGTTGGACGTGTTGTTGCTTCAGAGATGGTCTTCTGCAGACCTTGGTTGTAACCAGTGGTTATTTGAGTTCCTGTTGCCTTTCTATCATCTTGAACCAGTCTGGCCATTCTCCTCTGACCTCTGACCTCTGGCATCAACAAGGTCACTGGATATTTTGTGTTTTTGGGACCATCCTCTGTAAACCCTAGAGATGGTTGTGCTGCAGCAGGTCGCCTTCACGTGATTGGCTGATTAACTATTTGCATTAACAAGCAGTTGAACAGGTGTCCCTAATGAAGTGGCCTGTGAGTGTGTATGTATATATTTAACACACACATGTCCAGCCCCAGGCGATGGATGAGCTGTCATCATTAAATTGACACCATCCATTAATAATCAGCCATATGTTTCTGTGACACAGAGTGTACATACTGTATGTATGAGGGTAATGTGTCCCTCTAATGAAGGCTGACATGAAACAGACAGTGTGAGGACACAGGCCACACACATACTGTGAGAACAAATACTCTGAGCTGACTGCAGGTAAAAGCCCTAAAATGATGACGACAGCTAACAGTTATTCATGTTGGGAAAGCCTATAGATTTCAAATAAATTATGTATTCAGATAAATTCATCTGCGATATGCTCATGTTTTCATGAAACAGTAGCAGTATCTGGCACCAACAACCATGCCACTTTCAAAGTCCCTTAAATCACCTTTCAGCCTCATTCTGATGCTCAGTTTGAACTTCAGCAGGTCGTCTTCACCATGTCTACATGCCTAAATGCATAAAGTTGCTGCCACGTGATTGGCTGATTAGCTATTTGCGTTAACAAGCAGTTGAACAGGTGTACCTAATAAAGTGGCGAGTGCATTTGCCCTGTTTTACTGAATTAACAAGATAATAATCATGTTAATTCTTGTTTTTTTTTCTGAATTAAAAAGATAATTATCTCATTATTTCAGAAAAACAGGAGCATATATGTTTCTTAAGTGAACATCTATAACTACTACTAATTATTAAAAATCTATTAATTAAAAATCCAACCTTAAAACAGTGCCTTTCTCAGGACATCATGCAGGTTGCATACGATGTGAGAGAAGGGGTTTTTTTTCTTATGCTTTTTGGGCCAAAGGGGAGTTTTTCATTGTGAGTGGCCGCTGGGAAAGATTGGCTACAAGTCCGAGTGGCTTTCCTGAGGGCCTGTTTTAGACATGGCAATCGAACGTTTTTGGCTCCATGTGCCTCTGAGCATGCTCTGCTTTCATAGCAATGAAGGAGGCCCCATCCACTTGGCACATGGAAGAAGTTTCAGACCTTCAAACTTACAGCTAGATGCCACTAAATCCAACACACTGGACCTTTAATGTTGCTCACTGCACCCGCCATGGTGTCCAAATTGTCTGAGCTTTGTCTCTTCTTTAGTTAATTCTGGTCACAGAGGAAGGCGGTTGTATATATTGATAATGAGGTGTATGTGCAGGCTGTAAAGTGCTATAGAAATGTACTGTTGGTTCGGACATGTGCTGTCTATGGAGCCATGTGTTGTCACGCTGATGCACTTTATTTTGAAGCCTAAATGTCTTCTGTTGGTAAATTATATTACATGTTTTTCTGAAAATAATAATATAGTGCAATAACATTTACTCAGACTTACTCAGACCCGGACAGTTAAATTAAACTGCTTCTTTTTTTATTAAACTTTAATCCCAGTACATTTTTACACAAGTAATTTCACTTGTACTTGAGTAATATTTCTTTAAAGTAAAAGTACTTTGAACACTCTAAACATATACATTTTTAGACCGCAGAGTTTACATCTATAAGAAATATAAAAATGCCATTAGAGGTTTTGTGAATTTTACAAATGTGGATGGAACCAAGTTAAGATGCTGCTCTGATGAATTTTCATTTTCTTTTTGTGTGCGAGTAATTGTTGTCTACCTTTGTTGAGATTACAAAGGCTTCCATTTCTAGTATCCAGTGGATGCTCATTTACCTTTGAATACCTCAACTTCGGCTTTTTACATTGGTGCTCTTCAGTGGCTGTGAATTTTTATTCCGTGGTCATTAACAGCATAATGTTGGCATTTTTAAGTGCACATCAAAAACCATGCTGGATCCTGCAGAGCTACAAAGCTGCTCTTGTACAGAATCAGAGCTGTAATTGACAGAATCTGACAGGAATACATTTCTTTTAAAGATTCTCAGTCTGTGTGGCTAATTATCATTTCCTATAGAGTGTATATCTTGATGAGACAGTTACTTTATTAGCTTGTAATATTTACTATGATTTACTCTAAGTAAATGCATGATAGGCCAAATATATGCACAACTTCACTTGATCAAAGGTTCATCATCCCGGCACATCTGTCACACCGTCATCTGAGATACACAGAGTATATAAAAGCTCAGTCACACACACACAAACATTGTGCTCTGTGGATACACAGACAGAGGAAGGTCACTGTGGGCATCTGTGTGAGCAGCGGTGTTGAATGTTTGGACTGGAAACTGCACTTGATGCCACTTCAAACAACGCAGCGCACCAAACAATTGTCTGGTTGTTTGTGGCTATTTTTGTTTTCGCTCATTCACTTGTTGTTAGGAGAGCTGCTTTTATTGGCTGAGGACAAACTGGAGCGGTGACCAACAGTGTGTTGTCTTTGTTTACCCAAGGATACTGAGAACTGATGAAAAACACAGAGAGGAGAGACAAAGGAAGTAGGGATGAAGAAAACAACATAAAGAAAGAGTAAAGTGGACACTCTTTGGTACATCACTCAGTTTAAAACGAGTGTGTTGGGTGTATCAGTAAGACCATAGTGATGCATTGAGGTGACACTACATTAACATTTACAATTTCATTTCATCTCCCTGTGACGACTGTATTCAACGCTACATGTACACAGTTGTGGTGGGTTCATCTTTACGGCACATTGCGCTCTGTTTATTTACACATGCAAACACATTCATACATGCTAATACATGTACACGTGCACAGCTCCCTATCCATCAACGCTATCTGTCATGCTTCGAGGGATAAATACATTTATAACTTCACATCTCCATTCGACCGCCTCGCTGTAAATGGAAGTCGCCTCTGAGGGACACACCACTGGCGTAACCAAAGATGTTATTTGGCAAACTCCATCAGCCTGTGATCCCTACCAGGCAAACATGAGCGTCATTATACCTGCAGACAGAAGAGACAACAGCTCAATGCAAATATGTTGCTACAGTGGCACAGCTTGTCTGAGCTGATGAGAGATAGACGTTTGAGTGGCTGGTTAATGCAGAGTATCTCAAACGGATAATGTACTTTTGATGAGCACAAGTATCATCCGAGTAAAACGTGTCATATTCAAACTCGTGATGAAGGTAAATCCTGATTCGAGTAGCTAAACAATTGTCTTACTCTTGTCATCAAAAATGATCTGAAGCTCAATTCTGAGATTTTTCTGTAGATTGATTTTAATTATAGCAACTTCAGATCAACCCACATCAATGTCAGGCTTAAAATAACAACACTGGGTCAGGCTCCACCCACTTCTTGATTAAGCCGCACCCACTATGTCACAAATCCCGCCCACTACAAGAACAGATACAGATTATTTAGCTGGTTGATGCATACAGTGATGTACTCGGGAGGGATGCGCCGAAAAATTCTGGGCAGATACCAATGACAATTTGGCTGATACTGATACTGATTTCTTTTTTTGTTGTTGTTTATTTTGTTTTTGTTGTTATATTTAGTCACCCTTTTGTGTCATGGAAACAAAGAAATCTTCATTATAAAAAACAAAACCTGTTTTTAAGTCATTCAGCCGCTCGTTACACTACCTTTTGAATAAGCACAAATTCAATCATACACATTTTGGAAACAACCTTTTATATAACCCTGTTTTCACATGAAAAACATTTTTAAAAAACTGCTTCAGAAGTCTTTTTACGATATATGATACATCATAATTCCCTCTCTAATATCTGTTTTGTATTGCTGTGGAAACATCAATAAATTTCTCCTTCAAACAGCTGGATTTATTCAAGTTTTTAAAAAAAACCTACATTTTACAAGATGACATTTGAACACATCATGAGAATGTTACAATTTACCTGTCGCCTAATACTCATTTTTACTGAATAGAGATTGAACACATCATAATGTATCTCAATGTAGCCTCTGTCAGCAGTTAGTAGTGGCCACCAGCTGCTAACAGCTAACATTACCTAGCTCTCCTCCCTGCCCATCTCAACACCGATATGTTCTTCATAAAGCAGCATTACCAGGGAAACATTAGGGAGCGTTCCCTGACACGTTGATTTACTGCGTCCTTTAGGGGCCATACACATGCCAACGTTTTTTGCGCCCTCAGATTCATTGAATTCAATGTAGACGTGCAGGCAGGCGAGCTCAAACGCCAGAGCGTTTTCTGGGCCTGACGGCTTTCCTGAGATAAACCTGAGTTCAAATTTTGGTTTATTCAGTCTGATAAATACGGAAAAGTTGATCATGTTAGTGCAGGGCTACCCAGAGCTTTACATCAATCCCACGGACGATAGGCCTACACACTTATAAACAGCTCCTGGAAGAAGATCAGCTCTGCACTCAGGATTTCAGGTAAATAGGCTGTATGATGCTTGTCACAACCTGCCGCTGCGCTCTTGAAAGCTGGCACAAAAGTAGTGCCCAAAGCCTGATCTCGCATTTTTCAGGTGGTTAAAAACGCGGCATATGTACGGCCCCTTGGTCCTGACAGCGTCCTGGGGAAGATCTGTTTGTCCCAAACACTTGTCCTGTTGTCCTCAGAACAACAGGACAAATGGATGCCCATAGTCTCAAGCTACGCTTTTTAACCTGCGCAAAATTGCTGTGACACGTCAGGAAACATCGGTCACAGCCATCACTGAATGTCATCTTTGTTGGCAGTCAACATGGCGAATATGGTCTGATACAGATGTTTGACCGATAAATGTATTCCCAACTAACTGAATACATTCAAAGATATGCTGTAGCTAAGAGAATTTTTGAGGTACCTGAACTTTACTTGAGCATTTCCTATTAATTACGTCCATATTTGACTCTTCTGCACTTCATGATTTTTGTCCAACACACTTAAGTGTAGATGACATTTTGAAGAACTCAAAATCTGGTTAGAATAAATCTAATACGACATCCTGTAACCGGATTGCTGCCTCATGCTTCGTGGTTGCTCAGTGTTTTTGGTGTCGGACATCTTTTCGATCTGCCAAAGATGTTTAAAGACACTTTCAGATATCAGCTTTAATATCTTTTGTTTTGCTCGTCTGTTGTAAAATACCCTCTGGGAAAAAAACCTGGCACATAAGAGCGACTTCATATCTCTACACCTTGAAGGCAAACTGTTCAGAATTCCAAACTATTACCACAGAGCACGACCTTCTCTGTCACTTATGCACCAACCTTTCATTTCTAATTCTGTCAGAAAAAATCATGGCTGAGGGGAAATTTCATTTCCCACAAAGCAACAGGCAATTCTTGTCTCTGCCAGTCATTGACGTGTGTCTGTGTATTACTCCTCCGTGTCAATCAGATGCTCCCACCAGAACTTTCCTCCTTTCAGGGTTCGGCTTTTTTGAGCTTCACGTTGTCTACGGTTGTGTTTAGTAATTTATGACACTGTGTTAGAACTGAAAATCTGGTTTTTGACTCGTGTCTCTTGGATCAGGGAGAAAACAGCTATTAAAATGTGTGTATCGTCTGCTGTCTGTGTCTTTAACCTGAGAAACATTGCCAACAAGTTTGTGTGTTATTTAAAATGTCATGTTTCAGATGAGGAGTCTGGCTATTCTGGTTAAAGTGGCAGCAGAAATACAGTCTCCAACTCCAAGGTCAAACCTCATCCTGACTATTAAGATTCACTCTACAACCACTGATAGCGATGCTAATGACCACATGAGAAGGGAGGCCTTAATCAGTTGAAATATTCCTCTCATGCTCCCCCTGTTCCAGGAGACATGGGGCCTCTCTTCATTTGCAGTGTGACGGCTGTGTTGCAGGGGGTGTCCCTGCCGGCTGGAGATGACGGCTGCAGAGAGGCAGCGGAGTGACTGACGACTCCGAGACAGTCCGTCTGTCAGACAGAGTGATGGCTGGGAGACACTCGCTGACAGATCAGGCGAGACGAGAAGAAATAAGAGGAGAGGAGGAGGAGGACGAGAAGGGTAGCCTGGCAGCTTTGTCTTTCAATCCGGGGAGATGCGGGAGGGAGGGGACAGAGAAGAGAAAAAACAATCCAGAAGTGCTGGAGTGGTGGGCGTGTGTCTGGTGGACGATCAGGAGGCACCTATACTTGTTAATGATGTTTTCAAGAGGGATCAAACAGTGAAAATGTGCCACATTAAGCTCCATTAAGCTTGTATCCATCCGGTGTCGTTCAATGATATCAAAGATGGTGTGCAGCCGGTGTGAAAGCTCTCACCCTGGGCGGACATAATGAACGTCCTAATCAGACACGTCTGTAATCAGCCGAGTATCTTAATTAGGCTTGGGAGGGTTGTTGAAGAGCAGCGCTCCGCCCGGCCTCAATCGCTCACACTTTGACTGGGAGGGAGAAAATGCATTGATAATACCTTTCTGATGATAGAACACAGGTTAACATTGTTATCGTATTTATCACTGATGTGTCCTGTGTTGTCACGGCTTTATTATAAAGCACGTTATTCATCAGCAGCATTTTATCCACGCTGCCAGAGATTCATCTCACCTTCAGGATGGGCTGTTGTTACTTTGGTCGTCTGTTCATACGTCACTGAGCATTAACTGCAAAGTGCTGTTTTTTGTAAATTGTTGTTTTGCAAGTTGCTATGTTTTGTGAATTGCTATGTTTTCTAAATTGTTGTTTTGTGAATTGCTGTTTTTTGTGGATTGTTCTGTTTTGCAAATTGCTGTATTTGTGATTTGCAATTGTGTATTGTGAATTGCTGCTGTTAGGGAATTGCTGTTTTTTATAAATTGCTGTTGTGTTTTGCGCCTTGGTGTTATGTTTTGCAAATTGCTATGTTTTGTGAATTGCTGTGTTTTGTAAATTGTTGTTTTTTTTGGAAATTGCTGTGTTTTGTGAATTGCTGTTGTGTTTTGCAAATCACTATTTTTTGTGGATTGTTATGTTTTGCAAATTGCTGTGTTTTGCGATCTGCAGTTGTGTTTTGTGAATTGCTGCTGTTAGGGAATTTCTGTTTATGCAAATTGCTGTTTTTTATAAATTGCTGTTGTGTTTTGCGCTCTGGTGTTATGTTTTGCGAATTGCTGTTTTTTGTGAATCTTTTTGTGAACTGCTGTTGTGTTTTGCAAATTGCTGCTTTTGTGGATTGTTGTTTTGTGAGTTGCTATGATTTGTGAATTGCTGTTTTTTCTTAATTGCTGTTGTGTTTTGCGAATCACATTTTTGCGGATTGTTTTGTTTTCCAAATTGCTGTGTTTTGTGAATTGCTGTTGTGATTTGCGAATTGCTGTTTTTCGTAAATTGCTGTTTTGAGAATCACTCTGATTTTGTGGATTGTTGTGTTTTGTGAATTGCTGCTGTTAGGGAATTTCTGTTTATGCAAATTGCTGTTGTCTATTGTAAATTGCTGCTGTGTTTTGTAAATCACTGTTTGTGTGGATTGGTGCGTTTTGTGAATCACTGTTTTTTGCAAATTGTTTTTTGTGAATTGTTGTTTTGAGAATCACTGTTTTTGTGGATTGTTGTGTTTTGCAAATTGCTGTGTTTTGTGATCTGCAGTTGTGTTTTGTGAATTGCTGCTGCTAGGGAATTTCTGTTTATGCATATTGCTTTTTTTTTTTTTTTTTATAAATTGCCGTTGTGTTTTGCGCTCTGGTGTTATGTTTTGCAAATTGCTATGTTTTGTGAATTGCTGTTTTTTGTGAATTTTTTTGCTAATTGCTGCTTTTGTGGATTGTTATTTTGTGAGTTGCTATGATTTGTGAATTGCTGTTTTTTCTTAATTGCTGTTGTGTTTTGCAAATCACTTTTTTGTGAATTGTTTTGTTTTCCAAATTGCTGTGTTTTGTGAATTGCTGTTGTGATTTGCGAATTGCTGTTTTTCGTAAATTGCTGTTTTGAGAATCACTCTGATTTTGTGGATTGTTGTGTTTTGTGAATTGCTGCTGTTAGGGAATTTCTGTTTATGCAAATTGCTGTCTATTGTAAATTGCTGCTGTGAAAATTGCTGCTGTGTTTTGTGAATCACTGTTTGTGTGGATTGGTGTGTTTTTTGAATTGCTGCTGTATTTTGCAAATTGCTGTTGTGCTTTTTGTTTTGCCATCATGGGGCGTCTGTAGGTCCTTAAAAGGTCCTAACATGTCTTAAATTTAATTATATGAATATTAGACCTTCAGAGACTTTAAATAGTCTTAAATTCAACTTGGGGAATTGCCACAGACATTTTATCAAATGTAATTGATCCATTTTTTTTTATTTCTTTTCATCAAAATGAGTCAAACTCCTCTGTGTGAAAGTCCACATTTCAGATGTTGGTAAGTTTTAAACCTACCAGTGAACCTAAGAACGTGTTTTTACTTTATACTCGCATGTTTGCACAATGTACCTTTATACTTACCGTGTACTTGGAATGCTGTCCAAAAATCAGTCTTAAACTTTGGTCAAAAATGATCTTGAAAACGTTTTAAAAAGCTTTAAATAATTTGATACCTGCAGACAGCCAGTGTTGTATTTTGCACTTCAGGGCCACCGTACTAATGTGGAGCAGGTTGAACAGTAGTATATTTGTTCAGTGCCGAGGTGAAGGTCACCGTATGACCCTGCAGTTCACACTTGTGTATAATGGCATAGTACTGATTTTACATAAATTCTCATCTGTATTTAATTTAGTTTCTCCGTTTATGATTTGTGCCATTTTCCCCATTCTTCCAAAGCAAATTGTCCAATTTGGTCCAAGTTAAATTTGAACCTTGCACGGTGGAAAAGTTAAATAAATTTGCATATCCTTTCGCTGCCGAGCAGTCAATCATCCCAGTGTCGGGCAAAGTGCTTCTCAGGGGGTCACACGTGGTTTTCACTCTCAGGTTTTCCTCCTCCAGGCCCAGTGTATCCAGGACATGAGCAGCACTGAGACATGTATTAGCATAAACCCCCTCTCGCCGCTTCTCGCACTCTCCTCGTCTGCCCTTCACACTTTCACTGACAAGTCCTGTTTCCTCCACACGGAGAGTAATTGGCTCGCTTCAGAGCCGAGCTCGATTACGTTTCTCTTCTTCAGTTTCAGTGGAGAGTTTGTTTTGTGTGTTTAAGAGCTGCTGGCTTGAGCTCTTAAATCGTGGTGAGTCATGTGTACCAGGGAAGCCTTGATGCTTACGAAACAGACGTGCCTCGGCTCAGGTTTGTGCGTCTTGCCATCAGCTGTTTGCTCCTTCACATATTGTTTTATATATAAACTATAATTTAATGGACCCTTTAATCAAATTGTGCTCCAGACCCCTGAAGAGAGAGCTGTCCAAGGTGCAGCCTGTCAGAGGAGCTGTAGTCATTTTGAAACAAAGCGATGGCCATGCTTACACACACTGTCATCACTCTCCAGCAGAATGACAGCAACACACACGGTACTGTATACCCTCAGGCTGCAGGAGAGAGTGAGTCGAGACTCTTACTGAAACAGACACAGAAAGCAGGAAAATGAAACGGAGAAAAAAAACCAGGATGAAAATAAAGTTTAAGAACCATTTTGATGTTTTTTTTAATCAAAGCTAACTCTCTATTTTCTCCTCTGTCTCGCTGCCATCTTTTCTTCTTCTCTGTTTGTTTTGCGAGTGACTCATCTCACATTCTGCCTCTATCTTTGTCTTTCAGTCTCGCTCTGTAACTGTCTCTTTTCTTGTTTTCTCCTGCCAGCCTCCCTCATAATCTTTCCCACTCACACACAGACCCCCACACACACTCTTTCCTGTCATGTTATTATTGATTAAAAGAGCGTCCCAGAGGTCTCGCCCATAATCAGCTCTTGAAACTGTTCATTAAGTCTGCAGCTCCAAGTTCACCCAACTCGCTGCACACCTCCACAGGTCTGAACTAATAAACACACACCTGCATGTATCTTTACACACAGACGCACACACACGCATAATCTCACTCAGACAAGACGTGTTTCTGTATGTCTGGAAAGTAACATCACAATATATACTCTCACCAGCCACTTTATTAGGTACACCTTGCTAGTACCAGGTTGGACCCTTTTGCCTTCAGAGCTGCCTTAATTCTCCGTGTCATAGATTCAACAAGGTGCTGAAAACATTCCTCAGAGATTTTGGTCCATATTGACATGATGACATCACACAGTTGCTGCAGATTTGTCGGCTGCACATCCATGATGACAATCTCCCGTTCCACCACATCCCAAAGGTGCTCTATTGGACTGAGATCTGGTGACTGTGGAGGCCATTGGAGTACAGTGAACTCATTGTCATGTTCAAGAAACCAGTTTGAGATGATCTGAGCTTTGTGACATGGTGCGTTATCCTGCTGGAAGTAGCCATCAGAAGATGGGTACACTGTGGTCATAAAGGGATGGACACGGTCAGCAACAATACTCAGGTAGGCTGTGGTGTTTAAACCATGCTCAGTTGGTACTAAGAAAATCTCCCCCACACCATTACACCCACTGTTCAGAGGTTAGTTACCCTAGAAGAACTTTAAGTGCAGCACTGGAGACAGATTTTTTAGTTAGCGGCTGTAACAACTCGAATTCAGTCAGCACAAACATCAGAGGTAAGTGAAGGACCGTCTTCAGACTTCTGCTGCAAAATGAATATCACAGAAACACAGCATGTGTGGACTCTGTGTCGTGATGGGCGCTGGTGTTTCGTTAACGTTAGTGGACTAATGTTAGCTACTGTTGCACACTGTTGCGGGAGATGCACGCTGCTGGGAGAAGTTGGCCTTGAGGGGTTTCTGGTTTTGCTTCTGGCGTCAAGCGCCAGCCAGGGCGTGACCCACTCCAGGGACGGCTGCAGAGTGAGTGCTCTTGACTTTCATGCTACTCTTTGGTACAGTCAGCTGTGGTTGTGTTGCAGCAACACAGAGGAGGAGAAACTTTCCACTGTAAAGATCTGAAGTAACATTATCTTCTCTCTTCTGCTTGGACGTGTTGAATTTACAGCTCACAGACACTTATACGACAGTCTGTGGCTTTTGTTTGATATCTAGTGTCAGCAAAAATTGTTGTCGCATATTTCCGATCTGTCATTAGTGCCAATAGCTTGTTTACTACATTACATGAATGAACGTCCTGCTGAGCCCCGCTCAAACTTCGAAACTCTCTAAAAAAAAAAGAATCGTCAAATATTTGTATTAAATAGCCAAAGCTGATTCATCTGACATAATTTTAAGTTAGGTACAGCCCTGTGTGGGGGGAAGAACGTTGATTGCAGTCGGTCAGCTGTTGCTGTCGTTTAATGCCGAGCTGAAGGTCCTTCTTTATCAGCGGCTTTGGTCTTGTCCTCTCTGCCTGGTTAGCATGAACTAACACAGCACAGCGTGATCTCATCCCTACTTGTCATACTTTGCTGCTTGAGCAGAAGGCCCGCAGCAGCAGTTAACACCTGACACCGAGCTGTTAATCTTACACAGTTACATGGTCAAATTTTCAGTGAAGCTGCGATGGTTGGACAAACTTGCAAAGTCGTTCAGGATTAAATGTGGTCGGCTGAATTTGTGTTAACTGTTGCCTTCGTAACATCCTTTAGGGACTGGTGTATACATGTAAAAAGTTCCATACGTTACCTTTAAATCTTAAACAAACGATAAAGTATGGAGAGTTTTGATTGATCCTCGCCGCATCACTGTCCCCTCCTCTAATTGGCTTCCTGGTGTTTCCTCCCATGGTGATAATCTCCAATCAACCATCTGCCGTGTCATCTCTGCGCGCCACCACTCTGCCCTTCCCTCTGTCCCTTCGCCATGTTCCCGCTTTCCCCCGCTGATAACGTCAAAATGCAATATTCCCTCAAAACAGCTATTTTATAAAACGCAGCCCATGAAGACAAAGTCCACTATTAGCTGTGCACTGTCCTTTCTCACACCATCTATGAGCCACATCATCTACGAGGCTGCGTGTGTGGAAAGGCCCTCCTGTGATGGACGTAATAGGCCAGGACAGATGGCCTCCTCCCACCAACCCGCCACTACACTCACACATTCACACGCACACACACACACACACACACGCCTGAAGCACAGCCTCAGTGTTTGGTTGTAGTTGTTGTTGCCTGTTCAAGTACTAGCCTTATTCTGTCGCTCAGAGCAGCAGGAGAGAGCTACATCTGTGCCGGGTTTGCTTGTGATGTCGGTACAGAAATAGAAGTGAAGGAGCCGGCGTTTGAACCGACCATTCAGCTCTCTGACATCCCTGGGTAAAAATAAGCTGTCTGGGACGCGGTGGGCTCTTTGGTGTTGAGTTTAACATCTGCTTGTCATAACCTGGTACAGCATCATACCGTGACGGGGCAACCACAGGTGTGTTGGCGCTCAGCTGAGACTGGATGAAATTTCAATCGACTGTTTTCAATGTTTTCGTCACCAGGGCCGTACAGGATGTCATTTTTTACATTCAAAGGTTCTGTTGAGGTTTTTGAATGAAGAGTTATGATGTCATCACCCTAAAAAAAAAAAGAACAAAATCCTTCATTTGAAAACAGTAATTCATCAGATTAGATACGTTTTCTTTTTTAATTATATCAATTCTTTAAAGAGTGAATGTAAGTTATGGTGCTGTGAGATTGCTGCTTGACCGCCCTGTTAACACAGGTGCATGCTTCCCTCAAAGCAAACCGTTTTCTGACCATAGTAAGTATTTTGTTTCAAAGGTTAAACGCCAAAAAATATGAATCGAAGTAGAATCTTGTGTTTGATTAAAAACTTGTTGTGAATTTTGGAAATAATTACATCGATATTTTTTCCATACATTTTGACATTTTGGGACTTAACAGCTGAAACTGTCTACTAATTCTACAAATGGTATGATATTAATAAACTAAACCGGTTGCACAAAGCACCTTAAGTTTGCTCCTTAAGGTTTAGTTTTTCCTTAGCTAAGGAAATAACTTAAGGGTGTCGCACTGAATCTCTTAAAAGGTTTCCTTAGTCAAGGAGAGAGGTTAAAGGAGAAGTCCAGTATTTTGCACTTTGAGCCCCATTCCTGGTTGTTTATGATGAAATAGAGTGGTTAAGACCAAAATCTTGACAATTGCTCCTTCTCTGAGAATTTGAGAGAATTTGTCTTTCCCCTGCCTGGCTTAACAATGCTGTCTATGGCCATGTGTAAATCTGTCCTAAACCCACCTTAAACATTCGTTTTCAAAGCCATGAACCTGACCGAGTGGTCAGTGGTGTTCCTTGATGTTCCCACATAAAAATCGTAGCAAACTGTGGTCCTTTAAGGTATTAACTTCACTGAAAGAGATTTTACAGCAGTAAAATTTAACTGTTTCCATGGAGACCATTTCTATGCTTGAACATGCACTTGTGATAGCCCAGGCTACCTGTTTTCACACCTAAGTATCCTCTCATGGAGTCGGCCTGAAAGTAAAAAAAAATGGCAGAAGATAAGAAGACATGAAAACCAAACTGGTGAAGGAAGAAAAATCACACTTCTAGAGGAATTCAGTAAAAGAAAGAACTTGCTGAAAAATTAATTTGATCCGAAAATAACTAAACATGAAGCAACAAATGTGGGAGGAAATTGCAATGTTTGGACAAGAACTTCACCACGGTGTGCAGCAGACGGACGAGGGTGTTTGAAACTCAGTGAATGACACGGCACACCATGTTTTGAGGACATGAAATACCTCACCAGTAACTGATTGGGAAGATCCTGTTGCATAAAACAGCAGAGCAATCATTAATTGTAACGGGGCTGGAAGAGCGCAGCTTCGAAAAGTTGAATGATCCAACTCCAGGTGTTGGGACAAATCAGATTCACCTCCGGTCAAATTTATAGTTGCTCATCATTAAGGGTGTCCATCGGGTTCTCCCAGTTGCGGAACACTTTTCTCAGGACGCCTTCATTTCCCTCATTTATCATCATAAACTCATGTTGCAGTTAAGATGCAGTCAGAGGTACCTTGTTTTTTTTTCTCCATACTGTGGTTGCTAAGGTCCTCTTTGCAACCTTTTAGCAAACTTTAATCAGTGCCTTAAGTATAAGACCAAGATGAGGAGAAAAACTTAAGAAAACCTTAAGGAGAAGACTTAAGGATGTTTTGTGCAACCAGTTTTATTTAAAGGAAACCTTGGGCCCCTGATCTTTATCTTCAACTGTGAAGAAAAGGCAAAAAAAGCTGTATAGCATTAGAAAGTTTATATCAATGTCATGAACGCAGCTTTGAAGCTTCAAACTATTTGGTACAGTCTGAGTCATTACAAGTGGCTGATTTCAGTTTCATTTCCTGGATCATTATCAGATTTGTTTTCTTCTGATTCAAACGTTGGCGTCTGAGTGGCTTCATGTCCTGGAATAGAAGAGAGAATCCACTGTAAAATATTAGAAGACTGAAAACAAATAGATGTTGGTTATGGCGCTTTAATTGTGTTAATTTAAAGGAAACGTTTTAGATATTTGCAGTGCAGGTACAGCAGAGAAAAAATACAAAAAGGAAATATAAATGAATAAAAATAATATTTACACATATATTTACTTTAATAATATTAAATATTTTAATAAAACTAAATATAAGGAAAACTGTTTTTGTTGTTTGTAATGCAAAAATAAATACATTAAAAAAAAACTAAATTGGTAACATTAATACATTTTGAAAAATAGCATTTTAAAGGCTTAGTTTTCCACATTAGTCTCATTGGATGGACATCATCACCTCTGATCCTGTCGTCCTTTTATTGTGGCTTCACTGACAGTGTTTCATTTTAGTGTAACATTATTTATGATGCAAGGCTACACTGTCTGGTGTTACATTATTTCCAGGAAAAGCACAAGGCTACCATACAGCGGTCGCAGTTCTTCATTTTGCTAGCAAGGCAAGACTCCAGCCTTGAAGTAAAGATACGAAAGTAAAGGAATAAGATACGTATTGTATTTTTCTGGGTGATTCATTGCTGAGGGTCAGTGGTGATGCTTCTCAGTAATGTAAGTTCACCTGTTTCTGTAAAAATGTGTTTTGAATTAAAGGAAAAACTTATCTCTACGAATGACATTACTACGAGGCCGCTTAAGTTCCGGAAGGTGATATGTTTTGATTATGCGCTCACATTTTAAAGGTACTCGTATTTTATTTACATGTTACCCAGCCCTGAATGCCACCATACATAACACCTCATACTCGGATGACGTCAGGCCAACAAGTTTTCTTTAATGGGGGCGGCAGGAGCTCTGTTTATAGGGACTTGGGTTGGGAATCAGATGGTCACCAGTTCAATTCCCTGTCCAGACCAAATATGGAGTGTGGACTGGTAGCTGGAGAGGTGCAACCTTGCCTCATGGGCGCTACCGAGTCGCCCTTGAGCAAGTCACCAAACCCCCAACTGCACAGGGCGCTTGTCCAAGGCAGCCCCCTCGCCCTGACGTCTCTCCATGTAATGCATGTGTAGGTCCTGTTTGTGTATGTGTGTGTAATTCAGGCCCGTGTGTGTATGACAACAGAGTGAAACAACTGAATTTCACCTCAGGGATTAATAAAGTATATCAGCACCTCCAAATCTGAGGCCATGGTTCTCTGCTGGAAAACAGTGGATTGCCCCTCCGGGTTGGGGGAGAGTTACTGTCTCAAGCGAGGGAGTTCAAGCATCTCAGGGTCTTGTTCATGAGTGAGGGTAGAATGGATTGTGAGACGGATTGGCGGCTTCTGCAGTGATGTGGGCGCTGTGCCAGACCGTCATTGTGAAGAGGGAGCTGAGCCGGAAGGCGAAGCTTTCGATTTACTGATCCATCTACGTCCCAACCTTCACCTATGGTCATGAGCTCTGGGTAGTGACCGAAAGAATGAGATCACGGATACAAGCGGCCGAAATGAGTTTCCTCTGTGAGGTGGCTGGGCTCAGCCTTAGAGATAGGGTGAGGAGCTCGGACATCTGGAGGGAGCTCAGAGTAGAGCTGCTGCTCCTTCACGTCAAAAGGGGTCAGTTGAGGTGGTTCGTGCATCTGATCAGGATCCTCCTGGGTGCCTCCCGTTAGAGGTGTTTCAGGCACATCCCACTGATAGGAGGCCCCGGGGCAGACCCAGAACACACTGGAGGGATTACATATCTCATCTGGCCTGGGAACACCTTGGGGTCCCCCAGGAGGAGCTGGGGAGAGGGATATTTGGGGTGCCTTGCTCGGCCTCATGCCCTAGATAAGCGGATGAAAATGGATTGATGGGTGGATGTGTCTAAGTTTTTTTAGTTACACTCGCTACCTCTTTACGATAATGTTCGTGGACCTGCATACGTGAAAATACAGTTTTGCCTGTGATAAAAGAACGATTCCTCACTTATTAATTTTTGATAAAGTCATATTTTCCTTTCATTTATTCACCAGTGTGACACAAACGTGAGCTCCTGGATTGAACAAAGCACTTGTCACTGTTGTTTAAAAATCTATCAGCACTACGCAGCCTAATTAAATGAAATGAGCAGCGTTTATATCGGCCCATCTACCCGGTACGTGTGCCAGCTCTGTGAAAACTCTATGTAGATGACATGAAAGACTTCATTTTTCCTTGAAGTGCGCTGCTTAATGGACCCAGGAGATGGGCTCATGATGTCCCTCTCCCCTGGCGTTAGGTTTGAACTCTCCTCACACCTCTCCTCTCCGAGGTCGAGGCCACATGTCCCCGGTAAGAACAGGACACAGTACAGACGAGTGGATCTGTCCAAAAACTCACTTGCACTTGACAGAGGCATCGATTGCTTCATGCTAATCCTGAAGTCTCTGCTGATGAGAGTTGTCATTGACTCGTCACAGAGGACCAGAAGTGAGAATTTGACAGCAGGGTGTGAGCGAATCAGGGGGTCCATCATCTTATCTGCTTGACAATCAAATCTATTTAAGACAAGAGGCAAACCCCTGAGGAAGGATCCATCAAAGTGATTGCATTCACCGAAATGAACCCCCCTCCTGCACGTTCTGTTTGTCTGTGTCTGTGTGTGTGTGCTGGTTCGTGCCCATACGTCTCTTTCTGTGTGTGAAATTATGGCACAATATCCAATCTGTGTGTCTCTGTTTGCCATTATATTTTTTATGGTCTGTTCGAGAAGCCATATCAAAAGAGAGCGCGTGTGTTGTGAGTCAACGAGGTGGATCATTGTTGCCGCTGAAGGATGCTACAGGCTAAGAATAACTGAGGCCACAACAGAGAAATGACGAAAGCAGTAATTAGAATCTCAGCGCCATGAAATCCTAATGCAATTACATGCAGTTGTTTCTGCAGAAATCAACAAGAGGATTAAAGTTTAAATGACTCATTTGCAAAGACAAGCAATAAAACAGCTACGTTATCTGGGTTTGAGGGCATATAATGCAAAGTTCATCATGCATTATTAATAAGTCTTATATTAAAAGTAATATATGCAGGCTTGCTGCGCCTCCTATTACAGAGTGCAAGTGGAGTTATTGATTAAACACTTCACGTGTTTGTGCAAAGACTGAGGCAGCCGCTACAAAAATATGTTTTTTTGACAGCAGCGTGGGAATAAAATATGGAAACTTTCAGACTTTATGTGCTGTGCTGAATCCAAAGTGTTCAATATTAAATAAATAAGACAGTGTGACATAAATATTTGTGTGAATTATAGAAACAAACCAATAAAATGTGACATATGTAAGAACTCATTAAAAATCCACCACATTAGAGTGTTCTTTCTTATGTCAATTCAGACATGATCATTAATGTCATTTTTCCCAGTGACACTAATATTAAATGTCACTTTTTATTTCATAATGTCACTTGTCATGACAGTTGTCACCGTCATCACTCCTTTCACCGTTGAGCCAGTCACACGCCCTCTTCCTCTAGTGAAGGGACAGTTCACCCCAAAATCCAAAATACACATTTTCCTCTTACCTGTAGTGCTATTTATCAAACTTGATCGTTTTGGTGTGTCACAGAGTGTTGGGGATATCGGCCGCAGAGATGTCTGCCTTCTCGTTAATATAATGGAACTAGATGGCACTCAGCTTGTGGTGCTCAAAGCAATAAAAAATACGTTTGAAAAACTCAACAGCAATGTCTCTTTCCAGAAATCATGACCTGGTTACTCAAGATAATCCACAGACCTTGTTGTGAGCAGTTTCATGGAGGAACTATTTTCTTTCGACCACACTACACCCGCCACCCGAATCACTCTGCATGTTAAACATGACCTGCCAACCAAATCAGAGGGCAGAAGGAAGCGTGCATCCACTGCTAGCTCACCTAGCACCACTGAGCTAGCTAATGTTACAGTTCAGCTGAGGAGGACACCATTACCCTGGATGTCCACTGGATCCGTTGCGTGTGCGATTCAGCCGCGGCATGTCCTAGCCGCGTTGTAGAAGCGGCTCGGCGCTCCGCTCCACTAAAAATACGCGCTGGGTCTATTTTTTGACGGACGACACGTCAATTTTCACAGACCAAATGAGTCATACAGGAAGACAGGCGCAGAAAAGACAAGAGTATCCGGTCAATTTTCAAAATAAAAACCCCCATGAAAACTCCAGAGCTTATTTCACATCGCTCCAACGACATGATGTCAAAGTTTGTGGCCCCCGGCAGGTAGAGAAATCTTTTCTTTGTTTGTCGATGTCTTTGAACCTCCAGGGTTTCCACAAATTATTGCGTGACCTTATGATCTCGCGATCCGCCAATTCCAGCCGCTCACGTGCGCGCCGCTATAGATGCGCTTCCAGTGGACATTGACGCCTGGCACAGGATGGAGCGAGTCCACGCCATGGTCGAACCGCGCACGCAACGGATCCAGTGGACACCCGGCATTAGTGTTAAAATCTTGCACTGTCAGTAGCACGACTCTCTCGTCTGTGAGTAGATGCACGCTTCCTTCTGCGCAGTGATACAATTAGCAGGTGTAGTTTGGTAGAAAGAAAATAGTTCCTACATGAAACTGCTCACAACAAGGTCTGTGGATTATCTTGAGTAACCAGGTCGTGATTTCTGGAAAGAGACATTGATGCTGAGTTTTTCAAATGTATTTTTTTAGCGATTTGAGCACCACAAGCTGAGTGCCATCTAGTTCCATTATACTGGAGAGAAGGCAGACATCTCTACGGCCGATATCTCCAACACTCTGTGATTCACACCAAAATAATCTAGATTGATAAACAGCACTACAGGTAAGAGGAAAAAGTTTTGATTTTGGGGTGAACTGTGCCTTTAAACTAGCTTAACAGCTGCTATTAAGTTTAGCCAGTTAGCCTCTGTTAATGTTTGTTAGAAACAGCAACAAAAATGTCAAATTAATTATGAATTAACAAAACAAAACAACAAACAAACAAACAAAAACAAAGTAATGTCACTTTTTAAATTAACAACAAGGCAACGTAAGCTAGCTGCCTCGCTGACTAACTAGCTAGCTAGCTACTACTTAGCATGTAAAGAGCCAGTGTTAGCAGTGTGTTCTTCTCTTTAGTATCAAAATACAACCCATACTAACCCCAAATTTGTGCTTCTCATGTACTAATATACCATGAACTGTATGTCCAGAATCATCAAAGACTCCTCTAACCGTCTAATGAATAATATTCTGTATTTTACACAATTAAACAGACTTTGTGACCTGTTTGTCCCAGTCCGGGTGACCAGAAATTATATATGTCCTCGCTGTTTATATTAAACAGTAGCAAAATATTAAGGAGTTGTACAAAAATAGAAAATAAAAGAAAGTAGAATAAATAAATATAATGTTTAAAACTAAGAAGGTAAAACTAAAAGTTAGTTTTTTCATTTGATTGAGTGGGGAGATGTGTCATTTCTCGCCACCATCTTTGTTTAGATGAGGAGAATCAGGCACATCTTGGAAAATGGGTTAAAATCTTTTTCATAATGCAACAGATGGAATATTTTTTTCAGCCAGATGGTTAGAAGAGTCTTTGAGGATCCTGGAAATACCTCAGAAAAAGCGGCAAATGTTGTTAAACGACCCTCTGGGTTTTCCACAGATTGACAGATGTATGTTTTTCGGGGAAATTGGATGCTCATTAATGGCAACACATGAGACGCTCAAACTGGGGGCCCACAATGCTGTCACATCTGTAGAATGCAACGTACAGTATGTTTATATAACAGGAGAAAATTAAACCACACATTTGCATCTTTTAATATTCACCGTAGTGCTTCGTTTTTTCAGATGTGTTTATATAATCCAGTCATGTACACACTGCTGCCGGCCGAACCCCTTTAAAAACAGCATGTTTAAAGGACTCGCTGCAGGAGTAGTGAGGAGCTGCTGATGAGAGATAAAATCCTCTCTGACCCGACCTTTTAGCTCCGTTTTAACAAGTTCGAGCTTCTCACCCCTGGTTTCTGTTTCTGGGCTCCGACTGAGGGGAAAAAAAACCCACCAGACCAAAAGTCTTTTCATCCATACCGGCTCAAACAAATATTATCTTCATATAAAACCTTTTCAGTCTTATTTAGTTCGGCATTAATACACTAATTGTCTCATATAATGAGAATATTGACCTGTTTTCTTATGTAAATATGTTTTTGTTCCACTTTAACAAGTGCACAGAAACAGTTTTCCACCACTAAGTCAAGTATAGGTGTGCGCGCCTCTTGTCTACCTGTAAATAATTCCAAAGCCTCATCTCTATCACATCAAATATTTAAGTGGCTCCCAGAGTAATAAAGTTAGGATTGATTAGAGGACGTGCCCCTGCGTTAGGAGGACGCCTGGAGCGGGATGGAACCAATAAGAGAGGTAATTAGAGGAAGAGAAATGGGAGTAAGACTGAGAGGGGGGTGCACTTTGTGTCTATCTTTGTGTTGGTATTTGTATTTAACAGATTTACAGTCAAAGGGCAAGCGCTCAGTTTAACTCGGACACTGTCACAGATTCATTATCATCGAGGGAAAGTAAGCCAATTAAATCTATGTAAATATGTAAGAGTATCCACTGAGATGTGCAGTCAGGCAGCTTGTCATTATTAGCTTCAGTCCATGTGTGTGTCAGCATGTGTGCAAAGTCACAAACTGGGGTTCTGTTTCTTAAATACTGCACTGTACAGAGACTACAAAGGTTTCTACACAGCACATGCATGCCATCTAGTGTTTAACTCCAGTAATAGAGCTGGCTCAGAGAGGCTGCACATGGCCACATGGCAGTCAGACACAGTGTGTAAGAGACAAACAGAAAGACACACCCAGGAAAATTTGGAGACTTCAGGAGGCATCGTACTGTATGTGGCCTCTCAGCTTCATGTCAACAGAGTTTATTATAAGGTCTGAGGAAAGTTGGTTTAGGGCAGCGGTTTTCCTCATTGAAATATTGTGTACTCCCTGACCACCAAAACATTTTTTGTGAACTTTTCCGAACCATAACCAGGTGGTTTTTGAGACTAAACATAACGCAACATTAACCACAGCGTTGCTGACACATTAAGTTTTAGGGCTGCCCCCTAATAGTCGACCATACGTTAGTCGGCCTGAAAGGTCATTTGTCGGCAAGATTTCACTGGTCGCTTAGTCACGGGAAAAAAACAAACAAACAAAAAAAACCTGTTAAACTCTATCAGGAGCTGCTCCTTGTTAAAATAAATCAAAACCTTTATGACTGGACCATGTGGGAATTTAATTTTAAAGGACAGACACAGGAAGTGGCCACGCTCAGCAGTCAGACAGGAGTCAGGTTACAAACCAGTCACAGCCGACAGATATCGTTCCCTTCTTCTGTAAATATTCAGTCTGATAAATACGGAAAAGTTGATCATGTTAATGCAGGGCTACCCAGAGCTTTACATCTGTCCCACAGACGATAGGCCTACACACTTATAAACAGCTCCTGGAAGAAGATCAGCTCTGCACTCTGGATTTCATGTAAATAGGCTATATGATGCTTGTTAAGGTTGCTTAGCAACCTCAGACACAACCTGCTGCCACGCTCATGAAAGCTGGCACAGAAAAGGCACAAGAGTAGTGCCCAACACTTGACCTCACATTTTCCTGGCGGTTAAAGACACAGCGTGTGTACGGCCCCTAATTTCCAGGGCTGGTACCTGCGGTTATTCCACAGGCTAGTTAATAACATGTCGGGCAGGAAATCCAAAGTGTGGGATCATTTTGAGAAGGTGAAGGACCAACCCAAGGTGATATGTAAACTCATCTTCATTGGTCGACTACAAACATGACGTATCATGTGAAACATGGAAGTAGCTACATGCCCATTAGCCCACAGCGTCATTAACAGGCGGCTCGCTCAGTGTGTGACGTGCACTTGTAGATAAAATATAGGCCTATATTAATGAAGGTTCATTAGTACGGTTTGTATTTCTCTGTAATGTAGCACAGTGTTAACAATGTTACTGATGCTATTCTTTCTCACACCTTCAACTCAAACCACCAAAAGATATCATTTAATAATTACATTAATATCATAAACATGCAGGAGACTAGTCGACTAATGGCCCTAAATGAATTACGAATTCATGCTAGTGAGTTATCCGTGTTTACAAATGATTTACAACTTACCCTAAACAACAGTGACCTCGGAGGCTTGCTGGACAGACACATACACATTTTAAAAGTCAAGGTATTTTATTGTTTAAAGAGCTTTTCAGAGTTTAAAGATACTCGAGTGAGCCATGATCAAGAATGATGCTTGTGCACTGTAGAAAAGAACATTATCAAGCACTTGTGAACAAATCAACAGCAGATTTGGCTACATCATTTTCATTGGCTTACAGCATTTTCCTGATTTAGCTGTTTCACAAAACACAAGCAGTACTGCATGGAATCAGATCCCATGCTAGCTGAGTCACTGACATGAGCTGCGACTGACTGTATTTTATTTTAAGCAGGTGGTTGTAGAGGTCAAAATGCTAACAAATGGAACAAAAATATACGATAAAAGTCAACCGGAATAGACGAGACATTGGAGTTTGAATATGTCCAAGTGTGCATGCCCAGGTTTCCCATGTGTAAACATTCCCCTGATGTTTTGGAGGTTGTAGTAACTCCCTCAGAGTCTTATGTGACAGTTTGCAGTGTTTACGCCGTTAGAGGAAAGTGTGGAACACACGCGTCTTAAGACTTTTGGTTCGGGGGACATTCTTCGTCGAGAACTTCATCACCTTGTACAGATTAGCACAGCTTCCCAAGCTGGAGAAGGGGAACCAACGAGTGGTCCGTTTGTTCACGTGAAGGCTCCAGAAAGACGACGAGCAGCGCTGGAAGACCTCGATGTTGACCGCGTATTGACCCGGCGCCCATTGAGACACACACACCAGAGTCACAGAGGAGGCAAAACCACAGGTGTGAGGAGAGATGCCGTGAAACACGGACTCCCCCGGCCTCACAGATGTGCCCCTCTCCCACACCATGCCCGCCTCCTCTGCCACGCCCATGCCACTGAGGTTACAGAGGGCCTGAAGGCACACCTCCTCCAGGGCCTCCTTATCAGGGAAACGGAGCAGGATGGCAACAAGACGAGGCACTGCACCTCGACGTAGTAACATTTCCTGAAGCTTAGCTGAAGGCGACAGAGAGACATAGAGCAAAGTTTAGATTGTGTTGCATTACTTTACAGAACTAAAAAAATGACCTGATGTCAAACAATGTAAAATGCAAAGTAGCAGAGCGTTTAAATCTTGTAGGGAATGGTCTCATGTAATGACATGCTCTCAGTTGAAAGAGCATGAACCAAGAAAACATTTCTGTAACTCATCAGGAGGTTTTTGTTTTGGTTACTTACAGCTGTCGTAGGACATGCGTGAGATGGCTCTAACAGCGTGAATGAGCAGTTCTTGGTCTGGACTGGTCAGCACAGAGAGCAAAGCTGTAACCAAACCCGCGTCACCGAAACCTTTACGAACCACAGCTGACAGGAAACAAAAAAAGAGTGAACGTTAAACTACACTGATAAAAAAGAGTAAAGATCCAGCAGGCGTTAAAGCTGGGGTAGGCACTTTGATTTTGGTGTCAGTGGGCAAAAATCCCATAATAAACTTTGATTATATTGAACTTCAAGTGGACTGAGAGAAGACTAGACTCTGTTTTCAGAACTTGGCCAATCACAGGCCATTTTGAAAGAGAGGGTGTTCCTATTGGCTGTTCTTCAGTGAAAGCCTGATTCAGTGGTGAAGAATCCCGCAAAGAAAGTTGCTCTTCCAATATTGGCAACAACTTCCTAAAGTTGCAGAGCGACCCAAGAAAGGGGTCTAGAGTCTAAATAGGAGTCTGACAATTAGCAAAATAAAACGTGTCATTATCAGCGAAACATTACAGAGATGGAGAGAAAATGTTGCTGATAGTTTAGCCTTCTGCTAACCGAAGCCAGAGGCTCACAGCTGCAGCGTCATGTTCACGTTTATGAGCCATGAATCACAGTGTGTCCCCCTGCCTCACTCCCCTCCCCGCCACAACAGACCATCTTGCCGGGAGGAGAGCGGGCAGCAGCTCCCGAGACGGCCCCCCAGTCAGCAGCTACAGCAACCCGAATCCAGCCAATGCAAACCAGCCCCGACTCTCTGCCAGTTCAGCAAACTTTCTGTTGCTGCTGTTACACAGGTTAGACCTAGCGTTGCAGCTGGCCATCAGCCTGTTGCGACACCATTTGGGGCTAGCTAAATTCAAGCCCCTCCATCCACTGACCCAAAGTCCATCTCCCAAGCTGCTGCTCGCTCTTCTCCCGGGGAAGCAGTCCACAGCAGTGGGGAGTGAGGCGGAGGGACCACAGGGTGGCTAGCTAGCTAATTCTAGTCTCTTTTGTGGTCCGAAACATAGAGTATCTTTGATTCAGCCCCTCCTTGCCCTGCGCTCTCTCTCTAACAAAAGATGTGAAGTCCCAGAAGTGGGTGTGGTCATACCTCCCCCACATACCCCCACCTTGTTTGGAAGTGTAGTAAATGTTGTGGATGGATGAAAGCAGAATCAAAAGGTCATTCTTTTGCTGCTTGTTTTTATCTGGTAGCGTAATGTCTCCTATCAGCCCAATACAAGATCAGGTCAGTTGTTGCCAGATCTTGTGAGAGTGTGTTGCCGTCTGGAGGAAAGTTCATTTTCTTGTGATTTGTTGGTCAATGTCATTTCAGTGTCAGAATGTTTAGAGGGGATGGGGATAGTGAAAACTGGGGTCCAGTTTTTACTTCAGTGGCTATGGGGCAAAGGAAACAGTCATAATCTGCACTCACGTTCAGTTTTGCCTTTGGAATGAATAGACTCAGGACTGCCGCTAGTCTCCTTGACGAAACTCATGTAACACAGATACAGGAAATGAATCTAAAGTGTCGGTTTATCAACGGTCTCTGGCTGAGCGAGTGCGCTGTGACTTTATAATGAAGTAAGATTAAATAAATTAATGTATGAGAAACATGCACGTGAATATGCCCATGATCTCCTGATGGGAGGGGCTTAGAGAGGAGAGAAGGGAGAGCTGGTGAGGGATTATTTATTTATTTATGTATGTATTTATTTATTTATTTGCTTTTTCAGGTTTCTGCCTACCTGAGCTTTAAGGGCAGCAGACAGGAAATGAACTCTTGAGGCTCCTTCAGAGGATAGGGCATAAATAAATGATAGATCAACATGTATCTGTATAAATAACTTACATTCTTTGGCGAGTTCGGCCACCAGTTTTGCGGTCAGCACGGATAGAGGCCCTCTGCTCCTCAGAGACAGGGCCAGGATAGGCAGAATCCCACTGATCACGACCTGCTCAGCAGCGCCTTTATCTGGACATAAGATGACGCACACATGTAAACACAGCTCTGATACAAATACAATATAAACATGACATAATAGCAGGGATCTCACAGGACCTTGAAATCCTTGAGGTGTATTGACGGTCATTAAAGCTGCTTGAATTTATATATTCTGTGCAGGAAGAGAAATCGAAGTTTGTACCCACGGGACATCTGTACGGCCTGCTGCAGAGCCTCCAGCAAATCAAAGAGCACTTGTTGATGAGCTATAGACCCTTTTGCTGTTAGTAAACCGTGTGATGTTTTTCTGTGGGCGGGGCTTAGCTGGAGGCAAAGCAGTTCTCCACAGACACTAGCTAGTGCTAGCTAGCGAGTTCTGTTGACTTGTTTTAGAGAATGGAGGAAGATGATGTGAGTGGTGCTTTCAGAAATACTCATGCTGAGTGTCGGAGTACACTCTGGCACATACTGGACCGTTTGTAAATTCAGAGCGCTGTCTGAATGTACCGTTCAGTTATCCAGATGATGTTGGCCTCCGTCCAGTCCTTTCATCTTATCACATTTAGCCATAGTTGTCTTTGTTTTTGTTGACGGGCAGTGGAGGCTGGCGTGTGATGTAAGTTCTGAGCTATGACTCCTTCTATTCTGGCTCCCAATAACACAACAAGACCACATTTTAGGACTCCTATGTAGTCGTGTTTTGCCTCCAGCCTTTGCCTTTGAGGCAAGAGCCAGAGAAAATGTTGGCTTGAAAGATTAAGTTGCCCTGAGTAAATGTATTCATTAATATTTGTTTCTTTAATCGCTGAGCAGAATGGTCGTGCATTGCGTCAGTTTCAGCTTTACTTTCAACGTGATATCCCTGACCCGTGTTCACCTCCTCTGCGTCTCTATCCCCCCCTGTTGCTCTCTTTCTCGGAGACACAAATACAGCTTAACGTCTCCCGGGGACTTACAACTGTCATACACCTGATCCCTTCACAGCCTCTCAACCCTCGGCTCCCCATCCCTCACCAGCGTGGTTTTTGCTGCAGGTTTTATCGCTCCGAATAGAGCTGCTGTGATATAGCTGCCACTAGGAGTGGGAGGCGTAAGGTATACATGTATGGAAACACATAAATATGTAAATTGCATGTGGCAGCAGGGCTCTCGGCATTTTGCAATTCAAATCACATCAAATGAAAGACAAAATATAACCTGAAACCTCTCATTATACCGTGAAGTCTGATACAGTTAATGCTGTCTTAGAGACGATGTTAGAGCTTTCATATGCTATATGATAAAGTCCTGTCAGGAATGAGTGTGAAAGTGTGAATGAACTCACTCTTCTCCTTAATGTTGGTCAGCACTGTGTTCAGATGTGGTTTGAGCTCGTCTGCAATCAGTTCCAAACCGAGGACTCTGATAGCGCCTAATGCATTGTTCAGGTTGTCTGTGGGAAGATGGAGACATTAAGAGCCATAAAATGGGGCACAGGTAGAAGTCCAGCAGGTGTGGATGCTAATGGGAACAAAGATAATATGAAAGTTGTTATAGCTGGGTAAGAGAGAAGCAGGAGAAACAAATAAGTATAAAGCAGTGCAACTGGTAGTCTCTAGTAGAACGGGAGTGAAGACTCCTGAAAGTTATTTGACCAAGTGTGAAAAGATATCCTTTATTCCTTCATGTCCTACTTGCAAAACAATTAGAAGTCTATTTTTTTTTAGAGTTTAGACCCAAAGATTGAAGCTTTTCCTGAGTTTATGTTGATCTTTGAACAAAACTAAAATGTTCAGCCATGTGAGTGGTTCTGTGGCAGGCTAAATGCTAACATGCAGATGTTTAGCAGGTGTAATGATAATGATTATTACCATTGTCAGTGAAGGTTCTCAGTCATCCAGGTCATGGTAATCCTAAGTGCTATATCGTAAGCAACTGGACTTGCTTGTGTTTCTTGCGTTTCTTGGTCCAGTTGCCTACGATATAGCACTTAGGATTATCACCATTAATTATAAGCACGCTAACATGTGCTAATTAACACTTAACAAAGACCAGCTCATGCTGATGAAAATGTTGTAAGTCTAGAGTGCCCAAGGGGGGTGATGTATTTCTGTAGGTCGACCTGGAAGTTAGCGTGGATTTTAACTTATTGCGGAAAATAAGGCAAACAAAAGTTTATGATACTTATACATGTTGTTCAGTGAGAAAAATCTTTATGCTAACTCATCAGTGTGTTTCAGGACTCATTCCTGCACCACTTGATTTGGTCATAAAAAATTCAACAAATTCAAATTTTGACCGAAAGATTTAGAGCTCTAGATGAAGAGTCGGGATCAGCAGGGTCAAGAGGTTTTATGTTGGGACCGGAAATGTCTGTAGGTTACAGAATTTTAACTCAGTCCAGTGTGACGTTATTTCAGTCTGGTACAAAGTGGTGGACTGACTGAATATTACCATCCCCAAATGTCCACCCAGGATACTTCCATACCAAATCTGGTTTACTAACTGTCAAGTGCATAATCATACTAACATATTAAGTATATTTGTCTGTGGTGCCCTTTCTCCAAGGGCCCAATGATGTGGAAGCAGTGCTGATCATCCGGGTAATTTCATATGCAGCAGTTGAATGTTTTTTGCTTCAGGCACCAATGAGCAACTGTCATAGGAATAAGCTGGGCCCCGCCTCCAACGCTGTATCCGGTTCTCTGCAATGAACTCAAATGGCGGTTAGCCATAATAGCACCGTCCCGAGCCATGGTGGCAGAACGCCCACTCTTCAGTCCCCCCCATGCGCTAACACCATTTGCTCTGTCAGCACTGTTGCTGTTGTTAGCACTGGTCTCACTGTTAGCACTGCTAGCTGCTAGTCCCTGACTCAACCACCTCCAGATATGTTCTGAATGTCGTACACAGCCTGTTGAAATGAATTAAAACATTCATAAAGCTGAGTAACAGCATCAGTCTGGAGATAACAGACTGCTGCACACATCCCACTGACCTGACCAGCTTCATGTTAGTGCTTCGGTCAAGAACACTTCAGCAGTAAATGGTGCTTTGCTGGTTAGATTTTCCCAGATCATCTGTTCAAATATAAAACCCTCCACTCCACAGCCTGAGCATTTTGAGTGGTCCTTCAGTTAATTTATACAGAGCCCAGTGACACATAGTGATTAGTCGTGGTAATCACTGTATTCCCAGCAGTCACATCAGAAAACATGAGACCATTAACTGAAGACAAGTCATACTGGGGGCGTAAAGGACTATATCAGTAGTTTGGCAGGTTGTAGCCCATTTATAAGAAATTATTTATACTTCATTCAGCATATTGAGATTAATTTGTGTGTATTTTTCTTACTGTTCTGTTAGTATCTGGTTTCCAGTCAATGGTATAAAAATCAATCTCTTAAACTCCTTAAACTCCCTCAAAGTAACATGCAGTGAAATCAACCTGTACTTAAACTTCATTGGCATACAGTGATAATGTGCACTGGCAATGCAACCTTGACGTTCGCTGTTCGCTCAAGTAAGTTTCAGGAGTCTGCTATTTGATTTTCACATTATACAGAAATGAATTGGGAACAAAAGTTAACCTGGAATGGTCGGAAAAATACATGTTAAAAAAGATTGTACTTAAAGTTTTTTGCAGACAGTCATTAAATGCATTCTCGATAGCTTAAGATTTGTAATAATATTTATCCTGCCATTCAAGGCAGCCATTGTTTCCTATTAATTTCTGTACTGTATGAAAATATAACACTGGCATGGTCCTTTAATTCATGACTGAAAGATCACGAGTTGGAGCTGATGTTTCTTTACTTTTACATGAAGAGTGGAGTATTTTATTTCTTTGGTTTACGTATGATCTTTGGACAAGTGGGTGATTTTTGCAGTGAACTAAGTTGAGTGGCATTTTTTGTGAGCGTGTGACTTCGTATCACATGTAGGGCTGTCCCTTGTCTCTGATTCTGTTCGTGATATTCATGAACAGGAGCTTAAGGCACAGCCAGGGGGAAGAAGGGATCCGGTTTGGTGACCTCAGATTTGCATCTCTGCTCAGGTGATGTGGTTCTGTTGGCTTCATCACACCGTGACCTCCAGCACGCACTGGGGCAGTTTGCAGCCGAGTGTGAAGCGGTCAGGATGAGAGTCAGCACCTCCAAATCTGAGGCTATGGTTCTCTGCAGCCAGGAAATGGTGGATTGCCCCCTCCTGGTTGGGAGTAAGTTACTACCCCAAGCGAGGGAGTTCAAGTATCTAGGGGTCTTGTTCATGAGTGAGGGTAGAATGGAGTGTGAGATGGATCAGCAGTCTGGTGCTGCTTCTGCAGTGATGCGGGCGCTGTTCCAGACCGTCGTGGTGAAGAGGGATTCGATTTACTGGTCCATCTACGTCCCAACCCTCACCTATGGTCATGAGCTCTGGGTAGTGAGGGGAAAAATTAGTTTGCGAATACAAGCAGCTGAAATGAGTTTCCTCCATGGGGTGTCTGGGCTCAGCCTTAGAGATAGGGTAAGGAGCTTGGACATCTGGAGGGAGCTCGGAGTAGAGCTGCTGCTCCTTCGCATCGAAAGGGGTCAGTTGAGGTGGTTCGGGCATCTGATCAGGATCCTCCTGGGCGCCTCCTGTTAGAGGTGTTTTGGGCACGTCCCACTGGTAGGAGGCCCCGGGGCAGACCCAGAACACACTGGAGGGATTACATATCTCATTTGGCCTGGGAACACCTTGGGGTCCTCCAGGAGGAGCTGGAAAGTGCTGCTGGGGAGAGGGATGTCTGGGGTGCTTTGCTTGGCCTGCTGCCCCCACAACCCGGCCCCAGATAAGCGGTTGTAAATGGATGGATGGACATTTTCGAAGTAGCTTTAGATAACCATATTTCTCCTATAGGGTAGTTTTGCTGTAGTTTCTACGAGTGTGAAGTAATTGGGAGCTTGCCGAGTTTTGTTTTTAGAAGTAGCCTCCCCGACACTGAGCATGAACATTACTGAAACAAGAGTGTAGCTTCTAGAAAAGAATAAAAGGTTTTACAACCACATTAACGTCAGCACCAACATCTGGATCCCACATCCACTGATAAACAATAAGTCAGGAACAACGAGGCTGTTCCACTCACCGTTCGGTGTGTAGGGTTGCAGTCGACTGGACCTGCGTTTATCCCTGTGGGAACGAGCGTAAGTGTACACGAGTGGCACATTAGGGTGTCCCATTCTGCTCCCTGCAACAGCTGCTGGTTGAACTTTCTCAGGTTGACGTTTCCATGCAGAATACACTTCACATTTTTGTTGTTATTCTCCCTTTGCTGGATTCTCACTTGTAGTGCCAGTTTGTGGAGTCTTTAGCTGTTGTTTTGAGGAAACCTGCTTCAGCTTGCGCTGCCTCTCGCTGTAATCCCACCGCTGCACTCACTTCCCATCTTCCACTGCTGTTTTCTGCAAAATAAAATAGCTGTCTTTTTTTTCTGCACGCCTGTCTGGTGTGTCTTCCCTGTACTCCAGCTGGCTCTGTCCCCTCTTAGGGTAATACGGAGCAAATCCTCACTAAAGCTGTTCCCTCTCCCCCCTCCCTGAGAGTGTGTGCGGGTGCAGTTAAGGTATTAGCACTTGGCTGACTCTGCTGAGTGTGTTCTTACCGCCCTAAAAATCTCCCACAATGCATTTCGGCTTCTAGTAAATCCGAGCCCAAACAACAACACAGACAGGTGGGCACCTGGCATCTGTTTGTGTACACAGGTATATTATTAGACAGCATTTCTCCCAATATGAAAAACGTTGAGCAGAGTTGGGCAGCAGTGATGTCTTCATTTAATTTAAAGGGACAGTTCAACCCAAAATCAAAAAAAGATATATTTTTCCTCTTACCTGTTGTGTTACTTATAATCTAAATTGTTTTGGTGTGAGTTGCAGAGTGTTGGAGATATCAGCCGTAGAGATGTCTGCCTTCTCTCCAATATAATTGAACTAGATGGCACTCAGCTTGTGGTGCTCAAAACGCCAAAAAATACATTAAAAAAAAACTCAACAGCAATGTCTCTTTCCAGAGATCATGACATTGTCACTCAAGATAATCCACAGACCTTGTTGTGAGCTGTTTCATGTAGGAACTATTTTCTTTCCACCACACTACACCCGCCAACCGCATCACTGTGTTAAACATGATCGACCCCTGACTTTAAAACTTAAACGTCCTTACCTGTCTTCTTTCCAGAACATTATTGAAACTCAGCTTCCTCGGTTTGTAACATCTATCACAAGACAACAACAGAATCAAAGTAGTTATGAAAAGTAAATCTTTATAATTTACTCAACTCTTGAGGTTCCAGTAAAAACAAACAAAAAATGTTTCCAACAGTCTAGTACAGAACGATAGATGTTTAATCTAACCAATAAATACAACAGGGAAACAGGAGACACTGTAACACCAGCAAAAAAATATAATCCTGACCTGATATATCTGATCTACATAACGGGCTCTCAGTGTTCAACGTGTTTACATTTATACATCGGTGGGGATGTTTGTCTGTTCACTGAAAACATAGCATAAAAAAATAATATATATATTTATATATATGGACTCAGACTGCACACATACAAAACCTGCTACTAAAAAACGGAGGAGTCACTCAAAGAATAGCTCTAAATTTTAGGAAATGTGCTCATTAGCTTACTTGCCAAGAGTTAAAAGAGAAGATCAATAGCGCTCTCATTTCTGTGACTTGTCCTTTTTTAACCTTTCAGTTTTGGTACATGGATTAAACAAATGTGATGTAGGGTGTTAGCGAGCTAACGCCAAAAACACAAGCAGCGATAGGTGCAGCCTGCGCCAAGCTACCACACAGTGTCCATGGAAAGTTGCAGCTAACGCTACGAGCTAAGTGAGGTGCAGCCGTTTAAATTTTGACAGTGAATATTGACCAGAGAAAGGGTTAGGGTTAGAGTCTTGTGACATGTTGACTGATGATAGAAAGAATAATTTCCTGCTTGAAACACGTGAACACACCAACAAATGTAATTATGTCCCGTTGCTTGCTGAGTGTTAAGCGTTTTCTGCATTGCTGGTAGGTGAATTCTGTAAACGTTGGTCAGGGCCAGGCAACGATCAGTCTGTTGATCAACAGAAAATTAAATGGCAACTATTTTGATAATCAAATAATTGTTTCAGTATTTTCTGAGGTAAAATCCAAACATTAGCTGCTTTCATGCTTCTTAAATGTGAGAATTTGATGCTTTTCTTTGTCATACATGATAATAAACTCTTGATTTTTGGGTAAAACAACATTTGAAGACATCACCCTGAGCTTTTGTAAAGTACGCAGGGTGTGTTGCACTATTTTCAGATATTTTATTGACACGTGGTTCGATTCCAACCCAGGCCCTTTGCTGCATGTCATCCTATCTGTCTCCACCCTTCACCCTGGAGCTTTCCTATTTTATAAAGGCAAATTGCCAAAAAATAATCTTTAAAAAGAAAAATACTGAAAATTATAGTTAGCTGCAGTCCTTGTCTTTATGCTAAGCTAACCTCCTGCTGGCTCCAGCTATATATTTACCGTACAGACGTGAGAGTGTTATCAATCTTCTCGTCCTAACTCAACAAAAAAGCTAATAAATGTATTTCCCAAAATGTCAAACTATTCCTTTAAGTTGGACTGAAGATGTGACACTATACGCTGATGCTGAGCTAACCACCGCTCTGTCAGCCCAGCTCAACTTGTGCAGAGCTCGTGTCCCATCGTTGAGTATCCCTTTGAATGGGACCACGATTGGCTCTTTGACCAGGTGTCAAACAGTTCCAGCTGCATTGAGACCACTGGAAACCGTCTCATATCCAACAGAAACCAGGGTGAGGACGTTACTCTCCACATCGTCCGGCTTGCACTGCTCCGCTTGGGTTTCCACGGGACCAGCGGCTCCAGCTTCCTGCCTTGCCTTCTTCTTGGCTCGGCCTCGCCCCTTGCCTTTAGAAATGGCCTTCCCTTGCTCTTTGACCCCTCCAGACACCTTGTTTGGGCTCTCGTTGTCAGTCGAGTGGGTTTTGCGGTGGCGCCTGCGGATACGCCGCATAGGCGGACCAGAGTCAGCTGGGTCTGATGCTGCTGCGCCAGACAGGATACGAATCTGCTGCTCAATCACCATAACGATCATGTCCAGTGCAACGTCCAACAGTCCCAGACCCAGGCCGTGAGTGACGTTGTCAAACGCACCGCTGTTGACTGGGTCCTTGAAACATTTTCTCATGTCCTCCAGGTGGTTCCTGAGAGAGAAAGAGAAAAGTGTTATTACTGTGTTATTCCGAGGCTCCTGGGAAAAACAAGCTTTTAAGGTCACGTTACAACAAGGTCATAGAGTGCATACTTGGTTTCAATAATTTTGGACCAGTGTTGAACTGTGTTCGTCTCAGGGATGAGCTGTTTAGCCATGTTGCTGTAGTCGATGTAGTCGTGGGCGAAGTCCTTCATATCGTCACACAGTGCCCGGGTGTCACCTTGACACATACACACAGTTAAACACAATTAATGTCTCCTCTTGATGTTATAAAACCTACAGCTGAAAATACGTGAGCATGGTGTAGGCTGCGTGAACTGATACTGACTTAATTAACTGGATCGTTTTAACACCAGGATGCCCTGATTTCATTTATTTATTTTAATGTGAAATGTAAAAACACACACGGTTTCTCTGCTGTGTCACGTTGCCTCTGGTACAGTCATTTTTAACGCAGACTGGCCAATCATAACGTAGCATCAGGCGGCTCAGACCAGGGTCCGACAACAACACAGCTGTGCTCCATCGTTTCAGATTTCCTTCATTTCCAGGCTGGTTTTGTGGATTTGGAGCTAAATGTTGTGCCTGGGGCACGTCGTGTATTAATGATACTCGTTACCTGGAGAGGTTGGAAAAAGATATACTTTTCTTCCCTGTTCCAAAACCAAAATCAGACCCTGAAAAGTGTAGGGTTAGCTAGCTAGCTACTGAAGATATAGCCTACTGAATGTATACACATGCTGCTTTTGCTTTGTAATGATTATAACAGTGAAACAAAGACCGACCCTGCTGTACAAGAACCAGTGAAGGGAAGCAGGGAAACTTTGCTCATATTCAACCAGCTCTGTGTCATCACATGAATGTTGTTTGACTTCCCCTGGAGATCCAAGCCAAACATGGTTCATCTGCACACACTGTGATGCCACACAGCTGGTTCAGTATCAGTGAAGTTTCCCTTTATATTCATTGTCTTCTGTGTGGATCAGCAGTGATGTGGTGGTTCACTTTTACACTGTGATCTGTAGCCTATAGTTGGGCTTTAGCTTCTAACTATCTTTGTCTTTTTAACCTGTTGTTGCTGCTGAGTCAGTTTGACATCCTGGATATATCCTTCAAACACAGACTGTAGACCCCTCTGTCTGCTTCTCTCTGGAATCACTGTTTCATTTCTCCAAAAATATGATCATGTTTCTTCAGGGAGTGCAGTTAGTTACAGTGTGGGCTCCATGCTTACTGCGACAACTTGTAGGACCATCACAAAGGGGCGGGGCTTAGCGAAAGGTCAATTAGAACTATGTAATCAGATTACAAAAATAGGTTACAACAATAAACCCAGGTTATATTTAAAAAATGTGGAATTGTTTTTAGTTAAATTGTCAAGGATTACTTGATCATTACATCTTTAAAATATGGCAATTTTATGAACTTTTTTTACGATAACCCGCCACTTTATTAACTTCTAAAAAGCATGTCTGACAAACGGGGTTTCTTTGACAAGAGCTCCACTTTGTGGCAGTTATCGGTAAGGGTACTTTGATTTGAACAACAGTAATCATTTATTTGATATATCAATCCAGATTGACTGATCGTTACACCCCTATAATTTGCACTGGAGATATTTAGAGATGTTAAAAGAGAAAAACAGAGCATTTGCGGAACAAAAATTTTCGTGGCTGTATCCCTTTTTTAGTATAAAGTACAGTATTTTCTATATTAGATTTTTTAGTAATTCAAAAGTATCAGATTACTTTTTTTGGTGGTAATCCAGTGAATTACTTTACTAATAAGAATAATTGCTGTGTAATCTGTATGTAGAAACCCAGCCCTGCACGTCTCAGTCACCTTCAGTGAGTTTGGAGAAGGAGGAGGATACAGAGGTAGTTGTGCTTGGCGTGAGGCCGAGGACATTGAGTGACTCCAGAAGGGTTTTCTTGCTGGCCGGGCCTCTGCTGACCCGAGTGTAGGCTGCCAGGGAGCGCAGGGACATCTTCTCCGGAGCCTGCAGGCGCCGTTTAATTTCATCATACGAGATGAGATACTTCCCTAAAATAAGAGACGGAGACGGGAGGAGGTGAGTCAGCACAGCGGGGTCGGGATCTAATAGCATTTATTAAATCTGAAAATCAAATTTGCTTCTCAAATCTGAATCCCTCATCGTGTTTATTATGGTCTGACTTTCAACCATTTTAGGTGACAGTAGTTTAAAATGACTTCACAAAAAAAACAAACCTAATATGGCCACTTACGAGCCTTCGATCCTTTCATGTTGGGATCCAGGAGCGACGACACCTCTGCAAAAGGCATGTGGGTACCAGACTCTGTGTTTGTGCTTGAGTTTGGTGGCGGGTCCTGAACCTGGGGCACAGCCTCAGTCTGGACTGGCGCAGGAACCTGCATCTGGGGCATCTGGATGTGAGGCTGTATGGAGTGCATTTCCATCTGGTTCTGGTCTAGCGGAGCCTGGTTTTGTGTTTGAGGGAGGATTAACGTGTTTCTCAGACAAACCCTGCAGCCCCATGCCCCCCTGTGAGACACTCCCTGTTTGCTCCGAGGACACCTGGAAGATGCCCATCACTGGTTTGACCACAGTGAAAACCATGTTCCCCTGGGCGTCCAGACCCACCACCCGAGTAGACGGGTCCATGTCTTCACTGAAACTTGACCTTTGTCGCAGAGGGCGGAGGCTCCAGAGGCTTTAATTATCAGATCAGGTTACCTTACAGGCCCATGTAGTGTTACAGTACCCTCTGTGTTCTTAGACGGTGAGGGTTAAAGCTGAGCTGACTAAAGGAGAACGTAAGGTGACTCTCTGTCTCTGTAGCTGAGCTAAAACCTCCCACATTGAAACTGTTTCACTTTCTTTGTAGTTTGATGAAGCTTACAGTGTTTCATAACGACATCACAGCAGAGGTTTCAACCTGAAAGAAAAAAAGATAGATCATGGTTAGTGACAAAGGTTGAGTTGTTTTTAAAACTTTGGAACTGAGCTTGTGGAGTTTGCATGTTCTCCCTGTGTCAGCGTGGGTTTTCTCTGGGTACTCCAGCTTCCTCCCACAGTCCAAAGACATTCAGGTTAACTGGTGACTCTAAATTGTCCGTAGGTGTGAATGTGAGTGTGAATGGTTGTCTGTCTCTATGTGTCAGCCCTGTGATAGTCTGGTGACCTGTCCAGGGTGAACCCTGCCTCTCACCCAGTGTCAGCTGGGATAGGCTCCAGCCCCACCATGACTACTAACAGGATAAGCGGTTATGGAAAATGAATGAATGAATGAAAAACAGTTGCCTGTTTCACAATAAACCATGGGAAACTTTCCAGTGATTAGTATTACAGTTACCCATGTCTGATGGCCGCACTTTGACTCTGTAGAGTTAGCAACAGTCTCCCGGACACAGCTGTGCCAGCGTAGCATGCAGCATCGGGTTGTTTTGCTGTCCCCTGCATGCAGCAGGTAAACCCAGTGCTGCTGGTCAGGTGTCCTCATCTACACTGACATGAACACTCAAACAAGCATTTCAAAGACGGGCTATCTTTAATGTCAATGCACATTTAACATGGTTTCATATCTTTACACAAGGAATTGTTATTTTAATGTTATGTAAACAAAAGGTGCATTGTGCTGCTAGTTTTATTTTTGCTTTTCAGTATAAAACTTGGTGAAATGATTTCAGTGTGCGTTCTGGATATTTTTAAGCACATTTTAAATATTCTGTGATAATATAGATAACTGTGATGAGTTTAGTCAATTGAATTGTGATATGAAATGTTTACACTGTTTTATCTGTGGTTAAAACTCTGTTCACTTTATCAATTTTAGTAGTAAATGATACTAATTACTACCAGTTACTAAATGCCTTAACAGTGCCGACATTTAGCCTGAGGGAAAGCCCAACTCAGTGTATGAGAAGCCTTCATAATAACTGTTTAGAAAACTGAAATGCAATGACTCGTTTTGGAGGATAAAAATGTATTCTTTCTAAATTGTGTCTTTGGATAGTTATGATGAAATTTGTGCTGATATAGTGGGAATTCACTTTATTGACAGCCACTTAGCTGACTAACACGAGCAGGTAAACTGCAACAGCTGACAGTATTGCAACCAATATATCAAGAGAGCTTAAGTTTATTTTTTAAACATGTTCTACAGAGCAAGTTTAGAGTGTTTCTGAACATGTTTACCTTTTATTACTGTTTAATAATTTCAAACAATTAAAAACAAGCTATGAGGTGATGATATTTAGATTAAATTACCAAAGAATTGGACAATAAAATCATGGAACAATCATATCAGGATTAACAGGCTATAATGGTTATTGTACAGTAATTCACCAAGGAAAACGAGTATATTTTAGATATGTTTATAAGTATACTTATACTGAGTGTATTTCAATCAGATGTTGCCAGTGTTTTGTGTTCATTTCTTGAAAGATCAGTACAGTCTGTAACTGTAGGAAAATACTTAAGCTGAAAATAAAGGTAAACATGTAGTTAAATTCTCAGGAGCAGGAACAAAATGGTCTCCAGTGTTACTTTGTCATCTAACATCATACTAAATGAGAAAAACACTGATTTTACAACAAATAAGAAAGAGAGCGGGAAAAAACACTTTGAGTTCATCCATTCATTTTCTGTAACCTCTTATCCTGTTGGGGTTCCCGAGGGGTGCTGGAGCCTATCCCAGCTGACACTGGGCGAGAGGCAAGGTTCACCCTGGACAGGTCACCAGACTATCACAGGGCTGACACATAGAGACAGACAACCATTCACACTCACATTCACACCTACGGACAATTTAGAGTCACCAATTAACCTGCATGTCTTTGGACTGTGGGAGGAAGCTGGAGTACCCAGAGAAAACCCACGCTGACACAGGGAGAACATGCAAACTAAGAGATTATAACGGGAAAATTAAAATGTGTGTAGGTCCCGAACTGATGTGCACAAAGTAGGAGATGAAGTGAAATCTGAAGACAAAAAAAAATCCTGTCAGAAACACTGAGTCAAGAATCAAGAAGACTAAACACCAAATAGTCCAGGTGCTCTCCCTGTGTGGCAGTCAGATGTTGTCCTAAGTCCAAAATCTCAGCATTAACTTGCTCAGTTTTGTGTCACAGTTACACTTTTATTCATAGTTTTTAAAGAGCGACAGAGAGACAGCAGGAGTGTGATGCGCCTGGTGCGTAAAAGCGCACAACTCATCCAGGCGCATTACGCACAGCTTCATAACAAAGCAGCTTGGTTATTAGCATGTGTTAACGTTACATGTCATACAAAAAGAAGCTATATTAAAGGTCGGGACAGTTTTCATGTCAATAATCAGTATTGTGTGTTCCTGCTGGCCGCTACAGCTCAGCTGCTGCTGAGAGAAGACGCGCCTGTGATTGGTTGAGACGGAGCGAGAGGATATCTCATGTTAGAGCTCATATAACTGCACAGTGTCTCTCTAAGTGTCCACAGTGACTCATATTGACTTTTAAATGAAGTGGGGACACATGTGACCTGCATGAGCGCGTGGTAAACGGGTCGAGTCTCGAGCTCAGACCAGCAGCTCTGATATCCAAATGAATAACTTTTTAAAAATGACACTAAAACAAGCTTTTCCGTCTCTGCCTATATTTAAAAAAACATTTAAAAACCACAGTGTCACATTTTGACTCGTCGCTGCCGTTATGTGAGGAGACACACTGACTTTTAAGGCTACCAAATAACGACGCAAATTATATCAACAACGCTCCATTTATCGTCACTAACATTCATCATGGCTGCCAGGCGCGGCCGGTGCTAGTTTTCCATGAACAGCAGGCCCGAAACGTTTCACAAGCCGGGTTTAACTGAAGGAAACGGTCGCGGTTCCGGACGGGACAGACCGAATTTAACCGCTAACCTTGGATGCAACTAGTGACGGCTGTCCCACTCACCGAATTGCCGTCTGAAATTTCCTAAAAGGACACTGATCCTAGAACGGTCCGCGTCGACGCCAGCGACATTTTTCCTCCTTCTCCGCTGCTGCTTCGGCGGGTTGCAAATCAGCCGTACGTGCACTACCGCCCGAGAGCCCTAATCCCGCCGCTGATTGGTCGACGGGCTTGTCAATCACGGAGCAGCTGATTCGTCATTGGTTAAAAGTGCTGTCAGAGGACTAGAGGAGGCGGTACTTCCGATTCAGCCTCGTCCACATACAATGGGATATAAATCTTGTTCTTTTTTCATTAGTTTACTTGTGTTTTTATTTAATTTTCGTCATTTTTATTTGCCAGAAACGTGTTTAAAATTGCAGTTTATAAGTTCAAGAAACTGAACGTCTTTAAATCAATTCAATTTTATTTATATAGCACATTTAAAAACCACCACAGTGACTAAAGTGCTGTACAAATTTTAAAAATGACACACAAATAAGGCAATATAACATCTACACAGTTATAAAACAGAATAACACTGGTAAAAACAATTACATATTTAAAAGTATGATAAAATTAAAAAATATTAAAACCAGTAAAAGCAACCAAAGGCCAATAAAAAACATGTACACCTTAAGATTTGTCTTCAAAGTGTCAGTGAAGGGGGAACCTTTGAGAGTAAGAGTCCTTTCTCACTGAGATATGTCACATGTGTGTTGTCAGTTTGCTCAATTATAGAAAAGGGGCCCCTTTAGAAAAAGTTGGGGAACCACTATCCTAGGATGTGAATATCTTGCTCATGTTAAAGTATCCCAGCTCTTTAGAGGAGACTTGTGTGTTGGTGACGGCAGTAGCTCAGTTCATAAGGACTTGACTTGGGATCTGGAGGGTTGCCGGTTCAAGTCGGTGTACAGACCAAGTATAGAGCGTTGACTGTTAATTTGAGAGATGCCAGTTCGCCTCTTGGGCAATGCTGAAGTGCCCTTGAGCATGGCACTGGACCCCCAACTGTTCAGGGTGCCTGTCCAAAGCAGACATCTCTTCATATGATGCATGTGTTTGTGCATGTGTGTGTATTTCAGGCATGTGTGGCTCAGAGGTAGAGCAGGTCGTCCACTTATCAGAAGATCAGCTGTTGGATCCCCGGCTCCTCCAGTCTCCATGTCGAAGGTAACCCTTGAGCAAGATACTGAACCCCAAATTGCTCCCCATCAGGTGTGTGAGTGTGTTAAAGACTGAGTAACAGGTGGCACCTTGTCTGGTAGCCTCGGCCACCAGTGTGGGTGAATGTGATTGCATCTCAATTCAGGGGCCTTTGAAGGACGCGGCCTTTGCGGTTGACCGCATCACCCCAACCTGGTGGGACGGGGTCTGCGAAGGAATTTCTGGTTGCATCACCAGTTGTACTCACCCCGACCTGTTACCTAACAACCAGCTGCGCTTGACAAAAAAAGGAGTAAGCTAGCCCTTACTCATGGACCCAGAGACTGTTATTATACCAGTTTTTTCTATTTAATCCTTGAGGAGATGATTCACCGCCATCTGATATATTTCAGGCTGATGGACCGTTTTCAGGTCATGTCCTAAATTAAGATTGTTATAGCTGTGTGCTTTTAGCTAACAGTAATGCTAACAACAGTTAACTGTTAGCTAGTGAGCAACTGTTGGTTAACTTAATATATAATCGTCACCAGTACGCAATGCATCTTGGGATAGGCTGGGCCACACAGGATTCATCTGTTGCATCCTCCAAATTCTGGGAAAGGCTGCATTTGAAGATGCCTTTGAAATGGGACGGCCTTGGTCACGCCGACGTGACGCAGTCGGTCTTCAAATGCAGCCTTCGAAGGCTGCAGCCTCTGAATTGAGACACAGCTCGTGACTCGTAGAGTAAAAGCGCTTCAGTTTTTTTCCTCTCTGTTGTAAAGGGTGGATGGACTGCACTTGTAAAGCGCCTTTCTTAAATTTATCTTCTTCTATCTTCTTCAGGGAGATGGTTCATGAGATGGTGAACTGTAGCCCGGTTGATGATCCTCATCAATTACCTTCTGCCTAAATGTGACCACTGTGCACCATCTAGTGGACAATATGGAGTACTACACATCCAGCCATTAAAAAACATCCTGTTAAAGTCTTGCGCTGAAATTTAAGTCCCATGACATTATAGGATATTTTGGTCTTTAACATGAATCTCAACTCTTCTAAAAACATTTTCCCTCATTCATGTGTTTATTTGAATCTTAATTCAGTTGTTTGTTTTTCTCATTTTATCCTAATCAACAATTTCTGGTGTAGAAATGTGTTCAGAAGTGTCATGTTTTTTTGTTTTTTTTGGTCTGTAATTTGCACAGACGCAGCAATTTTGTGATGAAAGTGATGACTGGAGCTGACACTCTTTTTCTCTCGCTCTTGCAAACACACAATCCATCACCTGCCTTTTCTCGCAGCCTGTGAATTGTCTGGTCCAGAAAAAAAAAAAAAACAACCTTTCACTTGTCTCATTTGCATTTATTTGGGTACAAATAAAAAAAATGTACAAAATAAAGCATAGAAAGTAGTAATTATGAAAACAACGTCAACGACAACATAAACGAAAAAGGCAACAGTTAAATAATGAATTAAAAATACAGCCGACTAATCTGGAAAAGCAACATGTGGTACTACACGTCTACACAAACAGACATGACGGTCAGCGGTCACGTGTGGGTGAGAAAAGGCATAGACCCGGGGTGTGTGAGAGGACGACATTGAATCCAGAGTGCACAACAATCAAGAAGATGAATGTTTTTTTTTACTCAAATATTAGTGTGTCATTAAATCTGAACAACCTCACTACAAGAAAGATGGAAACTACGTGACTGGAGGCCATTTGTCTTGTTTTTACATCACATCAGTCGTTTCCCTCAGTTCTCATTTACGTCATCACTGAGCCACATACACTCCCACCGTTAGCTTAATGCTTCAGTTTCTGGCCTTCAAAACAAGAACTGAACGTTACCAAACTGTGTATACTCTTAATGCACGAACAGCAGCACAGTGTTGCATTCACAGTGAGCTTGACACCATCCTGACGTGACGATAACGCACAACTCAGCACGACAGCAAGCTAACGTGGAAACACTTGACAGAACGGGACAGTACTTCTAACGATCTCCTGCAGGCTGCTGGGTGTCAGAGCCCGTCAGCGCCGTCGCTCAGTGTCCACATCGAAGCACAGAGGAGACCTGTGTGGAGGCGTCCAGCTGCTGTCTGGTCAGTCTCCGTCATACTGCCTCACAGTCTTGCCTGACGTCAGTCACTGAGGGGTTAACTGTTCATTTTAACGGGCTGGTTTGGGTGTTAGTGCTGGTGTTGAGGATAAATCCTGGGCGCTGGCTCAGTGTCTGCGTGTGCGCTGGCCCCCGGCGCCCGTGGTGGTGATGTAGAGGAGGGGCTGGGGCTGCCGCAGCTGAGGCCCTCGCTTCAGGTTATTCATGTGGGCTGTGGAGGACTCTGGATTTGAGCCTGGAGAGAGACGGAGATATAAAGCTCAGCAAAATGGTCGTCACAGAGGAACATCACTTCAACTGGAAGTGGAATGACAGCGGTTCACCTGTTTGCTGGATGTTGTGGGGCGCCCTGATTTTGGCGAGAGGAGGGACCCCTCTGTACTGGGGGCGGAGCATGGGAGCCTGGGGCTGACTGTTGTTGTGGAGGTGAGGGTCTGACGTGCTGTCCAGAGGACGGAACCTCTGAGCTGTGGCTGTCTTGGTTTGAGGCAGCTGCGGACGAGGAGAGGAAGAAATTACGGCTCACATACATGTTATTAGGACTGCAACTAACGATTATCTTCATTGTCAACTAATCTGTCGATTATTTCTTCAATTAGTCGACTAGTCATTTTATCGAAAAATGTGTTAAAATGGTGAAAAATGTTGGTCTGTCTCTCCCAAACCCCAAAATGATGTCATCTAATGTCTTGTTTCGTACTCACGCCAAAGGGTTTTAGTTCACCGTCATGGGAGAGTGTGTGAAGCTGCCAATATTTGAACGTAAGAAGCTGCGTAAGAGTATTTTGGGGTACTTTTATAGTACTTTTCTATGAAAAATGACTCAAACTGATTAGTCGACTACTAAAATAGTCACAGATTATTTTAATAGTCGATTAGTCATCGATTAGTCGACTAATCCTTGCAGCCCTACATGTTATGTGACACCATCACACCAGGGACAACCAGGCTAGAGCAAAAGTAAAGGCCAGTGTTGCCTGTTTCTGCCACATGTGTAAGTTGTCTTCTCATAACCTTTATTGATTTTACAGCAGTGTTATGGACATAAACAATAACATATCTAAGATATCAGAGTGAGCTGGTCTCTGACTGACATACGAGGCCTATAAGAGCATGAACCAAACTAATTCGTACTCTAATTTCCCTTATCCACAAACCCCTCCCACCTGTATCCATCCCACTGGTTACAGGTGGGGGAAAAAAAGAAAATTAAATAAATAATAATGATATTATAATGAAAACTGTCGCCCAGATGGATGGTAGCTTTGTTAGTAAAGGCTTCCAGGTCTTGACCAAAGGTTTACCAGTGTCTAACATTTTAAAATCAAATGTTTTTGAGTTTGATGTGATTTAGGATCGATGTGTAGGTGTCAATAATTTGGAGCCATTTAATTACTATTATTATACAGTGGAAAGAAGAAAACACTTCTTGTATATTTGTATATTCTGTCAGATATTTAATAATCTATTGTTCTAAAACTGGGCCCAGTGAGAGACCCTGACCTGGGGAACACACTGGTTGGTTGTTACTGGTTGGGAATCGTTGAAGTTGTGGTTACTGTAATTTTAAGTATCCTCTGGTGCAAAAATTTCCTTCGGGATAAATAAAGTTCCACTGAATTCAATTGTAACCTCGTACAGTGATCACGTCTCTCTGGGTCAAATCGATCGCTGTAAGCAGATGATTATTATGACTGAATTTTTTCTCCTTTTCTTTATTTATTACATCAAATTTATTATGTAAAAATAAAGTGATGAAACAGACAGCTTCGCTGTTTACTGATTTTTTTTTTTCAGTGTTTCAAAATACAGTACAGCTGTTTCATTATGTGACTGGGCACTATCAGTCCACCTGATGAGGGCAGCTTTAACCACAGGTGCTCTCCTCACACACATTTTTTCTTTCTCCATCTTCAGCAGCCATGACTGTTTCTCCTTGTTTGAGCTGACCACACAAAGGTAGCCTGCGGAGCTCAGAGTTTTGCTGCTAGAGGTCAGGGCTGGAACTGTATTAGATTTTCACTACATGATTATCGTGGCCAAAAGAGTTCACAAAAGCAATATCATCTATAGAAAATTTGAAAGAAACGAAAGAAGAATACCTGTCAAACTAATATTTATCTTTGATTACTGTGTGTTTTGACCCTTTTTTTTTTTTTTGGCAAATTAATTAGACTCAAAATATGAATGTGGGGACGAATGTTCTGTAACTAGAGCTGTATAAAATTATACAAATAGAGCAATTAATTACACCTAATGGATGGTGAAAAGGAAACCAGATGGCGCTGTGAGAGGGAGTAGACGCGATAAGGAGGAGCTGGATTGTTTTTATGCGATATTATCATATGAAAATGATTAACATGATATTAATATTTCAGTTTTAAATATCAAGGTTGTCATCGGTAACGGTACATAACGACCCCCCCTAACTGCGAGACGATGTATCACTGGAGTAAAAAAATAAAATAATAATAGAAATACTCCTGTTTTAATTTTTTTCCATATGTTGTCATGTATGAAAACACCCAAAATGAACTTTGTAAGCAGACAGCTTGATAATTATAAGTGAATTATTTGCACAGTATTTACATAGGAATGATTCTGTCATCAGATTTTTGATCCATGTAAGCGGTTGACGACTTTAACTGTGATCACTGTAATTAAGTTCTGGAATATCAAAGGAGGCGCCAAGAATTATACACAGTTTGGCATTTCCTTATCAACTTGACAAAATCATTTTAAACTGGATATACAGACCTTTAATTTGTGTGTGTTGTGTTCAGTATGCAGTCTGTGTGTGTATAAATGGCCTCTGATGTCAGACTGTACAGTGCAGGTCATGTTGGTGTAGTTCAGATGTACAGTGTGGTGATGAGTGATGCCGTCTCTATCTGTATGTTGTGCGTCCATAATAAAACTAAAAATAGACTAAAAGTGGAGTGTGATGCACTGATGGGGTAAATGAAGGCTGCGTACCATCTGCTTTGGAGACTTTCTTCCCCTTACTGGCCAAAAACAATTTGCTGCTTCATGTGAGCTGCATTAATATTTCATATACATACACCAGTGTGTCCTGAAGGCGTTCTCAGTAATGCTGTGATTATCATACTGTACATGCAGAGTTCAGAAAATACTCACTGCTTGACCAGTGACCTCGAAAGAGCGAGAGCGCCTCTTCTTTCGCCGAGCCTCAAAGTCCGGCCTCCCGGGGCGTTTGGTTCTTGGTGGCGACCTGACGGTTACGTGGGCGTGTCCAGGTCACCTGCAGGCCGGGCCCCTCGCCCGTGCTGCTTGACAGGTTATCGTCTGAGGTGGCGTGTCTGAGCTCGGGGCTGGGCTGCCTGCCGCGCCGCATTGGCAAACCTGTGGGCGGGGCTTCGCTCAGAGAGAGGCTGCTCTTCTGCTTCTTGGGGTCCAGGGGAGAGGGAGGAGGGTGTAACCGCAGGGCGTCCACCTCCAAGGCTTTGGAGCGCCGACGGGCTGCTTTTACTACAATGTTCTGGACCCCTTTAAGGATCTGCTGCCGCTCTGAGGACACACAGGGACATGTTTGTTGTTGTTAGGGCTACTTACTCATTACTCACCACTGTTACTCATAATGCATTTATGGGCACAGCTAACAATTCGATAATGCCGAAAGATTATAATTCATTTATTTTCTGTAACCACATATCCTGTTTGGAGCCTATCCCAGCTGACACTGGGCGAGAGGCAGGGTTCACCCTGGACAGGTCACCAGACTATCACAGGGCTGACACATAGAGACAGACAACCATTCACACTCACATTCACACCTACGGACAATTTAGAATCACCAATTAACCTGCATGTCTTTGGACTGTGGGAGGAAGCCGGAGTACCCGGAGAAAACCCACGCTGACACAGGGAGAACATGCAAACTCTGCACACAAACCAGGTTCAAACTAGGAACCGTCTTGCTGTGAGGCTACAACGCTAACCACTGCAACACCTTGCTGCCCGTTTATAGCCCAACGTTAGCTTTTTATTTCTGGCGAAATCCAATTTTAAATCGAATCCCCCCACCCCAAAGTTTGAACTACCAATCCCAGATTTGAACCCAGGAACCCTCTTGCTGTGAGGCGACAATGCTAACCACTACTCCACCAGATTATAGTGTAAGATTTAGGGGGATTTAGTGGCATCTAGTGGTGAGGATTGCATATTGCAACCAGCTGAAACTACTCCTGGTTAGAATTCCTTCAATGTTCATTGTTCAGGAGGTTTTTACTGGGAGCTGAATTATCCGCAGAGGCCTCCTCCTCTACAAAACAAACAGACCAGGTGATTTAAACCGGATAAAACACAGAATAAAGTAGTTTCACATTACAAATCTGTGTTTCTCTGGTGATGTTTGACATGTCGGAGACAGCCAGCTCGCCCATCACATGCTAACGTGTGCCTACATTTTTCTCTGATAACTTCAGGTAAAGACATTCAGGAGGTTTTTACCATGAGCCAAATTATCTGCAGAGGTCTCCTCCTCTCTACAACAATAAAAAATATTGTGATTTAAGACGGTACACTAAATAAAGCAGTTTCTAGCTATGTTGGCCGACACAGAAGCATGAATGACCCTATCTAGAGCCAATGCTTAGTTTGTCTGTTCTGGGGTGCCGTAGAAACATGGTGATCTCCATACACAACAACAATGAACTGCTCATTCTAAGGTAACAAAAACACAATGACTCTTATTTTCAGGTGAGTATACACTAAAGAAAACATCCTACAATCCTGCACACTGGACCGTTAAGTTGAACGCACTCACACCAGCCCAGTGTCTCCTAAACCCCAGTTGTCCCTCCTCTAACTCGTACTGCATGTGGCACGTTTGAACATCTTACCACTTCGTGAAAGGGGGATATCAGCCCCGGCCTCGCTGCTCTCAGGTGACGAGTCCAGGTGGCTGCTGACACTGTGGCTGAGATGGCTGTAGCTCAGAGAGCTCTCAGGAACCAGCGGCTGCAGCTGCAAACACGAGATGCAGAGCGCCACGTTATAATGACAAATTCACTGCAGTCCTTTGCTTTCAGCCGAGGTCAGACCGAGTGCCATCTGAAATCAATCCTGCGCCTCTCCAAAATGAAATTTTTTACTTTGAATATGGCATTTGGATTCTGGCACTCATAACTCTTCTCACTTCATCTTGTCTATGAGTCACACTCCTGAGACATTTGCACTGCGAGAAAATTAGATGGCGGTAATATTATTTCAAGCCGGGAGCAGAGATGGAACTCTGCTGCTTTTGCACATTTCAACGTGGAAAGCTGAGCAAAAACCCTGAATCCGAGAACTGAAAGTGAATACTTATGACAGCTTATGCTGGAGTTTCTTTGTGGAGGCGCGTGGGTTGAGAATAAAAATGTTCTACAGGAGTGAAAGATCTGTGTGAGCTTATTTCAAACAGAAACCCATTTGGCTTGAAGTGAGAAGCAGCACCTGTCTAGACTGTATTAATTCACCTCTCAGAGATAGCTGTTGAAAAGGAATGAATCAGGGAAAATACTGCCTATTAGAAATGTCCTCACCTCTCTGTTGCCCTTCCCATTGATGTGGATGGGAGGCGGGGTCACCACAGCCGAGTTTTTCAGCTGCCTGGCGTGAGGGCTGCTCTTAAAAACCCTGTTGTTGTCGCTGATACGGGGACACAGAGAGACCTTGGTTATTGCTGATTGAAGGTATAAAGATACTTGCTGTTAATGTTGTTGTAAATGAACAAGATTTCCTCTTACAGCTCAGGCTCTGGCAGAATGGGGGGCAAAGTGTGTCGTCGGATTTTGGCTTGGCCTCGTCTGTTATCGGAGCACACGTTGCGCACGCTCTCCTGGTCCGAGTCCATGTCCTGCATGTTGTCTCGACCCTGACCGGGCAGGGTGATCTTGGGTAGAGAGCCCTCCTGGAAATGATTATTATGAATTATTAGTATCAGTATTCATCTAGGCCACCTTTATTAGCATGTTTGTATGATCTAATTAGGCCTGTCACAGTAACTACGTTATTGACTTATTGTGCGATTATCATTGTTATTTACACACATTTGTTTACATAAGAATGTCTCCAACATTTTAGCCAGCATGATGCAAAAATAAACAGCAGGTCTTCTCAGCTATTATAAGACTTGGGCGCAGTGATTTTTGTCTCCACCTCCACCTACTGGCGTGAGTCACAAGAAAAATGAAACAGCACTTCAAAGACGACACAGCGTAGCTCACTGGAAGCCTGCAGCTGCACTTTGCAAGAGGAAAAGGCACAGTCCTGATAGTGGTACGCTTGCTAACTCCTGGCAACGAGCCTAAAAGTCTCCCCAGCTCCTGGGCCATCCATCCACAGGAGCCAAGTGGCACAGTGGCTGGATCATAGAGGTAACTGCAGTGTTCTTGGAGCTTTGCTTAGCTTGTCTATTAGTCACAAGAGGCATGAACTGGTCTAAACTGAATATATTTGTGCTATTGGTATATTATTTATTAATTTATTTAACCTTTATTTAACCAGGAAGTCCCACTGAGCTTCAATATCTCTTTTACAAGAGAGACCTGGCTGAGGTAGCAGCCAATCAGAACACATTTAAAATGCGATAAATACAACGTAATACAAAAATCCACAATAAAACAACAACTATTCAAACATAGTGGCCTCTCAAGAAAAACAAGCATGTCTCTGTCACCACATTCTTTATAATGCCCTTAAATTCACTGATGGATATAAGTGTTTCTGATTTCTAACGTTTCTAAAAGTATTTCTCTATACTCTCTTGAATATATGAACAGATGGATGGTTCATCTTTTTACATATTCCAATGTCTGAATATTCTTCAAAATTTAAAGTTCATTGCTAAAGTTCATTGCTCTTTGAAAGGGTGTACCTGCACTACTATGCTATTACACTATCAAAATGACTATCATTTATCGCAAGTGTTTCTGGGACAGTATATCATCAAACAAAAGTAGTTGCCGTGACAGGCCTAAATCTAAAAAAATAAAATAAAATAAAATACCTTGATGGTGTGTCTGGTGGTCACCTTATCCAGGGCCATGGCTCTGTCCAGTTTCCTTTCATCCAGCTCCCTCATGTACATCTCGTACAGCTCCTGGAGGTGTGGAGGGACCAGCAGACTGTGGTCTGGAACACACAGGGACACATGTCAGTCAGTAAACCAGAAATCCATGGTGCCAAAAACAAACACCAGACTATTCACATATGCAAAATATTTCTTGATTAATCATTTGATCTATTAAACATCATTGCACTGTTGTCAAATGTCTTCTTTTGTCTGACCAACAGTTCCAAAGCCAAAATGTTTAATTTACTATAATGAAAGACCAACAAAAGCAGAAAAACTCACATCTGAGAAAGAGGAGCCATCAATGACTTTACAAAAATTATCAAAATAGCTGCCAATTAATATTCTTCAGGCTGACTACACAGTGTATGTAATTGTTGAAGCTCTAAACCAGACTTGTGTAAAGGATCTACGCAGCAATCGACCAAACAACAGATATGAAATGTTAACGCTGATGGACTCACCATCAATGAACTGTCTCTGCTGCTGTATGATCTCGTCACACAGGTGTCTGTGCTGCTCGAAACGCTGCACCACGAAGTTTTTGTGCCGTATGACGTTGTCCTTGAGCAGCGCGTGTGACTGCATCTCTGCGTTCTCGATCTCCAGCTCGTGAACCTTGCAGAGGAGGCACAGGACCTCGCGCTGCTCCTCTGAGCTCACCCGCCGAGGCAGCAGCTCCTCCAGGCGCTGCGCCCGATCCCGAAGCTCCAGAAATCTGCGCTCAAGCAGCGCCTTGAGGATGAGCAGGAAAATAGAAGAGTGTGCATGGATTTTTATTTATCATACATGGCATGTAGAGACTTTAAATCACAGCTCAGCGTCAAAGGCATGTGATTAGTTTCTTTATTCTACAGAAACAAACAAAGGGAGATGAAGAGTCCTACCTTCTGTTTGTGGATCTTTTTCTGTTCGGCCATGAGTGTCACCAGGTTTTCTCGAGCCATCGCCACCTGCTGGGTCTCTGTGCTGTCTGGAGGAGACTCCGGGGAGTCAGAGTCCTTCTCACTGTCGTCTTTATTGACACTTTCCTTCCTCCTCTCAGCGCGCCACTTCCTCCTACGCCTACTCCGCTCCTGCTCCCAGCTAGGACAACAAAAATATACAAACGTTTTACCTGCCAGCAATTATTATGTCATCTGGTTTATAATTTACAACAAGTCATAACTGTTGACCAGAGCTGGTGTAATTCATTCTGGACGTGGTAACTTAATTCCTGAATTATACACAGGGGATAATTATAGATAATGTGTGTATGCCATCAGACAGGGGAGGAAATAAAGATATAGATCCTTGACACTGACTCTGCGATGGTAAGCAGGTGTTTGGAGGTGTCGATCTGGATCTCCATGTTGCTGTTTTCCAGCTCCATCAGGCTCCTCCTGATCTCCATCTGTTGGCGGAAAGCATCCAGGAGCTGCTCCCTCAACTGGTCCATCTCCGCCCGACTCTGGTGGCTGGAGTGAGCCTGTACCTCGGCTACATGTGAGGAAAGATGAGAGGAGAATGACGAAAGAGTCATGAACAGGAAGTGTACAATACAAATGTTAGAAAACAGCTTAATTTGGCAGTTAGACATAGAGTGGACAAGACTTTACCCTGGACATGGCGGATGTCAGCCCGGTCTGAGTTGACCTGGCGGCTCGCCTGATCTGCAATCTTCTTTTTGAGCCGCTGGATCTCGCAGCGCAGGTCTGAGATGATGTTGGTGTACTGAGCAATGTGGTATGACACATTTATCAGGTTCTTCTTTACCTGAGGGACACAGTGATGAGGAAGACAAAGACAAGAGTATTTAGATATCTACGTGGGCCTCAAATTTTACTTTGAAAGTTGCATTTTGTAACCGCAAGTAGTTTAATTTGGTTCTTGGAAGGAACTACAGCACAAAATGAAACACTTAAATGTTCAATAGCTGCAATTATGTAGTGCTTTCAACAAAACAAACAAAACAAAACAAAACAAAACAAAATCTGCTTTATTGGCAACAAATCAATCTGTCTTAATAAGCTGTGACAGTTTACCCCTTCTGACAAAGCATACATGCAGTAAAACCTACAACATTAAACGATAAATTACTGCCCAGTTAACATATTTAACAGTGAAGTATAATTTAAAGAAATGTAAATAAATATTTTATTGTATCATGAATTGGGTTTCAGTTGTAATGAGGACAGATAAAGAGGCTAAAACATGAAATATAAGCTCTCACCCGTGTTCGAATGTTTTTGGCACGGTCAGCGTACGTCAGCGTGTTACGGGACTCCTCAAAAGCCACAGAGGCGGGGCTGATGTGAGCTATCATGACCGTTCGGCTGTTCCCGCCCAACGAGTCCTGTCGGAGACATCAGAAGATAAATTAATGACGTGAATCACAAGATACAGGTATGATGTCCTGGAGTTGGTCCCCTATAAATTGTTGAATTGCTGTACCTTCAGTAGCCGAGTCAACTTGCTGTCTCGATAGTTGACGTACTTGGTGCCATTTTTGTCACTCAGGGCGTTGATGCAGTTGCCCAAAGCCAAGAGGGAGCGGTTGATGTGGGCACCCTCTTTCAACCGCTGACCCCTATTCTGAGTCTGATAAACAGATAGAGAGATGGGAGTGTGTAAACATATGAACCTTTTTTAAGTATTTTTAGGGCATTTCATGACGTCATTACAGAGTGAACAGGTAACAACTGAGAGAGAGATGGGAAACAACATGCAGCAATTGTCACCATCTAGACATGAACCAGGGACGGAGTAAAGACAGAGACAGAGTGTAACATATCATACTGTGAAAACCATGCCCACAGGAGGGGAAAACAAACGGCGCCACAATATGCAACCAAAGGCTGAAACTGTAATTGTTTGTGTTGCTGTTCGCTAACACACTGTGCCTTTGTTCTTTCAACATCCGGTTGTGATATAAATGTACTAACTGGCTAATTAACGTCTTGAATCCGTCTCGTTGGTGTTCGTGTTTCCCTTTTTGAATGACGACCGGCGCCTGCTGGTATGAAGTGTTACTTCCTCTCATGCAGACACAGAATGTACATGCTAGTTGGTCGTTGGCTATAGTCTTTGTGGTGTGTTCATGAGCAACTTTTTGGCTGAGACACAAGCAACGTAAAGCGACGCAACAGTCAGCCTTCGTTGCCACTAGTTCTTTGATGTCGTTGTGGTGTGTCTGGGCCTTTAACGTCTCATGTTCAGCTTATATAAACTTATTCTGGGCTCTTTATCCTGTTAGTAGTTCATCCCACCACACAGCAGCTTTTAGGCATTTTTCTGTTGTTTGCCAACAGACGGAAGTGATAAGGTGGCACCAAGCAATACAAAGTCAATGGAGGGTACTCTGTCTCTATGGCTCAGATGGTATTGTGTTAGAAAAGCATATATTAATGAAGATACAGAAGGATTTTTTTAAACATTGATTGTTGCTTGTTCAGTGATGAATATTTAATACTTAAGGAGTGACACTAAAAATGTTCAGGGGCATTAAACCCTTGGCCATCAGGGCAGCCCTGCCTCTGAACATATGGACCTTTGGCTGTTTCAGAGAAGTCATCATGTTTCCATTCTTGCCCAGTAGATGGCATCACCTCCTCAACTTCTACTGACTATATACACTCCAAAGGAAATGTTCCCTGTAGCTTCAAATGACAAACACCTCTGTGTTCTGCTCACTTCCTGATGAAGGCCATATATGTCCTGTTCATCAATAGTATGTCCGTGAGCCTCTCAAACAGTCTCCATGGTAAGCAAGTGCTCTCACTCACCGACTGTTTGCATGTTGTTCTCACGGTGGGCAGGGACGTGGCAGAGTTAACATGGCATAGATCATAGATGACAAGCCATTCATCCGCCCCGACAAAGGCAGACTCAACTTGAAAAACTGCCGACAACAAACTGAACAAAAACTTCTCGACATCCCCACTTGACTGCTTCAAAAGAGAAGGTCAAAGCAATAATAAAACCCAGAGAACGAGTCGGCTCACAGATAGTGTTCTCTTCCTGTCTGACAATACAGCTCAGCCTCGTCTCCGCACAAGTATCGATCGCGACACCAGAGACAATGTTCTCAACAGAGCAGCTAACAGCATGAAACTAGCTGTGCGGTAAAATCAGTTATTTGGCAATCATGGAAATGCTTCGTCGTCAATATTCTATTTTTTTAGTACTTTTGTGTATTTGTTTCTTTGTAAATGGTATGTTTTGTTATGATTCCCTACATACTGGGATTTTGTTTTATTTTATTTTTCATTTTATGCTGTAGTTTGCCTGTCACTTGTAGAAAGTAAAATAAATAAAATTATTTAAAAAAAAAACAGACCATATTTTGGGATGTGTTAAAGGAAAATACCAACATTTAGGATGAATAATAAACTCTTTGGAAGGACAACAATCACAACAGTGTCTAGCAAAATAAACTGTTACTCTTTTCATCCTTTAAAACCTGAGCAAATTGGCATGGTTTCTTTCAAAAACATAAGAAGAAGGCGATGAGCAATTAAAGAAGAAATGATCACAAAAATTAGCAGAAAATAAATAAAAAAAAGAGAAAATTTAAAACAAGAAAATTTGTCAAAAAAAAAAAAAAAGAAATTTAAAACCAAGGAAATGACCTGGAAAAAGAGCTTAAAAATAATAGCAATTCTGTAACATAATTTTAAATAAAAAATAATGAATGATAATTATAAATATTATTTTTCCCTAGCTTTTTAAAAATAATTTTCTAAATCTATAAATTTTTTGCAATTTGTGGAACATTTCTTACCAAGTTGTTCATTTTTTCCCCCCATGTTTTTGAAAGAAATGGCACTAATTTGCTTGGGTTCAAAGGTTTAAATACTTGCAAAAGGCATCTGAAAGCAGCATGAGAAAATTTATGTCGCTCCAGGTTTCAAAAGGTTAATAAATAAACTCTTTGATGCTTCTTAAGCAATAAACATACTAATCACCAGTGCTGGAAGTTTTCATTTCCTTTACTTTCAGAGAATCTTTCGTGTTTTTTAATCTGAATCCATGTCTTCCTTTTTTTCTTGTTTAAGTGACTAATGAGGGCGACCAGTGTCTCTCAATATTGCTGCAGCCACAGTGGTGAAACTGGCTGCAATGTAAATACTGTGAGCGATTGTGCACCATCAGTCCGTCCATCCACTGAGGCCCTGATCACACAGAAAGGTGCACCGTACTGCCTTTTTAAAATCTGAATGCCGTTAGTTTAAAAAAAAAAAAAAAGGCTTGCTGTGCCTTTTTATTGTTGCCAGGCAACCACGCAATCACCTCCTTACCCTAACCTTACCATGTAATTAATCTACCGTTCATTTATTTTGATTTATTTGACAGTAATTAGAATGTAGTTCCTAAAATGTTGAGGCAGAGGGTACTTGCTGTAGCTCTGGTTGAGGGTGAGAGGCTGTCAGCAGATAAACAGAGATCTGTGTGGGTACATGAGACCCTAAAAAAGAGGGTGGATCATGGGGAGTACCACCAGTTGGTCCAGGAGCTTCTCCTCCATGATGGCTGTTTCCAGGCATATTTTAGGATGACTCAGGGGCAGTTTGACAACCTGCTGTCTATCGTCAGGTCGTATAGCTCTGTGTATCCAGCAACCACTACCACCAGTTTCTCCTCCATTGTTTACCAACTGTAAACTTGTTGTCGTGACAACCACAGAAGGCCCGCCTCTCAAATAATCCGATTGGACAATGGGGAAAAAAGCGGAGATGACATGGTCTTTTCAACTCCGGCGAAACCGCCAGCCGCCTAGAGCGTAGGAACGCGAGCAAAAAGCTTCATTCTCATTAAAACAATTACAAAAAGCTGCCTGCAGCTGCTAAAATGCTTTCGGTGTGATCAGGGCCTAAAGGGAGCCTACAGAGAAGCTCCCTCAGGATGTCAGAGCTCCTTACCCTACCTCTGTTTGTATCTAAGATCCTAATTTGTCAAGTGACCAGTAACTATAGTAATATAGTATAATATAATTTGACATGAAATGGGAATACGCCGTTGTTTACTCCAGTGCCAATCACAGTTTTAACTGCACAGCTTTATGTTGCACTATAACGTGATCCCATTTACCAAAAGGTTGGTGTGTTACTTTAATAAACTGCATGGCGTGCCATGATGGCAGATATAAAGAGGCTTTTATTAAAGTGTCCTGAGGTTTATGGGAACCTCAGTCCTCTGGACCGTTGTAAAGATCAGCTGCCAAGCATCCCCAGTGAGCAGACTACAGCTGAGTCCAGACACTCTCACAGAGCAGACACTTGTAGTTTTGAGTCTATACATGAGGAATGTGTCCATACAGGCTCAAAAGAAGCTGTGTGTGTAACGGGCACATTAGCCAAGTCTGTGAACTTTGGCAGAAAAGTTTTTGAGAGAAGTGAACGCACCCACTAATTAGTTTGACTAATTAGTTCACCTGCACAACTACTAATTAAACACTTCAGCCATTCAGACACATTCTGACTAAGCGAACACGCACCTGTGCTGCTCTTTCTGAGCCGGCGAGGTCGATCATGAAGAGGCGTGCGAAGCGGACCTCCTGCAGGACGTCTCGACAGCGGCTCTGCTGCTTCACGGCCACCTGCAGCACAGCGTGGGAGCGAGATGACGTCTGGTTGGCGGCTGTCGGCTCCTGGGTGCGCTGCTTGTTGCCCTTCATCAGCAACTCCATGATCTGAACACACAAAGGCAGAGTTCGTCATGTGTGCTGCATGTTTTCTCAGTGCTTTGAGTACAAGAGAAGAGGAGTCACATCTTGCACAGTTAGGCTTGTCTGACCTCTTGTGCGTTGATGGTAGACACCTCTGTGATGCCAGCGACCTGTATCACCCCTTTAGAGTCTTCTCTCAGGTCCAGGAAGCCTGAGGATGGGTTCAGCAGGTCACGGATCATTTCATTGTAGATCTAAAAAGACACAGATATAAAATCCTGAGCTGAATGCAACTGCAATAAAGCTTTACGCAGTAAATGAGATGTCTCAGTGAAGCGAAGTTACATACAGTACAAGTCAGATTAATGTACAAGTTAATCTATCTGCTCGACATCCTTTGAGTTATAAACATGAATCAACTGGAGGTTGTTTATTTCCTCTGAAAAGGCTCCATTCATGCTTTCAGCTCTTACACAGACTCAAACCTGGTACAAAAACATCAAGTGCTGTATTTTCAGCAACCTGTCATTTAGAAACCGCAGCTCGTTGGGTGGCAGGCTGTCATCAGCCGGTGCCTGTGCTCCTCTTTCACAAAAAGCAAACTGAGGCGACTTCTTTGAACTGACAGTGATGGTGCAACGAAAGCCCCTGAACCCACATAAAGGCTCAGCACAGGAAGTGACATCCTGGAAAGTGACCACTGGACGACAAACCACTGGGAGGTTGGAGCAGTGAGGACAGTTTTTATTTGTCGAGCAGACCCCGACCACAAACTCTGAGAGGGGGGTGCTCTTACTGACACTGACAGTTGGATATTTGTTCTATTATATTTTCCATCTGTACTCTTTCATTGCTGGGGAAGTTTAAATAAGACTAAGTGTTTGCAGCCACGCTAGCAGCTCTGGGACGCAGTATTTAGGCACAATGGGGCTTTGAGTGAAAGGCAGATGTCAGCGTTTTAACATGCTCAAAAAGACAATAAAAACATGTTGATTTTAGTGAGTACAATGTTCATCTTAGTTTAGTATGTTAGGCTAAAGGGAATGTCGTTAATTTTGAAGCTGGTTTTAAACCAAAATACCAGACAAATTAAAATCTGACGATGGCGCTAGATTAAAAAAGTTAAAGAAACAGTTCATCACAAAATCAAAAATACATGTTTTTCGTCTTATCTGTAGTGCTGTTTATCAATCTAGATTGTTTTGGTGTGAGTTGCTGAGTGTCAGAGATGTCTGTCTTCTCTCCAATATAATGGAACTAGATGGCACTCAGCTTGTGGTGCTGAGAGCACCAAAAAAATCAATTTTAAAAATTTGACAGCAATGTCTCTTTCCAGAAATCATGACCTTGTTACTTAAGATAATCCACAGACCTTGTTGAGAACTGTTTCATGTAGGAACTTTCTCTCTACTTAAGTGCATTTGCCAGCCATATCACCAGAAGGAAGCGTGCATTTACTGCTAGCTCACATAGCACCGCTAAGCTAGCTAAGTGGATAAAGACGGCGTTAACATTTACATCCCGCGTTGTCACGAGCATGACCTTCTCATCCTTGACTGGATGTACTCTACCCTCTGCGCAATGATACGGTTGATGGGTGTAATTTGGTGGAAGAAAACAGCTGACATGAAACTGCTCACGAGTAACCAGGTCATGATTTCTGGAAAGAGACATTGCTGGTTAGGGTTAGGGTTAGAGTTAAGGTTAGGTAGTGCCATGTAGTTCTGTTATATTCAAGCGAAGGCAGACATCTCTACGGCCAAAATCTCCAACACTCGGCACACCAAAACAATCCAGATTAATAAGCAGCACCACAGGTAAGAGAAATAATGTGATTTTGATTTGGGGGGTTTACTGTTCCTTTCAGAGATCCCAAAAGTTATAAAAACTACAAAGGTCACCCTCATGGTGGCGCTAAAGGAAATTTCACACAATCAACATTGTTAGTCATCATGGATATCCGCTCTTTATTTAATGGCGATGTGTTTCAGTCTGGACCAAAGTCGTGAACTGATCAACAGACAGACATTGCCTTCCGTGACGCTATCCCACAGTAGCTATCGAGGTTTTTCCTTCCATTAAGGTTCCCAACTGTGAGAAGAGTTGGAAATGAAACGAGGACAAACATAAAAGAGGGAGCACTGTGTGCACGTGAAAGTTTAAAAATAACTGAATGTGCCTTTTTTTTTTTACCCCTGCAGAGTATATTTATTTGCATTCACTGTATGTGCTTCTGTGCGTGTGCTTTAGAGATTGCACATGTGAATGAGGGTGTGATCTGAACAAGAAAAGGAGCAGATGTGTGCACATCGCTCAGTCGGGCTGTAAAATGGCGTTTAACCTCTTTGTGGCGAGGCAGCAGTGGCAACAGATTGCTCCCTGGAAACAGCAAACACACACGTCACACTCACACAGCCTTGTGTCAGGACTCATCCCGAGGAGTTCAATACAGGTCAGAGAACATCCAGCCCCCATGATGGGCATTTTAATCAGAACATTTTGATTTCCACCCACCGACAGAGCTAGTAAAGAGCTGAGCTTCAAACAGCATTGTCAATCATTGAACATAATGACAGCGTCTGGCACCGAAAACACAAAATGTAATTTCAATGTCTTATGCAAACCCTCCTCCCAATAGGCAAAATGTGTCCTCAACAAGCACTTATATTGTGCCATTTTCATTTTCAGTTAAAAGCTTATGCTCATTTCATATTTTTCTTCTTTGTGCGGGGTTATATTCATCGTCTGCCTCTTTCTGTCTGTCTTTATCCCTTTGTTTTCTCTCTCTCAACACTTTTCTCTCTCGTTCTCATTTCCTTCCAGACACCCCGAACATTTCTGAACAAATCTGACTTATTATCTTTTATTCATGTTGCCATCATTTATTTAAAATCATTAAAAAGATCCTGACTGAGGACGGCAATTTGCAGCGTTCGCACAGTGTATTATTTCCCCAATCACAAAAATCAAGCAGTCGCTACGTGCGAAGTAAAAAGTGCAAATAGATAACTTGAAAAAGGACAATTTTATTCAGAGCTATAAATAAGATACACACTAAGAAGTCTCTGTACGACTATAGGAACCTCGAGCTGACCAAAGTCAAGAAAAGCCAAAAGTTACCTCTCTAAATGGGAACACTTCAGTCATACCAGTGAGGCTCAGTTACTGCTGTCAGAGTCAGATGAACCAAGTTCATTGTATCCAGTACCATGAAATGCTTTGTCACTAAACACACAGTCTGAGCTGTACCTGCTCCTCAGTAATGAGGTTTGGAACCACAGCCAGCAGGCACACACAGAGAAACAACCATCATCAGCCTGCCGTCTTATCTGAGGTTCATCATCCAGTGACAAAGGCAGAGTTAATCACTTAGCCAACAGGACCACGGATCACTCCACACCTAAAAGTACTGCGGGCCTCTGTGCCACAAAAGCACCTCTACACCTACAGAATGTAATCAGTTATTTACTTTGGTGTTTTGTAAATTTTCCCCTAGCCATTGAGGAGCTGAAGTGACAGATAATGGGACATAAGAAAGGCAAACATAATCCGTCTTTAAAGCTGAGGTAGGTAGTTTAATTTTGACGTCACTGGGCAAAATTCCCATATTTGAATTCAAGTGTGCTAGGAGAACACTAGACTTCTGCTCCTCCTCTTGGCTCTGTTTCCAGCTTTAAGAAAATCTAGGCCATGACAGGAGACTTCGGCTAATCACAGGTCATTTCAGAGACAGGTGTTCCTATTAGCTGTTCTACAAATTCAGATGTGCGGTGGGAGCCTGATTCAATGGCGAACAGTCCTGCAGAGAGAGTCGCTATTTCAGTATTGGCAACAACTACCAATCAACAAGAGAGTCTAAAAGAGAGTCTGACAATAAACAAAATAAACTGTGTCAGTATTGGCGAAGCAAAAATAATGCTAATAATTTTGTCTTCTGCTAACCAGAGCTAAAGGCTCACAGCTCAGCTTCACCTTCACGTTTATGTAGCTAACGTTAGCTTACTCCCTGCCGCTACAGACGACTTGCCAGGAGGAGAGTGGGCAGCAGCTCCGGAGACAGACTCCCAGTCAGCAGCTAGAGCAACCCAAATCCAGCCAATGCAAACCCCAGCTGGGGTGGGCCGGACAGCCCTGACTCTCTGCCAGTTCAGCAAACTTTCTGTTGCTGCTGTTACACAGGTTAGACCTAGCTTTGCAGCTGGCCATCAGCCTGTTGCGACACCACTTGGGGGTTTGCCAATTAGCACAAACTCCAGCTCAGTGGAGCCCGACAGCCCTGATTCCCCGCCACATCAGCACACAGGTTAGACTCGATGCTGCTGCTGTGACACCTAGCACCAGGGGGTTTGCGCTGGCCAAATTTGACCCACCAAAGCCACCGGCAGAGGGGCCATCTCTTGAGCTGCTGCAAGCTCTCCTCTTGGGGAAGCAGTTCACAGCGGCGGGGAGCGAGGCGGAGGGACCGTGGGGTGGCTAAGGTTAGCTTGCTAATTCTTGCTTCATTTTGGTCCGATAAACAGAGAAAGTGTGGCAAGGAGGCGCTGAGTGAATCTGCTGTGTTTAAATCAATATATGGAAACACTGGGTTACTGTATGAAGCACATGCATATGCTTATCATCTGGTGGGAGGGGCTTAGGATAGAGCGAGGCAAGCTGCAGGAGGATGGTTTATTCTCAGATTCATCAATTTAATTTTTCCAGATTTCTGCCTACCCCAGCTTTAATCAAATTTTAAGTCTGGTAGAATCATTACTCCTTTATTATGTCTCCAATATGTGTCTATTCATGCCACTGTGCTCAAAAACCAACTCCATCTAAAAGCCCTGAAACATCAAGCTGAGCTGAATGAAATCATGCTATTAAAGTCTGATCGGGGGGGCGGGGGTGGGGGAGTAAACACTACAGCCGACAGCCAGCTAATCAACAGCACAAAGAGAGAAAACTATCAGTCAGTGGTCTGTGTTTGTATTTCAAAGAATATAACAGAGAGACAAAGAAAACAGAACAGGCTGCCGTGATATCTGCTTGGAATATAAATTGAGAAAATGTTTGAGGCCGTGGTGTTTTTAACTTGTGATCTTTGCCTGTAGGAGGAGAAAAGAGGAAAACACAAAAACAGAAGGCCCAAACTGTTTTAACGAGGCAAGAGACGAGGCGCCCGTATGTGCAGCACCTTTCAACAACAACTTGAGGCAATTCAAAGTCATTTGCATAAGACATTAAAAAAGGCATCAAGACGAGATGTAAAATAAAAGGCAAGGCATATAAAAACACACATATACCAGTGTGGACCAGCTTCTCTGCAGGGCTGCAGTTCCATGCTCAGCTCATTTAAGATGTGAAACAAATGCCAGGCAAAAGTAAAAGGACACCAGGAGTATCTGCCTGCAATTGGCATTAGCTAACAACCTCAGATCTTATCAGTGTGAGCAGATGACGGTGAAAGAAGAAGTCCTAGATGTGACGTTGACAGAAGCGGAGAGAGACAAAAACAATCCAACTGAAGAAATATTTAAACTTCAAGTGAGCAATCAAGTGAATAGCTCTAACGTTTTGAGGCCCACTTCAGGGTAATTAGGAGATGTGTCATCGCTGTTACTTAAACTAGATGATTCTGTGAGCTCTTGATGAGAATACATTTGTGGAGACAGGATGCAGGGAATGAAATTCTGACCTCAAGATAGGACATGGAGACGCTGTACAGCATGTCGTCGCTGGTCTCCTCAATGGCACGGAACAGGTCGTTGAGCGTCCGAACGTAGATGCCTGGCTCCTTGTCTGTCCCCAGCATGGTGTATGTCTTCCCACAGCCTGGAACAGAAAGGACACTTTTAACATTGTGTATATGCAGAATCTGAGAGCGATTATAAATGGGATTATTGGACTATTTGTCCAGAAATGTGACAGGTTTTCCCCCCTAGCTTTTCCAAGTGGAATTATTGTTGGCACTGCCATTGCAAACACGACTGTATTGCTTTCTGTTTCGGTCAGAGCCAAGCAACTACCACAGTTTCCACAGTCACTTTCCACCGTCTACCATTTCCAGTACTGGGAATAGTCACTGTAAAGAACTTTTATTGGTGCTTTTTGGTAAATGGGGATAGTTATAGATAGCTACCTGAGAAAACAAAAGCGCTATCCTCTTCCTGTTTTGGTAGCGCAATGGTTGACGCTCTTCTTTTGTGCTGTAAATTCAGCCTTAATTTACCCAAGAAATTGTACCCAGTGGCAGACAGAGCTGCACAGTGAAACCAAACTAAATGCCGATGGTGTCATTATTCTATACCCTTGCACTGTGCAATAAACATTTACTTCATATCAGTTGAAGCAAAAAAAAGTTATCTATAGAGTGCAGCAAGAGTGAGTCCTAAAATCCAGAAATAAGTTAGCATTTTAGCACTTCCGGTTTCCTCATCCCAAAGTCATCTGATGCCAGCTTGTGGTTATGTTTTGTTCTACGACATAAAATACGTCAGAAAAGCCCCACTTGTAGATTTTGCAGCCTTTACATGTCTGTAAGAAGACGGTTGCCAGTTAGTGACTAGATGAGACTATAGAACATCATCATGCTGAACACAGCTTTACAGCCTCGTTGTGGTGGGGATGTGAAGTCATGTCACCATGGTGTAGTTTGTTTATTGCCCATTCATTCATTTTCCGTAACCCCTTATCCTGTTGGGGGTTGTGGGGGGCTGGAGCCTATCCCAGCTGACACTGGGCGAGAGGCAGGGTACACCCTGGACAGGTCACCAGACTATCACAGGGCTGACACATAGAGACAGACAACCATTCACACTCACATTCACACCTACGGACAATTTAGAGTCACCAGTTAACCTGCATGTCTTTGGACTGTGGGAGGAAGCTGGAGTACCCAGAGAGAACCCACGCTGGCACATGGAGAACATGCAGACTCTCCCCATGAACCAGGTCTGAACTAGGAACCTTCTTGCTGTGAGGCAACAACGCTAACCACTGCAACACCATGCCGCCCGTTTATAGCCCAACGTTAGCTTTTTATTTCTGGCGAAATCCGATTTAAAAAAAATAAATAAATAAATGTCATCTGCTTTTTGTCGAGGGAACCAGGGTGATGTTAATTTCTGCTGGGACTTCTGTTTAATTTAATCTTAACCCAATATTTTTGGGTTTCTTTTCTCATTTCTTTTCAAAAGAAAGAACAACCCATTTCATAGTTTTATGCTAATATTTATTTTCTTTTACACGTCAGGTTTTCAGACTTTTTGATTTGTTTTAGAAATCATGAATCACTTTGGAAATAAGGCAGTGTCATATTTAATGATTTTCACAGCTGCTAAAATTGGTATTTGTTATATCAACAATGGAAAAAAATGACTACAAACATGCAATTTTTAAAAGAAAGATATACTTATAGTATTTAAAAACTTGACAAAAAGTAATACTACAGTATATTCTAAACCAAACCACTTTCTGAAAGCTAAATGCTAAAGCTAGAAGTGTTTACTGTGTCCTAAATGTTCAGGGTGTGCTGTCTTAATTTGTCCTTGGCTGACCTGACCACACTTTTGGACGCTGGTAAACAAACACATAAACACACACACACAAACACACACACTAAAACCCGTGCTTACTTCCCCACGGGAGGAGACAAAGAGCTGTGAACCTCTGAGACAGATGGACAGACAGAAGGCAGTTGAATAACCTGATGGAACAACAGTGCTCAACTTGTCTTTGACAATCTGTCCCTTCCCACTGGAAACGTGGGAGGTAAAGTATGACTCGTTTTTCTGATTAGATCTGCACTAAAATTAAAAACCAAAACGGAAGCAAACAAGACGTCTCACCCTATTCCTGAGAGTGTGCTTGGCTCGCTGACTCAGAATAAGGCTGACCAGGGATTATGGACCAGAAGGTTAACACATGTAATTGGTGGAGGATACACCTCCATCCAGAGAGAGTGCCCGGTTAACTTTGTGGGTTCACACAAACACACACATACACAGACAAACCTGTGGGTCCGTAGGCAAACACGGTGGCATTGTAGCCTGATATGAGGCCCTCAATCAGCCCTTTGGTTGTTGCTCGGTACACTTCCTCCTGCACAGGAAGAAGAAGATTCAAGTGTTGATTCTAGGGACACAAATGCTGTGCCACATTTGTTTATTAAGTGTTTTGTTTTATTTGAGCTTTAACTTTTGACTGACCTGACTGGCTGAGAAGTCGAACGCCACGTCAAACATGTACGTCTTCTCCCTGGAGCGGTTGGCACGCAGGATGTCGTCCGGGTCCTCCATGGGGTCCATCAGAACCACCATCTAATGATGGAGAGGAAGGCAAAGACAGGAAAGAGAGATGACAGAGTGAAAAAAGGAGGCACACTTTATGAGTGGGTGTTCAGTCTTCCAGCCCATATTGACCTCTGAGCAGCCAGTTAACTTAATGATATGTCTCAATCAGTGGAAAGTTGAGCTAATGAGCAAATGTGTTCTGAGTTCAGTGAGCTGAGATCAGCTTAAAAAAAGTGGTGAAAGCAAATGATCAAAAGGACGTTTGTTGTGTTACTGAAATGTAAAATAACTGTACCAACTCAAATTGGCAGGGACTAGACAGCTCACAGATCAGAAAATCATAGTTTTTAACTGAAAGCTACTGTTGTCATTGGCTGTTTGTTGATGATGTTATAATGTGTTATAATTATAGCAGCAACGGGGAAGCAGCAACACAGGTACACAGGTACACTGCACAGCTGGACCATCAGCTGTCAGGGCTCGCTCACACAAAATCCAGATGGCTCTCTGTCTGTTGCAGATGTCTGTTTCTGCTAAAACTCTTTGCATGTGGTGTAGATCAGGAAAATGTGAAGACGTCACACAGTGTTTAGCCAAAAAGACCAAAGATTCACGATGAGACAAAACAGTTTCAGAGCGCTGCCGGGAGGAGCTGCAGCAGTGTGAACTGGCTGGTCTCAGCTCGACTCAAGACGGCTGATGGTGTCACTCAGCTTATCAAATCACCAGCAGACGGTTTTAGAACGTAAGGTACGTCACCTGTTTCAACAGCTTTGAAGCAGAGCCCGCTGGCCAAGTTAGTTAAACTGTCCGCAGACAGCGTGTTCGCTTGCCGCAGCATTCTCTGACAACAGCCCGAGCCTGTCTCATTTACAACCCCACTGCCATCAACATGTTTTTGGGTCTGCGTCTACATGGTGTGTCACTGCTGCTGCTGCTTGCTAGCCTAGTCACTGACTGATTATCTGCCCTTATTATTTAAATAACTGTGGCATATTTTTTATGAATACTGTCCATTTGAAGCTCAGGTCATTCGTTTATGTTTTCGCTGTTTCATCACTACTAGAGATGCAACTGTAGCAAGTGTCTCACTGTCACTATCCTCATTCATACTTTAAGAAGCTGTAAATTATATACAGCTACAAAACAAGCCAGAAAAGCTGGAAATCAGAGCTGAAGTACAGAGCTGTTGCTATGGAGACAATACATCATCTTTTCAAGTTGCATGACTTTACAGAACTTTGAAGACCTGCGCATTGCGAGTAGGTGCAGATAGGTGGGTATACTGTAAACACCCAGAAAAAAAAATGTGTGTATACCCAATATACCTCCGTGTACCCTCCACTACCACTGGGTGCAGGTTTTAACTCAGCTCAGTTGTAGCCTTTTGGCGGGTTTATTTTTCTTCTCTTATTTTCAGTCTGCTTTTCTCCTTCCAGCGTTTAATTACCACTGACTGTATGAAATGTCATTTGAAAAATGGAAATGTCAGTGGAAGCTGTCTGCTGCAATGTATGAAAGACTGTCATTGTAACAAACACAGCATCTGTTTAGATCAGGGAGCCTTCATTGTATGTATGCATTATGCAAATGGCCATCCACTCAAGCCATCTGCCATACTCTGAATCCTGCTTATAGAACATAATGACCCGACGTGTCAAGGACCGTCATGCTGCAGCATCTGGACTAAAGAGAGACCAGCGGCAGGTTGCGGTTGCTAAAAATGTTTGTTCTGTGCGTGTGACGGTCTGAAAAGTCTGTGTATTCACGCTGTATGTGAATACACAGAGATTGAGATGCGTCATTGTTCCAATTGTGCTGTGTGACAAAGCCTAACCCACAATCAACAGTAAATCACAGCTCTCCAAAAGAACATTTCAGGGACAAATTCTGAACAGAAGCGGCGCGGCACAACGTCAGAGCAAAATATTATCATACTGTTGACAAATCGTTGAATCAGAGTGGGTGCATTTGGCTTGACAGGTTGTCCACAGCCAAAGGAAAACTATTCCCCTCTCAGAGTTGTGTGATTAAATCTCTTGCAATGCCATTGGCAGAAAAGTCAATAACAATAAAGAAAACAAGGCAGAGAACCCTTGAGTTTATTTCAGATACGTCAATGGGGCAGCTGGGAGTTTGCCAGGTTTTTCAGCTGACCGGCTCTGTTCAGCAGCGGGCCTGGAGATCCCTCTGAGGCCTGTAACGCTGAATCGCCCGGCTTGTTTGATGACCCCCTCAACCACTGAGCCGCTCACTTTGAAGCCTCTCAATTGAAATTCAAGAGGAGAGATAGGGAGAAAGAGGAGAGATGGAGCGGCGGGAGAGATGAGGCAACACTTGTTTGTCCTTCAAGTTTACTCATTTACTGGGCTCGAAATATGTTTTTTTCATGCAGCTTTTTCCTAGAATAGTTTGAGCTTTTCTGTGGCATGCATGTGGAGAAAACGCGGACAAACTGTACTCGAGAGAACAAAGAGAGCACGTGAGGTGAAGACAGTAGCATGTGCGGCGGTGGATGCGCCTCTCTTTCTGATCCTTCCTCCCTCCTCTTCTTTTTCCCCCATCCTCTTAACTTCCTGCCTCTCTAACTTTTCTGTGCACGCCGTTCAGCAGCGGTGACGTACGGGTTCTGATCGCATTTCACAGGAAAGATATTGTGAACAAGGGAGCACTTCTCCAAGTATCAGAGGCACTTAAGGTCAGAGGCACTTAAGCCACTTAGTCCCAGACAATCTGATGACCTTCAGAACCAATACACTGGTATAGTCAGAAGAATTAGTTTGTCAAGACATGGCAAAGAGACAGAGTGATGAGTCCAAGTGTTTTGAGTTGCAAGAGAGGACAGTAAGCACTACGACCGTGTGCACTCCAAGGTGGATTCATCTATAAACGTGTCCACAGTAGATAAGAGTTGCTGGCTGGCGTTATTTTGTGCATAGCCAGAAATCTGTCAATATCCAAGTCTTTCACAGTATTTTAAAGCAGGTGTGTTTCTTCTTCCTACCAGAAATGTGGGCTTTTTTTGGGGGGGCATGCATCTCTCTCTCACAGCCTTGTAAACTGTTGGTTTGTGTGCAACGATTAGAGCTAACCCTAAACAGGCAAGAGGTCGTGTGTCGCAAACTGCAGTAATAACCCCAATTAAGATGCAAGTTCTGAATGCGCTGTATACACAAATAGTGCTCCTAAAACCATCAAAATATCTGCATATACCACATCATTAGAAAATGCTACAGACAGAAAAAGGCCTAATTTGGAATATCTAAGAGAAATATGCTGTTTACATGACCTGCATTAAATATGGTCAGATTGGGAGTAACAGTGGAATATTACTGTGCATGAGAACCTAGCCACTGTCTTCCCAAAATGTGACTTCACAGCAGTTTGTAAGGGTAGCAACCAGACAAAGTTGAGTGCCAGCATGTGCTGCAGGAGCCTGCTTTCAGATGTGTCATGGTACAGAGTGCAGACACACAGAAAATACACAAGAGGGAGAGAACTCAGGCTGTTTTATATATTACAGGCTATATTATATCAGAGTCTGGTTCTTAATGTACAACACATATTAAGGAGGTTACTGGTAGATTACCACAGCAGACTGATTATGGTTTTTATACACTTCATTAATACATTTTGAACAAAAACACAGCATACATAAAGCCTCTTAAAATCAGGAAGGAGTATTAGCAGTCATCTCCTAAATTGCTGACAGTCTGAACTGGTCTACAGTTTGCACTACACCTCTGTTCCATCACCGCCTACTCTAAATGATGTCTTAGGGCCTTGAAGCACCGAACCGATTGTCGGCTGTTGGTCAATATCGGGCTGTCAGTCAGTGTCTGTTGCTCAAGTTTTTGCGGTGTGTCCCACACCGTTGGCACTAGTTGGCCGAGCAGCAGAGCATGTTGGTGAATGAAATCACTTGGATAGCAGTTCAACTCAAGTGCATGAAAAAGGAGAAAGAGAAGTGAGGAAAGTAAACAAATAAATAATAGAGTGTGAGATCGCAACAAACTTGTTATATTAGGTAAGATTAAGTTTTTAGTCATTAAGCTCTTCAACATAACAGAGTTATTCCACTCATGCAGGTGCAGAACGTATACACACACTGGCTGTTGGCTGTAGTCTTTGCGGTGTGTTGAGGTGCAACTTTATGGCTGAGACATGACGCAATGCAACTGTCGGCCCTCATCTCCACTAGTTATTTGATGTTGCTTTGGTGAGTCTAGGCCTTTATATTGTGTTTTAATATAGTAGAAGACACAATTTTGCTCTTACCGTCTTATGTCTGTGTTGTTTTTGTCGTCAGACTGCATGAGTATAAAATAGTAATGTGATTACGGCTCATACAGCACCTCTTTACCAAGGCAAACAGTTCAGTCCTGAGCTGCTGCACCGAGGCTGTCATCAAGTCAGTATTTTATGCTCATAAAGTCATCTGACAACATAAACATAAATACAACTTGATGACAACACCCGCGTAGGAAAGCTGAATGTGACAGAAAAATGGATTCTTATTGCTTCACAGCATCCAAACGTGTCTGTGACAACATGCTTCATTGTTTTGGAAAAGCTTCAATGTCCTCATTCACACATAAATGTGACAATGGTGTTTTTAAATGTGTGCTGGTGTGTAGAGCAGATTTATGGTGTTAAGAAATGGCAGTTTAGTGTGTGTGCAAGGAGACAAAGAGGCATTTTTACAGCCGCTGTAGCCTTAGTGTGAATGTCGCCTGTTGCTATATGCATTGTGTGTGTGTGTGTGTGTGTGTGTGTGTGTGTGTGTGTGTGTGTGTGTGTGTGTCTAATTGTGTTCCTTGAGAAAGCTGATGAGCATGCAACAATGCTCTTGCATAATTGCATGTATAGTAGGTATCAAATAGTGTGCTCATCCATGCACAGTTTTGTCCGTGTGCATGCTCTTGGGAAAATCATTAAAGGCCAAGGGTGTTGATGACACCTCTAGTCCCATCTGTCATCTGTGTTTCTTGAGTAACAGTACCTTCTGCAGCTCCACCCAACATCCACACACAGCAGCTGCTGCTTGAGCAGACTCTATACCGCTAATAAGTCTTGTGATAAGACTGTAAGGTGCTGGCTCCTGTGACAGTACACCGTGTAGCAACATAAGACTGAGTGTCTGGGCATGTGCCTCAGGGTTCTGATGCCAATAATGGACTACAGCTAACCTTCCTGAGATTAGCCTTTGCCAACGCAGGTGCCCTTCACAGTGGACTGTCCTCTGAGTTCAATTAAGAGGCTTCTGATAGACAAAGAGTCTGAGGTGAAGCACGGGTCAGTCTTAGCCATTGAGCGTTAACCTCCAGTGTGCAGAACAGGTTAAGGAGCATTTGGAAACATGGCACTCTCATGGAGACCATTAAATCTCCCACACACCCTCTTTCTCTCTCACACACACACAGTTGCATGGAAACATGTACTCATACACACATAGCAACTAAGAAAGCAGTATTTCATGTTCTCTGCAACAAGCAAGTCTGTGCAAGCAGGGTGGCAAGAGGCATGACTGACCATGAGAGCTGAGGCCAGCACACACCCACGCAGTGTGCTTGGTATTAGCATGAGAGGAGGGGCCGTCTGTTGTTTAGCTTTGTTTGTACATTAAAATACATTAAACACCCTGTTGATTCACTGACTGTAGCAAAGTTTGGTGGTTAAACACTATCAGGGTTAACACAGAGAATTTTATCACAGCACTTCTTAACAGAGTGGCAGCTATTAGTCAATTAATCGCTGTACAGAAACTTTATCAGCAGCTGTTTTGAAAAATGAATAATCTTTTGAGCAGATTTTAAGCAAAAAATGTCAAAAATTCACTTGTTTCAGTTTAACATTTATGAATAGTTTCTGTTTTCTTGTTCTTTCATGACAGTAAATTGAATATCTTTCAGTTTTGGACTGTTAATTGGCCAAAAAGAGATTTGAAAACTCTGAAAATTTGGGATGGGACCAAACTTCTAATCATGAAATTAACTAGAAGATTCACACACAGCCACAGGCAAGACCGTGACATATTTCTGCAAAGTATCACTGTGGTAAAATGTCAATCATCATTATTATTATTAAACGTCAGAATGATGATCAGTGATTCATTCATAGTGCTCATGTTGAAACTGACTTTACAAACTGCTTCACAGGATAAAATCAAACAACCGTTAACAGGGAGATGATGGTAAATAAAAATAATGATGACATTTATTGCTCATAAATAATTTAAGATTTACTTTATAAATGCGCCTTTGATTGCCATCTTACAGAGCGCTATATATATATATGTGTGCATATTATATTAACTGCAGCTATCTCAGCTACAACTGTGTGTACACCTGGTCTGAAGAATGAATGAGGTGCGCACATTCTTCCTTTATAAATACCAGTCTGTGTGCAGGAAAAGGCGTATGCATAGTTTTTGTCTGTATGTATTGTTTATGCGTCTGGACTCTGGTATATTACCGAGCCAGCCGTCAAAACCCAGTTGAAATAGCTCTGACATCTGGTATTAGAGGCACGGCTAACATCGCCAAACTTGACCAAAGATTGGGATTCTCTTATTTACCAATAGAAATATGAAGCAGTTAAATCCAGCAATCCTCAGCCTGTTACAACTGTAGCTCTTGAAGGAAGTTTGGCTTAAGGGCTTTTTGCCAGAAAGGGATTTATTGGTTAAGTTTAGGAAAAATGTGGTTTGGGTTATAATAACTAGATTTCTAACAGAAAGCCCTGAAGACAAACTTTGCCCATGTGGCTCACAAACAATATCAGGATAATTAAGGGTTTTTTTTGCAATAACGACATTCTTGACGTTATGATAAATTAGTTTTAAAAAAATTATTAATTTAAGAAAATAGAATTGCAACAAAATAACTGTTTACCTTCAAATATTCAGTAAAAACTAAACTAAAATGATCTCTCATTTCTTTAGTTTGTGAACAACAACAGTAACTCAGAGTGAGATTCAGATTCTGTATACAATATTAATAGTTCAACTAAATAAAATCTACCACTAATTACACATTTAAACAGCTCCCAAATACAAAAAATGTCCCCTGGGATCTATATATATAAATCAACAGGTGATTTTCTTCTTTTAGTAAAATCCTAAATGATTGAGTTGGTTTTTTTTTCCACCTGGACCTTTATGCTCTGCCATTTCTCCTCTAATCATCACGCTGTAACCTGTGACAGGCTGTTATGATACCACAACTATCACACACTCACATATATGGAGTTTATTCACGTAGGTTTACATTACCAAAGGTTTATGACAAAATCACTTGACAACACGGTGAGAGAGGAGAGGGAGAGACACTGTGCTGCTGCCAGAGGAGCCGCTGAATGAGTTCCCTCTGAGCGGTAAGTCACTAAAAGAGTCTGAGAAGTCCGGGGCTGTTCATAAAACATTCAGGACGCCACAGTTTATTCCACACTACTGAAGCTGCTCCTCTTTTTGGAACCACCACGGAGTTGGTAATAATTTCACTTTCAGCCATGCTTGTTGTTGCCGTGGGTAACAGTATGACGTCAATATGTCAACAAGTCCAAATATCGGGAGTATCACGATATGAATTTTTCATATGATATTTAAAAATTATACCAGTATTCTCATGAACAAGACGATATAATACACCCTTAGTCACAGTTCTTTGTAAAGGCAGCGGTACGTGTAAAAATGGCTGACACTCTGACCATCCTGCTTTGTTTTGAATCGTGATGTCTTCTCTACTCTCCTTTTATTTCTCTTGTCATCAGGCAGTCAGAATCAGCAGAATCAGCCTCAGAAAAGCTGACCGATTCATCCCCTCTTGTTTGCTGTTCCTGAATCGGTGGACAGCTGCGCAGCAACCACTCTATGAACACAACTGGCACAACCCAGCAAACACACAGAACCTGATAAGATTAATAGAAATGTTCTGGTGTCGCTGTTAATGAACAAAGTAGTGGGCAAGCTGTAACTATGGCAATGATAATTAATCACTGGGACATTTGGCTGTGACTCTAATATGAAGGCTCAGGAATAAGAGCACATTTATCAGCTGTCTGTTTGTCTCTTTGCCAGTGTATCTATTTGTCTAACCTCCTGTTGGTATTCGTCTAACCTTTCCATGTGTAGAGCCAGTCTAAGAAGAGAGTTATCCTGATCAATAATCATGAGAACAGTCCTCAGCATGATGGTGGTTAATCCGATCTGACCTTTAGACCCTGTATCAGCACTTGAACTTCTATTAGCACACTGGTTCACTGCTTCAGCTTGTTAACGGTGGTCTTTCAAAGATCACAATATTCTAGACAAAGAAATCTCTCGACTGTGGTCCAGCTGAGTGATGTCAAGGTCAGATTTTCCACGGGGGTCTAAATTGGGTCTTGTTGTTCATTCTTCTGGGACCAATCACCCCTTTTTCACTGACTAATTGATGGCTGCCACTAAAGGAGATGTCAGTTTTGACACAAGCGGGCCAGAAGCCTGAAGGACCCGAGAACTGCATGGGGTGAAAAGGAAAGCGATTTCCTGCTCGACAGCCTCTGTAAACGTGGTGTCATTTTTAGCAGTTTTAATCATGCTGTCCCCGTCCACAATGGACATCACAAGCTACAGCCACTTTTCATTTGGATGCAGGGCTCGACTCAATTTAACGTGACCCCGGGGGCTGACAAAACAAATGGTCAGAGCGTGAATTTACACACTGTGGCTATGAAAAAAAGAGGCTCCTAAAATATTCATATCCTCACAAGGATCAGCCAAAGTCAAAACAACAGCTTGCTTATGCAGCGACATGAAACCAATTAGCGTGATGGAGTTATCTAAATGCCATAAAAAGCGGTGGGGTGCGATGGAGCACCCTTGCCCAGCGCCTTTCTGGGCTGATGGCTTTTCTAATCAACAGGACCTGCTGTTCTGGTCGTTAAAGCGGCAGGGTTGACTTGGTTGGCCATCTTGCTGATTATAGCACTGCTAGCTCCCACCGCCGATCCATAATTCAAAGCCTGGATGTGGTACGGTTTCACGAGCCAGCCTGCCTTGGTTGGTTCTCCCTGACTCGCTCCACTATTGTGTGCCAAGTGGCGAGTGCTGCCAAGACGACCAACAAAAGTCAGCAGTCGTGTAGACATCAACGGCTTTTATAGGCACTGGTTTCATTACAACTAAATGAAGGCTCGGATCACTAATAAAATGACAATAGAGCAATTGCAAATCTCAATCATATAAAGGGCCTGCAGTTCACTGGCCGCCAGTCAGACTGTAATGACTGGAAGCTAAATGAATGTCTCCTTGTACCAGTATTCTCTATTGTAATCAAATAAGCTTCCATCTGGTCTCCCAGCAGGTAAAACTGGAGAGAAACTGAAGAAATATCCTGTTAAACATTTCAGGTGTAATTAACAAGACGATAAATAGTCAGATAAGCAGATAAATGCAGCTGCTACAAATAAAGCCTGATATAAATAAGAAAAATAAACTCAAAGAGAGGCATTCAACAGATGGAGGACACTTGAAACAGAAACAAAAACCACATGCAGACTGGGTCTGAATCAGAGCGATACCACCTGTACACACTGGTGTCACGTTTTATTGCTTACGTGTGTCCTGACTTTATTGCTCTGGTTCCAAAGGTCACAAGGTTACATCCTTTTTATCGAGCCCATACGGTTGACCATGCATGTGCTACAGAGATTAAGAGAGGGGCTTTTATGTGTGGCTCATGTACTGCATCAGTGTCATATCTAAAGTGGATGTCCATCTATATATCTTGTTTTTCCCCAGAGACACCATCCTATTGAACCCTCATCTCCATGTGACATCAGTGTTACCATGGAAGCGTGTTTCTAATTCAGTTTCAACTGCTCTCTGAATTTGTGTGAAACTGGGGGGTCATCATCATCACGGCTCCACCAGGGCTGTACTCATTTAAAGGTCCAGTGTGTAGGATTTAGTTGCATCGAGCAGTGAGGTTGCAGAACTTAAAACTTCTCCTGTGTGCCAAGCGTGTAGGAGAACTACGGCTGTCGACATGAAAACATCAATCTCCCTATCTGGAGCCAGTGTTTGACTTGTCCGTTTTGGGCCTCTGTTGAGCAACAAAGCAGACTCTGTGGAGGAGGACCTGCTCTGTATGTACATATAAACGGCTCATTTTAAGGTAACAAAATGACAACAATTCCGTTTTTTCAGGTTTTTATAAACTAATAAAAACAGTTATGAATATTATACAATTTCTGCCCCTAAATCCTACATACTTAACCTTTAATCCAAGAAAATATTTAGTAATGGATGTAGATCTGCATGAAAACACACCTTACTTTGACAGTTGAGTGGGCATGTCACAATACCATAAATTTAGTAGTCAATACCATTACCAGTGAAACTCTGTCATTCTCTGTACCCAATTTGAATGTGTAATACCTTATACCGTGATATTTTCTGAGACAGCAAATGTACCATGACAATCTCATACCGTCGCAACCCTAATCCTCAATCAACTGGCCACAATGTGTGTTGACAGATCGGCACTCTCTGCACGCATTTCACCGTACCCCTTCCCTTATCTTTGGGTTGCACAATGACATAAGGGCAGAGTCGTTTAGCGATGACATCTGTCTGCTGCGTCAAGAATACCCCCAAAGAATAAAGGATCAAGATCACAAAAAGAAAGCAATCAGGTCTAAGCGGTGACCTTTACGAGGCAACCTTTCAAGCTGCTCTTTCAGAAACGCAACCGAAGCTTTGGAAAGTCCAACGGGCACAATTGCGGCTGGTTATCTGATAGAAAACCTCAGAGCTGCCCTCTCTGCACCCCAACAATGCTACTGTATATCCCGTTTCAGGGGCTCTCGATGATCGGAGGTGTGTACCTGATACAGGGTGCTTGATAGCGAGGCCTGCTCTTCATTTGTGGTTACATAAGACGTCTGGCTGTGGCAAACGAATGCCAGATCAGTACAGTCAGACGAGGGCCGCTGTAATTCAGACTGAGACCGCTCATATGTGCGCCTGCAACAGGATTCCCAGCCTCTTACGCAACGCAGTCAGAGATCTTGAAAGATCAGGACATGGATGAGAGAAATGCTTCTCTGTCTTTCTTTCTACCACCTGTTCTTTTTTCTCCCTTGCTCATTTACCCTCGTCGTTTTGGTTTTAGGGGCATGTTGCACAGATGTATTATTGGATAGCAAAGGCACAGATGGTTACAAAGGATAAGAGAAACAATACGGCAATTTGTCATCCATGAAAGCAATTTATTGAACCCTCAGGATCTCAATTAAGTGGGAAGATGTGGAGGGTGCAGGGTGCCCTAAGGTTACCATTAATGTCAACCTCACCATACAATAATAAAAGATGTTAAGTGCCAGATGTTTTAAAAGAAGTGCAAAAATATCAAAATCCTTCCTTTTTCTAGTTGTACAAATTTCTTTGGTATTAATGACACATTTTAAAATGCACACATTGTTGAGATATCCTGCAAACTAACAAAAGACAATCCCAAAAGCACAACCTCCTCGGAGGAGACAGTTAGGCTGATTAACAGCAAAGCTATTGTTTATCCACTTGGTGCCATTACAAACAACAAACATCCAAGGGTACACCAACTGGCAGGGAGACTCGGTAGCTCGGTGCCAGACACTGGCACAGGCTGCTGGCTCTTAAAGGTCAGAGGTAGCCTTGAGGCCAGAGGCTCAAGGTCGGCCACAACACACAAACTAGGACAATCAGCAATTACCAAGACGACAACACACAGACATCCACACACACACACAAACACAAACACACACACTACACAGAGTCAAGTTACAGCCCTGTGATCTTTGTGGGTCAACATCTAGCCACAGGATGAACATGTGAGTGCCAGAGGAACAACTTAAGAGGAAAGAAGAAGCTGTACAGCTGTACTTTTGGCATAAAACGAGGAGGTCAAAGAAGGAAATCTCAGGATTACAATCAAGTCGAGTGGAACCTTAAAGAGAAGCCTGCCTTTACTCCAACTCAAGTGTGTCATTGTTTCATGTGACCGCTACGAAATGAAGCATAAGATGCAACAGTCCTCTGTTAGAAACTTAAAAAGTCACGCAAGATATTGTGAATTTAGGATTTTAATCAATCTCCTTCTAATCACCCAGATGCCGTACATCTGTTCATAACAAGTCATTATGCAGTGAAAACCAGAATGACTGATAAACACCCTGTAATGCTGCAGTTACAGTCTGCCAACAAGTATGAGAGCTCAACAGTTTCAGCAGAGCAGCTGTGTGACTCTGCTCAAACATCTGAACGAGGAACAATCACTACCCTCAAATGAAACGGGAGGTTGTAGTTTTGATAAAGAAGTCGATATGCTTCACTTCCAGGTGGTTTAAGTCGTGAGAACAGTGTTGCTAAGCGACTGACCACAGAAATGGTGAATGATAGTTTTTGCATTTCAACAAAAGAGCAGACTTATACTGATTAATAACATATAAATATATATATTAATAGGCTTTAAAAAACATCACCAGCTTATGTGACACCATAAACATGGAGCTGGAGTTTCAAAACAATGACAACATCCAACCACCTCTTAAGACCTATTCGCACAGGACTGGTGTTATCAGGGGACCTTATGTGATTTAGAAATTACCCCCTCTATGTTTGTGTTTGTGCAGCACATTCACGCAGGATAAACAAAGTCTGTATTTTACTCAAATTTACTGACAATACCCTGCAGATATGAAGCACCCAGTCATTTATAACCACTACACAGCACTACTAGCGGTGATGCACAGTGTTGACCTCAGATTTTCTTTTATAAGTGGGTTGAAGAACTGACTCTACCACACATTGTCATCCATCTCATCATTTTCTCTAGATTTTGCTCTTCTGATTGATTTGAGCTTGCTTTCTCTGCAAACAGGTCACCATGCTGTGTAGCGAGATGAGCCTCCTGCACCCAAAATCCTGTCAAAACTTTCATATGTAATTACCAATGCAGCCATTGTAAAACACGGCCAAGAAAGAGGCAGAAAAGAGTTGCAGAGAAAACAGAAAACCTAAACACAATCCTACATCACCGAGGCTAATATTATCACACGACATCTGTGTTTGCAAAAATATGGACAATTTACGGACATGGCAGATTCTTACGGGATTACAATCACAAATCGCGTTTCCATTACCCTCTAGAAATGCGCAAAACCTAAATATCGCAATAAAAAAACTGTTAATGGAAACACCTGTATTTCGAAAATCCTCTCAAATATCACAAAACATTTTTACACTCTCATGAGGTGGTTTTTCAGACATGTCGATATAAAAGTGTATCGCAAAAGTGTGATGGAAACACTTTTTTCACATTTACACGTCACCGGGGTCAACGGACATGACGTAGGGGGTCATGTGGCCAGTTCATTTCAAGGAAGATGGCGCGGTATGTATGGACAGAGGAGGAGACGGAGTTATTAACAGTTATTCGTGATAAAAATGTCACAGTTATCTTGGATAGCAAACAACAAAGAAATTCGGAATGATCAGTGTCCCGAGACACATAACGCTTTCGGCCATCTTCCTCAAAGTGAAGTCTTGCGGGACGAACGAGAATTTATGAGAATTGCGGCTAGATCGCAAAACACTGTTCAATGGAAACACCTGCAAGTAGCATTTGAACTTTGTCGAAATTTAAGAAATATCGCTTTTATTTTGCTAACAACTGTAATGGAAACGCAACTACAGATGACCACCGAAATTTTTGCAAATTTACCTGAGATCCCCAGGTAATACTATCCGTGTGTGAGTAGGGCTTTAGCTGACTTCAGAGATGATTATAATACCAAAGAACAGCGAACAAGACTGATGAAAAATACCCTGAATTTATGTTAAGGTAAAAGGGGCTGCAAGATTCACGGGACAGCTGCAGATATGCTGGGCTGTTTTGGAGCATACAATTTGAGTAGAAGATTAAATCAGCTTACATAAACTCATATTTTTTTTCTTTTATTTTAACTGAACATTTTGTCAGAATAAGTCAGTTTACACAGTTGATTTTATGTTGTGATATTAATCACTCCTGCGTAGCTCCAACAGATATTAGATGGCAGTCAGGGGGAAAAATGTGTTTCAGCAAGATCAACCAACTTTTGCATTCATCAGAGCATAAACATTTGGTACATGTGAGTATGTATCATTCATCAGAATAACATTTTTGCATAATCATAACAGAGAACAGGAACTTAGGGACTTACTCCCACCGGTTCCTTAAAACCCAAGACATATGGGAGATGCTGTCTTTGTAAACATCATTCAGTCGCGAGCTGCAAATCTGTCTGTCCTCAGTGCCACACAAGTTCTACTGTTTATGAAAATGTCTAAACCAAACATCCTGTTTTGTTTTGTTGTTCTTTCTCCACTGTAATGGTAATACATCAACATTATATAGTGTTATGATTTATCATAATTATATAGATCTCTCAACAGTGTTTTTCTGCCTTTAATCTAATGTGCCATATAATAGATTAAAGGCAGCAAAAACATGTTTTCAAGCCTTGGTAAGTAATGCCCTTTGGGGGATCTTTTCAGAAGGAGGCGGCAGCACGCTGTGCAAGGATCCATTTAGTACAGTGTCAAGTTAACTTCACGCCCATGTTCACACGTAATGACATTGGTAATTGCAGAATGGTGCTAAACAGCCTGCTATTTTCAGGCATTTCAGTCCATTTTGCTTCCATCAGACATGACGGAGTGGGAGATGTCGTTTGTGTGAAACACAAAAGCAGCCATTAGTGTTTCCAAGTAGCTTCAAGTCTTCTGCAGGCCACAGCAGGAAATGAACTTTCCACAGGGTTTTAAAAATACACTGCTCACTGCCTTTTGAAAGTGAAAGATTGCATGTCAAGAGTAGAGAGATATAGAATAAACAAAAGCCACCAATGCTAGCAGCCCTGTGAGACAATAAAGCTCATTACACAGACAACAAAATTGTTGGGTGGATGAAAACAGACACACAAAGTCGGTTTTGAGAATGCAGAGTGCCAAATGTAGTATCCTTGATAGATATCTGTATGCATATAAAATCTGCTTTACTTTTGAGTGTGATGACGTAATTTGGTGTACAGGTAGTGAAGTGAGGCAGCTCAGAACTGTAGACTGCATGAAATAATGGACGTAGATGCCGTGACGTCACCCACTGGTTTGGGGACTCCTGTTTTAAAGCTTCAAGTTCGGCATTTCAGCCGGCACCATCTTGGGTTTTTGGAGCCAGAAGTGACCATATTTGAGAGAGGCTGGCACTTTGGAGGAGTGAGGGATAGATGTGACTCGTAGACTGTCACTCAAGCGGCACTGCCCTTAATTATGTTAGTTATGTTAGTCACAGAGCTTGCCGATTGGTCAGGACGCAAAACAAATAGTATTACAGCTTTGGGAAAAACATTTTGCTTTTGTCTTTGTTACGTTTAGGACTAATTGTCAGTAGTGTTCCAAGGTCACAATTTGATTGACATCCATTGGCGAATATCATATCCATATTTCCTGTTACTACAAAACAGTATTGTACATTGAAACTGCAAACCAGTATGAAATCTTCTGGTCTAAGCTGTACTTTGACCTGTTGATGGACGTGGATGTACGTTAGGTGTTATGTTATGTTGACATTTTATGTGAGCATGCCCAGTGAGTTTTGGCATTAGATTTTACGTATCTTTGTATATCCTTTATTTAAGTCTCTGCATGCTCTATGTTTCCCTTGGCTACAAAATAATTGGGGACAACAGAGTGAAGTCCCTTCAGCCAACTTCATCAGCATGTTTGCATGGTGATTCAGTTGTTGTTGTTTTTTTAAGTAAAATTGTACATTTTTGGTTTAATATCAGTGTCTCCCACAAAATTTGATTATGTTTGTGTGGATAGCTGATGGGAGGTGCAGGTGGAAGGACTGTGGCGTGCACTAGCTAGCTAATTCTTGTCTTGTTTGTGGTCTGATAAAGAGTAAATTCATCAAATTCAGTGCCCCATATCGCCATTTTCCAAGCTACTGTAGCTGTCATATTTCAAGAGTTTCCATTAGAACGCAGCAAGTTTCACCTACAGTAGGTCTGAAAAACACTAGATGCAAACAAGTCCAATTTTAATGTGTTTGAGAGAGAGATGGAGCGGGAGTGGCTGCTCCAAGAATAGAAAATCAATATGTGCTGGACTATGTTGATACTGTGGCAGGCTGCCACTAACAAATAAGTGTATGAGAAACCCTGAATATTTCTGGCTGAGGCACTAAAACCTAAACAACAAAATAAGGCTGTTGTTCCACAAATGACTCAGCTCTTTCTGATCTGCTACTGTTGTGGGTAAGGTAAGGTTGGGTCAGACTACTTCCTGGCAGGCACTGTGATTTAACATTTCCATCGTTTCGTTTTCTGGAAAGGTGGTCACATGGATGAGCCTTACCAGACAAACATGTTGTTATGACGGGGGTATTACACAGAGACACCCTTAGGGACTTACTCCCACCGGTTCCTTAAAACCCAAGACATATGGGAGATGCTGTCTTTGTAAACATCGTTCAGTCACTAGCTGCAAATCTGTCTGTCCTCAGTGCCATCTCTTTTCTCTGTCCTGATTTGCCACCTGTTGCTCTTCCCACTCAATACAGCTTGTTTTTTATTCCTTTCACATTTCATATTCTCAGTGAATTGATTTATTTTTCGGCTCTAATTCAGCTCAATTTGTCAGTGTCTTGAGGAGGTTTTGAAAGGAAGCTGGACTTTGACGCGCATGTTGTTTGTTGTGAGAATCAACTGATGAGCTATTAGCTATGTCACAATGGACCAATCCATGCCTGTCTGTCTGGCCGGGAGCCCAATAAAGACGGCACATTAATGGCCCTGAGGCTGGCCTGTATGTCCTGCTTGTGTAAGAGGTATTAGGTGGTCACGGGGGAAGCAGAGGAACATTGTAGTCCTGATTCTATTATACAGAACAGGGCACACACGAAATGATGTGCTCTTATCACAATGTTGCTTTTCACCGAAAATGGAAAAGATGTTATGCTTGTGTAATCTGCAGCATAATTAGTTGACGAGGTTACAGTAAAAGCCCTTTTGGTAGTTCCTTCCTTTTCATCAGCCCCCTGCGGATTGCAGAATGACTCATAAGATACCCAAGGACACAGCATGGTGTGAGCAATTCACACCTGCTACATCACGTCCTTTATTATGCAACAGCTGGATTGTATAATAGTGTTTTTTTTTAAATCATTGCACAATGAACTCATTGTCATTCCTAGGTGTCTCCTGGTTCTTACAGCAAAAGCCTCACGGTGCTCCCAGAGAGGTTAGTCAGGGGCAATAAGTGTGTTTACTTGAGTGCTAAAGGCTGTTCAGGAGAACTCACAGCAGGGCCACTCCAGCGTCTAGTCTCCTTCAGCGACCGCTTGTGGTGAGCCGCCACGCCCTTCCCTCTCAACGAGATTAGGAGTGGAAGAGCAGCATCGAGAGGGATCACGTACAACTCACACAAACATGCGCAGACCCACCTACAATAGCCCCTGTTGTAAAAGAGACTCAAGGGAAGGGCAGGGATCAGGGGAATCAGGGAGAGTCACTCGGAGGCAGTGAAGGAGAAGTGGAGTCAAAGAAAAAGAGGAAAGCGAAGATTATCCACTTTGCGGGGTCAGACAGTCTATTTGTGTTGACATATTAACCTAGCTTTGCAAATAAGTAGGGCTACCTTCACTGCTTGACCTAAGATAAACTCTTCCTGTCTGTGTCTTACTGCCGTGCCACTGTTGCCATTTTAGGTTCAGGTCTCGTTCCTGGCTCCGTCTCAGTGTGTGGAGGTTAAATCTTCCCAGCTAAGGAGAACACGGCTATTTGTCATTCCTTTCCCTCTGTTGTCCAGCCGTGAAGCTATTCAAATACTCTGCCTCGTAAAAAAGGCTCTGCATGGACAGAGTGTGTCCTTTTTCACGTTTTCCCCCAGATTTTTAACTAGGCTATTAAGGCAATGGACTGTTGGAGAGAACATTTCAATCAGCTGAGGGCGGGGAAACAACACAAAACAATGAAGGAACTGGGTCATTGAATGCAAATTTTTAGCATCACTCTCAGGCCAGCAGTGAGCTTTCTCCAAATTAAATCAAATTAGCCTTGTTTGTGTAAGGAAACAGGTGCATTTCGGATTAAAACAAATCTTTTCGTTTGGTCAGAATGGCTACCTGAATTTTTCCACAAATTCTGCACAGCATCGTCAGGGTTCAACCATAGCCAGATGGCCCACAGCCACAAAAAGTTACTCTGCGGCCACCACATATTGCGGTTTTATCAAGTCTCTATTGAGAATAAGGCTGTGTCTCAATGGAATTACCTATCAAAATAAAGGTTAAATGAATTTAAAACATTCTTATACTTAAACGTGACGTTACAGTTCTACAAACATTTCGATTGATTAGCTCCTTTTAGTATGACACTCTGTGAAATTAGCAAATAGTGCTTGTCGCCGGCTAGCCAGGGCTCAAGACTAACAGCGTCCCTGTGACGACAGCAAATGTGTTTGGGACAAGCATAGATGTTCCCTGGGTTGGGATTCTTGTACAGTATGTATGTATAGTCTAACTCATTAGTTCCCAACTGGTCCAGTTAACTAGTCGTTAATTCAAGATCCATATAGTTTAATATGTTCAGCATCACACTTGCATTTGGTCATGTTGTCGAGCTAGTTTGCTCTCTGTGTTAAGTAGCTGTCCGTTAGTCACTCACTGTACAGCAGGAAACAGCACTTTAAAATAAAAGCTCTGTGCTGGAAATAAACTGTACTTCAAAATGAAGTGGTTTTTTTTTTACAAACTTGACATGTTTGCGGGTCATTTCGGTCCATTCAGAATGCAATTATAGCAGAGTGCATCTTCGTGGAGGAGAGGGGAGCTAGTTAGCTGTTGGCAGACGGTTAGCAGACGGTGGGCAGTAGAGTTCTGCTGTGTGTTGGAGCTAACCGAGCTAACAACTAGCAGAGCTAAACACAGCAGGACTTTCATCAGCATTTTGATGTTGTTTTTATTATGCCACTAACAACTGTAGATTGCTAACAACAAAGTAAAGAAATGATGAACTGTGAACTAAGAGACTGTGAGAGAATGTTTACAAAGATATTTTCAGTCTGTTCATGTCTTTTCATTTATTGAGTGTCACAGTTAAGAGAGGCTGTGTTGTAAGAGAAATTGTGTTAAATTGCCTCTTCTGGGGGTTGTTGTTTTTATGAGTCTGCACTTGTGCCATCAAAATGTACTCTGGGAACCAAATTTGGGTGCTTGGAAGCCGGTAGGGCCAGTACTTTAAACTAAACACTGTTGCTGGAATTAGTTAACAGTGTCATATCTTCGCACTGCCTTTCCTTAACAACCTACCGATGCTTGTTCTGTATTCGACAGCAGCAAATTAGACTGTGTTTGGAGTACAACGCCTCTCACATTCACAGTAGTTTGTTTTCCAGGGGGAGCTGGTTTTTGCTGAATCAGGCTAACTACAGTGCCGCCTCTAAGGTGAAGGCAATTTGAATCTCCTTTCACTAACAGACCTGTGTAGAGGGTGACGGAAACTCTACACTGAGCACTTGAGGCGAGGTGCTTTGTACTCCACAAAGGCAGAAAATGCGCCAATTCATGGCATACTGTAATCAAGTAGACTTGTACTTGGACCACGCTGAATGCTGCTTATTGTTTTAAAGGACTTGATCTTTACAAAGGAACCGAGAGGCAAAACGGTACATTTCTGTTTGCCTGCTGGCTGACATTCTCTCTCTCAGGGATCAGAATGAAGCACCTGTCTCAGAGTTGTTGTTTTTTCAGATAAACGCATGAATGAATGCATGGTAGGAATAACTTTTTTTAAAGTAGCTGCTTCTCTTGTTATGAAGACAGGTTTTTCACACCCCCATTATCTGCACATAAAAGAGTTCTCAGTCTTAAGAGATGACCATGAAATGCAACCATCAACACCTTGTGTAATATATCTATTGCTGCACTTACAGTTCACCCCAAATTGCACTGAGAAGCCTGCCAACAATGAAGCCAAACAAATGTTCCTTTAAAGAACATATTTATTACAGCTAATATATCTGCAGACGTGAAAAAACAAAACAAAAAGGGGCTATTTTCCCCCTGTTTTTTCTTCCATATGGAGGACTGCATTACTGAAGAACAGGAATTAAAAAAACAAAAACAAACAATGGCCCTGACCTTGTCTATGTGTCTCCATGGAGACGAGGCCTCACCATAAAGCATCCCCCACTGTGTGCTACTGACAGGCCAGCCCTGCCGAAGACATGCTTAACAAGTTCGAGGGCTAAGTAAGACCTGCAGGGTGTAAACACTCCTTACTAGCAAGATATTTAAACCTGCATGTGTACGAATACATTTACAAACTTGGTAACTGCTCTGACTCAATCATTACTAACAAGCTCTCAAAGCAGATTGTTTTGGGATCTGTGTAAATGCACTTAAGCTATAAATTTGCTCAGGGATTAAATGTAGTTTGTTGTGTACAGCTATTCTGTATCAGTTATCATATCTAATGTGAGCGCTACAGTCTCATTACATGTACTCATAGCATCCAAGGTCACAGCAGTCTTTTAACACAGAGTGAAATCAGTAGTGATATAAACAGTCCCCTCAGGTGTCTCTTTCACGAGGTTAAGCGACCATCTTTATCCCCTGGGGGATAAACATAGCTTTACCGTTAGCCTCTTAAGGAGGGATGACATCACCACTTAGGGTCTTTTACTCCAACGCAGGAATGGGAAACACTGTCCGACCAAGGTTACTCAGATCCATTGAGAACAACAACAACCTAATTCTGACTCTTAGTTTTAACTGACACATAAGACGTGACACTTTACTGCTTCCCAGAGCTTTGTGATATTTATATTTTTGTATGTTAATTCATGTTTTGATTGGAGTTAACTGGGTCCAGCCAGGTCTGAGCAGCCACGACACAAAAACAGAATAAGTAAGAGTAAATGGCACTCTATGAACAGGTGTAAACCAACATTTTGTCCATAAACACAGAAGCCAAAAATAAAAAATCGGCAGTTTTTCAACAAGAGTAAGTCAGGTTAGTCCAGTATTAAAAAGTCCCTCCAGAATTTCTCTGGCTGTTTTTGAGGAAAAGATTGTGATGCATGTTGAGATGTTTATCGGCGGGTTTTTTTTTTTTATATCAAATTGAGCTGACTAAAGGACTATGTCATTGGGTTTGAATTATTTTAGATGAAACAACTTCCATTTATTTCAGAAATCTACAAAAATTGATCCCTGTGGAGACTTTAATCTTGCTCGAGTGTCGATACATAATTGTATCACCGTGTGCTAACAGAGCTTCAAGCAGGGATCAAAATACACAGTACTGGCATTCTCAAGGAAGCTTTAACACCAAATTGCAACACCTTTTTCCATGCAAGTAATGGCCGAAACCTCCTTTTCTTTTGTACAGTGTTGCCTCTTTCTAATCTATAGAACTTCTCATACCTTCTTTAGAGCTTAAAAGACGCAACAAAGCACAATCTGCAGAGCTTAACGGTAAGGATTGTCTGGGGCAAGCAAACTGTCACGTCGACTAGAAAATCTAGCAATTAGCAAAAAGAATTGAAGATATTGGAAGTAACAAAGAAGTGAACCATGTCACTTCCCTGTCATCTCTGTTGAATGATGCACATGTGAGGCACCGATGGTGACGAGAAAATGGTGACGGGTAAAGACAAAGTTCATGAGCTGAAGCATAAGTGAGAATTTCAGTTAAACAGATTTGGACTGGTGGTGTAAAATGACGTGGGCAAAACTCTATGTATTGCATAGTTTGTTGCAAATTTGAAAGTAAGGCGGATAAAACGGGGTTGTGTTACAAAGGCACGTCAAGTTGTTATTTGACAACCGCTAATACACAAAACAATATGTGCAGGGGCAGGTAAAAAAGTGACTTCAGGCAAGTAGATTTCTTGCCAGATCGGGCAAAGGACAAAAAACATGAAAGTTGAAGCCTGATCTGAAATTTGCAAGTTTTTCAGAAGTCCATTTCAAACACTATCTAGTCTCTATGGTTGTTAGTTTGTAATTTTCACTGGCCATAGGGACCCAGACACACTGGTTGGGCCGGTTTCTTAGTTTCCTCAACCTGCGTCTTTAAGAAGCCAGCCTGCCCACATTAAGGCTTTCTAATCAAAAATTATTACTTAACTTTCCTTCTTATACTCAGATTTACTCCTACATCCTTTTCCAACATACAACTCTACTAGAATCATGCTTTGCTGCTGCAGCTTGTGTACCGTTTGGGCTAAAACCCAGTCGTGGTAACACTTGTCATGATATTATGACCTTGGCTGCATAAAAATAGATCCACCTGAGCCATTTCTCATTCATAAATCCACCTCACTACACCTCTGACCTGTGCACTACTCACTCAAGGACAAGAAAAGCCCATTGAGTGTAACAGGTGGTCTATGAAAGGCAGCGGCTGAATCCCCTGAGGCTGTCGGTGAGGGAAGAGTGCTGTAAAGCCATAGAGAGCAGGTGGCAGAAGGCTTAACCTGAGCTAAAACCCGTCCAATGAGCTCATCTCCGCAGGCTTAGTCAGCCTCAAGTTGCCTGTTTTCTGCCAGGAGAGCCAGATCTGGGTACTCCCACCCAGTCGGCCAAGTCAGCCACCAAGACCCTGGTAATCTGTCTGAGCACTACATGTAGGCCATATGGCTATCGCTTGTCTGCCTGTCTCGCAAACAAAATAATCACTGTTGAGTGTTTCTGGAAGTATAGTGTGTGGAAGGGATTGAATTTATTTGTAGGAGAAGCACATATCTGTGTTAGTGTGTGCCTCGTGTGAGGACTTGGGCAGGAGGTTCAGTCATAGGTAAACAGATTCAGCCATCTCGTGGTCTATAATCTCACAACATCCCTGTGTTGTCGTGATCTACCTCGCTATATCCCCTACATTGATGTCAGGGCAGCCCAGGTAAGCTCTTGTCAAGACAGATGGGTAAACAAACACACTTCCCTGAATCACACTGTCTCAATAACGTGTGTATAATGTAAGCTCTGTTAATCCTTCGCAGTGAACGTGCCTGAGTGGACCCCATATGACCCAATAGAAACCATTCAGCGTGCCTGTCAGTTTGTAATTCTCTCCACAGACATAATACGGTATGAAATGAGCCATTCAGGTATGAAATCAACAGATAAAGTTGAACGAGAGAAACGCAAAAACATTCATTTTCTAGCTGAGGTTTGGTTGAGCTGGAGACAATAACAAAGCCTTATTATGGTGGCTGTGTCAGCACCATATCTACCTGCCTACCGCTGCGCTCTAATCCCCTGTGTCCAAGCCTATTTTAATGATGTCATGGCAGACAGAAGTGCTGATGTTGTCCTTAAGACTTGGTGTAATTGAATTACTTCTGAGAAGACAGACAAACAAGTCGGGTCTGAGCGCAACGGATTATCTGTTACTGGAAGTGTTCTCTAGTAAAACCCTCCAGCAGCTCTAACAGCCCCTACGAGTCACACACTTGCATGAATATAATGTTTCCCTCCAGCGCTGTACCACCAAAGTAAATCTGAGCCACTACAGTAAGTCAGCTGTTGCTATGCTGGTACTTCTCTGGCTTTGTCTGCCCACCTCTGGGATGCCCACTCCCGCCTCAGTCAGCCTATACAGAGCAAGGAGACACCTCAGCAGGTTCTCAGTCACGATGCTCATTATCATTTGCACTCCCTTCATCATTATCACACACTCACAGCGTTGGTACTGCTAAATGGTCTCCATGAGGGACCGGTTTAACAGCGAGGACTACTGGTAAACATGGTCCTCGTGGAGCTTGTGCGTCGTTCTCATATGGTCACACGGTAACAACCTCATTACAAGCTGCGCTCAGTGGTCGTGCTCTAAGGACAGGATCCTCTGAGGGGGAAACACATTTGTCTATTGCTTGAAAACATAAATCCAAAACCCATGTTTATGGTGTACATTATAATGATATATGCAAGACTAGCTCTCTGCTGCTGTTGCGCATAACCCTGGCCATCACAGGCATTGATTTTGGAGGAACGTAGGACACGCCCTCTCAATATTTAGAAAACGCACATTTGCCCCCTGTCCAATAAAAACATGAAAGTAGCAGAGGTGTTTTACTTTGATCAAATTAAAGACATTTCCACCTTAAACTGAAGCAGAAAAGCAGCATAAGAGTTCAGCAGAATGCATGAAAGTAGGAGTTTGAAGGTCAGTATTTCTGGTGGAAGGACCCCCAGTGCTTCATTTCATGACATTGAAACGAAACCTATGTCCTTGGTGGCCATCATCATCTACATTCTGTTCTTTCAGAGACTTCCCTGCCATGGTTTTCTCTAATGGAAAATGCAATTAGCATAATGGCTCCATTCAAAGCAGTTCACTTGCCAAAGAATTTTTAAAGTGATCTCATAACACTTTTGGGAATAGAGTAATGACTAATGTTGAATGTTTTACCTATTTTAGCGTGTCGGCATCTCAGATAATTGAAATATACAGTATGTTCAAATGTCTGGTGTATTATTTTCATGATCAATAACTGTACTGATTTTTTTCTTGATTAAGCAAATATCTGTTTCATCCATAGAATGTCAGCAAAGCTAAAAAAAAATACCCATCACAAGAACTTCAACTTTTTCTTTTTTGCTTAAAACATGACTTAAAGGTTGGGCTGGGATATGTATTGATATCCTATCGATATTATACCCGATATCATGATATGAGATTAGATATGTCTAAGATTTAAGATATCATATCGTAAGTGTTGTTTTTTGGGGGAGGGTTTAAACGCTGCATTAAAGTAAAGTGATAGTAAACATTACTCACCTAACTGTTACTGAACTAACCTGATCTCCTGTTTTATTATTTGCCTTTACCCACTTAGTCATTATATCCACATTACTGATGATTATTTATCAAAACCTTACTGTGTAAATATTTTCTGGAAGTGCCAGCAGTCAATCCTGCTGTATCAATATGGAGGTATTTGGTTCAAAGTATCGTAATATTTGATTTTCTCCATATTGTCCAGCCCTGGTTTGGTCTATAGAATGTCAGCAAAAAGTACCCATCTATTTTCTTTTATTTTTCACTTAAAACATTACTTAATTGATTATCAGAATAGTTGCTAACTGATTAATCATTTCCACTCTAATAGAAACAGCGATAAAGTTAACTAATAGTCCACCAATCAGCTTACCTTGTTTACCATATGGGGAGCATTGCTGTAGTGGTGGCTGCAGTAAACAGCAGTTAACAGTAACTATCCTCTTCAGACTACAATAGCAGTTACTAGCATAAGATGCCACAATCATGGATGTATAAAGAGAACTGGATACTGTGTTGGAGGCCAGCCCAAAAAGCTTGATTTCTGCTGTGTAAAATTACCCAGATATTCTGTATCGTGGGGCCCACAGAGGAAGGTTGTGCACTAAAGACTTACAGTAGCCGAGCACAGCCAAGTCGCTAACGTCTGGTTTAGCCTTATGCTAACTTCATCGGTGGTGAAAGTGATTCAATAGTGTTGCTCTTTAAGACTTTCAAAATGTTATCAGACTGAGTGGATCAAATCCCGATAGTGAAACGAGTCATTTCGGGGGTTGGTGACGCTCGAAAAATATACTCTGATTTACAGAAGTCTCTTTCATAATGTAAGTCTATGGAAAAATGTGTTTTTGGGCCCTATTCACGCAACAGACCTGGAAGTTGTAATTCCATGTTCGGCCACTTTTTGCTTAACTGTCCACTGTGAGTGTGACAGTGTTAGGGAAGAGCAGTGCTAAATTGATGCAGTACTCTTGCAATTACCTGGAACTGAAAGAAAATGACTGCACAATTGTGAGGTGAATCCATAACAGAGAAAATTACTACTCGCTGCCATAGTTGTAACTCGTGTTATTGTTCAAGTCAGGCAGACACTATAGGAGACTGACCTACATTCATCATGGATGCTTAATGTGGGAGGGGTAACACAGCTCTGCAGTTGTTGAAGTCCAATTAAACCCCAGGTGTTCACTATAGCGAAGCATTCAGCCGTCTGCTTCTGAAATAATTTGAGGCTTTCTATCATTTGCAAGAAAGGTCACTCTCTGTGCTAAAGGTCTGACTCATCCAGCATTCATTTACAAATGTACGGTGACATTTGAGCTTTACAAATTAGTTGGTGTTTAAAAAGAGCTGTTGGCTTTACCGAGGTCCCTACAGATACCTTATCTGTGCGGCCTCCTGACAGGCAGGAAGAGGGCTCTGAAACAGAGACCACAGCTCTTTTCCATACAAGGACACACATGCTGACCCCATCACTCACTCGCTCACTCACGTGCATGCATACTGCATATGCGCGGAGGTAAACAGGTTACTGACACACACACAGAGCGGCCATCTCACCTGGTCGTCCACTCTGTGGGCCACGATCGTAGCCGCCTCCTCCTGCTCAGCATCGCTGAGGGGTCGGATCCTCAAGGCAACCTGCGGCACACAGAGTGAATTTAGTCGCCCTTGAATTTAATCAACACAGAGATATTCAATTTACTGAAATTATAGGTTAGAGAATGAATGAACTCTGCCTGGATGGGTAGGAACATTGACAGCACACACGAGTGCTCTTGCGTCTACAATAAATGAGTTTATATTTACCAAGGATGTGTGTCTGGAGGCTGTATTGATTCAGCTGTAGCTGGAGTTGTAATTGAATATTTACATGTGTGGAGTATTTGTTTTATTCTTTTTAGGAACAGAAAGACTGTGGTATGGGGAAAAAAATTGGTTCATTTGTCAGTTGAAGCACGTGTGAATTTCTCTATTTTCTAAAAGAAGAACTCCATTAATTTTAAACATCAGAGGTTTACGAGTCGTTAAAGGGGGTGAATAATGTCCTCTGTGGCTCTGGAGGAGCTCTGTTAGGTTTTAAGGAATATCGCTTGAAGTTGTTTGTTTCAGGTTTGAGAGTACAAAATTCACCACAACAAGGAGGATGTAGAGTTTGAAAGATGTGGGCATATAACTGTGAAGGGACAGTCAAAAGAAAAGACACTACATCATTGAACTTCCATTTACATAGCACCTTTTGCACTACATGCGACATTCACCCATTCAAACGCACAATCATACATTACTTGCCAAGGCTGCCATGCAGGGTGCCAGTCTGCTCATCAGGGCCTAATCTAATCTAATCTAATCACTCACGCACACATTCGCACACTGATGGCACAGTCTTCGTGAGCAATGTGGGGTTTAATAGCTTGGCCAAGGATACTTGGACATGCAGGCTGGAGGAGCTCTACCTCCTGTGCCACTGCTGACTTAAGGATCCAGTCTTATGAAAACTTGACCCAGAGTAAGGACTAAATGTCTAGATATCCTCATCGACTGTGACCATTAAAAAAAGAAATCTTTCCAGAGTAGTCCTAATTCCTGAAAGTGCAATCCAAAATTTACATGAGTAATCTTTTAAATGTCAAGTACAGGAAGTACGATTTTTTTCTCACCCTCACATGTAGGAGCTCCTAGGCTTTACCAGAACTTAGGTAAACTGGAAACTCAAAATGGTCCGTAGATGTACACGTGAGAATAAATGTATTTGACTGTCAGTGTGTGGACTGGTGTCAGGTCTTGAGTGTACCCTGCTGTCTGACCAGTGCATGTCAATAAGGTACTGTCACACCTGCCCTGTTTGGTTTGGTTCAATCGAACTCAAGTTCGTTTGCCCCCTCAGTGCGGTTCATTTGGGCAGGTGTGAACACAGCAATCGTACTCAGGTGTGCACCAAAACAACCGGACCGAGACCTTCTTGAAGAGGTGGTCTCAGTCTGGTTACAAACGAACTCTGAGCATGTGACAGTCCTGGAGGATTATTAATGTGCGCCTCCTCCTGTACTGCCTTAATATGCACATTCAGCACATCCAATGCATCAAAACATTGTTTTCTAGTTGGAGCCGCGCCTCGTTTTCAAACTGTATGCTTTGACTCAAATGAACAATGACAGCAATATAGTCCACGATGAGCAGCGCTAAAATCAACCTGCGTAGTTGTCCCTCCATTGTGACATTAGAAAGTGTCACATTTATCTTGCAAGTGTACTCTTCTTCAACGTTTTCTTTACTTCCTGGATTTTTCCCACATGGAAATTCTGATTCCCTGATTCAGACCAAAGCAAGACAACTCTAGGTCTGAAAGCACCCTTACACACCACCTTTAATATACAGAAAACAGATGAACAGTTTGACAGTTTAATTAAACTCCACATTCCACTTTTAATCTCATCACAGTCTGATCAATGTCAATTTCTCCTCCAAAAATTAAGAAACAAATTAGAGCGATGCCATTCTCCCACAATCAGCAACACTCAGACACCTGTAATTTCAGAGGGTAAATTACCCTTCTGAACACTGGGTAACACTTCGCAGACACAAAACCACTAATTGAGTGGAACATTGTATTATTACATTGCTACACACACACACACACACACGGCAACCTTGTGGTTATACTTTCTCTCCCTGCATGACTTTTTTCAACAAAAGCATTCAGAGATCAGCAGGAGAACTTTTAATGGGAGTAAATGGGATGAAAAACAGACAATAACAATCACAGCCGGGGTGTCATGTGCCCGGAGGCTGGCATGCATCTGACCTAAGACATATTCAGGTAAAAAAAACGTGAATGCAAAGGGGAATAATAATAAGGCACTCTCTCTGTCAGCACCCTGTAGAAAGTGTATTACATGCTGGACAAGAGAGAGGCCAGGCAACTGAAACAGCCACTTCAATTATTCAGATACGGGCTGCAGAACACGGGGCAGGTAGTGTAAGGCTGGGAAATCTAAAATATAACACCAACAATGGATGCTGGTACTAATATAATAAGAAGCATTTAGTTGTTAAAAAAGGAAAGAAAGAAAATACACTTTATTAAGTACACCTGTACAATTTAATTCAGTCCAATGTGCCCAAAATTCTTGTCATGTTATACCCAGGGCTGACCAATATATTGATATTATAACGATATCATGATATGAGACTACATCATCTTAGAGTTTGGATATTGTATTGGAAGTGTTGTCTTTTCTTCGTCTTAAAGGCTGGATTACAGTAAAGTGATGTCATTTTCTGAACCTGCCCGACTGTTTTACCTGGTCTATTATTTACCTTTACCCACCTGGTCATTATATCCACATCACTGATGATTATTTACCAAAAATCTCATTGTGTAAATGTTTTGTGAAGGCATCAAAGGTTAGCCGTACAATATCTCTGGTCACAATATTGACACTGACGTATTTGGTCAAAAATATTGAGATTGTCTCCACATACTCCAGCCCTACTTGTTATATTTATCCTTTCATAAGAATTTGAAATTGAATGCGTCCAATGTCAACTTTTGTCTGTGGTATTGAAACTGGTATTGATGTTTTTCAAAGCAGTATTTTAAAGTTAGAAACTCCAGTATTATGACAACATTCAAAGGAAGAATAAAATGTATTCTAGTACACCAAAACCATTATCTATGACCTCAGTAACATTTCATTTATGTTACCAAAACCTTAATAGTACAACGAAGCATTTTATCCTTTAACATCACAGCATGTCACAGCAGCATCAGTGCGAAGAGCAAATAAAAAACGCTCTCCAGGACTGTCAACATTGCAGGGAAGATGATTGACAAGTCACAGAAACAACTCTGCAATATATCTGACATTGCTGTACGCAGGAAGGCCAAACACATAATTTCAGGTACCTCACATCCATTACACTATGTGTTTGAGCTTCTCCTGTCTGGCTGTTGATTTAGGGTCCCAAGAGCCAACCAGAATATTATAAAAAGTCCTTTAGTCCCTATGCCACATAGGCATTGACCACAAAATGAGTGCATCAGGGAACGCTGTTACTTTATAAGACGTGCCGTCTTTATTATTTTCATAAGTTATTGCTCCTACCTGCCTATTTGCACTGCTGTATCTTCTATATTTGTATGTTTTCAGTGGAGTATTGTGTTATGTGTTTGTATGTACCTTTGCTGTGTTTGAGAGATACCAAATTTCCACAGAGGTGGACAATAAAGTCTATCTATCTATCTATCTATCTATCTATCTATCTATCTATCTATCTAAGATTGTAGGCATCTATGAGTAGACTTTAAGTCAGAACACTTGGGTTGCATAGGTGTATCTACATTATAACATTACATTACAACATTATAGGCATCTATACGTAGACTTAATGGCAGAACAGTTGGGTTGGATTGCATTAGACTGCACGGGTGTATCTAATAAAGTGGCCCCTAGGCGTATAGTAAGCAGCAGATTTCTGTCCATTTACAGTATATCCAACTATCCATCTATCTATCTATCTATCTAACAATATAGACATCTATAAGTAGACTTTATGGCCGAACAGCTGCATTAGAGTGCATAGGTGTATCTAACAAAGTGGCCCCAAAGTGTAAAGTAAGCAGATTTCTAGGTTTGTTCTTTGTATTACCTACAGTACACTGTATTGGTTAAGGTCACTGGTGTAGTTGAGGGTATGGGATGGATATACCCATCTCTTTGTCTGTCCCTTTACAGTTTACTCTACTATCTATCTATCTGTCTATCTGTCTATCTATCTATCTATCTAACATTATAGGCATCTATATGAAGATTTTATGGCAGAACAGTTTGGTTGGATTACATTAGATTGCATAGGTATATTCAATAAAGTGGCCCCTAAGTGTACAGTAAGCAACAGACTTCTGTCCGTTCACAGTATATCCAACTATCTATTTATCTATCTATCTATCTATCTATCTAATATTATAGGAATCTATATAAGTAGAACAGGTGTGTTGGATTAAATTAGATCGCATAAGTGTATCTAATAAAGTGGCCCCTGGGTGTACAGTAAGCAACAGATTTCTGGTTTGTTCTTTGTATTACCTACAGTACACTGTACTGGTTAGGGTCACTGGTGTAGGTGAAGGTATAGGTCGCCATCTCTTTTTCTGTCCATTTACAGTATGCCTACTATCTATCTATCTAACTAACTAATATTATAGTCATCATATAAGTAGACTTCATGGCAGAACAGTTGGGTTGGTTTATATCCAATAAAGTGGCCCCTAAGTGTACAGTAAGCAGCAGATTTCTGTCCGTTCAAAGTATATCCGACCATCTATCTATCTATCTATCTATCTATCTAACATTATAGGCATCTATAAGTAGACTTTATAGCAGAACAGTTGGGTTGGACTGCATTAGACTGCACAGGTGTATCTAATAAAGTGGCCCTTAAGTGTACAGTAGGCAGCAGATTTCTAGGTTTGTTTATTTATATTGCCTGCAATATTATATATATACCATACTACCTATCTACCTATCTATCTATCTATCTATCTATCTATCTAACATTATAGGCATCTATAAGTAGACTTTATAGCAGAACAGTTGGGTTGGACTGCATTAGACTGCACAGGTGTATCTAATAAAGTGGCCCTTAAGTGTACAGTAGGCAGCAGATTTCTAGGTTTGTTTATTTGTATTACCTACAATGTTATATATATATACCCTACTACCTATCTACCTATCTATCTAAGACTGTAGGCATCTATAAGTAGACTTTAAGGCAGAACAGTTGGGTTGCATAGGTGTATCTAATAAAGTGGCCCCTGGGTGTACATTAAGCAGCAGATTTCTAGGTTTGTTCTTTGTATTGCCTACAGTACACTGTATTGGTTAAGGTCACTGGTGTAGTTGAGGGTATAGGATGGATATACCCCCCTCTTCTTCTGTCCATTTACAGTATGCCCTACAATCAGCCAAAAAGCCATTGAAATGTATAGATGAGCAGATTCACTTCCTACCCACCTACCTAGTAGCACACCTCATCAGCTACAGTCCATTAACAACAGTTTGCTTTAGTAAAGGGGAAACTCACTGCGTAAATGGTCGCGAGCATTTAAAAGGACACTGTGTTGTCTGAACTCACGGTTAGTTGGTGGTCTTTTGATTCCCCCGTGTCCTTCATGGTCACTTGTGGTCAGACTGAAGGATAATGAGCGTCAACAGCAAACGGGACACTGGACCGTCCTCCTCTGTGTCGGTACCTGCATGTCCCCTCCTCTAAGGTACAGTAAGAGACACCTGCAGCCCTCCGTGGACACACTCAACAACTACAGGACTCTCCTCAGCTGCTGTAACGCTTCCTACCACCGAGCTAAACCCGCTCACGTCGTGTCTTCCTCACTTAACGACCTCTCGTCTTCCCACCGGTCCCGGCGACCGTTAGTGCTTCTTTCCACGTCCTTCTTTTCAAAGTGCGTCGACGCTCCGCCGCTCGTCCGGTGTGTTTCCGCTCGGCAGGTTAGAAACGCGAGAATAACTCATCCTGCGGCAGACGAGGAGCAGAGGAGGAGGAGGAGGAGGAGGAGGTGTAGGAGGAGGTGGGTGTCACCGGCAGCAGCCCACCTGCTGCAGTCACTTCCCTGTTGGTGTGTCCGAGCTCCTCTCCGCTGCCCTGCTGCCGCTGTGGGCTGCTATGTGTGTGTGTGCGTGAGTGCGCGTGCGTGTACGTTGTTGTTCCTGGAGATCTGCGGAGCAACCGGTGTGCTACCAAGCTAGCTAAACAATGCTAACAGCTACTTCCTGCTAAAATAAAAAAAAATGGATTTTTATCAATATTATTATTGTTTTTCTGTCACAAAGGCACACAGGTGAAATTAATCTAAGTATAATTATTTAACTACTGTAGTATTGTACAACTCTGAGGTACTTAGGGACTGTTCTTTATTTATCAGAGGAGGGCTGGGGTGTGACTTTTATTTATTTATTTTATTCATTTATTTACTATTTTGACCCTCCCCAAAGCTACAAATATTTTTCCTTATTTTTCCATGCTTCTTGAGTGATTTGGGGAAAATGCACGACCATCCCTCCACCATAAATTAGTTATTCAATATTTTAAAATAACTGTCTATCAATATTTTCACTGAGTTGCTGCCTGTATTGTTTTTCACTTGCTTAGAATAACACACTGATTTTTACAGCCATCTTGTTGATGTAAACATTTTATGTAAAACCTTCTAAATAAACGTGGGGGGGGGATTAAAAATAAAAATAACCGTAAGGTTTTTTTATAATATTATTTTTTGGGCTGTTATTGCTTTTATTAAAGTGCAGCTAGAGAGTGACAGGATAGGGGATGACACGCGGCAAAACGGCCACAGATCGAAATCGAACGGAGGCTGCTGCAAAGGACTCAGCTTACATGAGGCGGACAGTCTCGCTGAGTTAGAGGTTGCCCTAAGATGTTGAGTTTTTAAGAGAATTAAGATGAAATCCTGGAGCTGAAAAAGGCTTCAGTGTTTCACTCTTGTGCATGCTGGTTAGTTTGTGCAAAAGGTTTATTTATTTATTTTTTTGTTTGTTTGTTTAAGATTATTTTTTGGGCTATTTTTGGCCAAATTTTAAATGAGACACAGGATAAAATTATTTTGATATCACTATTTTAAACTCAGATTTTGTAAAAAAAAAAAAAAAAAAATTCTGATGGGACCATTGGAAATCTGAAAATCCAACGATATTTTCCAGTTTTCACAGTTTTTGATTAGGATAAATGATGTAATTTTTATGAATAAATCGATGATGAATAGATACTGAATCCAGCCATTCAAATTCGTATGCCCTTCCCCAAAGTAAAAAAAAAAAAAAAATAGAAAAAACACAAGCTCCTCCCCAGTCCTTAAAAATTATTTGACAACACTGCACATTCAGGGAATGAGTACCTCCCCTGTATGGGGACACTGGAGTCCCCCTCTGGGAGCTCGCCAGTGAGTGTCTGGTGGCTGGGCCTTGGGCCGTGGGGCCCGCTGGGCTCAGTCCCAATGGATAACATGTAACTGCCACCCTGTGGGCCCCACCACCTTCAGGGACTGGCATCGAGGCTGGGTGCAATATGGGCTGGGCAGCAGGCACCCAGGTGTGCTGAACCCTGGTGTCGCAGATACAAATTACAATCAAATGATATAAAATATTATGAGATAATACTTTATTTTTCTGAAATGAGCTATTTGGCACAATAAGTTCTGGTAATTTAAGTATATTTTAATACTAATACTTGGTCTTAATGCAAGACTTTTACCTGTAACTGAGGATTTTTACACTGTTGTATTACTTACTTCTTTCACCACTGCAAATATATAAACATTATCGCTTTTGGCCATATATGTGTCAGACTTCTTCGTTCTAAAGTGTGCTATATTTGCCTAAAATATTCTGATATACAGTGCACAGTTAACCCCAATGGCTTTTACTGCAGCAGCCAGTGCAGAGCAGCACTTCCTGCTAGACTATGCTACCATCTGCTGGACTTTACTGTTCCTACAGTTTTAAACAACTTCATGGCCAAAAGACTTCAGGAGCGCTTTGGTGTTGATCGCAACAATTTTCCCTGTTACCTTACACCTAAAGTACATAAACACCCAACAACAAAGTGCGGACACAAAGCTGTACTCAAAACTGATTTATTCAACTCACAATTAGACCCTGAATTTTGGGGGTCACACACAAAATTAAGCACCATTCTGAGTGCCTGTACAATGTAACATGCTGAAAGAAATGACATTTACCAAAAATAATTAATAAACAAAACTGCATGTATTAAATCCCTACAGAAAACCGTTGTTAGTCGGTACAAACATGTACTGTTTGGATGCTTTGAGTTGAAAATCATTACCTGAATATTCTCATTAATCATGGTTAGAGCAGCACAGCTTCCCAACAGAAACGACAACTTTATTTTATTAGCTGGATTAGATATGTGTCGAGGACATGAATTAACGGCCCTTTAGAAAATACAAAAAAAAAAAAGATCCTATGTGACATCGCCACACAAAACTAGAAAAAATATATAAAATTGGCACATTGTTGAAATCAAAACAAAACCACATCAGAATGAGACAACAGTCTGTTATTGTACAACTTATATACAGAAGCCGTGGTCTCAAGGTAGTCTCCAGGAGATTTAGAAACATAAAGCTTCACTTGCAGGCGTGTCTGTGTGTGAATGTAAATAAATTATACCTCAACATTACCTCCTGCTGTGTGCTGCCAGTGCTGGGTTTGTGCTTCACAAATATCAAGCATGAAGCATAATACAAAAGGTTACATCAGCTGTCATGTTCACATTTTTCTCTTTGGAGACCTGAATGTAAGTTTTGGAGAGATCTCTTTCAACAGGAGAGTTTTAAATTGTCCTTTTATTGTTACGTTATTGTGAGCACATTGCTGTTTTACTGCACTGAAAATTAATCCTCAAAATCCTATCACCTGTTTCATCAAAGTTACGTTTAGTCGTGTTTTTCCTGAAGAACTCAGGGACATAAAGACAGTCAAATCTTCCCTCGATGCTTCATCAGTAGATGACGAACACAACATATTAAGAGCAGGTTAAGTTCCTCAGCACGTGTCAGAAATATTTAGCAAGTTCCCCCCAAAAAATACCTCGGGGCAGACAAGTGTGAATAATCATTTACGAGCACAGAGAACAGTACCGACATGGTTCAGTTGTCCCGAGTCCTGGACTAACAAGATGGTACACACTGTCCTCCGTGGTGCTTGGAGAAGCCACACACTCTTTGTCTGTCGAGCGTGTTGGTGTGATGCTGTTTCCCTCCTCGGTCAGATAAAGAAGTCTATGCTTGGAAGTCGTTCCCAAAGTGTCTTATCTGTTCCTCGGTCATGGACAGATAGGTGGCCCGCATACTGGGGGAGTACTGCGGAGGAGAAGGTAAACATAGAGACACACACAGAGGATGTTAGAGGCCTGACTCTGTGAATTAAAGGAGAGCTTTCACAGGTATGGACTGAGCCTAATCATCAGCTACAAATAAAGAAAATGTCATGGGGGATTAAAGGAGCAGTCCACTGAAAATCCATCTTTTTGAGTATCAGTTTCTCACCACGTGTAGGATTGAAAGGTGGCTCTGTAAAGGTTGAAGTTTGGCAGAGGAAGGCAGCTCAAGTTTAAGTGGATTCCAGTCAATATTCGGACGATGGAAGAAGATCTGTTACCATGGGCGGATTATAGATACAGATACAGATATGCCTCCACCCACCATCTCTCCTACATACGACCAAGAAATAAAGGGTGTGTTCCGAATCGCTTACTTTTACTTTTCACTTTTAGTATGTACTACAGCTGCAGGTATTTTTGGCATACTGCATTTGACATACTATGTATTTGGACACACTGAATCTTTGTCTGGCATACTACATAGTATGGTAGTGTGGGGACTGGAACGCACAGATAGACTTTGTAGTCATTATGCATCTCTTTGTGGTCATTTTGTGTCTTTATTGTTTTTGTGTCTATCTGAGGTCATTTTGAGTCACTTCCTGGTTTGCATTTGTTCATTTGACATTTTGCAAGTAAAGGCCAGGGGTCAGGCTAGCTGTTTCCCCCGGTTTCTAGTCTTTATGCTAAGCTAAGCTAACTGTCTAGCTCTAGCTGTATGGATCGGATTTCGGCTTTGGATTGGACCAAATCTTGAAAATGGGTTGTTCAAAGAAGAAAAGAGGAATTTTTAAATTGGATTAGATCACTGAATTCGGTTTTGGATTTGATCTGGATCAAACCTTTGGCAAGCGTTCTTCAAATCTTTTCAGAAAGGTTGGGACATCTTTTCTCTAGAAAATAAAGATTATCCTGATTCCAGCAGAAGGCTGGATTCAGGAAGGATTTCAGGAGCAAAATGCAACAGAACTTTGGTCAAAATTGGTCAAATATAAACACAATTATTTCTATTTTGCATTTAATTTGTTTAACTACAGTGGGGGTGGAAAAAGTGGACTACCTATTAAGCCTTTTAGTAAAATAAAGGATGTTGTTGCCATGCAATAATCCCTAAAATAGCTGTAAAGATCAACAGTATTGCTCAATTTTAACTTTGATTAATCACTTTATACTAATTACAACGGCACAGCCAAAAGTAGCTTCTAACAATTGGATCTCCCGTGCTGTTTTCCATCTCTTCAAATAAAAACCCTAAGAGTGACCCCATGTTGGCAATTCTACCTGTCCTTTACATTAGCTAGTAGCCTACACTATGATAATCTTGACAAGTCTGTACCTGGATCAGGGTGATCTGATCCAATGTAGCTTTGAAAAACTGGCACAAAAGTAAAACTGACTATCTGACCTTGAAATGTAAAGATTAGATATTTCTACATTTGGATAATTCGGATCCAGATTATATTTTTTACACAACCAGGCCCAGCTTTATATCAATTTTCTCATTCAACTATTTCTTTAATATTTCCTTATATTTGAGATTCTACCATTCCCTCCTCATCCAGCAGTTGTTTTCAACATGTTCCCGCTGGTTTTTATCACCTCCACAACCACCTGAACATATGCTCCCAATTCTCTCATAGCTACCCAGTGTTTATACGTCCCCTTTACACCCAGTGCTACACCATGTTTTGTTTTGTGCCTTCGTGATAGTGTTCTAGCCTTTTTTGCTTGTTCTCCTGCCTGCCTTTTTGTGCTTTTGCTGCCTGGTTATGCCCCTGTGGGCTTGTTTGCTTGTTCCGAATGGGTGCCTTCTATTGTCCCTATTTTGTCTGTGAGTGTGGAATTTAAGCCCACACCTTGCTTCTTTCGAGATCAGTGGCAGAGAGGTGGATGGTGCTGCAGGAGTCGTTTGAGAGGTTTCTATGGGTGTTTTGATGCATGTTCACAGGACTCTGTGTCGCCTTTGGAATCTATTATCACTGCTGTGAATCCAAGCTGACTACAGTTGCCATCTTCCTCAAAGAAGCACGGCACAAACCTTTGAGAGCCACCTTCAAGCCTACAGGTGCCGAGTGTTTTATGTTCAAAAGACAGATTTTCTGCGAAGTATTTCTTTAACTCGGATCTACAAAACTGATTCAGGGCAGAGAAAAAAAATCTACAGTTTTTTTTTTTTTTAAACAAATCAATCTATTATTTATTAAATGTCCAACTAGTAACATGTCAATTACTTTGACATTAAAGGGATATTTCACCAACAAAAGGATCATTTGTATATCAATTACTTGCCCCATGTTACACTTAATTCATGCAAAAAAAAAAGTTTTTTGGCATGCCTCCATGGTGAACGAAGAATCCAAAAAAGGAGAAAATTCTTGATAATTTTAAGTAAACAGTTATCCTGTTTAACAACATTAGTTTACAAACTCTAACAACTCGTGCAGTATAATCAAAGTCTCATTTTTCCATACGTATGCTCAGTGCTTACCAAAGGCATACATTTTTGCAAAATCTTTACAATATAAAACACTTTGCCTTAACAGTCTCATGCAAAGATGAGTAGTGGGCCTGGGCAAGTGTGTGCATTTTCAGGCCCTGATCACACAGAAAGCGTTTTAGCAGCTGGAGGCACCTTTTAGTAATTGTTTTAATGAGAATGAAGCTTTTTGCACGTGTTTTTTGCGTTGCAGTGCACCTCGCATTTTTGCACTCTAAGCACCTGGTGTTTTTGCTGGAGTGCTCTGAACTCCTTAAGTTGAAAAAACTTCAACTAGAAGCAGAAAAACGCCCGAGGTCATCTCTTTTCCCATTGTCCAATCGGCTAATTTTAGAGGCGTGCCTTCTGTGGTGGTCAAGACAACAAGTTTACAGTTGGTAAACAATGGAGGAGAAACTGGTGGTAGCGGTTGCTGGATACCCAGAGCTATACGGCCTGACGATAGACAGCAGGTTGTCAAAGTGCCCCCAAGTCATCATAAAATATGCCTGGAAACAGCCATCATGGAGGCGAAGCTCCTGGACCAACTGGTGGTACTCCCCATGATCCACCCTCTTTTTTAGGATTTTTACAACCTGCAACTGGGGCCTAACTCTGCTCAGTGAAATGCACAAGCAAACTTCAAACATATGTGCTTGCCCAGGCACACAACTCGTCCTTGCTTGAGACTGTTTACGCTGTTAAAGTGTTTTAATCATAAGGATGTAGCAAAAATGCATGTGTTTGGGAAGTACTGAGCATACGACTGGATAAATAAGACATAGATTATACCGCACGAGTAGTGTGAGAGCTTGTAAAGAGGTGTTTTGATATAGTTTTGCAGTTGTTAAACGTGGTCCCCTTCTACTACAATTCATCAAGAATTTTCACCATTTTTGGATTCTTCGTTCACCATGGAGGCATACGAGAAAAACAACGTTTTCTTCACAAAGTCAACGTAACATAGGGTGTGTAACTGATATACAAATGATCATTTTATAAGTAAAGTATTCCTTTAAAAGTAACTATGACATCACTCTAAATCTGCCAATACCCAGATAAAATAAATTCTATAGCAGTACACAGCACCTGGTGCATTACACCTTGTGACAGTACAAGCTATAGAATTGAATGACTGGAGCAGAACTGCATGCACAGGGAGGCTAACTGTGAAGAAATCCAGGGACATAGCTACAGTACCACCCTGTGAACGCCAGGGGCAGACAAAGCCTCACTAACTCTAAGAGACTGGCTGGAATGAGGACAACAGGTTGCGAGTTAAAAAGCCATGCCAAACAGGAAAACTGCACAGGAACCAAACAAAGTGAGGTGAGGTGAGGTGAAGGAGAGGTAAAAGACGGAGATGCAACAGAGGGAAAGTGAGGGAGTGAACCCTGAGGAAGATTTGAAAAGACTTACTCGGTTTCTATACTGCTGAGAGTATATCTCCAAAAGTCGATAAAAAAAGAGGAAATATAGAAATGAAAGATACAAACAAACAAACACATGACAAACGAACAAACAAAAAAATATATAAAAGAAGCTGTTAGCCGCAGACTACTGCATGATGCTGCACAGTTGAAGTCATGAGGGAGAATTTAATTATACATCACTTGCTGGCATTAATTAGGAAAGAAGTCATAAGGCAAAGCACATCACATTTTTTGGTTAACTCATGTTGGAACTGTAGACTGGAGGTTAATGAGTGTGATGACTGACAGTAAAATCACTCTTCATCTAGAAACTCTACTAAAACTGTGGTAAAAAAAAACAAGCATGAAAAGTAGAAAATATATTGATCTTTGCTCCATCTCTTTGTGGAATCTAAATTCTGAGCATAACAACAAATAATATGCAGTTTATCAAAAATAAAATATGTTTTTAGTTTGTATTTTCTGACCTAACCATCACAACATTGTCTCCCTAAATAACACTTTAAAAAGCTTACAAAACACTGACAATGCAGTGTGCATTTAACCAACCCGGTCTCACTCCCAACTCGTCAACCACCAATGCTTGGTCAGTGGCCCTCTGTGTCAAATACCGAGGCACAGATGCACCCAGCGGCATTATAAGATGCATTGGGCGGCATTTTGTGACACTCCAAGCAACCACTGTAGTATAAAGAGTGAGACAGTCTGCATAAGGTGGGCAAGAGAGTCAACAAACTCTGGACTTTGACCCGGAATTACGCTGTTTGTTTCCTGTGTGAAACCAACAGTCACTGGAGCTATTTTAATAACAATGTAGTGTGCTAGAATGTGTAGCATGCTACGCTAGTGATGTGTGTCATGTGACATTACATTACATTAACAAGAAATAGCAGTGTAGCAATATATTGATTTGAATATATCAAATCAATGATAAACTATCCAGTGTTATTGATGCAAAGTAAAAACACTGCTACATCATGTCTGTGAAGGTTCTCAGTCATCCAGGTCATGGTAATCGTAAGTGCTATATTGTAAGCAACTCAACTCGCTTGCGTTTCTTGAAGATGTTTCTGGCTCTCATCCAAGAGGTTTCTTTAGTTCTAACAGACTGGTGCAGAATCACAGGCTTAAAACTCCGTGTGGGTGTGAACCCTTACAGAGTCGTTAAGGTCACATGTAAGTTGTTGACCCACCTGGCCATCTTGTGTGTTGTTAGGATTGCTACATTATCTTTAAGATATGCCTTTATTTTGAAACTCCCATGGCACATCTATATCATCATTTCCGTACCAGTGCGTCTCCTTCCTTAACGGTGCTAGCAGCCTCGTGCCGGGCAAAAAACGGTAAGCCGCCAAGAAAAAGGCAATGAGCATATTTACTGATGTCATCTCATATTGATCACCGACCCCTGAATTGATATCAGCAAATATCGTATTAGCCTGCTGTATGTATCGTATCGCGTGGTATCATATCGTACAGTACCATATCATATCATATCGTATTCTATTGCATTGTATTCTATCACATTGTATCGTGTCGTATAGTATTATATCATATCGTATCATATTCTATCATATCGTATGGCATCGTATCGTATCATATCGCATCATATCTCATCATATAGTGTCATATCATACTGTATCGTATTGTATTGCATTGCATCGTGTTGTATAGTATGGTATTGTATGGTATCATATGGTATCGTATCGCATTGTATCGTGTGGTAGCATGTCATAAGGTATCGTATCGCATGGTATTACATCATATGGTAACGTATTGTATCATATCATGTCATAATAAAACTTTATATCCCTTGTAAGAAACATATTTATTTTTAGTCAAACTATGGTGATTTTGTTGAACCTAACCACGTACATTTGTTGCCTAAACCTAAAACGAAGTTTCTTACCTGCATTTTATGTTTATGTCCTGTGAAATTTTTTTAAGCTACATTTGTAGTTTATTTTAAAAGACACAATGCATGTAACAAGCATAATTTGATTATGCATGTGTAAAGAGAGCGGGATACAGCATTGGAAGCGGGGCCCCATTCCTTCCTATGAAAGTTGCTGAGTGGCGCATGAAGCCAAAAATGGTTAACTGCCGTGTACTTTAGATTTCTGGTGTAGCGTTCCACTAAATAAAATGGGGATGAACTGATTTCATGTTGCAGCTCTTCCAGGCTTTCCAAATGTTATCGGACTGCATGGATCAAATCCTGGTAATGAAACGAGTCATTTCGTCGAGGCTCTGACTCATAAAAATGTATCCACTGATTTACAGACATCTCTTTTACAATGTACGTCTACAGGAAAAAAGTATTTTTGCGCCCAGTGGCATCATGTGACAGATCCGGAAGTTGTAATTCCACTGTTTGGCCTGGCGCTGTTCTGAACTTGACATGCCATCCCTGAATGTCTAAATCCGACACAGGAGGAGTACTTAGAGCATCACAGGGCCACTGACCAAGCGTCGGAGTGCTGGGAGTGAGAACGTGTTGCTGTAACTGCTGTATTTTTTCACACACTTGCGCAGCATGTTATTAAGAGGCTGCGCCCAATGAAAATTTAATCCGAAATGTTTCTATATTTATCTCCGTGATGTACAGTAAAAGAAGACAAGTGGCCCAGCGGGGAGCAAATTTATCCAATGAGGAAGAAAATCTTCGGTGTCAAGAGTGAGCCAGTTTGTGGTTTAAGACCCGGGTCACTCCCTCCTGGGAATTTGGCCTGAAAGAGGCTAAATGATGTTCACTTCATGATTAAATATTAACCACATTACTTCTCCTCGCCTTGCTTTGGTACTGTAAGTCAGCCTCAGTAAGTTATGGAGGGCAGAGGAAGGCACAGTGTACGATAAAAGAGCATCTCATTAAATACCTTTTAGGAAATCCTTAAAAAGTTGATTAAATTAAAGAAAGGTTATTATATATGGATTAACATTTGAGAGGAGTTTAATGAAGGAAGTGAGCCACTGAGTGAAAATGTGAGTGAAATAATCAGCAGTTATTTGTAATACAACAACATCCTGTGCTTTAAAGGCTAAATCTGTCTGTTAGCTCAGAGGGAAGTGACATCATAGGAAGGACTTGGCCTCTGGGACCCAACGCACCGAGGGAGGTGGAGAGCCTCGTCCTATCAGAGGCACATTCTCGTACCGCGGATTTCCCCCAAACAGAGCTGTCTGGTTCCTGTGAAAGAATTAAAAAAAGAGACTTATGAGGAATTGTGAAATTTAAAATGACACTTTGCTCCACACGTCATGTCTGTTTACTCACATGTACTCAGATACGGGGGCGTTGGAGAGAGCCGGGGCGGGCGGGTGTAGGCTGTTCTGGCTGCCCATGCTGCTGCTGTAGCTGCAGAAGCTGTGCATGTTGGTGAGGTTGGGGTTCTGAGAGGCTATCCTCCTCGCCCGCGGGTTGAACGGATCCTCTTCATCGATGTCGTCATAATCTCGTTCCCTAGAGGACAGAGGAAACATCAGAAGAGGAGCCAGATGAATAGCGCGGTCCAGAGGTTTCAAACTGTGAGGTGTGCTGCGGGGAGATACGTGACGCAAAGATAGTGTGCGAGGTGAAAGAGACTGGTGCATGCCGGTGTTGTAAAAACAAGGGAGGTTAATTATTGTTGTTGGGCCTGTTGATTTGACTGCTTATCAGTGTTTTCAGCAGCAGCGGCGACGGCTGTGACACACGGCTCATGGAGACAATTAAGGTACTTCAGCTACTTCCTCTCTGAGTCATAACTCAAATAACTCAAGTCAAATGAACCCACAGCATGATACAGATATTTTTAGATGCAGTGTGACTTACACTGTTGCACAGGGTGCGATTGTCTCAGAATAACAAATGAACATCCGTGAATCCACTTAGAAATCATCGAAAACAGACACTCCTCATAACTCCTGAACTTGCCCGAGAATCATCAAATTTTTAAGTTTTCCGCAGTAAGGTAAGGTAAGGTAAGGTAAGTTAAGTTAGGGTAAACTTTAATGTCCCCGAGGGGCAATTTGAAATACAGACAGTAGTCATGAGTACGACACAACTGACAGTACAATACATAACACACAGTATCCAGCCTCACACACTTTCAGGGGTAAATCATAGACATTAAGGGTCACTGCTAGTTAAGATAAGTAATAGCAGACGGAACAAAAGACGATCTGTGACGCTTTGTGCTGCACTTAGGGAGGCATACCGCCGCCCTGATGAAAGAAACATGTTAAATGTCAACATGACTCAGCTATATATTTCTGTACATCATTGGTAGCATTACAAACAGGAGCTGCTAACGGCTAATTCTACTTTTAAAAATGCCAATTAGCCAAAATGTTGACAAAGATTGGCAAAAATAAAAAAATGGGGTTCAAATTGCAGCCTACAGCATAACATTATACTTAGTGTTTACATCCTTCCCAAAGCATTATGGGAAGTGTAGTTCCAAAATTTGAGCATGACGACCCCCAAAATAGATCAGAGAGAATAACTAAGTCAGCAAGTAGTATATAGCGCTTTTCACAGACAGAGGTCACACAGTGCTTCACAGGGGCAATATACAACAAAAAAGAAATCATAAAGACACAACTAGCAAAACTATTTGCACAAACACAAGAAAAAAGAAGAATTCACACAACAAATTTGATAAAGTACAGCTCTGGTACATACAAGCTAACCAAACCCCACAGGCGTGTCTTTAGCTGGCTTTCAAAGGAAACCACAGAGTCGGCAGATCGAAAGGGAGCAGGCAGAACATTTAAAAATTTAGGTGCTATGGCCACAAAAGCTCGATCACCATGTGTCTTAAGGTGAGTGCGAGGGACAGACGAGCACTGTAGCGTATTTGAACGAAGAGTGCGAGCTGAAGGATACGGGTGAAGTAGTTCAGCTACGTAAGAGGGAGCCTGACTGTGTAACGCTGTAAGTAAGATTGAGAATTTTAAAAGGGATCCTGAACTCAACAGGGAGCCAATGAGGGGATTTTAGTGTAGGGGTGATGTGAGAGCGTCTATTGGATCTAGTTAGTAGTCTGGCAGTGGCATTCTGGAATACTTGCAGTCAAGCACAAGCAGACATACTCAGTGAGGGGAAAAGTGCATTACAGTAGTCAATGAGATGATATGAAGGCATGTATAATCATTTCCAGTTCAGCAGCTGGGACAACAGATCTCAGTTTACTTATATTTCTTGAGTGGTAAAAACAAGATTTCGTCAGGTGCTTCATGTGGGAATCAAATTACATTGATTGATTAAATATTAATAACCGGAATAACAAAATCCATCAACCGTTTTTATTCAGTCATTTCTTGACTTTGCTTTAAACGTACAGTGTGTTATTTTCTACCACTAGAGGTCTCTCAATCAAAACAATAACAAAGGACAGAGCAATGCCGTCATTGCAGTCAGTTTCTCCCGGTTAGGATTCCTTCAGTGTTCTTTGTCTGGGAGCCGAATTATCAACTGAGGTCTCTTCCTCTTAAAGAAAAACGGACCCGGTTATTTATATAATTTTCTCTTTTAACTAAAGAGCCAGACATTCAGGAGGTTTTACCACAAGCTGAAGTATCTGCAGACGTCTCCTCCTCTCCAAGAAAATCAGACCTTGTGATTTAAACCAGAAAAACACTGAATAAAGCAGTTTCACTTTAAAAATAAGTGTTTCTCCAATGCTGTTTGGCTCATCGCAGAGGGCTGCTAGCCCAGCTTCTGGTCATTTGTGCTCAGGTTTTTTCTCCGATAACTAAAGATCCAGACATTCAGGAGGTCTATACCATGAGCCGAATTATCTGCAGAGGTCTCATCCTCTCCTTGAAAAACAAAACCGGTGATTTAAACCAGTAAAAACTCTGCATAAAGCAGTTTGACTCTAAAAATTAGTGTTTCTCCAATGCTGTTTGGCTCGTCATGGAGGGGCTGCAAACTACACCTTCTGCTAATATCTGCTCACTTTTTTTCTCCGATAACTAATGATCCAGACTTTCAGGAGGTTTTTACCATGAGCTGAATTATCCACAGAGATCTCTTCCTCTCCAAGAAAAACAGACCTGGTGATTTAAACCGGTAAAAATACTGAATAAAGCAGTTTCACTTTAAAAATCAGTGTTTTTCCTATGCTGCTCGGCACACAGGGGGCTCGAGCTAAGCTGCCGCTAACGTTTCCTCAGCTTATTTCTCTGATAACTTAAAGTCCAGATGTCGGATGATTAAAATCCTTCGTCCAGTTAAAACATAGTTGAAAACAACCAAAATCTAAAAAAACGTATGGGAAAATGTGGCTTAAAATTGGATAAAATCCATTTATGACTGCCTCTGGCAGACAACTACAATCACAACCTCAACCACAACCTTAATCAAGGACACAGAGCATGTCCTTGATTGGAATTACAAATTTCTCTGTGTTTGAACATCATTGGAAACATTTGGGATAATCACCTCAGCTAACTATATAACATTGGTCGAGTCATTTTTAGATATTTTGATGTGGAAAAGTTACATATTACATCTTTAATGATAAACAGTGAGGTTTAAATTGAAAGGTGAGGTTAAAAGAAGGACGCACGCTGAGTTATTAGCTACTTAAAGAAGGTATTCTGGAGCCCAACAACTTGCACTCCCACTATTAAATTTATATTTGTAGCAAAACATCTGGGACACATATATATTGTTTGGCTCATACGGCAGGTATAGCTGCACAGAGATGGCTGCAGGATGAGGAAATGAGGGCGCTCAGGCAGGCAGAGAAGCAGAGAACGAACTGACCTGCAGGCAATTTGTCTCCATGCCCTGGGAATGGCACACAGCATGACAGTGAAGGCACAGGCTGCCAGGGTGGAGAAGAGGCAGAGGTAGAGTACACCCTCCACGCCATCATAGCACACCCCCACCATTGCATCCAGGTAGTCCTGGGGAGATCAAACACACAATATAACACAGACAAAAAAAAGGGGAAGATGCTTGTTGAGGCGGATTCTTACTGTCACATTTGAATTCAAAGCAGAGCAAATGAAGCAAAGATGAAAAAGCACTTAGAGCGCTGGAGTGTGTCAACTCCAGGAGGGCACATACTTCATTCATGTTGTGCACATTCAGTGGGATGTTCGACATTATTTATGTACTGCCAGTCATGAGCTACATGTGCACTGTCCAGGTTTAACGGTGCAGGAAACTCGGACATACGTATGTTAGAAAACACAGTTTAGAAAAGTTCCTCTCATTAAATGTGAAAGTCTTTCAGTTGTGCGTTGCTCTGCTCCGCTCCAAGTTCCACTTTCAGTTTGATGCCGAAATCCTGTGTGGCCACTTACTCTCCTGTTGACCTAGTTGTGCTGCTGCGATGCCAATTAGGATGCAGTGAACGAACCTTGTTGAGCCCCCTGCAGTCCAGCAGGGCGGTCAGCTGGTGCAGACTGGCCTCCGAGGAGTTGAGCAAATGCTGGATACCCAGTAGGTCTCTCTGTGGAGAGGTCACCAGACAGTATCACTGACAAATTCTTGAGCTGTGCTGTTGTACTACAGCATGAAAGTCATAGCTTTGTGTGTGTGTTTGTGTGTGTGATACCTCAGCGGTGGGGAACAGAGGCACGGCAAACTGCAGCAGACCCTGGATCTGGATCTGCATGGTGGTCAGGGACCTCTGGAAGATGGTCAGGGGCTGCAAACAAGAGAGAGTGTTTGAATGCAGGCAGAGTTAAGAGCATGCAAATGAAGAGTAAACACTGGTCCTAATGGAAGTCTTGAGGGAAGCATCATAATGAAAGAGTCAGAACACAACAGAGGAAGTAAAGGTTCTCAAGGCTGTTTAATGGAGCTATTGTCAAGTGACATAATGTGCTTGAATTTTCTAAAAGAAGGTGCAGACGTCTCGTCCTTCCACAAAGTGAAACACATGGATGAAAGCATCACAGCGACCATAATGGATCTTATTTTTCTGTAATGTAATTTGTTAAAGGAACAATTCACATAAATTAAAGTGAAATACCACCTAATTTTAGAATTTCAGTATGTTTTTTCCTCAGCCTTGGAATATCTGTCGATATATGTGAGCCAGAAACCAGACAAGTCTCAACCTTGTGATGTCATCAGGTATCAAGTCTGGAGCTGGGCCTCATTCACTAATATGTGTGTAGAAATATTCCGACAAAACAAATGTGCATACAAAATTATCAGCAGATTCATGGCACGTGCACAACAGCTGATTTTGTTCTGACACTGCGGGTATGTTAGTGAATCAGAATTATTCTAAACTGACAGCCGTGTGCCCGCTGTGTGCAATCAGCACACAGCCACACTTCCATTTCTCTACATAAGGAAATACACCCCATCCCAATCTGCTGTTCCCCTCTGACGGTGGACAGGACCCTGACAGCAGTGTGATTCTGTCTCAGGGAATTACACAGCTGCAGCAAAACCTGTTTTCACAGTCAAAAGCAGCTGATGGGCCATTTGTCACTCTCTTGAAAAGTTCTGTAGGTCTCTGGAGAAGCGCTCTCTCTGAAGACACAGACTGCAGTGTCTTCAAGCAAGACTAGATGTGCCATCTTAACAAATGCTTGGAGGAAAAGAATCTTTCACATACCCTGCATAGGTTACTGATTAACATTGGTGACACACACACAATTTCATGGCACTGTAAATTGTTACATTTCAATATGGACACCATACACTATTGTAAGCTCGGACTGGGACTCAGTTTTTATAGTTGAATCTTTTAATTATAAGATTAATTGATGACGATGAAAGGGCATCAGTTTTGTATTTATTTAATACATTTGACCAATGCCTAAAAACTGTTAAAAAACTGCCTTTTTGTAATGAACGTGGTTTTGATATGCTCTGCATTTAGTTTATAGTCGTGTGTTTACATTTCTAAGACAGCTGGGCCTTTATCATTTGTGCGTACACATGGTCTGAATCCCAGATTTGTATGAAAAAGGGCTGCAACTAATGATTATTTTTACTTTCAAACTAATTAGTTGATTATTTTCCCCATTATTTGTTCAGTTGTTTCGTCTATGAAATGTCAAAAATGTGAAAAATGCTTATCACACTTTCCCAGAGCTCGTAGTGACATCTTCAGTGTGCTTTATTTGACAAACCAACGGTCCAAAACCCCCAAACTCTTCAATTACTATCATAAATGACAAAGAGCAGCAGTAATTTTTTTCTTTTTCCTTGCCTTTTTGTGTTTTAATTGTGCAACAAATAAACTAACCAACCAACCAACCAATATTTAATAAGCTGGGACCAGCAAATGTTTGACAATTTTGCTTAAAAAATTACCGAAACAATTAATCGATTATCAAAGTAGTTGGCGATTAATTCTATTTCGATCGACTAATTGTTGCAGCTCTAGTGTGTAAAGTGTTTATATACACGGTTTAAGAACAGATATATGTACACACTGTTTGTGAATGAGGCTCAATAATTGGGAGACTGATTGTTTGGACCAACAGAATATTTGTTTTTTGAGCTTTATACTATTGTAGTGTTCAGAAAATGTACTCATATACTCAGAACATTCATCTGGGTACTTTCATTGTCATGTAGAACATATGTTATCATTCATTGTCTATGGAGCAGCTCTGGACTTTGTACTCGATGACATCACAAATTTTAGCTTTAGACTGTCTTGGACCATAGGAATGACATGTATGAATTGTGAAAATGGGCATAGTTGTCCTTTAAGACTTTGATAATCCCATGATTTTACCTCCAGTGTTACCTTCAGTCAACATTTTCACTTGTTCCCTGAAATATCTCAACACCTACTGGCGCGAAGTTTTGTAGGGACATTCTTGTTCCCCAGATGATGTATCCTACTGACTTTGGTCTGACTTTTTATTTACCTAATAATAATTTAAGACCACAGGAATAACATGTATGAATTTTAAAAATAGGTGTAGTTCCCCTTTAATAGCTAAAAAAAGACACAAACAGGCCAGAGAGAGCTTTGACTGCAAAAAAACACTAAAACCTAATAAAAAAGAATAAATGTATAAGGGAACAAGACAAAACACAAGGGCCAAACAGACAGGAAAGGAAAACCTTTAATTTGGTCTTAACTCAATTTTGACCAAATAAATTAATCTATTAAGGCTTTGTAGGGCAGTGAACTGATGTAAACTGATATAATAATATCCAATTACTACATTACAGCCTTCTGTAGTTTGAGTCGTCATGGTGGTTTTATGTTCCCACCAACAGGGGGCAAAATAATCCTCTATACTCAGTATGATATAAGTGGATAATCACAACCCACCTGAAAGACGGCACCTTCTGTCCAATGCCTCTTTTTCAATTAACATTCGAGCATAACCATAAATGAATTAATCTGTCACATCTCTAAAGTAAAATTGTATCTTCACAGTCACCCAACCTAACAAGAGCAGCCTGGAAACCCCTGGCCTGTGGTACAATGTTAAATTGAAACAGGATATGGTCAATTACCTCGACCATCCATAAATGTAATTGCTTTCCTCTGATCTGACTTTTTTTTTTCTCTGTGGATCTGCACGACTGTCGGCGGTCAAACTGCTCTCTGCAGCACAATCTCGCAGCCTGATCAGATTTTTATTTTAGCTTGGGCGAGCTCGTTCTGGGCCAAATAAAGTAAAAATAGGAGGTAGAGAAAGTGCATGGAGGAGGACAGGGAGGAAAGGAGAGGAGATGACGATGATAAGAATAGAAAAAGAGCTGTGGAAAGAAGTAATGCCCCAGAGCGATGAAATACAAGGGCACGGAGGGTAGAAGTACAGGGCAGCGCTGCAGCTCAGGCTGAGAATACATGAGAGAGTGAGGCAGAGAAGAGAGAGCTTGTATGTTTGCCAATCAGTGTGAATCCCTGTATCTGGCAGCTCGCTTGTGAACTTTGCACCTGTTGGTTCTGTGTGTGGCAGAGAAACGAGTGCTGACTTTGTTTACCAGGCGAGGTGACGGCTGTCTGCCCTGTGCTGCTGCGCTCTTGTTATCCTCAGGGCATGTCTACGAGAGCCAGATAATAAGATCTGAGCTCCGCTGGGCCAGAGCTCGCAGAAATTGACTTTACCACTGACTGATGTCAGCAGTGAACTCAGTGATGTGACCCACAGTAGTAACCTCACAGAACCTCCGAAGACGGAGATTCACCAAATTGCTTAATATATTCTGCAGTTTTACAGCGTCTGTTTGGGAGTTTTGTAACAGTTTGGCATGTTATGGCTTGTTTGCTTGATAAATGCCAAAGACTGAAGTAATACATGAGACAGAGACAGGGGGAGAAATGATGGTGACAGCCTCGGAGATAGCGTTGGATGCTTTGTAATTCTGTAACGTTCAGCCAGGCTTGTGAGGTGAAGTAAGGATGTAAATCAGACAGACAGGGCTGGATGGAGAGAAGGAGCTTGACAAATATGAGGCTTGAGGGGCAGAGCAATGAACTCCCCATCGAGCACTGATTTCATGAATTACAAGTCAGAAGATGTTTGGACATTTACGTTTCAAAACGTCTAGGTTATATAAAACCATCTTTTCAGTATGTGAGGATCTGCTCCACATTCAGATACAGTCATTGAAATGCAGTTGAAACAATGGTAACCTGGACGCAGGGTCGTGGCCAGAATTTTGCATATCCTCATAATTATTTTGATTTTTTATGTTTTATTCAATCAGTTAACAATAATTTATATCCTTTTTTAATTATTATTACTTATGCAAATATTACATCTCAAAATAAGGTTTTAAATCAGTAGTTCCCAACTGGTGGGTCGCGGTCCAAAAGTAGGTCTAAAGTTTCCCTTTATATTCATTGTCTTCTGTGTGGATCAGCAGTGATGTGGTGGTTCACTTTTACACTGTGATCTGTAGCCTATAGTTGGGCTTTAGCTTCTAACTATCTTTGTCTTTTTAACCTGTTGTTGCTGCTGAGTCAGTTTGACATCCTGGATATATCCTTCAAACACAGACTGTAGACCCCTCTGTCTGCTTCTCTCTGGAATCACTGTTTCATTTCTCCAAAAATATGATAATATTTCTTCAGGGAGTGCAGTTAGTTACACTGTGGGCTCCATGCTTACTGCAACAGCTTGTTGGACCATCGCAAAGGGGCAGGGCTTAGCGAAAGGTCATTGTAAAATAATCCACCTATAATGTAACATCCCTGGTCTTTCTTTCTTCATCTATTGTTGAAAGTTCTAGTGACAGAGAGCAAGCTGTACCCAGCATGCCATGTGGTGGTCTAACACTGCCCTTCATTGGGTTCTCAGCAATGTTCCCACCAAGTGTGAAGTTGATCGGATGAACAGTTGTCAAGAAAACTGAAGGACAGACAAACAGAGACTTGAGTCGAAACATACTGCAGTCGGCTTGTAAAATACCCACGGTGTGTAAGTTTTTATTTGTAGTATGTTAACTCCCCCAGTTCCCAGTAAAAATACCACTGACCTCACCACACTGTTAGCTACTGGCCCTGTTTATAGATGTCTACAAAGAGTAAAACTTTCCATCTAGATTAAGCTGCTTTAACAAGGAAATGCAAACATCTAATAACCTGTAAATCACCAAACCAAAGCTTGTATCAGTCAACATTCAGTAGGAGCAGTGAAGCTTCCTGTTTCCTACCTGCTGGAAGGGGTTGGACAGAGTCTGGTTGCAGTAAAGGTAGTAATGAACGATATCTGTGAAACACACAAACAGGCAGAAGAAGCTGATTAAATACTTTAAACCATCTTTTTTTTTTACTTAACTAAAGCACAGTTGGTGTCATGGCCACAGCTTTACTCTCTCGTAATTACAACTCCATTAATGCAACATTATTCACACTGAAACTCACCGGTGCCGATGATACCCTTTGTCTGGCTCATGAGATACTTGTCAGGGGACACGCAGAAATCACTCGTTCCCTGAGATAAAAACAGGAGACGTGTGAGAGCAGCGAAAAGAAATCACCTGAAAGGAATGAATGGTTCTTGAAATGAAGAGGTTAAAAACAGAAATTGATAAAGAAGCGTTCAGTGAAGGAATGTCAAATCCTCCACCTGACATTAAAAGCTCATTAACACTTTGAAAGTATTTTTGACATCATTGTTATCACTTTGTGACCCACACAAAAAAATACATGCTGCAGTTAAAATCCACTTTAACAAGTCTAGACAGAAATACTTTTCAATTCTGTCACTCACAACCACTTTCACTCCACCGCACAGTGCTAACAAGAAACCTGCCTTGGCAAAATAACAAAAGTGAGGAGCGGGGAGTCTCCTCCGAACTGCGCTGTCTGAATGTTAAATGTCCCCCGGGCTCAGGTCAAACACACTGCGCGTAGCTTAACCTTCTCAGGGGGGGGACGCTAATGAGCCCCGCACACAGATGAGATACAGCGAGCTGAGTTCCTCGGTAAACCCAGGCTAGTTTGTTAGAAACGAGGGATATGAAGGAGCTCTGCAATTCAAGAGCAAGTTTGCTCGAATTCCTGAAATGAAAACAGTGATTCTGTGAAAGTGCAGACTACCCGCTGTCTGTAATTAACAGCTCTGTGAAGGGGTGCATTCATTATGCATTCATTTATTGTGTACTAAGGCACTAATTTAACTGTAGCCTACAAACACACAGTTTAAAGATGCAGACACACAAAACAAATCGGCAGTCAGCAAAGCACAAACTCATCTGACATACACACCTGTGATGACAGACTGAAGCCACAAACAAAGATCCTCAGAGAGACAAACAAACACACTAATGCACCACGCTGGCGTGCAGTTTTCCTCTGGATGTGCTGGTTGTCTGACATCATAACAATGCACACACAAGACCTGCTCCCATTTAAAGTGGGACAAAGCAGTCTGGTTGCACTGGCAAGTACATTTTCACAAGTTCAGCCCTGAGTGAGGGTGGAGGAGGTCAGACAAAGTGTTGCAGTGATTTTCAGACGCTTTCAGACGGCAGCAGTGTGTTTGGGCGATGTGAGAGCCAGATCCATACCAGTATGTTTTCATTCTAAAGTGGCACTTGAAAGCAAAAAAATATCTCTGTAAACACCAATGTTTGAGCTTCGTTTTAGATATAAATTACATCCATACTTACATGCCTGAGAACACACATCACACAACCATTTATGTACACTGGCTTGGGCTTGCTGATGTAAACAGGAAGACGATTATCTACTCTGTGGTTTGTGGCTTAGTTATGGAAAATACTACAGAGATGCTGAAAACTAAGATCAGAAATTTCTTTGCTTGGACCAGCAACATGTAAAATAAAGTTGGCTTGACAAGACAGCTCACCAAAAGTGAAGTCAAAATACCTTAGTCGCCCCTGGTGGCTGGCTGCAGTATGGTCATAAACCTACGTCCCCGTCCATATTAGCAGATGGCCCAGCCAGCATTTGTATGTGGGGCCCATGTGGAGGTAGATGGGTTGCAAAAATGGGCCCCATTTGGGATTGTGCATGGGTTCCATATCGGCCCCATGCCATTTGCCCGGCATGTGTGGATTTACCCAAGATATTTTGGGCCCATATCCACTTGGTACCCAGATAGCCCTAGTATAACCATGTGGGGCCCACTTGGGTGAAGCCATTGATGTGGGCAACTGGCATGGGGCCGATATCTACTTCCCACATGGGCCCCACATACAGATGCTGGCTGGGTGGGACTAGTTCTTAACATGTTGATGTTGGTTCAGGTGTTTATTTTTGTGATAACGTTGGCTTTAATTAGTCATTTAATGCTATAAAAAAAGGGGGGTTGATGTCATGATTGCCAGCTGTGCATGCCAATCGGTGTGCTCGCTATCATTGGTGCAGCTTGCGATTGGTTTGACGGGTGTTTGGGCAGGAACTAGATACCGCGGAGGTTGTTGCTGCTCAGATTCTGGCTTCAAATGACGTCACCAGCGCAAGATGACAGCAGCCATATCGGGGATATTTTTAATTTTTGTACAGCTGGAGGAAGTAGAGGCATGTCGTCCATCTTTGTATACAGTCTACGGGTGGAACTGTTTCTCAGTATTGGGCTGCCCCCTAATAGTTGACCAAACGTTCGTCCAACAGAAAGGTCATTAGCCGGCAAGATTTCGTTGGTCACTTTGTCGTAGAAAAAACAAAACAAACAGTGGAACTCTATTAGGAGCTGCGTCTTGTCAAAATAAATCAAAACCTGTGTGACTGGACCATGTGGGACTTTAATTTGAAAGGACAGACACAGGAAGTGTCCACACTCAGCAGTCAGACAGGAGTCAGGTTAATTTCCAGGGCTGGTACCTGCAGTTATTCCACAGACTAGTTAACAACATGTCGGGCAGGAAATCCAAAGTGTGGGATCATTTTGAGAAGGTGAAGGACCAACCCAAGGTGATATGTAAACTCATCTTCATTGGTCCACTACAAACATGACGTATCATGTGAAACATGGAAGTAGCTACATGCCCATTAGCCCACAGCGTCATTAACAGGCGGCTCGCTCAGTGTGTGACGTGCACTTGTAGATAAAATATAGGCCTATATTAATGAAGGTTCATTAGTACGGTTTGTATTTCTCTGTAATGTAGCACAGTGTTAACAATGTTACTGAGACTATTCTTTCTCACACCTTCAACTCAAACCACCAAAATATATCATTTAATCATTACATTAACATCATAAACATGCAGGCGACTAGTCGACTAGTCGACTAGTCGACTAATGGCCCTAAATGACGACTGTTGGTCGACTAGGAAAATTCTTAGTCGGGGGCAGCTCTACGTGGAAAGCAAGACTGTGAGTCATTGCAAAGCAAATACAGCAACATATTAGAGCGACACAGGGAGCATTGTCTATCACCAGAGGATGCCATAGGCTACACGAGAAGGATGAAATCACAAAAGGTACGTAGGCCTGGCTTTAAAGTTCTGGCTTGCCATGTTGTGATTGGTGAGACCCAATTGGGAAGCGAATGTCGGTGCCTGTGTCATCGCTTTCAAAAGTCTCTGTTTTCGCCCTGTCCAGACTAAAACACAACCCCCGAGTTTTCAAACTAAAATGGGGTCAGCAGCATTTTCAGAGGTCTCCTTTTTGGGGGTGCCAAAACGCAGAAGTAGTGTGGACGCAAGATGGAGATGTAACACATTATATACTGTTCACATTTGAACTAATTCCAGACCTGGTGTCGGTACCTTCGAATTCTGTAGGTTGTTTTTCAGCATCGTACTCTTTCTGTAGTAACAAAAATGTAATTTGTCACAACTCACAAATTTTTGGAATAAGTACGTAATTTAAAAAATCTAATCATAGGCATTTCTAAAAGTAAATACAGAATAAAATAGACCAGGTATTTTGGCTTGCTAGAAAGCTGATGAAGCTCTGTGGCTGGCTTCCCAGCTCTGGGGCACTTTGCAGAGCTTCTGCCACCTTTTGAACCCGTCAGCTACATGGAGCTCTGTTGTCTCTGCCATGAGGCGCCCCAAAGCCGGGAAGCTGGCCATGGAGTCCTGCGGGTGGCTTCCCTGCCTCGGGTCGCTTTGTGGTGCTTCCACCTCCTGTCTTAACCTGGCATTCTCATCCAGGTGTGCTCTTAGGTACAGAAATATGGCACAGATTGATTTAATGTGAATCGGTACTTGGTATTACTGGTGTAACTCGGTCAGTACTATTTTTAATGTACAGAGTTCAGTACCCATCCGTGGATGTAGTCTTAGTGGCCACTGCTGCTGGCATGTTCTTGCTTACACACCGGTTCCCCTCAACAGTCCAAAACCATTAAAGCCAGATCATGTGGAGAGCTGCCCAAAGGTGTGAATGTCAATTTATTCCAGCCCTGCAGTGGACTGATGACCTGTCCAGTGTTTGCTACAGTCTGCAGCCCCTGAAAGCCTCCAGAAATGGATGAGTGGCATCAACAGTCTGAGTTAAACAGGAAATACAGAGAAGTCCTAAGAAATGTCAGCTTGAACTAAAGCTTCCAAAATGATTCACATTAGATTTGTGTTTTCTTACACAGTACTAACAGTTAATCCTTTAATCAGTTACTACATGGGCAGACATTTGATGCAATTAACTGCAATTTTGATAATGGATTAAGCATTTAACTCATTTAACAAGCAAATATTCAAATGTTTCAGCTTCTTAAATGTGAAGATTTGTCGCTTTTTCCTGTTTTATATCATTTTAAATGGAACATCTTTGAGTTTTAAACAATTATTCAGACAAAAAAACATCTATTTTAAAGACATCACCTTGGGTTTTTTCAAATAGTTTATAGACTAAATGATTAATCGAATGACAGCCCTACAGAGTATTATGTAGGTATATGGCTAAGAAGTATTTAGAGCAGCGCAGACTGTACTGAGTCACACAGCAGTACATCCACACACACTCTCTGTCTAACCTTCATGCAAGCAAGTTACACACTCCGCATATACAGGCCTGTACCACTCACATGAACACACAGTTGAGAAGACACACAAACTCACAAAGACATGATGTCTGACGGTGTATGAAGGAGCCACTGCAGATTGATCATGTAATTGCTTTGTTAACAGCTGGTTTTATCGCTGCCTGAGTCATTATGAGGCCTTTTTAAGCCGCTGTGTTTGCTCTCAGGCAGAGTTGACCATGCAGTCCGGTCAGGGTCAGTCTCGACCAAACACCATGTAACAGACAGGTTACATAACAGGCTGACGCAAATGTCGTGATTTTGTCACAACACTGAGAGGACGACATGTAAGAATGATCTCTGTCATGATCTCTGTCATTTCTTTCATTCATCAAGTGGCCACAACACAACAGACTTTGGTTTAGAGTAAAATATCTAAACAACTACAGGCCAGATTGCTATGAAATTTGCATATTTATGGTTGCCGATGATAATTTCCAGGGATTTTGATGACTTCATGACCATGATCCAACACATTAGGTCGTTTGCAAATGACTCCTAAAATGACAAACATGATTGTTCAAGATTACAAGACAGGCACAGGTACTAAAGGTATCACTTTTAAACACGTGGTTGATGTTGTGAAGTTGTCGCAGTTACACAACAAAACTATGCGGCTGGTTTAAGTCAACAAAACTACCTGTTTAGGTTTTGGAAAAACATCTTGGTTTGGATTAGCATAATAATGTTTGTTACATAATTTAAGTGATATACCTGAGTTATCCGAAGTTATTTAAGATAATTACATTACATACGTAAAGTACGTACTTAAAATAAGTCAGCGATGACTTTTGGTTTTACCCGCTCTCTTGGGTGAAAGCCCTGTGTTTGTTTGACCCATCCGAGCATCCCGTCTTCCTCCCTACGTCAACCCTGCAAGGCCCCGGGAACAGCGCAAGGCTTTTAAGCCATTGACATTGTGGTCAAACCCAGGAATTACATCTACCCAGTCCATCGCGTGCTGCCATTGGGCCCCAAACATTTTTTCCCATAAACTAACATTCTTTAAACCAGTGGGTATGTTGTTTTTTTTAAAGTTAACATACTTGGTGAAATGACTCGTTTCACTATCAGGTTTTGATCCATTTGGTCCGATAACATTGTGAAAGTCTACAAAAGCTGCATGATTAAATTATCTTATTCCCATTCAAGTTAGCGGAGCACCAACAGTTAGCTGAAGTCTCTATTGCTTCTGTTCTATTTTTAATTTTACACCTGGAAAGTTGAACTTTTTTGGCTTCATGTGCAACTTAAATAGTAACGAATGGGCCCTGCCTCCAACTCTGTATCCACTTCTTTCTATACATCCACGGGACTTAATTGCTCTTTATACTACATCACCTGAATTCCTCACTTGCCCCCGTCTTAAGGACTATGGCCACTAGAGGTCGTGATTATAAATTAATATGGGTCGTAATAAGCTGCTGGCACTGACAAACTATATGGCCTTTGCTGCCATTATTATGTCCAGCTAGGTAAAAATGTGGTGGTGCAGTGGTTAGCATTGTTGCCTCACAGCAAGAGGGCTTGAACCCCCCACCCCGGGGTGGGGCACTGTGTGGTGTTTGCATGTTCTGATGTATCAGCGTGGGTTTACTCCGGGTGCTCCAGCTTCCTCCCACAGTCCAAAGACATGCAGGTTAATTGGTGACTCTAAATTGTCCGTAGGTGTGAATGTGAGTGTGAATGGTTGTCTGTCTCTATGTGTCAGCCCTGTGATAGTCTGGTGACCTGTCCAGGGTGTACCCTGCCTCTCACCCAATGTCAGCTGGGATAGGCTCCAGCCCCACCATGAGCCCCTGACAGGAGAAGTGGTCATGGAAAATAAATAAATAAATGAATGAGGTTCAGATTTCTCCTTGACGTTGCTCCAGTGTGTGTGTTTTTGCTGGCTAGCAAAACATCCTGGTGCAGACTATTTACTGGAGTCTGCCAGCCCATCATTCATGCAGCATCAGAGGACAATTTCAAGCACGGCCATTCTTGGCTTTCAATGTCCGATAGCCTACCACTGTCTTGGTTTTTACTATCAAGATCAGTTTTTAGCTTGTCATTGTCTCGTTCTCGTCATGGGTAAAAGGTCGTTGATGCAAAATTTCCGCCAAAAACATTAACACTGCTGGGATCACTTGGGATTGATGGCTGCAGATATTCATCGTCCTCCAAGGATGGCTCATTATCTGACTTCTCCTGTACTGCTTCCCACAGACAACAATGCCTGCTTGTACACAAACAGTATGAAAATCTAATGGGCGGATTACCATGAAATTTATTCAGTCCTTTCATGCTTTTTAAAGGGCCTCGCTCAGCCCAAACTCTCACATTTTAACAGTAGGTAATTAATGGCTGGGCTGCCATGACATTTGCAGTGAATATTCATCTTCCCCAGAGAGAGAGCCCCCTCTGTATTTTACAGCATATTGAACATTGCACACATGCAGGATTTGGATTGTAAGCGTGGGTTTCATAGCGTTTATATCACAAGGAATCCACCAGGATTTCAACCATTGATCAGGCACATGTAGACCACAGAGAGAGGAGACTTGTAAAGCAGACATTATCCTGGTAGATGAAAAGGGGAGATGAAACCAGAGACTAATTTGTTGTAACCGATCGCACCTCCCGCTGCGTTCTACCCCCTGCTCATTATCTCCAACTTAAATTCACACATGTTAACAATCCTCTACAGCCCCCCGAGTCAAAACACAACATCCAACAACAAACCTGAGAAAAATAGCACACATGCCTGAGGCAGGTGAGTCAAACACCAGCGCTCATATCTGATATTCTCTCAAATGCATCTCTCTATTTCCACACATCACTCTAATTCTTACCCTCAAGGTCATTCAAACATTTGTGTTCATTGTGGGTGTTCTTTTGGGGACCATAATAGAGCAAAACACTGGAATTATTCACCTATTCAGCATGTTAGGCTTTAAAAGCTGAAATTGAATTCCTGTTGTCATAATCCTTGACTTTAAATCAAGTTATTCAGGCTTGTATAATGAAGCTGACAAGATTTGCGTTTGGGATTTTGCTCTTTTGTCGGTCTATTTTCAGCGATGTGCCGTTTGATGGCAGAGATCACAAGCGTTTGAGGTGACAGACACACCAAGATCAAAAGAATTTTGAGATTGGGCAGTGGGAACGCGCTTTTAGATGACACTGCGTGGCTGCGAGGGCTCTTTCTAACTCACACACATTTCTAAGAAGGCTAAAATATTAATTGAAGCAAGAAAGACTAGAAAGACCCTCGATGAGCAGCTCTGCACTTAATACATGCAATATTTTGGATAAAAAAAGTCTTGATGCAAATGCAACAAACTGAAGCTGCACCCTGTGTTAACATTTTGGTCTGTTTAAAATGAATCCATTTACACATGCAGGTTTATTATGCACATGTGCAGCAGTGCATAATGATCTCTCCTCCCTTACCCTCACACATTCAAAGACATTTTTCAAGTGCACTGTGCGTGTAGTTAAAGCAATTTATCACCACTGTCAGGGACGACAAGAATTGATTGCGGACCAGTTTACACTAGTTTATATTGGGAAAAGCCCGTCAGTCAGGGGTGAGGAGGCGAAGCAGCTCACCACAGCAGCGGCCAGGTCAGCTCCCAGGGAAGTCCAGCTCAGGACCAGCGTCAGCACTCCAAACACCATCATCCTGCAGGGACACAAAGCAACAAACATGCCTTTTTAAAATACGCCATTAGAGTTTATACTTACAGCCACTGATTTCTTTTTTGGCCACTCAGTGGCGTAAACACAGGTTCTAAACACTTGCTAGTGTTGAACTTGCTAGCGAACAGATGCTTACTGACAGATACGCAGCAACATTAGCATTCATTTGAAGTTGTGTTTGTGTCCACTTAATCAATGTCAGTCCCATATTGACTCTCTTTTAACTCTATTTTTCCGTAAACCAACATTTTAGCTGCTAAATGCTTTACAATGTTCACAGGATAGGATCTAACTTTCTCTCACAGGTAGCAAACAGTACTTTGGGTTTTCAACTACTTTTAACAACTGACCACTCATTCCCTTGACCTCTGCTCGAAAATGACATGCCCAAAAACTAATTCACTGCACCTACAAGGTCTATATGAATAATCTTTGGATCACAGTAAAGGTAACACTTGTGAGATGTACTGCAGCGGTGTAAACATCAGTAGAGATGTTACTGGGTCAGATTAAACAAAGAAACAATCTCCGCCTAAAAACAATGTTGTTCTGTTGGAGAAATATTAGTCTAAAATTATGCAGATGCAGCCCTAAACCTCTGCCAAACTACATCACAGCATCTAAACATTACCTGTGCATAGACAGATGCTAATAAAAGGAAGTAGGGCAAATTTAGAGAGGTTTCAGTAGAGGAATGTGAAGGTGGAATTGTGCCTCCCCGGTAACTGTAAAACTCTTTTAATGTCACCTACATGTCACTATAGGAATTAATCTTATAAAATTAACTGTTTTCTGGCTTCATCTTCAAGTTCCATTCATTGAAAACCATAATAAATGGACAGATAACCCTAATAGTAAATTATGTGCTATATCAGTCGAATCAGATCTGGTTGTTCATCGTTTATTTTCCGTAACCTGCTTTTCCTGTTGGGGGTCGCAGGGCGGCTGGAGCCTATCGCAGCTGACATTGGCTGAGAGGCAGGGTACACCCTGGACAGGTCGCCAGACTAACACAGGGCTGACACATAGAGACAGACAACCATTCACACTCACATTCACACCTACGGACAATTTAGAGTCACCAATTAACCTGCATGTCTTTGGACTGTGGGAGGAAGCTGGAGTACCCGAGAAAACCCACGCTGACACGGGGAGAACATGCATGCGGAGAGAACAGAAAGGCTCCCCCACCCTGGGGCTTGAACCCTTCGACCTGGGTTCGAACCAGGTCGAAGGGTAAGGCGACAATGCAAACCACTGCACCACCGTGCCACCTGTTCTGTAAAAATATTCGACCTTTTTTCCATACAGAGTTTAAGAGTTTGAACGTGGTTCAACAGGACAATCAGGGTGACAGTGACACTTTCGTAATATAGTAAACAAGCTAACTATGCAAACGACAACTAGGAAAAGTGCAACAACATTTTTGGCCTGACACTAGGTATCAAACAAAAGTGTATCGTACAACAGTGCTGTGAGCTGTAAATTCCCACTTCTAGGCAGAGGGCAGAAGATAACGTTATCTCAGAGCCTGACTGGGCAAAGCCTCTCTTCCTCCTGGCTGCTGCGTTGGTGTCCGCGGCTGCCTGAACCAAAGAGTAGCATGAAAGCAAGGAGCTCTCTCTCTGCAGTTAAATCTGGGGACCAAAACGCCCCCAGAAGTACACTGCACACTGACTGACAAAGAAAGAAACAAACACAAAGACTGCTCTACTTGAAGGAATCTAAGTCGACTGAGGGGTCCACAAGTGGTGATTAAAATCTCCAACTTTCAGGGACCGACCTTATAATTCTCTGTGGGTTCATTGCCACAAGCAACGTGATCCAGTTTTAATATAAAGATGTGTATCATAGCCACTTTAAATCAGTCTATTTATAAGACATGGGGAGAGATGCATTAGATGCAGGTCAAAATGTATGACACATACAGATGATAAATCCATGCACAATCTCAAAACTAATACAAAAGAAGTGGAATTTTGAGTTCATATGGTTATCAGCATCCTACAGAGGGAGTACAGTGACGCAAATGGAGTTATTTTCATAATAGTCTATGTTATTGAAAGGAAACAGCGTGAGCCCCCGAGGACCGGGAGCGGTGATCTCACTGTCCTGTCATCAGCAAAAGAAGTCAAAGGTCATGTTTTTTCTGTGGGGGTTTATTCTGCAGCCTCAACATGCAGCTGCAGCACCGTGGCTTTATGTACCGAGGAACGAGCACATCCGCTCCTCTGGCCTACATTCGATTACGACCCCCTGGGTGGGTGACTGCTCCCTGCACCCATGAGGACATAAAAATGTGGTTTAGTTTTACCGCGGGCTCCCTCACTGATGATGTCAGAGAATGACCTCAGAGACAAGGTCCTGGGTGAGCACTTCTGCATGCAGGGGAGCGCTGACGTGCCTGTCTGAGTGTATGCAAAAGGAGAGAAGACGATCGATACCCATTAAAAAATGAACACTCATGGATCAGCTCTTGTTAGGTGGAATAATCCAATAAGCTCCTGTTGATTTGACAACGGTGGCACTTTCCAGATATTCCTCTTACAGCATGTCACCTGTGTTTAAAAATAATTTGGGTATGCATGTCCAGGTCCCATCTTTCAACACACTCCAGCTCCCTGGCTAATCCAATTCACAAAGAAGACACTGAACTCCCAACACTGAACTTACAAGCCACCACTTCTGTTCTCATTCTTCCTTTATCTTTTTTTTTCCATTTCTTTACTCTCTGTATTCCCTCACCCCTCTCCCCCCTATCTTTTCTCTGCCTTCTGCCTCCCCTCTTTATCAGTTTTTCACTCCTGTAGTCTGGCTCCCTCCTTCCATCTGATACAGAGCCCTCCTGAGCCCTGACACTTAACAAGGAAGTCGACGGGAAGGAGAGCAAGGCTTCACAGAGACTGTATCTTGATTTAAAATCGAGGGAGCAGAACAGATGCAAAAGTTGCTCAACTGTCTTACTGGTTCAGTGTGGTTTGCCGCAGTAATGTCTGTATGTATCTGCATAGGCTACATATGTCTGTGGCGGTGGGTCCCAGCATAGTCATAATCTGTCAGGGGTTCTAGGATGGATCTGAGGGATCAAAAGATCTTCAAAGGGATAAGGGAAAAGGGGAAAACAAAATCCTGTTTTCTAATTCATGTGTTTTTCTTGTGAAATATTGAATACTTTCACCTAGAGATGTCAGTTTCAGTTAATGTTGCTTTTGACACCCATTAACTGGAATAAAAGAGGCCTCTCCTTTTAGTCTGGCGCTCCACTGACTCAGTGAGATTTAGCTCTGTCTTTCAAAGCTCTGTCTGTTCAGAGGTGGTGAAATGTGAATGTCTTGCCTTTTATTTTATTTTCTGTTGGTGTTGTTGACTGACAGCCTTCTACCTGCATTAACATGGAAACATAGTGTCCACTGCCCACTCTCTGGTCTTCACTGGTTAGCTAACATTAGCCTTGGCTGCTCTACACTGCACACTACTTCGTTCAGGTAGTATTCTGTGATTACCTCTGGTAACAAGGTGCCGCAATCGGGCTGGCATTGCTGCAAAAGTATTGTGTCCACCCTCTGGTCTTCCCCCAGGTAGCCCAGGTGAGCAGCTTCAATTTTAGTCACAAATCCCTTAAAGGAGAAGTCCAGTATTTTGCACTTTGAGCCCATTCCTGGTTGTTTATGATGAAATAGAGTGGTTAAGACCAAAATCTTGACGATTGCTCCTTCTCTGAGAATTTGAGAGAATTTGTCTTCCCCCTGCCTGGCTTAACAATGCTGTCTATGGCCATGTGTAAATCTGTCCTAATACCACCTTAAACGTTGGTTTTCAAAGCCATGAAACTCACCGAGTGGTCAGTGGTGTTCCTTGATGTTCCCACATAAAAATCGTAGCAAACTGTGGTTTCCATCCGTGTTTTCTATTCATCTGGATTGTGGAACTATTTTTTCAGCTGCCTCACACCCGTGTGTAAACTTCCACTTGATTGTTCGTTTAACCCTGAAGCGTTATACACTCCAGCCCACTTGATGGCGATAATGCTCCTTTACGTGAGTGTTGCCAACCGGCAGGAAACCATTGCAATGTAATGGGACACAGAAAGAAGCAGAAGAAGAAGGCTGGCGTTGTGTTCAAAGGCATCGTACTGTGAAGGTTGTTTACAAGTGAGTAATAATGGGCAAGTTTTGTGTGGTCAGCAACTGCAGGAGAATTCCTCCTAATGTTTGTTGTTAAGTGTGCCACTATGGCAGAATTTGCTGTGGGACAGTGTATAGCGCAGTGTTTCGCTAGACTCGACTATTGTTTTGTAAATGTCTGAGGCCGAAGCTGATGGTTAGAAAGACAGTCGGAGAGATATTTGAAGGACCTTAAGAGCTTTGGGAAACTCTGTCATGACAAGCAGCCAACAAGATGTTTATATTAACTTTGTTTCTCATGTTCGCATTGACCGCCATTTTGTTTTCTCCTCTGTCAGGTTATATTTTGTACACTGTATTGATGCATTCTCTGTTGTGTTTACTCTTAAGAATAGTTTTCACGGCGTGACAAGAAGGAGATGCAAGAAATACTCCAATAAACGCCCATCTGAGAGCATCTGCATCTGTGTTATTGTGAAAGGAGCTGCAACTGTTTGGGCATTACTAGCAGAATGAGCTGCGCCAACAGCAGCCACCAGACCCCTGGTGGTGAGCAGTGCAGTAAACTGAAGAGCAGCAAAATTAGCCTTTAGACTGACATGCCTAAGCAGTCAAAAACATTCTTGTCCGTTAATCGTTGACATCCCTACATTCACCTCATCAGGCTTCAAAAATCAGGACAAATCACTCTTCATCTGAGCTGGTTTTAAAAGGTCATAAGCCAAAACGGTTATAGCCCTATGTGTCTGCCAGGTCGTGTCTGTTTGACAGTTTGTTGTTGCAGGGTGTGTGATGCTGGACTGCATGAGCCTCTGTAAACTATAATGACACTGGGTGACTGGGCAAAAGGGAGAGATGCCCTCTGAATGCGGCCTCAGTGTCGGCAGAAACCAAGCAAGACTGTATTCGGTTTTGTGCTCTGGTGAGCCAAGGGGATTCACAGAGTAGCAGGAAATCGGGTGTAAACATGACACAAAGCACATCAAGTGAAAAAGTCACGGAGGCCAATGAGCAGGGCAGATGATGCACTCACCAAGGATGAGGTCAAGTCACTATAAATTAAATCAGCGTGGGAAGTAGCTCTTCTACTGAAAAAATACAGCTTTTTGCTGCTGTTATATGGAGTCTGTGCAGAAGATATGGATAGTGATGGCTCTTTACATCATTATACAAACCATCATTATATGTGTCAATTAAAACTAAGCGATATAAAAGTGATGTGACCCTCAAAGCAGAAACGTTGGAGACGTACTGGAAACATGCTGCAAATGCCAATTAGTCATAATTCTCAGATCTTCTCTCAAGTTTTAATTTCAGCTTCTGCCTTGTGATTGTAATCTCAGAAACTATTGGTGACTAACTGAGAACGCACCTCATTATAGTGTTTTTATGTGTCCTGAGCAAATCTTAACAACTTCCTCGCCCATTGTGACTTTGATGTGCAGAATTTCTTAACTATCAAGGTAACACTCTACATGTGGACTTCACTGAATTAATGAGTGTTTGGCTTCTGAGTTTGTTCCCCTTTTCTTAACAGCACAATTATTACTGGTGTGTGTGCCGACCATATATTAGAAGTAATTGCAGAGCCTACGTGCAATATCACTGTAGAGCTTTGTGCCACCTCTTCAAAGTTTGAGGAGCTGCATTTTTCATAAATCATTAATCGGCCTGCCTCTCATCTTGGTTCTTTTCCAAATACCAAACCTGCTGTGACCTGGATTTGACTGGACTGTGGCCCTGACACTCCTGCTGACTCTGTGAATATTAAAGAACTGTGTCATCTCTATACATATGGATTTTGCGCTTCGTGTACCGTGCTGGAAGGTCATTTATTTTGGATATATGCAGAATTATAGAGGCCCAAGTACACTTCCCTGTGGCACATCATAAATACATTAGTCTAGTTTGGACAGGCCAATTTTAAACGAAGAGGTTGAGTCCTTTACTGTCAGTATTGAAACTAGGGATAACAGTTTTAGTTGATTCAGCTTTTGATAGCCTTACAGCCATTAACTGGTGACTAACCATTTAATGTTCAAGAGAAAATATGCAAAATGATGTGCGATACAAAAGGCTATTGTTTTTAGCCCGGCGTTCCACTGACTCAGTGAGCTTTAACGCTGCATTTCAAAGCACTATCCATTTGAAAGTGATAAAATTTGGATGTTTTGTGATGTGAATGTCTTGCCTTGATTGTATTTTTTGTTGGCGCTGACAGACAATTGGCTAGCCACGTTAACATGCAGAAACACAGTGACCACTGCCCAGCCTTTGGTCTCCACTGGTTAGCTAACATTAGCCTTGGCTGCTCTGCACTGCACACCACTTTGATCAGGTAGATGCTAACTAGCGGCGGCGCTCATATAGTGGAAACATTTAGCAATTATCAATGGTAACGCTGCCCTGGTGGCAGAACAGAGTTGCTGCAGAAACATTGTGGCCACCTTCCAGTCTCCACCAAGGTAGTCCTGATGAATAACTTTGAGGTGTAAAACCGTATTAGCATTGTTAGCCTGCTATGTTAGCATCACTAGCCGTGCTGACAATGCTAACGGTGCCAACAGAGCTAAATGGTTAACAGTGCTAAAGGGGATTTAGAATGTTAAGGAGGGCACGTTTCCACAGCAGCGCTGTCGTGACGGCGTTACCAGTGGTAAGAAAGTGCTCTAGGAATTACTTTTCTGTAGGCTGACCCTGAAGTTGGCGTCGCCCCAGTTCTCTCGTCTAAAAGCCCACAGGATTTTTGCATTGGATTTTGGATTATTGCAGAAAATAAACTTTTAGTTTATGATACTTACACATTTTGTTCAGCAAGATAATCTCACATCTTGTGGCGCTTTTTACGTTACTACATTTTGGCGGGCACATAAACTGCCACAGGGACGAAAAAAAAAGAAATTAGGACGAGGATAAGCAGATGACATCACACAGGTCAAGGATGATGACTAGGGATGATTTATTGTGGACCAACGTGTAGTCTGTCATGTCTGACAGCCAAGTCATGGCGCAATTTTATAACCCCTAAATCACCTAATCTGACATGTCGTGTAGTGTAAACCCAGCTTAAAGGCCTTTTTACGACACATAAAAGCTTCACGAGTGGGGTATTTACTGATGTATTTTATGTCGTAGAACAAATCATGAATGTCTTGTGTTAACCACAGACCTCATTTCAGGTGTCTAACCAAAAGCCCTTTCAAAAAAACAATTGACTTCGAGACAAGGGAACCCAGAGTGCTAAAATGCTAACTCACTTCCGGGTTTTAGGACGCATTCCTGGAGCACTCAATAGCCGAATGAATAGCTCCACTAGCTAGCTCCTACCAGACCCTGGTGGTGCACAGATAAATAATCCTATAGGCCGACATGCGTAAGCGGTCAAAAATGAGCTTGGCGGTTAACCGATTGATGGTTAACCAAGTGTTTATTCATATAAACATGAGCAACACCTCTGAATAGCCTGGGTCAAACGTATTATTACGTTCCTCTCAAAATGTGTTTGCTGTTGCAGACGTATATAAAAGTCATTTCTACAAGCCAAGGTTGCCTCGTGGGACTCTGTCTAGACTAGTAGTCTTCTTGACTTTTATTTTAATCAGGTTATTTATCTGCTTTCATACTAAAAGCAGCGTTTTGCATAAATTACAATATTTTTATCGAGACAGCAGATATTTGATCTGCAATCTCTGCTGCACAGGTGGAAAACTAGTTGCTGAACTCAGCTTTGATTTCCTCAGGCTTACAGAGTGTTAGTCTGTTGGTACTTTGGACATTTGAGATTACCCAAACTCCTCTTGTAAAACTGTTTATTACTTTACACACAGAGCTTCGATTACCGATGGCTTCCCCCAGGCAGTACTTTTTTTTCTCCTCCTTTCTTATCAATGCTGCAATTTTGTATCACTGTAATTTCAGCGCATCCCACTCATTTGCTTTGTTTGTTTAAATGACAATTCTTCTCGGTGTACGTCCTTGCTCTTGACAGCTCAAATTATTTCTGTCATCCAGGGAAATTAGCTTCTTCTTTCCGTTATTTTCCTTCTGCATGAGGGGCACACACACACATTCTTGCAATCCATAACACTGAGCTTGGAAACAGGCCCTGCTCTGTATTTACATGATGACATTTTAAGGTTCAGTTCACCCGATAGATGCTGTGTTATGTACTCAGCTTTCGAGACGTTAGTTTCTGAGATTTCTGCCACAACCCCACTACAATGGCGGGGGATGGAAATTTGTTTGCGGTGCTCAAATTGACAGATTCAGCAGCAACATGCAGAAAAGAACAGACCAAAAGAAATCCAGATAAAAAGTGCTGACAGCGAGGTCTATGGATCGCTCTCCCTCTCTCACAGTGGGCGTATCTTCTTGTCTAAGCTGTTACTGTGTGTCATGCTAACACCAAGCAAGCCAGTTATAAGCACCAGGAAGAATCTGCAGGCCCCCAGAGTGTAATCTGCTCCCGGAAGCCTCCAACCACTTCCACTCTACTGGAAGAGAGCATGCCTTAGGAGGGCAGACACTCTTGACACTGACTCATCTTGTGTGTGCAAATGGGCTGGAGAGTGGAGTGGGGGTGGGTTTGTGGTTAGTAGGGCAAGTTTAGCGCGGCTCACACCCTGAACTGACTGATTGAGAGAGACAGAGTGACGCTCGGCTGCGTGAATGGAGGCTCGGGTGGATTTCATGCCCTGTGAAAGCTCCTTTAGAGCAGTAAGAGAAAAAGGAAAAAAAACACATTCCAGTGGAGATGGATACACTTAAGCTATAGATACTGTGAGGAGATTAAATAAAAGCAGAGGCACTGCAATAAACTATTTGTGTCGCACGTATCATCGTCTATAATATAATCTTTCAGTGTAACGTGTATTATGATGTGTGGGAGTGTTTTTATATCATAAATCTGTCAGCATCCTGTTTGCATAGAAATTTCTTGCAGCACTCTATCCCTTCTTTTAAAAGACCCAAGAAACTTTTTCTTCGGAAAAACAAAAAGGATTTTACTGTATTATTGTTTACTATCTACGGGACATAATATACTTTAACATCAATTAGAAAAAGAACTATAATGAAGATGATAAAATAATAATTATAATAAATTAAAAATGAAAATAATAAATAAATATTATTATTATTATTATTATTATTATTATTATTATTACATTATTATGTTCTATTATTATATTACTGTTATTACCATAAATAATAATATAAAATATTGTGTATTAAAAAATAAAATAAAGAAGTAATAATAATAATGACTAATAACTAAAATAATTGCTTTTATTATTAATATTATTATTAATAATGATAAGAATAATGTAAAAAATATTAACAATTATTATAATTGTTGTTGTTGTTGTTGTTATAATAACAATAATAACTATTATTATTATTATTAATAATAATATTATTATTAATAGTAGTACAAAAGAAAAATAATTATAAACAAAAATAGCTATTATTATTGTTGATAATATTAAACTAATAATAACAATAATATTACCAATTATTATAAATATTGTAATAATAATAATAATAATAATAGTTATTATTGTTACCAGAAAAGAAAAAAACTTATAAACATAGAAAAAGTAATATTATTATTATTATTATTATTATTATTATTGGAAGTGGTGGTATTAATAATAATAGAACAAAAAGAAAATATTAAAATATTATATAAGAAAAAATATTATTATTAATATTATAAAAATAATTTTATTATTTTTGTTAACAAAAACAAATAACAATTATTAAAAATATTATTTTTATAATTATTAATAGAAAAATGTAAAGATAAAAATGTTTTATCACTATATTGTTAGCAAACAAAACAAATAAAAAATATAACAAATATTATTATTATTATTATTATTATTATTATTATTATTATTGTTGTTGTTGTTTTGTTGTTGTTGTTAGTATTATTTATTTATTTATCTATTTATTTATTATGAGAGGTTAATATAGCCTTTTTATTTATTTATCTTGTTTTCTTATCACTCATAAAAGGTAAAAAAAAACAAAAAAAAAACAATAAAATATTAATCTGGAAAAAAAGGTCTAAAAATACAAGGCTAAATAATTAATATGACATCCTGTACAAGGGTCCAGAGATACAGCACGCTGCGTCTGTTATCGGCTGTAATTCATGTCTGAAGCCATTTAAAGCAGATCAAGTGTTAAAATGGAATAACATTCATCAGGAAGTTATATTGTTGATAACATCAAATGGCTTCGCTCCCATCTCTCCTCAGCACTCAAATCCAATTTGTGGAGCAAAGCTATTGACACGGCAACACTCCGAGCAAGTTCAACCCACCGCTGGCAACGCTGAAAGGCAAATGTTGAAATACAACAGGGCTCGCAGGGCAGTGTTTGCACAAGGACATGATCCAATACTCTGCTGCCTCGTTCACAGGCAATTTCCCATGAGAAGAGGAGCAGCGCCAGCCTCCAGCTCCCTCTGTCTACACCAACTCATACTAATTCATCTCATTCTTTGTTAAAATATCTGTGGTTACTGTTCGGTACAAAAGATGAATATAAAGTGCAGCATGGATTATTTTGCACCCGTAAATGAAATGATTTTCATCAGGGTAACAAAGATGTGGATGAGAGGGTGTTTCACTGCTGCAGTGTTGGTAGAAACTTCAGTTTAGAGCTTTCAGCCTCTTAGATGCAGTTTGTCTTTATACTTACATAAGTATCTCAGAGGAACTGGAAGAGGCCTGGTGTTAGCCGTAACAATCGATACGGAATATTGTAGTGTTTAGTTTGAAGGAGTGAGCATCATGTTGTAATATTTGGATAAATGGAGTCTGTAGCAGCTGCTGCAGCACAAATGTGACGAAAACTAAATGAATGTCTCCCAGTTAGTTGTGATTTACTCAGTCAGCTAATCTCCCAATCCACTCCTCCTCTCATCTGTCCTGCTCCTGCCTCCTCACTCTCTGCCTTTAGGGAAAAAAATCACACATAAAAAAGCACAGAGCAGATTGCCTCTTCTCTTTGTACATAAATAAAAAAAATAGCTGTTGTCTCTGTAAATAGCTCAGTTTTACAGGGCCGATTAGACTCACGTGGTTAGCAGCCAGCGAGACTGCTTGGCCAGCCCCAGACAGGCCAGCAGGCAGATGATCAGGTCCAGGATGAGGAGCAGCAGGTAGGTGAGCCACCTGCAGAGACAGACAGACACAGAAAATTAAACTGCTGCTGGTGAGTGTGTGTTTTGGCAAAGTGAGAGGTGTTTTGTTAAAGGGAAAATCTGCATGTAACCTGGTTCTTGCTGGGGAAGTTCTTTTACTTCATTCCTATTAGTAATAAAATCACTGTAGTTCATTGGCTGTTTGCTAAACCTCTCCTCCAGTCTTAGCTCAGCAACTGTAATTAAGGTGATTTCTCAACATGTTGGAGTGGTCTTGTTCATGAGTGAGGGTAGAATGGAGCGTGAGATTGATCCGCGGTTTGGCGCGGCTTCTGCAGTGATGCATGCACTGCGCCGGTCCGTTGTGGTGAAGAGGGAGCTGAGCTTGAAGGCGAAGCTTTCGATTTACTGGTCCATCTACATCACAACCCTCACCTATGGTCATGAGCTCTGGGTAGTGACCGAAAGAACGAGATCGCAGATACAAGCGGCCGAAATGAGTTTCTTCCGTGGGGTCGTTGGGCTCGACCTTGGACATCTGGAGGGAGCTCGTAGTAGAGCCGCTGCTCCTTCGCATCAAAAGGGGTCAGTTGAGGTGGTTTGGGCATCTGATCAGGATCCTCCTGGGCGCCTCCTATTAGAGATGTTCCAGGCACGTTCTACTGGTAGGAGGCGCCGGGGCAGACCCAGAATACACTGGAGGGATTACATATCTCATCTGGCCTGGGAACACCTTGGGATCCTCCAGGAGGAGCTGGAAAGTGTTGCTGGGGAGAGGGATGTCTGGGGTGCTTTGCTTGGCCTGCTGCCCCCAGCGACCCGGCCTCGGATAGGTGGATGAAAATGATGGATGGATGGAGGATGCTTGTCTTTTGTATAGTATAGCTCTTAAAAACCAAAAATAAAAGAAATAGATTTAACAGTACGCTTTGTTTATCTGCCCGTTAGCGCGCCCTGTTAACTAGCGTACTGTGAATAATAGCAGCCTAGCCTAGCATTAAAGGAGCTCAGCACAAGGCTGTCAGCATGGAGCTGGTTGAGCTGGCAGCTAGCAGTTTACAGTGCTAACAGTAGAAACAGTGCTGACAGAGCTAACACTGTTAACCTGGGGCCAGCTCGAGGGTGGGTGTTATGATGCTTCTGCGTCAAAACTATCACTGTCCACACGGTTTAATACACTCAGAGTCATGCTCGTATTTGACCATGTTATCGCTAGTTTGTCTGTTAGGCCTCCAAAGTCAATATGTGGAACGTTTGATACTCAGTTTCTGTATCCCTACGTTCACCTTTTTGTTTTTGCCTCTTTCTGTCAGGTATGTTTTCTGAGTTTTATTGTACTATAGTACAGCAAAAGTGCGGCCATGTTACATCCAATTGGATGCAACATGGCCGCCCTTTTGCTGTTGTACTCCATAGCAGAAGGGCTCGGGTTGATATGGTCATAATTGACGGAGGATTTTGTTTTCACCTCTTGCTGTCAGAGTTGTCAGGAATAAATGGAGATCGCCTCCAAAGATATCCACAGTCTGGCCTCTTAATATCAAGACATCGCAGACAACACTAGAGTCCAGCGTTTACATAGACATGCACAGAAAAATAAAAAGCTGCACAGCTTTTGGAAGTTGATTACTACTCTGTACGGCCCTACAATTGACTCAGAATTTCAAGCATCATTATTGTAAACTGCATGTGTGCCATCTGTGCCACGAGAAAAACCTTAACCAACAGCAAAATAAACCCGAGCTGTAATAAACCAGAATCTGAAGCCGTTAAATCGCTGTGAAAATGACAAGTGGGAGTTACAAGAGGAGAGTGTCCCACTTATTTTCACCTCAGCAGACACATGCTGTCATCTGAGGTGTGTGTGTGTGTTGATGCTTGAGGGTACAATCCTGTCCGGTATCGCCCTCCTCAGCGTACCCATCTGTTGTGTGAGCAGTGGTCAGTCTGTGACCGGACACACAGGAAGCCTCTCCAGATGGTTAATAATGGATGAACTCAGATCCATAAGGCTGAATGTTCTATGCTGGAGGACGAGGGCAGCGGTTTCACCTTTACACTCTGATTTATCAATTCATACACCTAATTAAAGTCACCTTTTTCTGCGTGTTTCGTCTCCATCTCTGCGTCTTTCTTTTCCCATCATCACTCCTACATTCTCACTTTCCACAGTCTTCTTTCCTCTTTAATTATTTATTTTATTCCCGCCCATCTGTGTCTCCATCACTCTACAGCATCCTTCCCACATCTCCCTCATCACTCATATTCTCCTCTATCTTCCTTTTTTCCCACTCTCTTTAATCTCCCTCCTCTCCGTCTCTTTCCCTTTCAGCCCCTTTTCTCTCCCTTGCCCTCCTCTCCCTCGCCACCACCTCCTTGCTTATTTCTTCCTCGTTTCATCTTTTCCCCCCTCTTGGCAGGGTACAGTGCGAGGAGCTGGGACGTCAACGCGCACTCGGAGGCTCTCAGCTGACACTGCCACCGTGTTTGTCTGTGTCATCTTAATCCAATTAGAGTCAAACCGAGTACGGAGACACGTAGGGATGTGAGGGTTACATATATGTACGACAGAAAAGAACATGTCCTCAAGAAATTGAGTCACGATCGCAAAGAAGCAGCTCAGAATGTGCTGGCTTGAGTTGGAAGGGTTGTTAATGATAATAGAAATGACGTTTTTATTCAGCCTTCCTAACAGAGAGGTCAGAGGTCATGGTTATCTACCAATAGAGGGTTTTATGGGCCCGCTGACCCCGGGCCCACACTCACCAAGGGACCCTATTAAGAAGCTCATAAAATCGCACCCTGCTTTCCTTTTTTATTTGCCATCAATTTTACAGTTTTTTAACCTGATTTAAAAAGAAAATAATTCAAAGGCAGAAACTGAAAAAAACAGACAGATTTAATGTCATGCTCTGGGCCAAGCATCTGTCGTTTTCCTGCACTCCTCTAATTTAGTGCCATTACGGTGTTCCTGCAGCTTTGTCTGTCCTTGACGGGGCCACCTGACCTTCGTCTGGCTTTGCTGTTCCGTTGGACTTTGTCTTTTTATATCAAAATTGAGCGAAAAGATTTTCGAAAATGCTTCATTTTGAAATCAGTTTAGTTTGATATAAAATGTTTCTGAACACATTTGATGTAGACCCTTGTCCCATTTATTATTTATTATACATTTAATTTGTTTTCAGTTATAATTGGCTCCACTGTGCTACACGCTGCAAGGGTTAAACTACTGCACAATGGAAAGAAAATCGAAATCTGGTGCAGTAGAAGACATGTCTGCCTTCTCTCCAATATAATGGAACTAGATGGCACTCAGCTTGTGGTGCTTAAAGTGCTAAAAAATACATTTGAAAACTCAACATCAATGTCTCTTTCCAGAAATCATGACCCAGTTACTCAAGATAATCCACAGACCTTGTTGCAGTTTCACGTAGGAACTATTTTCTTTCCACCATCCATATCACTGCGCAGAAGGAAGCGTGCATCTACTCATGGAAAAGAGGCTCGTGCAAAATGAAACTATTCCAGAGCTGAGAGACATTAACATGTATTTACCCTGCTGGCCTCCAACGTTTTAAGGCAATGATATTTAGTTGAAGTTGTTAAATAACTAAAATCCATCCATCCATCCATTTTCATCCGCTTATCCGGGGCCGAGTCGCGGGGGGCAGCAGGCCAAGCAAAGCACCCCAGACGTCCCTCTCCCCAGCAACGCTTTCCAGCTCCTCCTGGAGGACCCCAAGGTGTTCCCAGGCCTGATGAGATATGTAATCCCTTCAGTGTGTTCTGGGTCTGCCCGGGGCCTCCTACCAGTGGGATGTGCCTGGAACACCTCCAACAGGAGGCACCCAGGAGGATCCTGATCAGATGCCCAAACCACCTCAACTGACCCCTTTGGACGTGAAGGAGCAGCGGCTCTACTCCGAGCTCCCTCCGGATGTCCGAGCTCCTTACCCAATCTCTAAGGCTGAGCCCAGACACACCACAGAGGAAACTCATTTCAGCCGCTTGTATCCGCGATCTCATTCTTTCGGTCACTACCCAGAGCTCATGACCATAGGTGAGGGTTGGGACGTAGATGGACTAAAATCCAATGTCTTCCAAACATCATATGCCAGTGTCATCTAGAATAATGATATTTAATCGTAAGGTATGAAGAACAAAACCCAACATCTGCAAAATGTCGTCACAATGTGAAATTCTAATGTTGTGAGACATTTAAAATTTTGTCACCCGAACAAAGATTTAACGTTTGTCCAATAAGAATCCCACATATTTCTGATGTCCTATTGATGTCCGGTGCCTGTTGGGTCGTTGGTTTGGAGTTAACCGCATCATTACTTATGAGATAACATAGTAAATAGAGATAAATAAAATTGTATGAGGCGGCATGGTGGTACAATGGTCAGCATTGTCACCTCACAGTAAGAGGGTTCCTCGCTCAAACCCAGGGTGGGGAGCCCTTTTGTGTGGAGTTTGCATGCTCTCCCTGTGTCAGTGTGGGTTTTCTTCAGGTACTCCAGCTTCCTCCCACAGTCCAAAGACATGCAGGTTAACTGGTGACTCTTCTGCTCACCTTCAAAGCCCTCCACAACCTAGCCCCCACCTATCTCCTTGACCCCATCCAGGAATACCCCCCCACTTCCACTCCCTGCGCTCTTCCTCTGCACCATGGGTGCCAGGGCTTTGAGCTGCACTGCCCCCAGGCTCTGGAACTCCCTACCCCCATACAGCCGAGAGTCTGAGCGCATAACATCCTTCACATCCCAGCTCAAAACCCACCTGTTCAAGCTAGTATATGCACTTTAACACTGACTGTACCCCAGTTTGAAAAGGGGTCTTTTACTTAAGGAAATACTGTAAAGATATAGCAGTGTAACCTGTAAAAGTAAGTTTAAGGGCCAAAACAGCACATGCACAATAACCTTTGGTATCAAATCTGGACATTCGAATTGCAAAAGAAAATACAAACTGTGTCAGAGAATCAAAAACCTGAGGAGAGCGCACATTCCTTAAAGTAACTGAGCACTGCACAGCTGGAGGGTTCTAGCTAAAAACCAAAAAACTTACTGACGTTGTCAACATCAAAAACTGAGAGGAAATTAGATTAAAGGGTGAAATAGAAGAGAAAGTCTTTTTTTTTTTGGTTTGTCAGTAAAGTAACATAACAAACAGTGTGAGCACGCTTCAAGAGTAAACTCAATATTCCAGGCAGGATGAGTACACCGACGACAGACAGCCAACTCTGACTCAACAACACTTAGACTTTAATGAGTCAAATAAACACACACACACACACACACACACACACACACACACACACACACACACACAACCACAACTATTTGTTGGGGCATGAGGCAGTGATAATGAGTCCATTAACAGCTTACAGTGTCTGGCTGTCTGCTCTCCGTTTGCCTGCTCTGTCAGTGCGGAGATATGTGGGGTATTGAATTATCGGCAGAGGAAAGGAGTCACATTGCAGATCAATACAAACACACCAGCCTGCCTGTTACTGCAGACTCCACAGAAATACGATGAAGCCTACACAAGGACAGAAAAACTGGCAACGGGCCTGTTTCTGCTCGGAGATGATAAGAGTGTGAGTTTAATGAGACAAGACCTGGATAATGGTTCTTAACTTACTGTAGCAGTTAGGACTGTTTCCTTCATTAGGGTCTGTAGTGTAAATGTTGATGCAATGATTGCTAATAATTTCATTGGACTCTTTTATTATCAAACACCCCACAGAGCCGCAGTCTGGGAGGGACTTTACATTCACATAAATGCGTGATACACACATGCAACCACCTTATTTCATCCCAACCACTAAATATCATGTGATGTATTCAGGTCATAAAGTAAGGAACTACCCACACATGAATTATCTATTTAACTGCATGTTAAACTGACAAGTTGCTCAGTTATTGCAGCCATAACGGAGACATGATATTATGAGTGTGATATTATGATATTATCTCGCATATCTAAGAAGCAAATACATCTGTATTTTATTTTAATTTGTAGTATTTATACGTTGTCTTACAAACCTGATTAATCAGAATCTTCCCTCATGCTTCTCCCAGATAAACTAGTTTATGAAGATGCAACTTGTTCCCAAGATATAAATAACTTAATTTATAAAACTCTTCTCTGCTGATTTGCATTTAGAAATGCATGTGGAAATTTTTGACTCCCACAAAATTGTGGGTGCACTGCCCTTGAAAATATTCATGGCAACTTATCAAATGGTAAACAAGTTTGGAGGAAAATCACCTTCCTGAATTTTGTCCTCTCTGCTCTGGTTGTGTTCCATTTTTGGTGGTTTTCTCTTCCAGTTTAACCTGAACATCTGTTGCATCACCAGCACTGTGAATAAATGGAGCTCCTGGTCAGCCTGCATTGTACAAGACACACTGTAAAACTTAAAATTTAAAGCCGAGCCCTACTTCAACACTGAGTCTCTTTGACTGGCTGGGTATGGTTACATGTTTTGACATGTAAACACAGGTCTCAGTTTGACACAGGGATGGTTGTCATTGATGTTTTGGGGCGGGGTCATTGGTGGCGATGGTGCGGCTGGTGTGCCCTGTGGGCGTCAAGCAGTGTGTTGGGCAGAGAGCAGATCCTTGTGAGTGATGCCACCTTGGAAATACACCTGTGTTCAATGACGAACTCTCGTGAAATCAAAAATGGTGCCATTTCCTATATAAAACCTTAAAAAGGCAAGACCATCTGCATCATGTTTTACATCTTTATTAATATCATCAGTAGCAATCTAAAACTAAATAATGTGCTTTTTCTACATAAACTATAAATGAACAATTAAAAAACCCATTCAATCAAAAGAAAAAATCCTTATTTTCTTTGGTATTTTTGTTGGGTACACAATGGTAATTTCATACATCACATTCTTTTTAGTATGTAAGTTGATGTTGTCTGATGTCAAGTCTCCATTTAATCATGTGACGAGATGACATGTGGTTGTTATATGTACCTCAAAACTTCAATTAAAAGCATTGTCCCTTTTACTAGCCTGGTGTGGCTACACATTTTGACAAATAAAGGCCTGTCTCAATTAGAAGCCTGGTCTAGTCACCAAGCAGTTCATTATTTTTTTAATAGAAGTTCATCGGATGAATAAAACCAGGTTGTTGGCTACCTCAAATTATGTGTCCGTTCCTGGATTACCCTGTAAATTGTTCATATTCCCTCAGTCCGTAAGGGTCCTCAGATCATCCTTTCTAAGGGTACTAACATACCAAGCATATGGGCGGCCATTGGTGAATGTCAGGTTGTGGGTGAGCGCCTGTCGGCCTAGTTTGTGTGGTGTGTCCTGCACTGTTAGCACTGGTGAGCCCTTGATGCTTTTTTTCGTCTGGTTCAGCATGTTGAGTTGACGTTGGACAGTGGAGTCCATTGGTGAATGAAATCACTCAGCAGGAGAGAAAACAGAAGTGAGGAAAGTAAACAAACGACTACAGCCAAGAGGGCGTGAGGTTGAATCAAACTTGTTATATTAAGTAAGATTGTGTTTTTATCATTGAGCTCTTCGGCAGAAACAGTTTGTTTGAGCTATTGTTTGCTAGTGCACGGTAAACATCCTTTGTCCTTTAAACATCGGCTGGCTAACCAGTGTCTTGAATCCGTCAGTCTTCTGGTTTTCCCTTTTTAATGATGCATACAGACAACGGCGACTTGCTGGCATGGAGAGTTATGTCCTCTCAAGCAAGCACAGAAAATACATGCTAGTTAGTCATTGGCTGTAGTCTTTGCTTTGTCTTAAGGTGCAAATTTTTGGTCGAGACAGGCAACGTGAGGCACCCTAACAATCTGAGTCCGTCGCCAATAGTTCTGTGATGACAGTTTGGTGTGTCTGGGCCTTAAGGTAGGCTACCTGTACTTTGATACAGGGCGGTCTCTCTCCCTCTCAGTGCATGAGCAGTAGCAAAAGTAATATTTATACTGGTTTAAAATAAAATTGATAGTAACTGCCATCGTTGCTGAGCTGTGTAAAAGAAATGAAAGGCCACTTCCATAAAGACGCCGGTTGAATTTAGCGATTGAAGCAAATAAAAACCCGGGCTATTAAATTTTTGTGTTCCTCACCTGTAGTACTCGATGTTTGCTGTTTGATCAGCGATGGACGCCAGGTCCACTTTAGCCTCCTCCCAGTCAGGCAGGCCCAGCAGCTGTTTGATCACGTTGTCGGCCATCTGCTGCATGAACTGCAGAGTCTGCACATAGTCGCCCCGCGTGGCGAAGATCTCGTCCAGCCTGGCGAGGTGCTGGTGCAGGCCGCTCTTCATGCTGCCCATGGTGCCAGTCACCTGGAGGGCAGAGGAGGAGAGGAGGGAGGGTGAGATGGATGGTACATCAGCACTGCTGCTGGGAGCGAAATATCAAGCGCGGAAGCTAATTATCTGAACCATTCATGAGGCATTAAAATGTACGCATTGATAAGTAACAGGTACTTGGTGATTGAGCACCGTAAGGCACGAGTTTTTTAAAAGCTGCCCGCAGAATAACACACCACTTCCAGGAGATAATAATGGTTTTACATCCTCCACCTCTCTGCTAAAATAATAATGTATCAGCAGACCCTGCTTCCCACTGTATCCTGCTCCTGTGTGGGTGCCGTTGGTCAACTTTTCTGCCTGCCAAAGTTTCCCAAAAATAAAATGGGCAAAGGTGAGGTGAGCCTAAACATGAGGCTGGTCTGTGCAGCGGAGCAGGGAGAAGGGACAGTGTGGGAGAGCTGAATATTGAGTGTGGGTGTCGGTGAAGAGGTCCGTTTTGAGTAAACAGTTCAGCTTGGAAAACAGCCAAAACCCAGAGCCCAGAGGTGAAATAGTAGGTTGGAGATTTGTATTCCACGACTGCTGCTGTTTGTCAGACTTTTTTATTTTTTTCCAAATTGATACCGCACTATTAAAACCGACAGATTGTTTACCTGTTTAAGCCATGTGATCATATGGCGACTAATCCATTCCCCAAGGGGACGTGTGGTCCTCTAAAGAACAAACAAAACTAAAACACACTGACTCATTTATTTTTACGCATCCGATTTTTACCTATTCAGCCAAAAACAGCAAGATCACATTATCTTCGTGGAGCGAACATCTCCTGCACAGGCCCCTACCCATTTCTTTGGGTTTAATTACTCTGTACTTTGCCTTGAAGGGAGAAGTTGTTTACAGGGAAATGGCATTCACAGAGACATCCTGCTATTTGATAATTAAAAAGGGTAATAAATGCTTCCATTCAGCTCTGGGTACTTGGCATTCACAGGAGAGAAAACTCATATTGTTGCTGTGTTTGTCAGGCACGGGATTTGCTGGAGCCGAGGCGAGGAGAGGTTGGGTGGAAGTAATTAGTTGGGTTTGCATTCAGCGTCCGACCCACAGTAGATGGCTGCAGACAAGATGGAAGGGCGTCAGCCACGTTAGCAGCTCTGTGAGGCTGCTCTCAGGCACGGTGGTGCTTTGAGCTAAGTGCTAACATCATTAGCAAGTAATATTTACCAGGTTCACCATCTTTGTTTCGTCTGTTAGCATGCTAACTTTACTGATTACCATTTAAATACAAAATTCAGTTGATGTTGATAGGACTGTCATTAATTTCTAGATCAGGGGTGTCAAACGTACGGCCCGCGGGCAGTAACCAGCCTGCCAGAAGATCTCATCTGGCCCTTTGGATGACGGAACGAAAGAGATGATCGTACCCTCGACATTCTTGTCTGCCAATATCATCAACAGTCTATATTCTATTACAATATTCTCATACACCTCCCTGTGGTACTCCATGTAATAAGTACCAACACCAAATGCTAATTACCAGTGTGCCTTAAAAATTAAAAAGTAAATACCACAAACCTGCTGGAAATAAAAATTAAGACGATTATTCCTGATGTTGAGGACATGTCTGACAACATACAGGAAGAAAACTCAAGGTTTTGTATCAGTATTAAGAGATATTCCAAAGCATAAGTCCCACATTTCTACCTTAAAAATCCAAAACTCTGAGTGCCGTTAAAAAAAAGTTGCTCCATAATTCCTGACAATAACTGGAATATTTCAGTTCAGGACATTTGATGCTACACCCATCCTGAAAATCAAGCAACTTTACTGCATCAAAGTTTATTTATGCCTAGTTATTATGCGATGGATGATGGTTTCACAGGTCTGGCCCATCCGTCCTTGGGCTGTATTGGACCCCCGTACCAAAATGAGTTTGACACCCCTGCTCTAGATTAATTATTCAAGTACAGGACCACCAAAGTTGTGAAAATGTATTCTCTAGGGACCCTGAGTATCCGTAGCAAACAGGATTCAGGATGTTCTTGACCATCACGGTGATGCTAAGGAAAAGTCAGGGGATCATTTAAGTAAGGCTCGGTGATATGGAGAAAACTGAATATCACAATATTTCTAAGTAAATATCTCAATATTGATTGAATTGGTGCTTTCACAAAATATTTACACAGTGAGATTTTTGATAAGTAATCAACAGCAATGTGGATGTAGGGACTAAGTGGGTAATGACAAATAATAGAGCAGTAACTTCAGAAAATTACATCTCCTTACTGTAATGGTGAATGGACTGCACTCGTATAGTGAATTTGTCCAGCCACTCAAAGTGCTTTACACTGCGTCACATTCACACATTCACACACTGGTGGCCGAGGCTACCGTACAAGGTGCCACCTGCTACTCAGTAACCATTCATACACGCTCACACACTGATGGAACAGCCATTGGGAGCGATTTGGGGGTTTAGTATCTTGCCCAAGGATACTACCCACTCTACCTCTGAGTCCCCAGCAGCCTTTAAAACCAAGAAAAGTCGACGCTTACTATGCAAAAATATCTAAAATTCAAGATGATATTTACTCTCATGTCACAATATTTATATAATATCGATATACTGCTCAGCCCTGCACCAAAGTCATTAGGCCTCATCCTCTGAAGACCATTAATATGTGCGTCAATCTAACGGAAATCCATCAAGATCTGAAAGGTTCTGTATGCAACATTCAGAGCGTTAATATAGCAGCAAACCACTGTTGTGTACAGATATAGTGCAGTAATGGCGTCACGCTACCTTGGTTTGTGTTGATACTCAAGCTTCTCTGTGGTTTGTTGTGGTAAGCTGTTCCAGCCTCAAGCGCATGTTAGTTCACATGTGTATTCCACTTGTTAGCTTATCACCACGACTTTGTACTGCGCTCATGCAGTGGTTACTGCTGATGTAAGGAGGGCGGCATTGCCAAAGCGTAGCGCCCACCCTCCAGTGTCTCTTTGTAGTTACTTTGTGTCTCTTTGTTGTTATTTTGTGTCTCTCTGTAGTTGTTGTGTATCTCTTTGTGTTTGTTCTGTCCATTTTTGAAGTTATTTTATGTCTCTTTTAGGCCATTTTGTGTCTCTTTGTAGTTATTTTGTGCCTCTTTGTAGTTGTTGTGTATCTCTTGGTGTTTGTTCTGCACATTTTTTAGGTTATTTTATGTCTCTTTGAGGTCCTTTTGTGTCTCTTTGTAGTTACTTTGTGTCTCTTTATAGTTGTTTTGCCCATTTTGTAGTTATTTTACAGCTCCTGGTGTTTTGTTTGTGTCTCTTTGTGGTAACTTTGAGTCTCCTCCTGGTCAGTTAATGCATGTTAATTTAAGAAACTTTTCAAAAGTAAAGGCCAAGGGGCCCCCTGAAACTTTGGGCCCCCTTGATCTGTGCCTGGTAGGCCAGTTCAGTAATCCATCCATGGGATCTGGGCGGCATTGCCAAAGCGTAGCACCCACCCTCCAGTTCCCCCCTGGTTAACACTGTAGCTCTGTCAGCACTGTGACTGTTGTTTAGCACTGTTCATGGAATCAGTGCCATTAGCTGCTAGCCGCCAGCTCAGCTGCTTCCATGTCCACCACGTCCAGACAACCTCTACGCTCTGAATTTAGCACAGAGTTCCTTTAGACTTCAGTCTGGGCCAGAGTGTTGACTCAACAGACAGACTGACATCTCCAGAGCCACAATGTTAGAGTGGCATCTGTCCATCCATTAGCGCTCAGTGCTGCTAACCCCTGCACCATGTATATATGTGTGTGTGTGGAAATAAACTAATGTAGTCTTTGTAAAGGTAAAAAAGAAAAAAAAAATCCCTATGATCGACATTTTGAATAACAAAAAAAGTTATTTTCCAACCCTGATGGCCACGATGTAAATATCACAAAGATCCTGCACTAAGTGGCTTCGATATTTAAAATGACAAAAAAAAGGAACCATCCCGGAGCAGCCACTGAGATCAAATTCACAGGCCCGTGGTGCTCTGTAGTTTGTTATCTGATCACTCATTGATACCGCTTCCCCCTCAGACTGAGCAGATGAAATCGCAGATGAGGAATGGAGGCAAGCCTCCTGTGTGAGAATCTTATCTAAAACGCCCGGGGAGACAGCCAATACAGCTAATCTCTCCTCCGTCTTGGTCTGATCCTCACCGTGTAAGTGATCCGCACCGATCAAGAAGATATGATTCCCAGTCCTCCTCTCAGTCTTTATCTCAGTCGGATGTTTTGAGGCCACGGAGAAGCGTTGTCTGCCTCGCATCTTTCAAAACAAATAATTTGCAGCAGAGTGTGTTTAGCGTAAAGCTGTATTACTGATACGGCATATTCATCTCTACATGCCAGAGGGTGAACAACTCTGAGGTGTGGATGATATGAAAATTAACTAAAAAGCAAACAGTGAATAATTAAATATATTTACTTTTTAAATTAAAAAAATAATGTCACTGGAATTCAGCATTTAATATAAAACAATCACTCATCATTAAATATATTTAATCTATCATCACTGCATCGTTTAACTTGATGTATTCCATAAAAACTTATTTCAATTTGAAAGAGATTTTGTTTTAATGCTTTGGAGATCCAATCGCTGTTATTTTCATTACAGAAGCATTTGGTTTTAGATCAGAGAGCTGCCTCTACCTGTCAGTCACACACCATGCCATCAGTGAGATTTCTCTGAGCACAGAGCAGGAATTGCCATCTCTCACCACGGCAGACACAGATGCAGATTCTTAAAATTTGAATACCACAACTTAAGGAAACAAGGCGAGGAAAATTGAGCCCGAAGTCACTGATGGTGTGGTGTGTGATTGACAGGTAACGCAGGTCTCTGATCTAAAACCAAATGCTTCTTAAATGCAAATCATGGCAAAGAGTTATTCTGATACCAGTAGTATTGGAAATGCCGCTCATATTGCCTGGTCGGATCAGGCATGGGTGGATTGTGACACAATGGACGCCTAGGCAAAGAAAATGACCCACCACCTCTCCTACATAGGAGCAATACACACAGACTTTGTAATCATTATGCATCTGTTTGTGATTCTGTGTCTCTTTGAAGCTGTTTTGTGTTTCTTTATGTTTGTTTTGCCCATTTTTTTTTGTTATTTGTGTCTCTTTTTAGTTGTTTTGCCCATTTTTGTAGTTAGTTTGTGTCTCTTTGAGGTCATTTTGTGTGTCTTTGTAGTTGTTTGTCAATTTTTGTGGTTGTTTTGTGTCTCTTTGTGTTTGTTTTCCAATTTTTGTAGTAATTTTGTGTCTCTTTAAGGTCATTTTGTGAGTTTTTCTAGTTGTTTGTCAATTTTTGTAGTTGTTTTGTGTCTCTTTGAGGTCATTTTGTTCCTCCTTGTGTTTGTTTTCCCACTTTTGTAGTTATTTGTGTCTCTTTGTAGTTGTTTTGCCCAATTTTTGTAGTTATTTTATGTCTCTTTGAATTCATTTTGTGTGTCTTTGTAGTTGTTTTGTGTCTCTTTGTGTTTGTTTTGCCCATTTTTGTAGTTACTTTGTGTCTCTTTATAGTTGTTTTGCCCATTTTGTAGTTTTACATCTCCTGGTGTTTTGAAACACTTTTAAAAGTAAAGGCCAAGGGGCCCCCTGAAACTTTGGGCCCCTGGATCTGCGCCTGGTAGGCCAGTTCAGTAATCCATCCATGGGATCTGGTATTGGCAAGCATACGAGACTATGCACCAGTCCGATACCACTTAGTTTCGGAATAAACTTTATTTTCACACACGCAGTTTTCCCAGGAAATCAGTTTTTCTTCACTGCTCTAAAACAGCAGCCCACACAGCAAGTTGCGCTGTACAGCCACTGGCAACAACTGTTTTAAAGCAGCAAAGAAGAACTGATTTCTGGTAAGTAGTGTAATATTAGCCATTAGCAAAATGTCAGCAATTTACATTGGCAACATTTTACACTGGAAAGTCCCATGAGTAAAAGGCAACACGTACAAAATGAAGGCATTAGTTTTGAGCAGTGGTATTAGTGCTGTCAATTTCATATTAACCTGATTAAATATTTGAAGATGCATCACAGATGTTTTGTTGATGTTTTACAAGGGGTTTAAATGAACTATGCATTACAACAATGAAAGCAATGATTTCACACCACACAGGGTTAGTAATATATAGCTGTTAAATTTTATTTTAACACAGTGGTATCAGCATTGTTGATGGGAAGGAAATTATGGTATTGTCACATCTGTAGTGAATTGAACTGCAAGGCGTTAAAGTAAAATCTCTTCCTGACTGAAATATCCACAGAAAGAAGTTGTAATCCCAATATATCAACTCAAACAACGCAATGATACTTTACTTTAGAATGAAATACATTTAATTGATGAGTAATTCTTTCATAATAAAAGTCACATTGCATCTATTTCACATGAAATTATAATATATTTAAAAAGTAAATATATTTAATTGATCACTATTAGTTTTCAGTTAAGAACTCAGAAATCAGGACAAATGACATAACTGTGACAAATGACGTTGGCCTTGGGCTGAGAAACTGACAGAGCACTGTCAAATATCAAATGTTGACTCAAGCTTGAGGAAAGATAAGAAAATGTAGTTCATGGGTATTATGTAAAGGATCTTGTTTTCATTTATTTATTTTGAAGACCCTAAGCCAGGGATACTCAACTTGCTTTGCCCAGGGGCCACATTCCCAAAATGACAGGCCAGGGTCCAGTTATTAAACAAACTTTTATAATATTTATCACGAGGCAAACGAGGCAAATCCAGTTGCAGCAGATCCACACAGGACAAGTGCACCCAGGGTTGTTTCTAGGATTTGAGGGCTCTTTTTTTATTTTGATAAGCAAGCTGCATTGATTTTTCAGTGCACTCTGGCACCTTTTACGGCATGGTGGTGCAGTGGTTAGCATTATCGCCTCACAGTAAGAGGGTTTTTGGTTTGAGTCCGGGGTGGGGGAACCCCTCTGTGCGGAGTTTGCATGTTCTCCCCATGTGAGGAGCCTGGGCTCACTTCGAGGTCGTCGAAATCCGGCACTTGGGCAGTGACTTGCGTCGGCAGAAACCAACGATAAAAGGCGTCCTTTAATGTCAGCATGATACGCAGCCGGTTGCTGTTATAGTTTAACGGCGTCTGATGGCATGAGGGGGTAACGCGGCAGGAGTGGGGATTAATAGTGGATGGGTCCAACAAACACCGACTTTCACCCGAGAGAGCGGTGTTCACTTCCCATAAGATTCTAAAGCCAAACCCAACCATATGTTTTTGTTGTTGAAGGGGAAAAAAACGTCAAATTTGCAGGTGTTGTACTGACGTAGTGCGTTTATTTTGAAAGGGACTGTATGTAAACGTTAAATTTCCTGTGAAAACGGAAGTGTCCCAGAGCGCCAACAACCATCGCACCCAGGGTACCTTTAAAGTCATGTCTGGACGTGGAAAGTCTATGACCAAACATCAATATGTGATGAGAGAGTGAGAATGTGTTGGTGGGTTTTCTCCGGGTACTCCAGCTTCCTCCCACAGTCCAAAGACATGCAGGTTAATTGGTGACTCTAAATTGTCTGTAGGTGTGAATGTGAGTGTGAATGGTTGTCTGTCTCTATGTGTCAATGGGAAAAATGTGAATCAATTTATCTTCATTGTGAATAGAATAATGGTCGATGGGCCACCTAGCATTCTGTTGTGAGCCAGATTTGGCCCACGTACCGTAGGTTGAGTTTCACTGCCCTAAGCAGTGTGTGTGTGTTTGTTTTGGTATGGTCATTTAGTTTCACATCCTTCTCCTTGCTTCATTGGCTTCACTATCAAATAATAAAATCTGATCTCTAATTATACAGAAAAACTTGGCATTCATGAATCCCATATTTCAGACTTTACACTTTAGTGAGAGGAGGATTGAAAACAGACTGTTGAATTATCTGTGTATCTGTGTGTGTCTTTCCCTCAGCATTACAGTTCTGCCTCTCAGACTCGACGGAGTATAAGTCCCACTTCCTTCACTAGAATTGGATCTGTATGTTTAAGCCTGCTGGGGCTGGTACGCGGCCTCGGAGGAAGCGATGCTGCAGACTCTGGGAGAGCACGAAACAGAGAGAGGCTGTAAGAGAACATTTTTAATTTAAAGACGCAAACCTCCCAGAGAGTCCATCTCTGATCTGAGAACAGAAAATTGCTTGCCAGAGTTTGTTTTGATGTTGTGTTTTAAAAATCACACTCCTAAGATTAAATGCCAGATTAAGAGCAAGCACGCATCCAAGAATCACTTCCGCTATATTCTGCACTCGTCTTATAAATCGCTCTGTAAATGAGGACAGATGAGCGTATATGTTTGAGGTTAAAATATAGGATTAAACCTTTTCTCCTGCTCTAACTGGATGTCTCTGTTTGATAGTGGAGAGGCTTTTCTTCAATTAAAATTGAATGTGGGAGCTAGAGCGTGAAATGGAACATGGGTCTGAAGTGCCTCAGCAGCTCGGTCACCGCAAAGATAGACACCATCTTCACCGCTGGGTAACGAACTCAGCAGAACATCTCTTTAAAAATATATCCTTCGCTATCTCCTTTCTTTCTCTCCGATACGTGATGACCGCAGAGCTTTTTAGATGGCTGTCCTGTCCTGGTTTGGTGACGAGACTCAGAGCAGGTGTTAAATTAAGACGTTTGGAAAACCGATGGCCCACATGGCAAAGATTGCTAACCAGAAGGAAGGAAGTGGGACTGTCACGCTAAGAATGGTTTGCTGTAAGCGCTGTGATACACAACCATATGAGAGCTGCTCCAGCTGCTCTGTGACAGTGTGTAGTTTGGTTGTGAGCAGAGCCAGAGTTCACACAGAGGTGAAAATGGTTTGGCTAGAGAGATGACCTCTGGCCCAGCGTCAGTGCTCTCCCTTCAGCTTAACAAGAGAGTGAGGAAGTCAGTAAGCGTCCATCAGTCATTTCTTAACTAGATATTGATGTCAGAGGTCTTTACATTTGCTCTGTTTAATGAGTACTTTGTATTTCCTAAACCACTTTGCCTCTTCTCCTGGAATATGACACATTTCTGTCTTTTAAAAAACACCTAAGCTACTAGCGCTAAGTAAGGTGCAAGAGGCAAAGGGGTTGTATAAGAAAACGTAGGTATGTTTTGGATGTAATATGAATTCAACCTAGTGCTTCGCTATTTACATGGTAGATTTGGCAAATTGTAGAAGCAAGTGTTTTTCTGAGAAATCTGAGAGCAGTAATGTCACTGCAGCAAATATACCACGGGACATTTAAGCAGTAAAACAAAAAAACTTTTATGAACTCGACAGAGGAAACAGAACGAAACTTTCAGCTCCTGAAATAACCAATGCAGTTACTGCTGCTCCTTGTGTGCAAATGCGCACAAAGTCTCTCTTAATGGGGAGTCGGACAGCAGCTCTGCTCTGATCTCTGCTACGTTCAAGTATTAATATTAATATCAAAATTAATATCTTCAAAGGATGAGAGAGCATGGGGATGACACACAGGCAAAAGGCCACAGGCTGAAATCAGATGTAGGCCACTGCAAAAGACTACGCCTACATTGGGCGGACACCCTCTCTCTTAATAGGGAGCTGCTGCCCAGCTCTGCTCTGATCTCTGCTGCGTTCACATTTGTTACAAAGTGATTAATATTTTCATCATTAATGATGTATAAATTCACCCATCAGAAACCCATCCACACTTGCCTGTGTGCGTGTGTGTGTGTGTGTGTGTGTAACCAGTAGAATGTGCACGGGCTGAGAGCCCACCTTTGGGCGCATCTCACTATCTGAATAATGCAGGAAAACACTTTGACTTTGGACCAGGTTTTTGTTGGTCAGTGGGACAACGGTTTTCTTCTGCCTCAAAATAGCAATACGCCAACAATGTGCCTGACTACACCTCATTTTAAGACCTGCATGCCCATGGGTGCACAGATGGAATACAGCAGACTGACAAAAATGCACACATGAAGGCACACTGTAGCGACGTTCAAGGACTGACCATATGCTTAAGTTTGGTGTTCTCTACGACGTTCAGTATATGTGGGTGTGGTCTGACATCCACAGCACTAAACCCTCTACAGCATTAGTTATTACTTTGGTACGGTCTGAATCTACAGTTGAGGCTGCCTGAACGCTGTGGGGCAAATACCTGCCTTCCCGTCTGTTTGTGTCTCATTCCACTAATCAAAACAATTTGGTAAAGCCATCGTAAACGAAATGTTAGCAGCCATCCTGAGAGCTCCCCTCATAATGTCATGAGAGCTCTGTAGGCTGCACCTACAGCCGGTGACAGTGTCAGCGGGTTGTTTTCAGAAATAAAGTCAGTAGAGGGGTTTAAAATTTGCTAGAATGAAAGGGGTGCACCAGATTTATAACACGAGACAAAACAAGAGCATCACTGTCGAACAGAATGCTGAACACTAATTGCTTTATCTCGATTATCTTGTTTTGATAATTGATGGAAGCCCAGCTTGTAATTGAAAATAAAATTTGATGAATCGCCCAGGACGACAACAAACACTGAGGCAGAAGAGAGATGCTGATGATGCTCTGGCCTGCTCTCTGTGTTATTGCTGAAGTTACTGTTGTGGAGACGACGACAGAAGTCAAATCCATACATGAATCAATTTTCCGTCACTTTGAATTCCATCACGGTTCGTGGTGGCAGCAAGCTTTGCAAGGTAGCCAGACGTCCTTTTCCCAGCTACATCACATAGCTCGTTCTTTCTTTATCAGATGTCTCAACTACCTTGACTGATTCCCTTCAGTGCAAAGAAACAGTGGTTCTACTTTCAAGTGCAGTCCATGTGAATGAGCCCACATGACACTGAAGTATAAATCAAAACCTTCGCTGTAGATAAGTACAGCTGGACTCCAGCTAACCCCATGCAGTGACCATAAATCCAGCTTTACTGCCTACTCTGCACTGATCTGTCCGTTGATCTCACACTCGTCCCTCGTGAACAATATATTGAGATACCTTGACTCCTTTGAGGAGTGCCACTTCTCAGAAATCATTTTTCCTGGACAAAACCCAGGGTCAGAGTGTGAACATGTGTGTGCGCAGACACACACACAGCAGGGGTGGCTCAGTGATTAGCGCTGTCGCTTCACAGCAGGAAGGTCTGAACTCCACCTGAGCCGACTGGGACCGTCTGTGCGGAGCATTTTGTGCAGGTCTCCTCCCACATTAAAGCGAGGCAGGGTAAATATCAGGAGTGCTGGGAACATTTATCATAACATTCATTATCTTTCAACCTCTCTCCAAAACACAGAAATCGTTCCTTCACATTATGAAAACCTTTGTATTAAAAAACTCTAATTATGAGAATGCTGTCGGAATAGGCATGTTTGTAATTATGTAGTGGGCCAACTTCCAAACCGTGTTTGAGCTCCGGCCAAATGCTAAGTGACTGACCCAGACATCGACCCAGCCCGTTGGGTGACTGCTGGCTGCCAAACACTCTCACAACACCCATCTCCAAACAATAGAGTTATTATTAGTGTGGCTAAACACTTCAAATGTCACATCAGTCCCATTACAGCATAGATGAAGCATCCAGGCTGGCCATTTCCCAGATTCAACAGCCCTGTTGATGGGTTTTTGCATCTCTGTTTAAAAAGTAAATTGCTCCTCTGTCAGTATGCAAGTGTTTTGTTGCTAAGAGAGAGTTCCTGTGTGTGTGTGTGTGTGTGTGTGTGTGTGTGTGTGTGTGTGTGTGTGTGTGTTCATAAACACATCATATGCATATATTCCAGACCGTAACTAATCAAGGTCTCAACAGTAGCCGAGAAAAAAGCATCTAGTGATAATGAGTCTAACTTCCTTCCTTTCCTCGCCTATACGCCGAGTCTTTAGAAGTGAACTCACTTCTAAACTCTCTTGGAGCCGGGCTAAAAGGCATTTGTGTGGGCCAAAGGGCAGTGAGGCCTTCATTGTCAATGATTTCAATACAGATTTCAATCCCGACTCTGCCAATCAGACAGGCTAGCATTGCTCCTTGTTCTTCCCCATCAAACGGCTTTGTCTCCTGTGCTCATGGTTGATTAGGTGGGGGGAGACTGGGAACTGTGTGTGGCACACTGGGCTCTTTGTCCTACCCGAGAACGAGACTCCTTAACAGTCTATAGCAGCGTGCAATGAACTCACTCATCCACACACACACACAAGCACACTCACGCGCATAAGCTGCTAAAATAAAGGCCACCATGTCCAATTATGTGTTTGCACGAGTTCACACATCCCAGAGGGACGCGCTGACAAGCTTTCAGATGAGCTATATGTTAATGATTTCTCTGCTCTTGCTAATATGACTTTGAGAAATGAACGTGGCTAAGTGCTTTACAAGAATAACGGGGCAATCAGAGAGCAGTTCATGCAATCTAGACGTGACAAAGAGATGTATCTATCCCTCTGTGTTGAGGTGATACAAGCTTAACGTGGTCATATCGATTAAACAGAGTTAATCAAAAGGGCTAACACAGCGTCATGCGAGAACTAATCCCAGCTGACAATCTACAGCAGCTCCACTGATCTTCCAACATCACTAATCACAGAGTTCTTACATGTTTCCAGTTTAAATTATTTATTAAGCGCATCAATTGGAGCCAGACAGCAGCTCTCCATTAATATCTGAGATTGTTTTCCCTCATCCTCGGCATGTGAAGTTCTAACATAGAGCTGTGCGCTCTCAGCAAAGTGTTTGTTACCGAGGCCACGTTGAGTCACCGCACTAAGTGGCTCACATACCACCACATTAATCTCCATTAACACAGATGGACACTTAATCCCTACTCTTCGACAGCGAGGCACCCGGGGTCTCTGCCCGCGCTGACACCGTCGCAGGACCACTGCTGCTCACACACCGCCGAGGCAACAACACACAGCTGATGTTTACCAAACACTGTATCGGAAAAACACATTATTTATTCAAGTAAAGTCACAAGTGAAATTTTACAAGTCTCAAGTCAGGCTTTAAAAGTCTTACATTAATCTGTACAAGTCTCAAGTGCAGAATCAAGTAGGATTGGTACTGTTCATATTTTAATCATCACAGACAGAGTTCAGTTCTGGTACCTGGAATTTGGTACCTATACCCATTGGTACCTTTTGCTCTTTTCTAATCACACAGCTAATCTTCTGTCTCTGTCTGTCTGCTTTTCTGTGTATGTGTGTCTGCTAATCTAGCTGGAATACTAGGCTACTACTAAAATAATATAGATTGATGATGCAGCCATAGTTTTAGCTCGCTGGGAAGACCACATATTGGCACACTCACCAGCCACTTTATTAGGTACACCTTGCTAGTACCAGGTTGGACCCTTTTGCCTTCAGAGCTGCCGTAATTCTTGGTGTCGTAGATTCAACAAGGTGCTGGAAACATTCCTCAGAGATTTTGGTCTATATTGACATGATGACATCACACAGTTGCTGCAGATTTGTCGGCTGCACATCCATGATGAGAATCTCCCGTTCCACCACATCCCAAAGGTGCTCTATTGGACTGAGATCTGGTGACTGTGGAGGCCATTGGAGTACAGTGAACTCATCGTCATGTTTGAGATGATTTGAGCTTTGTGACATGGTGCGTTATCCTGCTGGAAGTAGCCATCAGAAGATGGGTACACTGTGGTCATAAAGGGATGGACACGGTCAGCAACAATACTCAGGTAGGCTGTGGTGTTTAAACCATGCTCAGTTGGTACTAAGAAAATCTCCCCCACACCATGACACCAGCAGCAGCAGCCTGAAGCGTTGATACAAGGCAGGATGGATCCATGCTTCCAAATTCTGAGCCTACCATCTGAATGTGGTTTTTCCAATCTTCTATTGTCCAGTTTTGGTGAGCCTGTGTGAACTGTAGCCTCAGTTTCCTGTTGTTAGCTGACAGGAGTGGCACCTGGTGTGGTCTTCTGCTGCTGTAGCCCATCTGCTTCAAGGTTGGACGTGTTGTTGCTTCAGAGATGGTCTTCTGCACACCTTGGTTGTAACCAGTGGTTATTTGAGTTCCTGTTGCCTTTCTATCATCTTGAACCAGTCTGGCCATTCTCCTCTGACCTCTGACCTCTGGCATCAACAAGGTCACTGGATATTTTCTCTTTTTGGGACCATCCTCTGTAAACCCTAGAGATGGTTGTGTGTGAATATCCCAGTAAATACTCAGACCAGCCTGTCTGGCACCAACAACCATGCCTCGTTCAAAGTCACTTAAATCACCTTTCTTCCTCATTCTGATGCTCAGTTTGAACTTCAGCAGGTCGTCTTGACCATGTCTACATGCCTAAATGCATTGAGTTGCTGCCACCTTATTGGCTGATTAGCTATTTGTGTTAACAAGCTGTTGAACAGGTGTACCTGATAAAGTGGCCGGTAAGTGTACTACCTACACTGTTACGATACAAAGGACATTGAAAATGAGCAAAGCATCCTTGAATTGGGTATTTGGAAGTAAAGTCTAAGCTGACTCTCTAATTATTATTTTGTGAAATTAGTCTGACTAAAGCCGAGGCCTCAAGTGTACAGCTCAGACCGCGGCACAATACTGTAGATAGCTGAGCGAATTTGCCAAGTGCTTTCACTAATAGTGCTGACAGGTAATTAACTCTAATATTAGTTAAGAAAACAACTTGCTGGGTAAAAAAAATCAACAGGGAGAAAACATGTGACTGTTTTGACTTCTTGACTGAGAGGAAAAAAAACGCCTTGTCATTAGTGTGAAATTTGTGAAACAGCGAGCTACATTTGGGCGTCTGTGTGATGGGAACCGAGGCAGATATAAATAGAAAAGTATCATGCACACATACTGTGCTAAAGAGAGCACAAGAAAGACACAGGGCGATGCTTTGTTTCTGCCGAGGCCACAGTGGCTGGGAGAAGGTGGAGCAGGGAGGGGGGAGAGTGTGTGTGTGTGTTCATGTGTGTGTGTGTGTGTGTGTGTGTGTGTGTGTGTGAGTTGTCTGCCTGGGAAGAGTTTTTGTGTGGAGAGGCTGTCAATTTGTGTGTAGCGGTAAAAAGCCATAAAAAGACTATAAAAACATTTAAAGGCATACTAAATTGAGTCCTCTGGGCTTTCCTCCTCCTGTGTGTGTGTTTGTGTGTGTGAACCAGCATTTCTGAAGCCTTCACTCAGAGCTGTTTGTTTCCAGCAAGACGGCTCTCTCATCTATGAACTGTGTCTTACGAAATAGCGCAGGCTGAACTGAATGTTTTCGGGTTGTTTTTAAAAACACGATGCCGCTAACTTGGTACATACATGGCGAGGTACACATGTGTTTACGTGGAAGAGAAATTCATCACATGACACTAATGTTTCACCTACCAGACTGTCCACGCCGCCCAGCGTGTGATTGGCATTGTACAGGGAGTAGGTCAACTGGTATACGCCGTCGTTGGTCTCGCTGTTGCCATAGAAACCCACACCCACTGCGATGCTGCAGAGAGAAGAGGCAGGGAGGGACAGGTAAGCCTTTGATAAATGAATGAGAGGAGCACAGAGCTACATCAGCGCTGCTCGGCTTGAGAATCCTGTGTGTCAGAGGTGATGTGCTTTTCAGTCACAGAGGTTCGTCAGTCATTACCAGGACCTTTAATAAATTAAAAAATTGATGCAACTTAAAAGTTGACTCCTGGGATAGGAGTGTGGCACAACAGCAAACAGCACCTACACAACATGTTATGAATATTTCATGCCCTCCTATCCGCCCTGGCATTTGGGCATTATCATAAAGCAGTATCATCAATTTCTCCATCAACCCTGACTTTTGCATAAACAGGAAAGAATGCAAAGGTAATGAGGCACTTTGGGACGATCCCTGAAAGGAGATGGAAATGTTATTTTGTCTATTCAATAGTTAATTGTCAAGGTGAAGCCAGTCTTCTGAACAGAATGAATGACAGCGGATTGGAGAGTTGCCGTCTGTGTGTCTTTGGGGAGCATCTTGGAGACTTCACACACAATTAGAGTTGTGGGAGAGGTAAAATTAGATTCATTCAGAGTTTGCGCTTCTCCTGTAAAATGTTTCTCTGCTGCACCAGCACGTTCGACTCAAACACTGTCTCACCTCTTTTACCTTTTGAACATAGTTTTAAGAAAAACAAAGAAACAGAAACTGAAATCTCTGTTCAGAAAACTTATTTTTCATGGACGTGTCTATGTAAACCTTAGAACTGACTGGTTTACTGCTATAGGACTGGGCAATATATGGATATGATGATATCGTGACCAGATCGTAATATCCTCCTGAGACCCGAATTTTTGTTTGGTATGCATTTTTAATTTCTCCTAGCTATTTGGGATCAGTAGGACCTGATAAGTATAAAAAACTAAACACTGTCGACGATAATAAAGTCCCAATGTCCTCAAATGAGATAACAACAGCATCCTAATGTCCTCAGACGACACGATAATAAAGTCCCAATGTCCTCAAACGAGTACTTCCTAATTAACAGTGTCTTATCTTGTTGCTGTTGCTAAAATTGGGCAAAACATGTGATCAGGTTTTGGACCTTGTCCACTTTTGTGTCAGGATCAGCTGCAGGCTGACTTGGCAGAGATGGCGGCCATCTTGTTTTTACATGGATTAGTGTATTGTGCTCTTACTACCACTAGATGGCACAAAAACCAAGGACGTCCACAAACGAGGACAACAGGTCTGAGTTCAGGTAGAATGAAGTATAAGGTCAAGTAAACCCAAAATGTGATGTCCTCATATGAGGACACAGGGTCTCAGGGCAATAAAAGTAAGTGTTGCCTTTCCTGTTTTCTGTTCAAGCTGTTATATTTTTTGCCTTTACCCGCTTGTTAATTATATCCACTTTATTGAAGGTTAGGCTATGTATCAGTAATGTCAGTGTGTAAATATTTTGTAAAAGCACCAATAGTCAACCTTAAAATATTGTCACAGTATCAATATCCAGATATTTGGTCAAAAATATTGTGATATTTGATTTCTCCTGTATCACCAAGCCCTACAAGAGCTGGGTACTGTTCACATTTGAACAGGTACTGGTACCTTTTTTTCCCAGTACTTTACTCTCTCTGTCATAACAAACATGTAATTTCAGTTGTAAACAATGAATCTAAACTTCTAAATTTTATAACATTTTACTTATTTAGAACATTTCTATTTTCCTCAGGTAAGATGTGAAGCCTTGCTTTGCATTTCACATTACAAAGTGAGCCTTGTCTGTGTCGATTTTTGCCTTTAACTAGCTCTGACTTTCCTAATATAGATCTGAAACTCCTTCTTTTTATGCTTCATGCTGCTGCAACCTTTTTAAGATTCTGTATCTTACTTGATTTTATGATTTATGGTTTTGCAATTCTATTACTTTTTATGATTTTTTTCATTTTATGGTTTCTTCATGATTTTAAGATTTGGTTTTGCTATGATTAGTGGGTGGTGGATTTGACGGAGAAAGACTGTGGTGAGTTCTATTTGATCTACAAGGCCACAACTGGGTGGTAGTTTCTGGGACAGACAATACCCGCAGTGAGGTTAACTCTCGAGAAGACATTCGAGGTAATCTGAAAGATGCTTATTTCGGTTAATCAATGTCTGTCACTACAAATACGACCTCTTCCAGCTTGCCACTGCCCTTCGTGTCTAAAGCATAAGTGTATTGGACACCTTTTATTACTTGCATGTCTCATGCAGCAGATTTGCTCTTCTTTTAGGTCTAGTCCACACCTACATGGGTAGTTTTGAAAAAAAAGGTTTGTCCGTTCGTCCTTCTCCATATAAATCCACACATGCACTGTTATAAAAAAGAACTCTGTCCAAATGAAAACCCACGAACACAACTGAAGCGCTGTGAAGGACATGCCAATCCAACAGGCAGTGATATAACCTTAACCCTAAAGTCACGCGAAGAAGAAGAAGATGTTGGCCAATCAGACGCCTGAAAAAAAGCTATTATCTGAAGGCTACATGGAGCGGTAACCTCGGCAGCTCATTCTGACACCGCTGTTGCTCAATATAGTGGAAGAGTAACTGTACATTTATGTGTATACATGTAAAGTGAGGTTAGAGCCAGCGCTATTTTGGCCATGTCCACCTCTGCACAATACGTCACCTCACTTGTGACGCCTCATAAAAGAGATAACGGCACACCTAAAATGCAGTTTACGTGTGGATGAAAAGCAAGGCATAGATAAAGCTATGTTTTCAAATATACCTGTGTACACGTGGACTAGGCCTTATACCATACAGCTGTCTCCACCAGCTCTGTGCAGGCTCATGACACAGCTGCGTCTCACACACGTAATCACGCTGTAGCATTAATTTACTCTTCAAGTCTATTTTTTCGACAATAGCTGCATAAACACGAATCTGATGTCCAATAAAAAGGAACTGGATAAATACACATTTTGCAACACAGGCAGAGCAGTGCCATCTCTGGACAGAGTCTGAGAGCAGCACAGTCTCCTTTCACTTCTTCCCTGCAGCTGAGAAGCAAGAGACGGCAACTTCTTGGGCACTGAGGAGCTCGAGTGTTTATTCATGGACAAACTGTACCCTGAACTGTACATTCCACTTCACTGCTAACTTTTACTTCTGTTTCGATCTCTAACAGTTGTCTCCCTACCCACACACTGCACTCACAGGTACTGAAATTTGGCACCGAGCAATTGAACATGAATCAGTACTTGGCAGAACAGACGTAATTTAGTCCGTACCCTTAGAAGTAGTTCGGAAGCCAACGCTATTTACTACAGGAGGCAAAACATATATACTGGAGCTGCAACAAACTCTTTGGATCTCCGTGTTCTTTTATGTAAACAACACTTTTTGAACCAGAAATTATACATTACAGAGTTTTGGAATGTGTGTGCGCATACATTGAGACTGCTTTTTTATATATATTCAGTCATCCGAGGATTTCACTTGTTCAGCTGGAGCATCCGCACAAACATAATAAGCAGCAACATAAACGCAAACTCTTAAGCAGTCTCTGAGCTTCTTTTGTCCCCAAAGTGCTGTAGCATTGTTCGTTGTTGGGATTTGAAAGCAGCCGGTATAACATCATTCCTTACATAAACCCTGCAAGTGAATTAGATGCAGATACATAATGTCTCACAACATAATCTGATGGCACTGGACGAGAATCCTTTGCAAAGGCAGTAATGTCCATGTTAAATTAGGGACAAATGAGCAAGCAGTATCTGTGCAGTGATGCCAAGGTTTGCCGCTGTCTTTTGCCTTACCTGAAATAAAGAACATTATTGCCCTTTTATGGAAGTAAACATCAAGCTTTATGGAAAACAAGTCACCATGTGACAAAGCAAAGTTACTGTAATGAGTATGCTTTTGATTAGACCGTGGCATGTCACACTAAATTGGTCATAAGATGAAATATAGTCGGGATCTGTATGACTCAGGAGATGACATACCATAGCACCTCTGCTGACATATTTCCTGGGGGAACTCTTCATACATTGAGTCACCGGTTTATGAAATACACCTAGCTTTCAATAGCCCGGCAGTAAATCCCACTTTTATGAAATGTTGATTCAGCTGAATGTGGGTGACAAATTGAAGGAAAAACCCATGTGTCTTAGTCAAAGGTGTTTGGCCACCATGAGCCTTCAGAGCAGTTTGCTCCTTCAAGGACCTTGGCAGAGATTCTCCAAGTGTCTGACACTCTATTAGATGGATGAACAAAATCAGGCCTCATTTGGTGTTTTGATGAGAATGCTCCAAAATCTCCCGTATGGGTTTAACTGGTTTGGAATCTGATGACTGTGTAGTGCATGACTGACATAACTTAGAAACCCTCATGCTTTATATGCAAGACTATGTATCCCTTGTTTGCTTTCTCATTTATTCTGGTTTTCCTTTAACAAATGGCCTGTCTGTATGTGGTTATTTCTGAAGCTGTTGTGGAGCTATACTGCATTATATTCAAGGTGTTGGATTACAGTGGATGTAGCTACCTTACATGCTGACACCTCAGTTTTGAACTCACTACATTATCTGACAATCGATGCCAGTTATATAAAGTGGGGAAGGAAGTGGTTAACTGGGATCTATTCCCTGGAGTTAAGCAGATGCAGTATGGCTATTTGATAATTTATCATAGATCAATATTTTATGACCGTGTTAATTCTACAAGGTTTCATGAGTGTGGTTGCCTCTTCACTTATCTAATAAACCGTAAAACAGTCAATACAGATTTCTCTGATCTCTTAATTGTCACATCCACTTAAAGTTGTCTCAGTTTATATCAACCATGTATCTGTTTACTTGTAGCTATTTCAACTTTTTATCCAGAACTTTAAGCTGTTTATATAGTTATGGATAAACATGTTTATCCATTACTTTAAGCTAGGCTAACTATTTCAGCTATTTATCCTATTACTTAGCAAGTTAGGGCCCGAGCACCGACTGGTGTGAGGACCCAGTTGAAATTGCTAGGGATTATCATTCATCCTCCAAATAAATTGCAATTTTGAGGAGCTAAAAATACTAAAGAACTCACTTTGCAAACGCATTAGACCTGTAAAAACATGATGATGATATATTATGGTTCTCTTGCTCGGGTGTGACAAAACTGCTTGATAGAGTCCCCTACGAAATTTCAATGAAGCAGACACAATTTAATAGGCACCTGTAAAATTCCAAGACTTAAAAGAAATAGCATCTCAGAGCCTAAACCCAACAGGACAGTCAGCCATTTTGAATTTACAGTGTCATTTTGGGGCAATTTTTTTTTCCATTTCCAGGCGCTACATTCTAACAAACTCCTCCTGGAGATTTCATCAGATTGACTTCAAATTTGGTCAGTAAAATCGAAAGACCTTGGCGATAGTAAATTGTGAAGCTTTTGAGTTTTCCTCAAACGATGTGGCCGTGGTGAAACGTCAAATTTCCATGTTTTGCCACAAAACAGGAAGTAGTTTAGGACTTTAACTTGACTCTACCTGGTCAAACCTGCCTCAGAGTCCAAGGCTGAAGACATCTACATGCTAATATGGAGTTACAGTCATAGCGTCACCTACTGGCAACAGAAAATTACGTTTTGTACTTTAATGTACTCCTCCCAGCGATCAGTCGACCTCAAATGTGGTCACAAAGATTGTGAGTTTTTATTGAACAGCGTTGCCATGGTGGCGACACATGGTGTTCTGACCCCACATGAGTATTTATTTTATTTATTTAAGCAATTTGTGATTTCTGTTTTACAATTTTTCCACATACCCGCAAGTAACTGCAGAAGTGCCCCCTGGTTGCTATAAACCACCACTGCACTGTCCCATCTTAAAATCTTCTCCCGATGAAGGCCAGAGGCAGGTCAGGTCAGCACCAAAGGGATAGTAAACTAGACTCAGCCTAATTGAGACTTGAGAGCAGTCTCCTTAACCTTGTGGCTTCCCCTGACTCCTCCCTGATGCTCCGGATAAGTGTTAAGCGGAAAATAGAGACTATAAATCCACAGTCAACCATGCTTCCTGCAACGCTCGCCTGGAATCGCTGAAGTCTAGCAGAGCTGTTGTAGCTGTGCAGCAGTGTGGTGGTCGATGCTCAGTGAGCGCAGGTGGAGCAAAACAACGGGGGCTATTTTCCTAATTAGTACAACAAGGACTGAGCCTCATTAACTGACCCCCTGCAGGTAAACCACCCACTCTGCAGGTTTTAACATAACCCTCAGGGAGAGGCACGGAGGAAGGGAAGGGGGGGGGGGGGGATACATTTAAGACAGAACAGACATAAAAAAGCATCCGTTGGAGAAAGACAGCGAGTGACAGATACAGACAGACCAAAAGAGACAGACTGACAGCAGGCAGTGTATACTGAATATACATGTAGGCAGCGAGACAGACAGTTTACAACCACTGATACGACACAAAAGCAGGAAGCAAGACAATGGGACAAACAGAGCGAAACAGGAAGAAAAGCAGAAAACATAAAAGAAGATTTGCCTTCCTTAATGCATCCACATTTAATAATAATCTACTGATGATGACGCAAATACTCGTACATTTTATTTGTTGGAATTTTTATTGTTTCCCAAAAAAACATCACCTACAAATGAAAAATATACCACAGGAGTTTCTCTGCTTTCATCTCTGTGTGTCTAAATAGAGAAAATGTATTTGGTAAAAGTAGCCGCGAGAAACATGGACTTCTTTGAACCGTGCAAATATTTTAAGGGTAGAATCTAATTAATATAAGGAAGCTCGGAGCACAGAGAGGCTTGGGTAAAGAGAGAGAATATCGCTCTTTTTCTAAGCCTTCCACTTCTCTTACTGCTGCTCCTTTAAATAACAGCGGTCTGATTCAGAGAGAAAGGATATCATAGATTGGAGTGGGCATGTACTGAGCAAAAGTCCAAACTGTCATGTTGATAAATGACAACGTGGATAAAAGACATTGAGGGGAATTCAGAAAAGGAACCAAAAGCTTCAGCCTGTGGCGGAAAAAAAAAACCGCCCTCGGCCACTATTAATAGACTCAGACATGTTTGAATATTCTAGATTTTGCCCCAAAATGGCAGCAACGACTCTCCTGAGATGACAAATATAGACATTTTAGATTTTACTCTGCCCTCCTGAAGTCTCAGCAAGGGCCACCCAAAAAAAAAAAATCCTCTTAATATGCAGTAGGCCTGGAATATAAAACACAAGTAGCTATGTTTTAAAATTTTCATGCGCACATCTCCATTTTCAGAGCTAGAAAAACTTCCAAAATAGCCAATTTAAAGCCTGAGATGAAGTTATAAATTGTGAGTTGCTAAAAATACATGACCCCAAAAAAGTGAATGAAGGCTTTAAAACCAAACCTGCTGCTGTGCTTTTATTGGTGATACTGTAGGCATGCTATGAAAAGCTTCTTGTGTGCCAGCCAAAGTGTTTCTGTATGGCATCCAATGGAGGACGCTCATATCGTGTAAACAGACAACTCTCTTCCTTCCTTTCCTTCTCTTTCCCTTTTATTGTGTCCTCCATTCTCATTTCCGCTTTCCGCTTGGCAACAGATACCTGCCACAATAAACAAGAACAAATAAATATTTCAAGAGTCCTGGAAAGGAAAGGAGAATAACTTGTGATGATCTATTTACATAAGCAGTGAAGACAGTGCGATCAAGTCTGTGCAGTGTCTCTACTGCCTGTTTAAATAAACTCTTTTGGAGTAGATTGTATACTTACATTTGATACCTTTAACTGAAATCGTTACATCTGACTATCATAAGGAAAATAGCCGATTGTAATGTCTAAAATGATCGCCAAAACATAAGGATTCCTTGCACAGTTATATCCTGAACAAGTCCTCAAATATGTCTCATTAATGATCGCACACAAGTCTTCTTAAGTACTTTAAAACTGGGCTTAGACTTCAGGAGTTTTAAAGTTCTGGACCAATTTTGAAATCAGGTTTTGAAAGTTCACAGATGTTCTTCTCTCTTCTCTCAGACATGCACACGCTACAAGATTTAAAACTACTGGTGCATCACACACTACAGGATGTTATTAAGATTACTGTGCCAGAGGGAGCATGAATGCACCACCTCAGGTGACCTCAGGGGGAAGCAGATGTAAACAAAATGGAGACTGACATGATGTGACAACTTGCTGTGATGTAAATAATGCTTTGCACTGAGAAAAACAAAAGCAGGGAGCTTAATGAGATTGGATGAGAGGATGGTTGGGGAGATGCGACCAACACGGGTTGTTGATTCTTCAGCAAGAACTGAGGTTTCATTTATTTCATTAGCTGCTCCATACTGACGTAATCATAACTGCAATCATCCAGATTTTAAGTCTTATATTCTGAAGAAATTGCAATTATCAGGGTGGCCTCGATGAGTCTGTAAGAGGTTTGGGACATTAGGACTGGATCTGTAAACTGAACATGGTGCTGACCAAGGTCTCAGACTGGATTTCTCCTCCTGTAGTCTGAGCCAGGGTTAAGTCACACAAACACAGCTCTGTTAGCAGCCACAACAATGTCACAACGACTGGTACTGTTTTCATCTTGTGAGTCTGTGTGTGTGTGGTCACAGCAAAATGTGGTCCTGGAGACACCAGTTGTAGCAGGAAACAACCACAGAAGCAATTTTGAGTATTTCCCAGGTGTTTATCTCTGTCTACCTTTCTGTGGACAGATTTCGTCACAACGATCGCAACTGCATCACGACTGTGCCAGACAGAGTCACGATACTTTATAGGTGTGTGGTTGAGATAAAAATGAAGGGCGAGTTTGAAGATATGTGTGGGTGGAGCAAGTGTGCTAAAAGTAGGGGGCAGGAAGTAAGGAAGAGGCCATTGGCCCTCGAAATTTATGCCACTGGCTCATATTTGTTTTAAGTTGGGATGCTGGCTGTGTGGCCAACACACTCTTACTACGACCTCGTAACAAATCGACGTTTGGTCATGGACCCTGCACGTCCAGATGCGATGTGAAAGGTACCCTGGGTGTGTTGGTTGTTGATGTTCTGGAACGGTGTGTCAAGTTCTGCTTGTTACATACATTGTCTTCTTTCTAAATACACTTCAGTTTTCACAGGAAATTGAATGTTTACATACATTCACATACAACGCATGTGGTTAGGTCTGGGCAACAAAAACGCGTGGTTATGTTTGGGAAAAAAGAACAGGGTTTGGCTTTAGAATCTTACAGGCACATATACACCGCTCTCCCGGGTGAAAGTCGATGTTTGTTTGACCCATCCACCACCTCGTCTGCCCTCCCTACTGGGAATTTCGCCTCCTTAACTTTTGTTCTTGTCTCTCTCCATTTCATCCTGACGCCCCTGAGTCTGTGAAACTAAAACAGCGCATATCATGCCAATATTAAAAGACAGCTTTTTTCTGCACTGTCTGACGCCACAAGTCACTGCCCAAGCGCCAGATTTCGACAACTTAAGAGTGAGACTGAGTTGGTATTGCAGCTGATCCCATCACAATATGGTCTCTAGTTTTATTCTGTAAAACACAAATACACTTTTTCCCATAAAGTGCCTGAGTGGTGTTGAATATTGTCGACCAGTTATGGATCGGTCACCACCATTAACCCTTGTGTGATTCACAATTTTGCTTTCCATTGTCATATTTTGTATTTCTAGATTGGCTTATGTGTGCGAATGAATTATTTGTGGGTTGTCTTGTTTTTGCCAACATGCTTGCCTCAAATTGCCCCTTAAGGGACGAATGAAGTATTTTGAATTAAACCTCACTAAATTGAATGTTTATCCCACAATTGTTCATTGTGACCAACGACTGACAGTTAATGTTACGGATGATGAACATCTTGCACACTGTATTGAGAGGAACTGAGGGCACTGTTAACCTGTTAGTGCACATTTAAGACCTTCTAGAGTATTGTTTGTTATGCTTGTAAACATGCAGTTGAAGTAGTGAGGTTGGAAATTGGCTTCTTTGTTCACCTGCCACTGTGGCTTGTGGATTCCAAAATCTACCTTTGTTTTCTTGGCTGGTGAGAGCAGCAAATTCGGCAGCCACTCGCATATTTTATAAGCATTTGGCTGCTGGCTGGTGCTGTTTTCCAGCTCAGGATAGAAGTAATATTTTAAACTGTAAAGATTATATTCTAGTAAACAGGCTACTGGTACTTTTGTTACGGACCAGATGTCCTCAGCGTGAGCAGCTACAGTGTGGTATAATTACACAGTTAATGTGCTACACCATGGGCAGGGCTGCAGCTGAGTGACATCTGCTCTGGTTTCACCAGTGTTAATTAGGATGGACATCACAGCGTATCAGCTCCAGCCACTGTCAAACATAATTAGAGTGGAGGACGGCAAGACTTTAAGCAGAGACAGAGGGAAGAGGGAAGAGGGGAGGGACAGACGGGGAAGCGGAGTAAAAGGAAGGAGGACTTAAGGAAGTGAGGAGTAAAGCGAGGGTGAAAAGAGGATCTGGACTGATGAGATTAAAATGAAGCCAGTCTTAGTGTTCCTGAAAACCCACTGGGCATTCACTTCCTGTATCCAGTAGATGGACATAATCAAAGTTGGGCATCACTTGAAGGAGAGTTGATTTCCCACAGGATGTCTCTCTTACTTCATTCATCTCACGATATTAAGTCTTACAACTTATCAAGTCAGGCCACGCAAGCTTTTTTAAATCTACCCCAGACCAAAACATGTCAATCTAACGGGATTACTATTGAACAGAAATATATGAAACACCAGATTTTGAGTTGCGTGAGATATTTTAGGCATTTTAACAGTATCTAACATGACAGAGGTTCCCACATGAAGCCCGAGCTGCTACATGGACGTGAAGACCAGACAGATGGATATGATTTTCTTTAGAGGGTAGAATTCTTGCAGATTGGTTTAAAATCTAATCCACCGCCCAGACAAACAACTCATAAGGGCTTCAGACGGCATCCAACATCTTGAGCCAATCTGTCAAACCAAACTGCAACAAGACATGAATGCACTGTACGTGAACACCCTGCATGTCATTGCACAACAGTTCCCACAGCTCCCACAGTCCTTTGCTTCTTCTACTTGCAGCTGTATTTCTTTTTTTTTGCTCTTCTAATTCTGATTTAGCAACATCCATCTTTAATGTGAGGAAGGAACGCCACTTTTGAGTCGCTCTACGTTTTAAGAAACTGCACATGAATAATTAAATATCACATAATGAAGACTGGTTGACTGGGTGGGAACAGAAGCCATTTGCCACCGCTGAATAAATGTGTGCGACATCAAGCTAAGTGTTGTATGATTACTGCTTTAGTGCTGCTTTTCCAACCCGTGATTCAAAGGTAATTTGACACACGGGATGTTCGTCATCGTGCTTTTAGCGACCAGTGTTTAGCTTTGAATTGAGGAGGTTAAATATTTTAAATGTTTCCTTTGAAAAACTCTGCTGGATAAGCTTTTATTTTTCTTTCTTTCTTTTCAATACACGTTATTAAAAAGCATTCAGTAGATGTGAGCAGCTGACACAAATATATAACAGAGAAGAAAAGGGATGAAAATCATTAGTGTGAATCACCTGCAGGCAGTACATTTACTCAAGTACTGTGCTTAGGTACAAATCTTTTTCTCTTCATGTCACTTTATACTTTCACTCCACTAGATTTCAGAGGGAAATATTGTATCTCTCATCACATTTATCTGACAGCTTTAGACACTATAAAAAAACTAAGCATAAAGAACGTAAAAAGAGTTTATTATAGGTGATGTTTTGTTATAAATTAAAGGGTAACTTCAGTATTTTTCAACCAGGGCCCTATTTTCCCATGTTTTAATGTTTTAAAGTGACTAATAAGAACAATTTTTTTTTGGAATTGATCCAGCTGCAGCTAACAGCAGCAAAACAGGCTGCAATGTAACGTTAATAGGCAACTGTGTATCGTCTTATTTTCACTAAAAGTGTTTGTTTTTGCTACTGACAGGCTCAGATTATTATTATTTTAAGTGTCTGACAACATTATGGAAAGGATCCCTACAGAGATAAAACTTTTTTTTTAAAGAGAAAGATCCTTTTTGTTTAACCAGAAACAGCCCCGAAATCACTATCGCACACCAGACTCTATTTAAATAAACAGTAATTTTATCATCATAAAACACACTTCTTTCAAAGTCAACAGAAACAAAATAAAACTCCCAAACAGTTTTGTTTTGTCTTTCCACCTGTTCCAACAATTGCCAGCTCTGGTGATTGGTGGAACAGCGATCCAACAAGGTATTAAAAAAAAGGTCTATCTCTGTTGGGATCCTTTTCATAATGTTGTCAGACACTTAAAATAATTTGAGCCTGTCAGTGGAAAGCACCTTTACTAGACGTACACTCACAATGCACAAATGCTCCATGTGGTTACATTGCAGCCTGTTTCATGTATGTTTTCAGATTATTATCCTAAGTGTCTGACAACATTATGGAAAGGATCCTTACAGAGATAGACCAGAAACTGCCCAAAATCACAACTGCCAAACTCCCTTTAAATTAACAGTGATTTAAGCGTGTATCGAGCCAGCACACTTTCACATCTATATCTGTGAATTAAAGGTTTATTCCAACCAAACCAAAGCTGATGGTTGTTGCAACAGTAGAAAGATAAACCAGGATAGTTTTTATGAGTTTTATTTAGTTTCTGTCAACTTTAAAGAAAGTGTTTTTTTACAATAATAAAATTACTGTTTATTTAAATGGAGTCTGGTGGGTTTGGCGAAAGCAATTTAGAGCCTGTTTCTGGTTTTTAAAAAAAGATCTTACTCTTTAACAAATGGTCTGTCTCTGTAGGAATCCTTTCAATAATGTTATTAGACACTTAAAATAACAATTTGAGCCTGTCAGTGACAAAAACAAGCTCTTTTAGTGGATGTATGTTGACAGTATGTTATATTGCAGCCTGTTTCGCCACTGCTGGCTGCAGAGCTCTCGCTCAGTATTGAACCAAATTTCGAAAACAAAAACATGGGAAAAATAAGGTCCAGGTTAAAAGAAATATTTCATTAGTTAGGTTAGGTTAGTTAGCTGATGCACTGGCACTTTAATTTTATTGTACATGTGACAATGACAAATAAATGATATTCTATATTTGATATTCTTTTCTAAAATAGTTAAAAAATAAGCTCCACCTCATCCAAGTACAACAGTAAAGTCCTGCTTTTACATTCACGCATGAATAAGAGTAATAACGCGATGATATCATATACGCAGCAAAGTTACCAGAAGAAAATGTTGGCATTGTACGATTCTGTGAACCATGAATATGTTACAGTTGCACTTTTAATCTCAGCGTGTCTAAAATGACGTATTATATGAGCTGACTTTGTCGACAGAAGGTTGAGCGGATGGTAAATGGTGTGTCACCTGGGCGAGACGCCTGCCAAGCTGCCGACCACTGTTTGAGACCAACAAACATCAAAACCAGTTGTTTTAAGCAGCCTGTGGCTCTTTTTCTAGCCTCCAAACGTGGGTGTTTTTTGGACCCATTGCTGTGGATTTTTAGGCACAAATAGCTTTTTTTTTTACAGAGACGCTGCTGCTTTTCCTGCCAGGATCACTATAAAAAAGTATAACAGATACTGGGGACATTTTTCTGCATTGAGCACTTTTAATTTTAACACATTAATTACACTTTCCTGAAGTAAAATTTTCCATGCAGGCCTGTCACTTGTAAGAGAGAAATTTACAGTGTGGTTTTAGTACTTTTATTTAAATAAAGGAAATGAACACCTCCTCCAGCACTGCCTACAGGTGGAACTGAACACAAGCTTTCGCCTGCAGTGCTGAGCTTTCAGGATATCCATTTAACAATTAACCATCTCTGAAAAAAGATAGATGTACGATAATGCTCGAGGCTTAATTTAATATCACCCACCAGTTGTTAAACATGACTGTCACATGGCTGAGAGAGGTATCCACTCCTCTGGCTACAAATTCAATTAGCTTCTTTGAGGGGAGAGCACATCTCATTTAGTGGCTTAATAGGTTCTATGTGGTGATGTAAGAGTTGTAAGAGTGTGTTGCATCAGCCCGTGTGTTGTGGTAACTTTATAACAGTCACTTATAACGGTCGATGTTTGTCAGCAGCATTAATTTGCGAGTTTGACACACAGGCTGAGCGTTAACAGAATGAAAAGTTGGATCTAAAAAATAATGAACCGCTCTGAGTCGTCTGCGCACCAGCTAAAGGCTATAATACTGATATCATTCATCTTTATCACGGCTAAACATAATGTCATTTCACATCAGGAAAGTTTTCGGTTCACCATAGACTTGATGAGATCCAGCAGCCTCCAGCCAAAACAAATCACATCGTACTGCAGCGCTCCCCCACTGCTAAATCTGAGGGGAGACACTGGGTCAGATATCATCTCAAAAATAAGGAAGCATCCTCCTCTAAAATAGTCTCATTTGAATTATTTAAGCGCTTTATTAAACAATTTCCATTTCCTCACACATAAGACGTGATAATTAAGCTTTAAATGCATTATTTTTTTTTTACCCTGACTCGTGATGGTGACACCAGATCTGTGCTAATGGGACTAATGAAAAATGTAATTTTACTCACCATTAGTAACCTGTGACCTGTTTTCCATTATTGGAGCTGCATTACCCAGCCAGCGATGTGAGCAGGAGGTTTTTATAGAAGCAAAAATAAATAGGCTACGCTTGATAAACTTTACAGTCCGCTGGTTCAGGCGAGCATTAAGCTGGAGGGAAATGTTATTTACAAGTATTGTAAGAGTTTAAAAAACCCATTATTATTTCTGAGCTGTACTTAGTTTCAAGACCCGTGTAATATTCCTGTCAAGGATTAGGAAGTCTGTGCTGGGGTGCAGTGACCTGTATGTACTGTTTGTCCTTATAAAATGTATATATTCCCTATAATATTTGAAAATGTTCCTGTAACTCTTGGTGTTTCTCTGTCTTGTTCTTTCTGCTTTATATGTTCGCCTGGTGTGCAGAAATTTGGAAAAGGAAAAAAAAGAAACAGCAGGAATTGCAAATACACCCGCTGCAGCTCTCCCCTCTCTGTCCTAAGCCACAGGCACATGCACACGCTTCATACAGTGACCCAGTGTTTCCCCATACACTAATTTATATAATCGTATTTCTTTTAAGAGCTCCCTCTGTCTGTCTCTGTTAATCAGACCACAAATGGGAAAAGCATTAGCTAGCTCTCAAAGGAGAGCAGGCAGCAGCTCAGGAGATGGATCCTCCATAGGTGGCTGTAGCAGTTTGAATTTGGTCAGCACAACCCGCCCAGTGCCGGTTGTCACAACGGGCTGGTAGCCAGCAGAAGCATTGGTTCTACGATGGTTCCTACAGCTTGCGGGAAGTTTGATTTAAAACTTTTTACTGTCACTCTGAGCTAAATTTATCACCGATTTTATAATAAACAAAATGGAATAAATGGACTTAATAATAGTGGACTTTTTTGGTCCTGTGAAAAAGTTAGATGTTCTTCTTCAAAATGGAAAAAACTCTAAGAGCCCAGTCTCACTCTGAAGTTGTTGAAATTCGGAGCTTGGGCAGTGACTTGCGGTGTCAGACACTGACGTAAAAAGCAGTCTTTTAACGTCCACATTGCCGTTGTAGTTTAACCAAACGTCGATATGTGATGAGGTCAGAGTGAAAATGTGTTGATAACAACAGTATCTAACTGGTTTAGAAACAGAACTGAGTAATACCGGCGTTTGTTAGTGAGTTTTCTTGGCAATTTCATGTTTCTTAATTGGCCGTACATGAACTGCCAGTTAAGTACTACGCAATCATGAACAGCCCGCTGCAGAGTGGCCACCTTATGTTTATGTTTATTTTATTTAGAAAGGGACAGTGCACATTAATGAACATGATCACTTATGCCACGTAAATGTGCCAGATTCAGCCATACAGGCTAATTTTCATCTGCGGTCCCTGGCAGGTTGATGTTGATGATATAAGTGTATCTAAGAAAAGACATTAAAATAACACACAAAAGCACAGAAACACATAAGCACAGATAAAAGTGGATTGATGGCACGTCCATAAAAGGGCACATCTGCACAGAGCAAGCATAAAACCATAGACCAAAGACAAACACACAAAAACAAGCACAAAGCAAGGACGACAAAACTAAAGCACACTGAGGAAAACAGACTAAAAAGCACATAAGGCCTAACGTACAGTAAGAAAAGGAGGACGTGACCACTACTTCAGATCATGTAAAACATATTAATTCATTATAAGGCTCAAATAAGTTCTGCGGCACCAGGCAGATTATTTGAGAGCTGTTTTGGCCAAAATGGCTCTTTTGATAGTGAAGGTTGCTGACCCCTGGTCTAACCATTGTAAAGGCAGCAACAGAAAGTTTGCTGATCCAGCAAGGAATCCGGGCTGTCTGGGTCCCTGGAGCTGGGTTTTGCCCTAGCTGGATTTGGGTTGCTGTTGTGCTGTTGCCTGCTCTCCTCCCGGCGAGGTGGTCTTTAGCAGTGGGGAGTGAGGCGGACGACACACTGTGATCCGAGGCTCTAGCTACCATTTTCTACATAAACATTAAGCTGCAGCATTGAGCCCTTGGCTTTGGTTAACAGAAAGCTAAACTATTAGCAACATTTTGTCTCCATCTCTGAAACACTTTGCCAACAATGATGTTTTTTGTTTGTTTATTGTCAGACTCTCTTTTAGACTCTTTTTGAAAAGTCCATCTTCATTTTTTTGGGTTGCTTTGCAGTGCAGGCAGTTGTTGTCAATGCTGGAATATCAACTTTATCTGCAGGATTCTCCGCCATTGAATCAGGCTTTCACCAGAAGACGTGTATCTGCATCTGTAGAACAGCCAATAGGAACACCCTCTCTCTGAATTGACCTGTGATTGGCCAAAGTCTCCCACCACAGTCTAGATTTTCTAGTGCCTGATAACAGAGCCAAGAGGAGGTTCAGATTTTCTGTCAGTCCTCTTTAACTACAATATGCTTAAAATTAATTATGGGATTTTTGTCCAGTGATGCCTTTGAGTGTGATACAGTGCTGTAGGCTGCTCAACAGAAGGACTGTTGCATTTGTCTCATATAATGTGTACTATACAGCGACCTCGCCTTGTTGATGTCATGTTTTTGCATTTTATTTTGCTGACTCAGTTCTGCAACCTATCTAGAGGTTCAAGGCACCAAGGTGAAGAGATTTCAGTTGGCTGTCACTGGCAGTAATGCACAATCACACTTGCACATCGTCAGCAGAATATCCATAACACACCCGCATCAGAATTGTGGGCTTCTCCCACAATATCCCCTCGAACCAGAGGCCGCAGCTTCCCACGAGGAGCTGTTTTGAAAAACACATGTCCAGACTTATGTTCAAAGAAAAACACTGCTTGTACAAATATCTAAAAACTTCCACTCTTTTGTGCATTTTATGTCTGGTTTTTAAGACACAAATCGTACAAAAATGTGGAGAGAGTAAGAGGTTATCAGAGAGACTTTATCCACATCAACCACATCAATGTCTCACTGGGGTAAAAGAGACTTAGCAGAGACAGATCAAAGACTGATCTCATCAAAAGGAAGGAAATAAAGACGGCTGCCTATGCTATTGTGAACCCAAACCACAAGTATCTGCAGAGCTGCAAATAGAAGCTTAGGGTATTTCAAAAGAGAGGTGTCCTGAAAGGCGCGTAGACAAGAAAGAGAGAAGCTGAACACCTCGAGAATACAAATGGGTAAACAGAGACAGGCAGACAAACAGACACACAGCACGGACAAATATACAGAGAACTAATAGGTTATGGATCTCGTGTGGGAATACAGAATGTGCAGAAACAGACTGAGAGTCTTTGCAGTGAAAACATCATGCCATTTACAGCTCCCCCGTCAGGAATACTGAGTGACCAATAAAGAAAATGGGAAAACACAGAGCGGCAGACATCAACAGAGAGTGCGTGTGTGTGTGCGCACTCTAATCACGAGTTAGTCTCAACGTCTTGTCTTGATGCTCTCACCATGTGATGAGGCCGGCAGCGACGGCGGACCAGGTGACAGCAGCAGGAGTTGGGCTTCTTGCTCTCCTCCTCTTCATCTTTGTGGCAGCAGCACAAACAGCTCAGGTAGATGGCCAGACACAGGAGGTTGAGGCCGAGCCCCGCAGCCGCCACACAGCCCAGGAATATGAGGGACTACAGAGAGAGACAAGAGGAGATGACATGATTTAAAGTTTCTCTACAGGCACTGAAAAATACCCTAAAACTCAATCCTGTTTATCAACATTACATATCTATAAGTTTTGTTTCATGAAAAAAAATTACTTTGATGTAACTCTAAACCTTTGCCTCATTTAGTACGCACTATCTATGAACATGGCGATCAGCCCCACCCCTCCGCCACTTGCCTGCGATTTAAGTGTACCTGTCGTAGATTTTAATTTTTAACAATGAGATACCAAACGCCAAGATGGAGCCTTTTCATTCCAATGGCTGCTCGCCTGGTGCGTACTCTAAAAAAGTTTTCTAGCTTCTGAGTTAACTTCCGTGGCATACAGCCCACTGAATATGTGCAATAGTGTTTCTCCCGGGTGCCCCTCATGTGAGTTCCCTCTCGGCTCATAGACTTTACATTGTGATGACATCACAGATTTTTAAGTGTCTTAGTCTATGTTTACATGAAAACGATCAGCGGAGAACGGAATCGTTTCTCATTTTCATTTTGAAAAAAGTCCCGCATTGAGACGACAGAACTTTGATAACAATCAACGTGCACACGGATCCACAAAGATGACGAAAAACGCTGTAGTGTACATGCCAGTCCAGCAGGTGGCAGCACCTTCCACTTCCTTCCGCACAAATGTTTGTCTGGACGGACGACGAGGTGGAGTTGCTACAGTAAATCTACACTTTGCTGGAGAAGCGTTGATAAATTCAACAGGGTGAGCAGCACAAACAGAGCTCAGGAGTCCGCCATTGTTGTTGTGATAGTCGACTTTCTCGCGCATGCCTAGTGACTGGAACCGTAATGCGTATGTACGGAAAGTTGCCGTTTTCAGAGGAACTGCATATTGCAAGTTTACATGACGACGGAGACGGTGCTGTTTCCAAAAAATTGCACTCTGGACCCCGTTTTCAAGGCACCCAAAACGCCGCTGTCGCGTAAATGATCAGCCAAAATTCGGATTGATTGATTACTGTTTTCAATTGAAATCGTTGTCGTATAAACAGGACCTTACTCGGCTCAAGGAAAGTTTGACATAAAAAACCACCATGGCTCAAAAATCATTACAAAAGGGGTCATAATTGACCATGTCTTTAGGACGAGCTGTCCTGTCAACAGGTGGTGTATGGGGAAAATGCTTTTGGGACTGCTGGGGATTTTTTCGCTGCAGTTCCATGAGGGACCGCTGAGAAAAAAAAGTGCTACAAGGCTGACTACATTATCACACAGCTGATAATGTGTTGCTAACGTTAGATGAAACCTTGTTCCCAAGCACAAGCTTTGACAAGTTAAAGTGAAAGTGAAACTTAGCTAGCACAATACTGATGTGTAGCTACCCCTGCAGTTCCTCTGATACCCTGCAAGCTGATGGGATTGGTTCCTTAGGTTTGTGATGTAACAAACCCTGGAAGTCAGAATCCGTGTCTTTCATTAGTACACTGCAGTTCCAAGGGGGAGATTTATTATGTTGACCTGTTCTGTACACACATCTATTGTACATCTGTCCATCCTGGAAGAGGGATCCATCCTCAGTTGCTCTTCCTGAGGTTTCTACTATTTTTGCCCTGTTAAAGGTTTTTTTTAGGTGGAGTTTTTTCTTATCTGCTGTGAGGCAACAGCAGAGGGAACAGAGGCAAATTGTGATTTGTGATATTGGGCTTTATAAATAAAACTGATTTATTGAATTGAGATGCTAAGCCATGGCACTGACTGCTGAATTTGGTCATGATATGCTGTGTAGCATATAAAATGTCATATGTTAACAAGAGTAAAGCTTGATTTTCACTGGAGGACGTCTTTCAGTGCAATGTAGGGTCACTTGTTGTAACTCATGCTTCTCAGCATTAAACATCAAGAACATTCATAGTTTTACATTACACAAGTTTTTGGGAAATAAAACATCACTTAACCATTAAAGGCAACGCAACTCTGAGTCACTGCATCATGCATGTTATGCGGCACATTTAATTATAAGTAAATTCAATGTGCTTTACATTAAAATTAGATTAGACTCAACTTAATCATCATTCCACACAGATACAATTTTCTGCATACAGGACGTTTATGGACATGTACCGCGGACAAAAAAACAAACATAGTGAGGCAAAATCCCACATAAGAGTGAGTCTGTGTTACAGTTATCGACAATCCTGCTTAGTATACCTTTAGACGACATTTTAAAAAGCAAGCACAAAATTACGGTAAAAGTATTGTCACCAAAATGTACTGAAGTATCAAAAGTAAAATTACAGTTTCACAGAAATAAGACCTTAATTTTCGTTGTACTGCTCCAAAATTCAAAATGACAAGAGTATATCAGATAAACAGATGTGAAATATCTCTGTTATCAGAGCATCATAATGTCAGGATGTCCAAACAAAATATTCCTAACTCCTGTCAACAGTTACTTGTGCTGAAATATGACACACAAAAAACCTCTAATAAATATGTCTTCACCAGCAACAGCATGACCAGCTGCATTCTGGGAGCTTGTTATCCTCTGTGTCTCCAGCTAGAGAGCAGACACCTCCTCACACATCTCTGCATCTCCTTCTCTCCGTCTCATTCCTCCTTTAGCCCCCCCCCCATCCACCATCCCACCTTTTGCAAGAGATGGAGTGTCGTGACAAAAATAGCAACAAGACTGTCCTAACAGCCTCAAATGAATTCTGCATCCATCTGTGAGCAGATGGGTTTATTCAAGCTTTTTTTTTCTCCCCTTACTCTTCCTTTTTTTAGTTTGTCTGAAATCTTTTTGGTGCGGAGCCATCTGTTCTCATGCTGTGATGTTGTGTGTCCTGCAAGTCAAGTAGTCGGATTAAAATCCAGAAATGGGAGAATCTGAAGGATTATGTCAGCGATTGCTATAAAAGAGGCAGGTAAATCGCAAATTGAATAATCCTCCGGAAGCCTCGAAACAGCTGTTTATATCATCTGACACAGTCCCTCTGCCGTTGACTTTAATTATTAAAAAAGCAAAAACACAAATGTAAGGTATTTACAGGTATAATTATTACGTGTTCACTCATTTTGCACTTTAAATCTTCCGTTTTATCATCTGCTCCTTCCCCCCTGAAAACAATCTATCCTTGCTCCTCTCCCCGGCTCCATCTGTTGAGGTGCTGTGCCTCATCTTGTCCCATTTCACGGCTACATGCCTTTCATGTAGATGGCCGCACATCTGCTGACAAAGAAAGAAAAAAAAAAGCAAAATGCAGAAGCAGTGTCAAAGGAAAGGATGGGGCAATCTCCAGTCATCGACCCCTTCAACCTCCCTGTATTCTCCTGTGCCCCATAAAAGAGGTGTGGAGATTAGTGGGAAATTTAGCGCGGCAGCTTAAGAGACGGGACTGTAAATGTGTTAATGGCTGTGCTCAGACAGATGGATGGCAGCGTGCACCAAGGTGAGACAAAGAGACGCTCCCGTGTCTCGTCTGAAGGTTTGGAGTGATGAGAGTGGTGTAAACTGGGTGTAATTGAGGTGAACACGGTAAATGAGATGGAGATGTGGGGGCGCAGGTGGGTAATATGAACGTGTGCTGAGGGGGGATGGGTGGGAGACGGCCTCAGATTGTTTGATGGAGGAGAAAAGAAGGGGGGAACTCCCGCTGAAGGCACAAACAGTGGGCCACCCAGCCGCTCTTATCGTCATGGTAACATGCAGGTTAGTTGGTGCCCTTGCGACAGGGAGGGAGGACGAGTGAAAGGGCGAATTATCACAGCCTATTTGAATTAAGCAGCATGTGACGGGCCTGCTTAAATTGCCATGCCTCTGTCTTGTGATTCCTCTGCAGCCAGGCAATGCAGAGAAAGGAGGGAATGTGGCAGAAAGAAGGGGGAGAACCAGCGAGGAAAACTGTTGAGGGACCTGGCTGGGGCTCCTCGGGGCTCCCACGGACCATCAAAGGAAAAAACTTTGCTCCATATTATCTTTTACCAAGTTTCATGGAGTTTAAGCCTCTAGACCTACTGTATAATCTAAAAGTTGCATGGAGCTTCAAGCAGGGTTTATACCTCTTCTACGCTGAATTGACGCCATACCTGACATGCACCTCCCCAGAAACTTAACTATGCCACAGGGACGCAGACCTCCTGTTTATTTTTGTAAGCTGAAACCATTTCCCTCAGTTTATTTAATTTCACAAACAATAAATTGTGAAGACAATAAAGCCCCCAGAAAATACTATTTTAAGACTTGTATGTGATTTGTCCTGGCTTAGAACAGAATAAAATAGAAAGCCTTTATTGTCATCGCACATTAACAAAAGGATGCTACATATACAACAAAATTGAGTGAGAAAATTTACTTCCCAGGTGCAGACAGTCCGCTGGCCGCTAGGCTAATTTATGCAGTGGGAAAGGTCAGGGTCTTAGCATGTGGGGAAGCATATCTAATGCAAGATTGTTTTGTTAGTGATTATTTACCTCTGTTAAATGTTGCTGTTGTTTCTGTCTTCATGTGAGTAAAGGAAAACTCCGCTAGCTGCTAGGCTAATTTATACAAAGTAAAATGTCATAGACTTATGCTAATAATGTTAGCATGTTGTATGTATGGGTAAATGTGTCTAATATAGATGCTTTTACTGTTAGTAAACACTATGATGTTTTTTGGTGGGTGGGGCTTAGCTGGAGGCAAAACAATTCTCCCAAGACATTGGCTAGCACTAGCTAGCAAGTTGTTTTGGCTTGTTGTGTACAATGGAGGAAGATGATGTGAGTGGTGCGTTCAGAAATACTCATTCTGAGTGTCGTAGCGCACTTCGAAATGTACCATTCCGTTATCCAGAGCACCGCACTCTCTGAGTGGTAGAGTGCGGTGCTCTGGGCACTCTGTCTGAGCGTCGAGCGGACTGAATGTGTGATTAACGTAACCCTTGTTAATTCATGTAGAAATATAACGCTCTGTTTCTTCGACCAACAGGGCTCTCATTTTAGTGTAGAGCATCAGACTGGATTTACGAACGCACCATGTCAGGTCACTCACTCTCCGGGGCCGCAAGTGTTACTTGAATGAGTAAACACTGACCAACGGGACCAGACTGGCCCTAACCTGATACGAAGTGTGCGCTGCACATGTGAGCATTAAGTATTGAGCCATGACTCCTTCTCTTCTGGCTCCAAATAACACAACAAGATGACATTTGAAGACTCCTATGTAGCCTACAGCCCTGTGGTGGAGGGTCGTGCTCTGCCTCCAGCTAATGAAATTACGTCATTGTGACATTGGCCTTAATGGGGTCTATGAGAGAACTGTCTGATCCTAAGTCCCGCCACTGTAGCAGTTTCTGTTTCTAGGTTGGACAAACATGTCAAAAAGAAACATGGCGATGCCAGTTCCACTTAGCCGGGTGCTGCGGTGTTTATTAGATAGTGTCTGGGCATCAGGCAATATAGCTTCAAGAGGCCACCAGCAAGGACTGCAGTGTGTGATGGAAGAGTACACAATGTTTACTGTTATGACCAAGGCAAAACCGCACAAATTGAGACATCTGGTCTCAACAAAAAAGGGAGAAGTAGAGACTGAGTATGAATATCAGTCAACACTGTCCCGTATGTGTCCCCTTTTCCTCTTCTGGGGATCAGTGAAGTACCTTTATGTATTTATTACTGAATACAGACCCTTGTGCTGACCTTTGGTTTGTCTCTCTTCAGGGGAGCACTTAGCTTTACAGAGATAATATATACAAAGGCTACAGATAGTTAATCTCATCTTAAAAATATGTCACCATACCTACAGTATCCTGTCCTTTACCAAACCTCTTTAACCTTACTAGAGGAAAACGGAGGAAGCTGGTGATCTGACATTAGGCTAACTCCTCTTGATGTAGCTGTACGAGCTAGTTAGGCTGCGTTTGGCTATCAGTAGCTAACTTAAGATATGTGTGTGCAATATAGTGTGTTGCTTAAGATTGTGACAGTCCCCCAGTGACGTCTTTTACCATCTTCAGAATGTGGTTTTCTTGTCAACATAGATTAGTCAAGCATATTTAAAGATGACAGGAAAATGGAAAGCTGGCCGATGTTCTGTCAGTTTCCACATGTAAAGTGTGTGAAGGGCTAATTGTTTTGCTGGTGACCCTTGTGAGTTATGATAAAGCAGAATTTTGTACTTTTGTTGAGTATTGTCGCAATTAAGCCATGTCTTATTTGTGTTTTGTGTGTGTTAGTTAAATCAATGGATGTATAAAGGACTGAACTGGATACAGCGTTGGATGCAGGGCCCTGTTCATTACTATGAAAGTTGCTTAGTGGTGCATGAAGCCAATAAAGCTCGATTTCCGGCTATGAAATAACACGGATCTTCCATATTGTAGGGGCCCTAGAGAAAGAGCACTAGAGACTTAGAGCGGCCAAGCAGTTAACTTCCAGTTTAGCGCTCTGCTAACTTTAATGGGAATAAAAATGATGTAATAACGCAGCTCTTCTAGGCTTTGGAAATGTTATCAGACCAAATGGATCAAATTCTTATCGAGAAATGAGTCATTTCACAGGGTCAAAAAATGGATCCCCTGATTTACAGACATCTCTTTCAAAATGTAAGTCTATGGGAAAAAGTCTTCTTGGGCCCAATGGCATCACGTGACAGACCTGAGTGTTGTAATTCCATATGTGGCCACTATGTAAAATGGCTTCAAAGCCTGACGCTGTTTCTAGGGGCTTGATTGAATCAATCAAACTTTACTGCACTTCACAGAAACTCAACAAATCTGCACCGCCAACTATTGTTTTGGAGGTGTAATTGCAGAGCAACACCACCTGCTTAGGTTACGTTGTAGCCTCTGAGTAGCACCCACACACAACTATAAATCCGCCAAAGGAGCTCACAAATGTTTTCCTCTTGGAGAAACAGTTATTCCAAGGTAGCTTTTAAAGCAGTCAGGGCCAGAACAACATTCTCCACTTTCTTTATGTCCATCACTTTCTCTCTCTGTCTCCTGTCCTTTCTTCTCAGTAGTACGGCGCAAAAATAATGGCTTCTGAATTATGTAGCATCCATTGAGCGAAAGGTCGCACACAGAGACGGCAACCTGCACAAAGACACACACTCACAGCACAACCCCATCCTGGAACCATCACTTCCCAAGTGCTCCAACCCTCCATTAAGTTTAAAAACACCATTTATCTTTTACCGAGCGGAGTGTGCACACATTCGCTCTTTGGTAAAAATCAAATTGGCAGCTCTGACCACTTAACTGCTACCTAAATTAGGTCTGAGTAGTTTCCCATAAAAGCAGACTCAATATGTTAACACCCTTCTCCTTACTTACTCATTCCTAACTCAAGAGGCCCACTCCACTGTCTTCTCTGTTTTGTTTCCTCTCAATTGTCCCTGCAGACAGGGGGTGGGGTGAGCACGCGGCTGGAGGCAATGACACGAGGAAAGAAAGGAAGGAAGATCTAGCTGAGCGGAAAGGCAACCCCTGAGATGTGGAGGGACTAGACGATGAGAAAAAAAGAGAAATAGGAAGCGAGCGTGACAGTGACGGAAGGAATATTGTCAGTAATAAAAACAGTGAGACAGAAGTGTGAGTGAGAAGGAGTGAAGACAGGAAGGAGACAAAGAACGCCTAAATGACAAAGTGTGTGTTTGCACATGCCTTTGTTCATAATGGGAAGACAAAGACGCAGCTTCCTCATCCACATGGCTACCTCAGACAGACTCTTCATCACTAAGTGCACGGCCCAGTTTCTCTCCTATTACAAGTCCGCTGTAGATGGCTTCCCGCCCGAGGCTGGAACGTTACATAATGCTACGATTTTTTTCTTTCCCCCCCAACATAGTGAGCAAACCTACACATCTCATTGTTGAATGTACCAAAATAAACACACTAGAAAAATCCGCCATACGCTCTGCCCGAAAGGATGACTAATGGGCTAATTTAAGGGATGACACATAGGTGAACTCAGCAAAGTTAAAACAAGGGGAAGTTTTTGAGCCATCTGTTACTCACAAATACAAAGCTGCCAGTTCATGAAGTACATCCAATGTAATCCAATTAGAGGTACGGCTAATTATTTTTTAAATTACTGAGTAATCTAGCTATTGTTTTTTCAATAAACCCAGATTCATTTATCTAGAAAATGTGAAGTGTAATGAAAAATTCCAATTCAAACATCCTCTGTGTAAAGAGGGAACCAGTGAAAGGGGCTTGACAATGACTTAAACAATTAATCCTCTGTAACTGCTTCTGTCTATCAAGTTATTGATTAATCTACCGATCAATCACTAAACCACTAAATCCAATGCAGAAGCCCTGCAATAAACCTGACTTAATTGCAGTCTATAAATCCATATTTGAAGGGTAACTTTAGTATTTTTAGACCCTATAGTCTCATGTTTTTGTGTCTCAGTGACTGTTGCTGGGAAGGTTATGAAATTTGGTTCAGAATTGAGCGAGCGCAAAACAGGCTGCAGTGTAATGTTAATGGGCGATTGTGTACTGTCAATGTACATTCACTGAAAGAGCTTTTTTTTGTCACTGACAGGCTCAAATTTTTATTTTAAATGTCTAACAAATTATGGAAAGGATCCCTACAGAGACAGACCTTTATGTTAAGGAGTAAGGTCCTCTTTTAAAACCAGAAACAGCCCAAAATCATGATCACCAAACCCACCAGATTCCATTTAAATAAACAGTAATTTTAACGTTTATAGAGCCAGCACATTTTCACATCTAACTGGGTGAATTGAGGGTTTATTTCAACCAAACCAAAGTTGGTGAGTGTTGGAATGATAAAAAGATCAACCAAGACAGTTTCTGTGAGTTTTATTTTGTTTCTGTCGACTTTTGAATGAAGAGTCTTTTACAATGATAAAATTACTGATTATTTAAATGGAGTCTGGTGGGTTGGCAAAAACGGTTTTGGGACTGTTTCTGGTTAAATCAAAAAGATGTCAGTCTCTGACAAATAGGTTTATTTCTGTAGGGTCCTTTTCACGATGTTGTCAGACACTTACTGACAACACCACTGTCAGTGGCAAAAGTAAACACTTTCAGTGGACGAACAATGAAGGTGAACACATGCCCTGAGTGATTACCCTGCAGCCTGTTTGAGCTTTCAATGCTGGACCAGTTTCAAAAACTGTTGTCTCCATTCGTCACTTGAGCACAAAAACTTGGGGAAAAAATGGTCTGGGTGAGAAAAATATCAAAGTTACCCATTAAAGCCCCACAGTCCTGCACTCAGAGCTTTCTTTAAGAGAATGTTCCCAAAGGTTCAATGTTCATGTTTAAATGAATGACATGTTTTACCCAGACAATCTGACCTGAATACAAACCTCTTGATGAGCACTCCACTGTTAAAACAGTTGATTTATTGGAGCAGAATGGAAGGAGACAGAACACAGAGGAGTGTATGTGCTGTATGTCGACACAGATGTAAGGTGGCTACAGTCTTAAATGGTATATAGTTCGTGCCTTATGCTGAGCGCCCATTAAAAATACATTTTTAATACACGAGTAGTAGCCATAATTAATATATAGAGATGGAAAGCACCTCCATCTGTTGCCGTGCATCTGCCGAGCAGGACTGAGGCATGTACCAGTGGAATTCCACAGGCCTGGAGTGGTGCTAAATGCACTCTAAGCGATATGAAGTGTCTTCCGCAGGCATGGCTGCTCCACAGCAGGTGGCAGACAGCTGTGTGTAGGTGGAGGAGGTCTCCAGGCACAGTGTGCACCGATGTGCAATTTGTGTGTGTGGCCTGAATGGACAGTGACATTCCTCCAACATGATCGGGGTTAAACGGGTGTCAGGTCAGTTAGAGAAGGAAGAAGACATGGACGAAGGAGGAAATTCCACCTTAAGAGTCAAAGCTCAGTGAGCAGCAGGAGACTTTCCTTGCTGTTGGAAATCAGTACAGATGGATTTAGTCTTTTACTTAAAGGGCTCAAGTGGTGTTCCTTATGATTCACATACAAACATTAAAATTTTGGTCAAAGTACATATGTGGCTTCAAAATGCTATTTTCTAAAATCCTTCTAAAAATGCTTTCCCACGTGTCCTGACGTAGGTGTCTGCATGATGACATTGCTACATATAAATCAATCAGCGACAAAGCCGAACCTTCTTTGAGGATTGAGTGTTGTCGGCCTTCCAAATTAGCTTCTTTCCTCTAACCCCCTAACTGGTGCAGAAGCTAAGAATTGTACTGCTTTGGACGCCACATTAGTTCAGGTCTGAAAGTCACACAATAACAAACTAACTCACTGATAAAGGCAGCAGCAGCAGTTTGGATTCGCACCACTTACAGGAATGCTGAAGTGACGTACTGTACAGTTGGTATAGCAATGCCACTTTCGCTTTGAAAGTCAAAATCGACTTGTATTTTCACCGTCACGTATATACTCAGTAAAGCCTGGACTTCATTGTCAGTTCATTTGTCCTTCATTTCTTCCATTTTTTGGTTACAAGTTTTTGTTTGTGTTTTGTGTTGTTTACACAGCTAACAGGCTTTCAAAAATGGCCGTTGTCGGTGCTGCATCGGCAGAATTCGCTGCCTGATATCAGTGCCAATCTTCCACCAAATTAGCTCTGGTTCTTGAACTGGTTCTCTTCAGGATTCTTGGATCCTTTTTGCTATCTAGCAAACCAACCTGCATTCCCGCTAGTTTTGAATGGGACCATTGCAATGACAGATGCGTCATCAGCGGAGGGTGTTGCACAACAGAAGTCAACAGTAGTAGCAAGAAGGTGAATCACAATGATTACCTGCAAGCTTTTGTTCTGTAATTACAGATAGTTGTTTTGTCCAAAACAACAATCATGGACCAAGTATTGATGATAACAAAGACAATCTCTTACTTGACTTCTCCATTGTTGCCTTCTCTATCCTCTTTGTCCAACCTGTAGAATATGATAGCCCACTCATTTCGTCAGGGTTCGGAACTTACGTCAAGGAAAACCTGATATTTTTTGGTTTTTGGCTGGTTGAGAACCAACCTTCCATGTTTCAAAACCATTTATTTTTGGTGGGAATGCTCAGAAAGGCTCATGGTTAGGATGAGAACCGGAATGGGACCCATTTCATGTTGGTGGAAAAACAGTTTCCATGGAGTGGGCTTATTCCAAAGTGTCAGGACCAGGCAACTGTGTCCGACCAATCAATGTACAATTATATGTCTAGACCAATCATCGTACACTTGGGTCACTCATGGTTCCTCTTGTGCTCAGAGAGTACCTACTCTGAAAAAGAAACTAAAAAAGTTCTTCAAAACAGCAGTCTAAGAGCTACAATCATTTCTAGCTCTTGTAGTGCAGAAGCAACAAAAGGTGGGGTTCTCATAAGAAGAGGTTCCTCCAATCCAAAATGCTTGTTGTAAATCTGATTTCAGGACTTTCACTACTAATTCAGAGCATGTACCCTTAAAGAGCAAAAACAGATTCCTTTTAGAAATATAAAGCAGCCTCAAATGATTCCTCTGACATTTCCTTCTTTGATACATTCAACATTCTGCACAGTACAGCAACATCACCTTATTTAGTGAATTTGTGCCAGGGTTTTATAAAGGCTGCCTAGTGCCTTGAGAAATGGCATCACCATGAAGAAATGCCCCCCTCCTCAAAGATCAATGGAGCAGTCCGACTCACTGTCCTCCTCCATGCTGCTGCCTGTCGCACTCTGACACCCGGGTGAACGCCCCAGGGACCGGGCTCTTTCCGGCAGAGTGCACTCGGCTGGGCCTGCCCGTGTTCACAGCTGGGACGCCATTAAGTCCCAGCAAAGCGACCCATGGGTTATGGATGAGAGGAGGAGGAAAAGGGAGGAAGAAGGGGCTGCGTTACTAAAGGATCCTTTAAATCTGTTGCACTGCACTGCTTTGTTGCCCTCAAAATTTTTGCCATAGCAAACTGGGGGTCTCAGGAGCTTTGTGAGGTGTGCTCATTTTTCTAAGATTTTCTTTGCAGCTTCAGCGAGAGAAATGTTCGGCTTATTCCTGTTGTTCGGTTTAACCTTCATGAATCTCTTTCTAGAAACTGTTTCTATGGAGGCCGTGCTTACCGGGACACCTTTGGAGTGCAGTGATGCATGTTATCTACCTTTTTTTCCTTGACACCCTCCCTGAACCCAAAGACCAAACCTTTCCCTCAGGGGAGTCAGGGGTCGTAATTACGATGCTTCACCCCCCACAACAAAGGAAACCCAACCCCCCTTAGCTTCCATGGACTCTTATTGTTGTTTCTGCTGGAGGGGGAATGTGGCTGCATGAATCCACTTGTCCCAGTTCAGCTCTTCATCATCAAACTAAAATCATGACACAAGAAAATACATTGGAACACCAACAATCATAAACCTCCCGCATCATGGGTAGTCATTCAGTGCTGTCATATCCTGTTTTTATTTAGTTAGATCAGCATGAGGTATGGACATACTTCCTTATTAGTACAGACCTTGGCCATACCATCCAGCCAATCGTGTGATGCTAATCACTGGCTTCAAGCACTACATAGACAGGATTGGGGTTAATGACCTTCTGGAGAGCCAGAGGGGACACTCTGGGTGCGTCTTTCTACGTATGCATGACACAAACTAGGACTAAGTACAAAAAAAAAGACATCATGACGGCTGCAGAGGCCCAGCTGAGGTGAATCACTGTTTTAACGTTACACAGTCATTCACACGGACAGGAAGAGGCTGAGACGAGACAAAGAGCATGTAAAGCAAGAAAGACAGATTTAAGATTGATTTTCTTGAGGAGGAGGCAAAAGGAGTTGGTCATTTTCCAATGCAATCAGTGGTTGTGATAACTGAGCAGATAATGGATTTTCAGCCCTAGGTATGCATCATTTTCCATTTTCCATCACACAAACTAAACACAGCTAACACAACAGCTCGTGCATTCGGCTGGAAAATCAGCTGTAATCAGTAAAATTGTGACGGCATTGTGTCAAGACAGGCTGCTGCAAAGACAATCAAATTTTTGAAAACATAAAATTATTAAAAATTGACGACTGCACTTCAGAAAAATAAACGCTGCAGTACAATCAGGCTGCTCGCATGCATTGTTCGTACATATACCTATGAAAAGTAATGTACTACAATTTAGATATTACCTCCGTAATCTTGAGTCTGTAATTCATGTATAACACACGTAATTGGGAAAGCTGCAGTTACGTGCCCAATGTGCTGATGGTAGTAAAAAAGGAAGTAGCATAAAGAAAGCAGGTTAGGGTGATGGATAGATCAAACAAACAGTGTCCTCCCCCCAGGAGGACCAAGTGAACTTGGGGTTATTTTAAGGTACATCATCACCATGTTTCTTTTCCTAAACTAGACCTATGTAACTTTATGCTTACTACGTTACTACGTAACGTGATGATGCCCAACCATGTTTCTTTTCCCAGAAATAACCTACGTAACTTCACTTGCCTAACCTGTGCAACTTTATGTGAAGTATGTGACGTAATAAAGCCTAACCATATTTCTTTTCCTAAAGCTAACCTACAGAATTTTACTTGCCTGAAACTAACCTGTGCAACTTTACGTTAAGTATGTAACATGCCGTTGCCCAACCATGTTTCTTTTCCTAACCTACATAGCTTTACTTGGCAAACCTATGCAACTTTACAGTGAGTACATAATGTAATGATGCCAAACTATGTTTCTCTTCCTGAAGCTAACCTACATGGCTTTACTTGCTAATTTACATTACTTTATGCTAAATACGTAACGTGATGCAGCCTAACCATATATTTTTTGTTCCTAAACTTAACCTATGGAATTTTACTTGCCTAAAACTAACCTGTGTAACTTTACGTTAAGAATATACTATGAGGTCGCAAACCATGTTTCTTATCCTAAAGCTAACCTACGTAGCTTTAATTGCCTAATCTACGTTACTTTTTGTAAGTATGTAACGTGATGATGTTCACCCATGTTTCTTTTCTTGAACCTAACCTACATAACTAAACATTACGTACCTAAGTTTACGTTAAGTACGTAATATGATAACACCATTCATGGGGTGCTAATTCATTGGATGTCATACAAACTATTATTTGAGGATATGTTGATCAAAGTAACTGCACCACCTGAAGGACAGTATCTTTTTGTAAATGTTGGAAAATACATATTTCATTGTTCTTTTGCTGTCTTCTCATGACATGATATAAATTCTCTCAGTCTTCCACACATGAGGGGCTCTGACACAATGGCATATCCATTTAGCTCGGTGAAGGTCTAACGTCAATGAACAAAAACGGAGAAGGTGAAGGAACTGCTGATGAAGACAGAAAAAGAAAGACAGAGGGAAAACAAAGACAGCAGGAGACAGAGAAAGGTCTGAAGGAGGAGGAGACTGTTTGCATGCACCCGGGTGGAACATTGTTCCCTGGGAATCTCTGTAAGAAAAGCCAATGAAGCAGAAAGATCGAGTGTGTTAAGAGTGTGTGTTTGCTCCTGTAATTGAATAGCATAGTCTGTGGCGTGTTCATTTATCCCATATCATTCGGGGCCGCCGTAATAGCAAGATAAAAGCTTTCAATAGAAACTTGTCTGAGCTGGACATTAAAGTGATCAGTGGTGAGACGAGGAAAGCGCATGTTTTTTTGTCAAGGACAAATGGTGCTGCTATTAAGCAAAGAGTCTTTGTTCCCTTGTGCTGGGGGACAGTCAAATGTTCTTTAATCATCTGCAATTATGTTCAGGAAGTGTGAAATCTACCAAAATGTCCATGTTAGTTAAGGTAATAAAAATGATTTATTTTTGCATTAAAGTCAGCAATTACAGAGTATCTAATGCTGTCAGTTCTTAGTGACCTGAAGGTGGAACAAGCACAAGGACAAACAACATAAATCACTACTTTAAGATACAAAAGCTTTTTTTTTTTCATTCTTTTTAATGTTCAGGACATAATGCACTCTCTACTCCAGAAGCTCTCTGACAATACAGACTGTTCTAGCAGGGAGAGTACAGAACATGACACACTTTCCTTCAGCAACAGTGAAACAACATGTTATAGGCCTACTATTTTCTGTGCCTCACTGAGCATGCATCACGTGTACGTCCGCAATCTTAGCGGCAATTACTGTGTCAGCCACAGATAATGAAAAAATGGGGGCAAGATATCACCTCCAGAGAGCGAGTTACCATGAGAACAAAGATCTACCAAAGATAAAGATGTTCTCTTTCCTCAAAAAACTCGATATGAATGAGTTACATTCCTCTGATATTGTGGCAAATACAACATGTTAACTTATTAACACAAGTTAACATTTTCACCTAAATTAAGAACTTAATAGGTGGAATTACAACTCCAACTTGAACATAAAAGGAATGGAAAAGTGAACACCACTCTCATAGATGTCTAATTAGTAGCTTATAAAGCTGGAACCAGGAAACAATTAGCTTAGCTTAGCATAAAAACTGGAAACAGGGGTGAATCAGCTAGCTAGGCCCTGTCTGAAGATGACAAAATCTACATTATTAGGGCTGCCCTCGACTAAGAATTTTCCTAGTCAACCAATAGTCATCATTTAGGACCATTAGTCGACTAGTCTCCTGCATGTTTACGATATTAATGTAATGATTAAATGATATATTTTGGTGGTTTGAGTTGAAGGTGTGAGAAAGAATAGTCTCAGTAACATTGTTAACACTGTGCTACATTACAGAGAAATACAAACCGTACTAATGAACCTTCATTAATATAGGCCTATATTTTATCTACAAGTGCACGTCACACGCTGAGCGAGCCGCCTGTTAATGACGCTGTGGGCTAATGGGCATGTAGCTACTTCCATGTTTCACATGATACGTCATGTTTGTAGTCGACCAATGAAGATGAGTTTACATATCACCTTGGGTTGGTCCTTCACCTTCTCAAAATGATCCCACACTTTGGATTTCCTGCCCGACATGTTATTAACCAGCCTGTGGAATAACTGCAGGTACCAGCCCTGGAAATTAACCTGACTCCTGTCTGACTGCTGAGCGTGGACACTTCCTGTGTCTGTCCTTTCAAAGTAAAATCCCACATGGTCCAGTCACATAGGTTTTGATTTATTTTGACAAGGTGCAGCTCCTGATAGAGTTTCACATTTGTTTTTTTTGGTTTTATTTCTGCAACTAAGCGGCCAATGAAATCTCGCCCCTAAAATCGGCACTTATATCGCAAACCCATATCTGTCAAAATAATCACAATATGATTGTTTATGTATATCGAGCACCACTAGGTCTTAGTCATGCATTACTTGATTATTTCAGAGAGCAACAGCCTTTCTTAATTGGCCCTGATAACAGCAGTACCACTGCTTGCTGACTCAGAGGCCAAATGACTGATACTCACAACATAAACACACCAGCAAACAGAAGCCCAAACGTTCAGTCTAATGCACAATTTTCCCACACTTGTTTTCTCAGCAGTATGTTGCTTATTATGTCACTCAATAACAGCATTTACAATTACCATAAATTCACCAATAAAACTGCTGCGACCCCGGCTGCTCGGACAGCATCTGAGAATGAGAACCAGCAGTCCACGTGATGGGCACAGACAGTATTTGGCACAAACTTATTTGGGTCCCAAAGCAGGAAATGGGAAGGGAAGTCAGATGGACAAGGACCTGCTGACCTACACATGATGTCTGGCTCGATACACACACACTATTCACACACATAGACACATGCACAAATAGGAAAACTAGGCCCCTGTCCTATTTTTAGGTAAGCTTTTTCATTTTTTGCCCTCTTTCCATCCTCCAGGCCTCGGGACACAGAGATGAGGAGCAGAGAAATACATTTCACACATCAGACACACCTGGCTGAGGAGGACCGATGATCGCTGAGGAGATTATCTCAGGAGTGTGTGCATTCCCAAAGCATTCATCGACATCGCTGGGGTGTCACTTTCTCACCGAGAGGTCAGTAAGAGGCCTCTGAATGCTTAAAACAAAGTGCTTATCATGAGTATAACTGAGTGCAACATGATGCATTCTTTCGAGGACAGTCTGTCCTGAGTTCTTGGAGAGAGATCAGGGAGGCAGGGTGATGCAGCCAGTAGGCAGCGAGTGTAACCGATACAGACACTTTTGCCTGTAGCAGCGGTCTGATAACAAGTAGTATGACCTACTGTAGTTCATTTCCAGCACACAGAGCCCCTAACTCTGCGGTCTGATGCAGGTCTGGACGAGATTTTCCAAAATATGTGACTAAAAGATAAAGAAGAATGGATTGCTTATTGTCAGAAGACAGAAATTAGAGAAAAACTGTGGTCAGGTGATTCAGACATTCCATCACTGACAATACCAGTGTCCAACAGAGGGTGAGAAACCTACTACCACACACACACACACACACACACACACACTCATGCAGACAAAGAACAGTGAAAGATCACGACCCCTTACATTCCATCACATTCGATGGCCCAAAGCCAACAGAGGAATTCACCAGGGTTGCCCACACTACAACTAGCCAATTACAGTCGCTCTGAAAAAGACACACGGCCCGGGTTAGAGGCACGGCTCAACTGCTCAATACTCTCCACAGCAGCGGCCAACTAAACATCGATTCAGCAATTTCTTTACAAAAGAGTGGACTCAACATTACACAGCTCGATTATAAAGCTTAATTTTTGTTCCGTCAGACTGATTTCATTACTTTTAAACACAGTTGCAGTGCTGTTGTTAATCCCAGTGCAGAAACAAACTGCAATAAATGTTCTTTAAAGGGGATATATGGTGCTTTTCCTTACTTTCTGTTATACATATATAATGCTACAATGTCATATGTTCACATTAAACTTGGCCAAAGTTTTAAATAACGAGGTAAACGTGTAAAAGTAATCCTTATGAGCAAAAACCTCAGGCATCAGATCATTCTGAGTCCCTTGTTTTCAACAGTTTTTCTACTTCAGAGATTGCCAAGTGTTTACTTTGTGTACACTGCTACATGTAGCTACATGCTAACATCAGGTAAACCAGTAATCTCAGTTGCTGATTATGTTCATTTTTCCAGACTTCAGCTCATATTCCTGCTAGAACATGTCTGTGTATGAGGATTTTGGTTTACAGTCTTTTATTCGTAATGTTTCACAATAGAAAGTTCCTCTATAATCAACTGCCGTCATTCCCCAGGCTGCAAATACACTGCTACATGTAGCTACATGCTAACGTCAGGGAACATGCCATCTTGGTCGCTGATGTTGTTAATCTCCACTCCAATTTTGGATCATACTCCTGCTGGAACATGTCTAGTTTTGAAGATTTTGGTTTAGCAGCTTTTGTTGGTATTTTTTTTTTTTTACAGCTATATGCTGTTATGGTCATTCCCCTGGCTGCAGGTATACTGCTACATGTAGCTAAATGCTAACATGTCCAGTTTTGAAGATTTTGGTTTAGCAGCTTTTGTTTGTAATTTTTCACAGTAGGGATTGCTGCTATACTCCGTTATGGTCATTTCCCAGGCTATGAAAACACTGCTACATGTAGCTACATGCTAACATCAGGGAAAGATGTAATTTTGGTTGCCAATGTTATAAATTTCCACCTTGATTTCGAAACGTATTCCTGCTGGAACATATCAAGTTTAGAAGATTTTGGTTTAGAAGCTTCTGCCGGTAATTTTTCACAGTCAGGGGTGCTGCTATACTCTGTAATAGTCATTCCCCAGGCTACAAATACATGCTAACATCAGGGAATCATGTCATCTTGGTTGCTGATGTTGTTCATTTCCGCTCCGATTTTGGATCAGATTTCTGCTGGAACCAGTTTTGAAGATTCGATTTAGCAGCTTTTGTTGATATTTTTTTACAGTAGAAAGTGCTGCTATATGCAGGTATACTGCTACATGTAGCTACATGCTAACATCAGGTGAACGTGTAATCTTGGTTGCCAATGTTATTAATTTCTTGCTAATTTTGTATAATTTGGACAACAGGAACATGACCAGTTGGGAAGATTTTGGTTTTACATTCATTCCCTGACTGCAAGTACACTGCTACATGTAGCCACATGCTAACATGAGGGAAACATGTCATCTTGGTGACCGATGTCGTTGATATCTGCCCTGTTGTTGGATCATATTCCTAACATGTCCAGCTTTGAAGATTTGATTAAGCAGCTTTTGTTGGTATTTTTTTCCAGTAGAAAGTGCTGCTATATGCTGTTACAGTCATTCCCCTGGCTGCAGGTCTGCTGCTACATGTAGCTACATGCTAACATAAACAAAACCAGTAATCCTGGTTACTAATGTTAATGTTTCCTTGATTTCAGATCCTATTCCTGTTGGAGCATGTCTGGTTGTGAAGAATTTGGTTTGGAAACTCCAAAGACAAGTATGAACCTGCAAAAGAGCATAATAGGTCCTCTTTAATACACCATGTGTTGCTTAAAATCCCCTTAAACACAGGCTTTTTAAATGTTTTTACAGCTTTACAGTTGATTATACTGTGCCACGTCCTGAGTAACTTTAACACCAGAGCTCAATAATTCAAATATAATTCACAACTTAATGACTATGCGAGTACATCCAGGGGCGATATATCACCTGCTTTCCCAGTCCTTCATCCCTTGACTGCATATGCAGCATGTCATCACTGGTGATCACAATTAAGTTTGACAGCCCACATAGGACAGGAAATGTAATGGCCTAAATAGCATTGCATCAGTTTGAAATTGTGTCATTAGCTTTGGTGCTGTGCAGAAAATTGTTTCACAAAGTGGGAGCATGAAGGGCTTGACCTATATCTGTTTAAAAAACAGACAAAAGAGCGCAGGAGCACGGCTGTGTCAGCGGGAGAGACACAGAGATAGCAAAGTAATAGAGAACAAGAGAGGCTGATGGTTGCGATTATGGGGGTTTCCCACCTCTGACTTGAGTGCCGGTCTATGTGCTGCTCTCCTGCTGAGACTCACCACCCTCTCCTCCCACACCCCGTGGCCCTGACTGTTATTCTGCAGTGCTATGGAGAATTGAAACTGGCAGCTTGAGGAGAAAAAAAATCTCCCTCACTTTGCCTCTCTCCGTCTCTTACCTGATACCAGTGCGACAAAAATCCAATTTAGCTGTGCTGCCATCTGATATCTGGTAGAGCAGAAATACATCAAACTACTACTGTTGGTGAAGAGATAGCAGCTGAAGCAAAGGGTAGCGTCGCAGTTAATGTGTAAGCCCATGTTCAGTGCTTTGAGATATTATTGGGCCACAGACACTAAAGTGATTGAAGAAAAAATCCAGTAGAAAGAGAGTCTTTTTTTTTTTTTTTTTGCCTTGTTGGTGGCGTCCCAGAATTGAGCTCAAAGGAGAGTAATTGTTGGACTCACATTCTCCAGGTGGCAGGAAACATGACTCAGAATGAAAAACAATGCAGTTGACTCTGTATCTGCTGGAGGTGTAAATGGGCAACTGTTTGCTTCCAAGTTAGCGCTATCAACTTAAAGGGTAATTCTATTTTCCCATGTTTTTATGTCTAAGTGACTAATGGGAACAGTAAGTTTTGAAACTGGTCCAGTATTAGGGGCCAGGGCTTCAACAGCTAAACAGGCTGCGATGTAATCACTTGAGGAGGTTATGCATCGTCCACTAAAAGTGCTTGTTTTTGCCACTAGCAGGTTCAGATTATTACTCTACAAGTCTGACAACATTATGGAAAGGATCCCTGTAAAGATAGACCTCTCTGTTACAGAGTACGTTCCTTTTTGTTTAACCAGAAATCAATATCACCAAACCCACCAGACTCCCTTTAAATAAACAGTAATTTAGTCATCATAAGACAGACTTCATTCAAAGTCGACAGAAGCAAAATAAAGCTCACAAAAGCCATCTTGGTTCGTATTTCCACTGTTCTAAAAATCACTATCTCTGCTTTGGTTGAAATAAACCCTTAATTCACCCAGTTAGATGTGAAGATACGCTGCCTCTACAGACACTAAAATGACTGCTTATTTGAACAGAGTCTGGTGGGTTTGATGAAATTGATTTTGGAGCAGTTTCTGGGGAAAACAAAAAGGATCTCACTCTTTAACAATCCTTTTTGTTTCCCTAGAAACAGCCCCAAAATCACTATCAGCAAACCAACCAGACTCCATTTAAATAAACAGTAATTTAAGCTTGTATAGAACCGGTATGTTTTCAGATCTAACCGGTAGAACAAAGGGTTTATTTCCACTAAACCAGAGCTGGCAATTGTTGGAACAGTGGAGAGATGAACCCAAACTGTTTTGAGAGTTTTATTTTGTTCCTGTTGACTTTGAAGAAGTGTGTTTCATGATGATAAAATGACTGTTTATTTAAATGGAGTCTGGTGTGTTTGGTGATAGAGAGTTCTGGTTTGTTTCTGCTTAAACAAAAAGGATCTTACTCTTTAACAAAAAGGTCTATCTTCACAGGGATCATTTCCATAATGTTGTCAGACTCTTAGAATAATAATCTGAACCTGCTAGTGGCAAAGACAAACACTTTTATTGGACGTACATTGTTGGTGCAGGCTTGTCTTTCAATACTGGACCAGTTTCAGAAATTGTTGCTCCCTTTGGTTGCTTATTAGACACTTTGCTGGCCTTGTTGAATACTCGATTCTGATTAATCAATAATGGCATTCTATTATCTCTTATTTCTGTTGAGCGGCCCATTGTGGAGAATAACGGACCACTGCTTTGGACTCTGTCCCGGTCATGGACGCTTAGCAGAAGCAACAAAATCATTTTTAAATCAATATTTTGTGCCAAAGCCAACATATTCACAATATTTTGACGAGTAGCAATATCAATTCAGGATATCTACAATTACTTTCTCATTAGTGGAAATGTTCTTTGTAGATATCTGCAATTGCATCTCTGCTTTTTGCAGATGATGTGGTTCTGTCGGCTTCCTCACACTGTGACCTCCAGAGTGCACTGCGGCGGTTTGCAGCCAAGTGTGAAGCGGCTGGGATGAGAGTCAGAACCTCCAAATCTGAGGTCATGGTTCTCTGCTGGAAAACAGTGGATTGCCCCCTCTGGGTTGGGAGAGTTACTGCCTCAAGCGAGGGAGTTAAAGTATCTCGGGGTCTTCTTCACGAGTGAGGGTAGAATGGAGCGTGAGATGGATCGCCGGTTTGGTGCGGCTTCTGCAGTGATGTAGGCACTGCGCCTGATTGTCGTGGTGAAGAGGGAGCTGAGCCGGAAGGCGAAGCTTTCGAATTACTGGTCCATCTACGTCCCAACCCTCACCTATGGTCATGAGCTCTGGGTAGTGACCGAAAGAACGAGATCGCAGATACAAGCGGCCGAAATGAGTTTCGTCCGTGGAGTGGCTGGGTTCAGCCTTAGAGATAGGGTGAGGAGCTCGGACAGGAGGGAGCTCGGAGTAGAGCCGCTGCTCTTGTGCGTCAAAAGGGGTCAATTGAGGTGGTTCAGGCATCTGATCAGGATCCTCCTGGGCGCCTCCCGCTGGAGGTGTTTTGGGCACGCCCCACTGGTAGAAGGCCCCGGGGCAGATCCAGAACACACTGGAGGGATTACATATCTCATCTGGCCTGGGAACACCTTGGGGTCCTCCAGGAGGAGCTGGAAAGTGTTGCTGGGGAGAGGGATATCAGGGGTGCTTGGCTTGGCCTGCTGCCCCCGCGACCCGGCCCCGGATAAGCAGATGTGAACAGGTGGATGGATGTTACTTAATTACAACTAGCCAACTTTGACAATTGACTTCTATTAAAACTCAATTACAGATATCTGTGATTCAATTTGACGTATTTTTCCATAGTCTGGTTTTATTCCACAATAATGCCCCCCTCACTGTACATTATCCCTTAGATAGCAAACTTAAGCTACGTTTTGTGGTGTAACCAACATTACTAAAGCTACTTTGTTACTGTAACATCACATTTTACCATCATTAAATAATCCATAGGTTTGTTTTAACAATGTCTTTCATTGATTGTTTTGTCTTTCAGCTTGGTACAGCAGATGCGGCTTGCTTGCTCCACCTCAGCTCCTCATTGTTGCCCATATTTTTGTTCGGTCAGTGATGGAAAAAGTGAAAATTGGTGAGTACTATCAAAAACTACATCACACTGTCGTCTTTTGTGATGCTATTGCATGGTATCTTTTCTGTCCTCCGGGCATTATTAGTCTTAACTGCTAGTTTATCCTTGTATTTGACTGACAACACATTTGTAGCTAAGGATACACCGATCCGATATCTGGATCGAATGTCGGCCCCGACATCATCAAAATAGATGGATCAGGTATCAGAAAATGCAACCAATACCTGAGCCGATCCTTTCCCTTTAAATCTATTGCGACGCAAGCTACGTCATACGTCAGCAGCAGCACATGTGCCACATGCCGCGAGAGTTGATTAGCCTACCTAAGCAAGTGCAAACAACATGAAGCGAGGGAGAGAATCTGCTGTGTGGAGGTATTTCACACTGAACACTCCAAGGTATATAGCTTTTTCGGTCAACCATGGTATCGGATCGGTATCGGGTATTGGCCGATACTCAAAGCTACAGCATCGGGATCGGTATCGAAACTGAAAAAGCTGGATTGGTGCGTCCCTATTTGTAGTGCCAAGAGCGTAGTTTAATTTCAACATTGGATGGAGACATGTAAAAAAGGATTTAGGGGATCCTCGGCCAGAAAATTTTGAGCGCCTGGTGAATTTTTCGGCATCGAATTTCAGCATTTTCTGCATCAATTTAGGCTGTAAATGTCTTCAATTTCAATTCAATTTTCCTCTCCTACAAATGCGCATTTTCTAAATATTGAGGGGTTCATGTCCCCTGTGTCCCCCACAAAATCTACACCTATGTAAAGCCTTCATGTTGCTCTGATTACTTCTTCCATCGTCCATCACTTCCCCGTCTTTATGAGCCCCTCTCTCAGACTCCTTTAGACCCTGAACGTCCACTGACCTCCCCCTGAAACCCACTGTGCTAAGACACTGCAGCAGCAGCGAACTTAAATGTCATCTACTCTCAGCACGGTGTACCTACGTGCACTGACAGGAGCTAAGCTGTAACCCTGCAAAATTAAACAGTGAAACAATAAATCATTCATAGGTACTTGACATGTGTTCACAAGCAGGTCATTAGTCATCCAACAGTTGATCCCAACCCACTTCAGAAGTGTGTGAAACAGTCCTGTCACCGCCTCTGGAGTTACAACGGGAACCACTTTAACTCCCATGGGTGAAACACATCTATGGCAGCGTTCACACACTGCTGTGTGTCCCTGATCCTCGCTCTGTCTCTCCAACAGACACAAAGACTTGTTTGTACAACTTAAAAATAAATGAAAATGGGACCAAGGGGAGTGTTTACAGGAGGTGTGTTATGATAGAGAGGTAGATTAGTGGTGTTATGGCATATTTGCAAGGAGGAATTGCTTTTAGGAAGATCACTAAAATGACAATACCTAAAATAAATAGCACCAAGCATTTCTGACTTGGTCCACTGATCAATGAGACTGGATATAGCTCCTAATAAATGAGCCAACCACTTAAGCTGATGACATTCAGAGGGACATAATGGGCCACTTTTGTCATCAATAGTACAAAATGTAGCTGTGGAGGCAGCAGGAAGCTTAATGAGGACTGATTTTAATGATGCCCCAGGAGTGGAAGGAGCCATAAATTAAAAGGATTATCACAGAAACAGATACAGTGTGTTACAGCAGCGTTATAAATCACTGTGAGGGACCAGGCACAGGAATACTGTGCCCCTGTTTCACTTGTCCCCTCAGAGCCCCATGTCCCATCTCCTACTGACCTGCTGGTAGTTCTCGTCCTCGGGCTGGAAGCTGTTGTCAATGGGCTGAAACCTCAGGTTGATATGAGGAAAATTGTGAAGCCAGTAAGTCCACCAGGGCGCAATGTAATCCACCCGAGCCGAAGACATCCCTGCCCCCGAGAGGAAAAAAAAAGTTGGGCTGCAGCCTTAAATTAGCCTCCCTTTACTAAACCGGGCTCCGGAGATCTTAATCCCGTCTCATATCACAACAAAGACACTGATAAAAGCATGCTCGTGTGTGGAAACACACTCTCAGCCACACGTGAGAGGAGCCGTGGACAGAAGAAGTCCTGCAGAGACAGCAGTGGAGCTGCAAAGTGAAGTCCGGCTGATTGTGTTTTTATTTACATAAAAGAAGAAATAATCACACTGCGCCCATGTCTCCGTGTCTGTGAGGACCCTCGGCTCCTATCCGACCGACAGCTGCTCCAAACCCACACAACACAGTCACCGGCGGGGGCGCGCACCGAGTCAGGACACGGGGAGGGACGGGAGCGCGCAAAGACGCCCCTTTGGGGAGTTTAGAAATATCACTCCGCCTGTATATCTGATGTAAAACTGTTTTAAAACACAATAATTCAATGTGTAGCAACATAATTTCCATCTTGATAAAATATTTAATTGTTTTTTAATTGTTTCATTAGTCTCTCTGCGGTATCAGCTGCTGCACTGACACCTAGTGGTCAACTGAGACCATTACAAACACCTTCAGCCTACAGTACAGGTGTAACTCCTGTCCTCATGGGGGACGTCCGAGCCCAGCACCACCAGCTTCTATCTTCAGATTGTAAAGTAGATAAATAAAAATAACAGAAGGTGTTTAATCTTCATGGAGCTGTCTTTACACCCATAGTTTAATTTATTAGGATCCTCACTGGCCACTGCACTGCAGGAGCTGTTCTTCCTTAGGGCCACAACACTGAGACAATAAAGACAGCTCCTGGTAATACATTAATTAACATATATGCTTTTTTTTTATCATTTCATTTGGTAATTTAACACCAGTCTGGGGTCAAATTTTGCTCTGATGACCTGATGATGCTCAGTTATTGTCATATTAGACCACGCATTTACATATACATTCACATTTGTATGTTTCCGTGCACACACTATGAGTGCATTGAAGGGAATAGTTCCCAGGAAAAAATATTTTTACCATGCTAAAGTTCATTACAGTGTATGAATCATATTATATAGGTCACCTTTTCTTGTCTATAGATGCATTTTCTGTAACTATATTAGTGAAGTCAAACTAAAGTGCTGCCTGTCTGCTTGAATTCATTCCAGTAACCATTCAGTTCAGCTATTCCTAATCCCTGTTCTTACTGGTTTTATTACATGCATCCAGACAGTACTGTGCATACGCTTATTTAAGGGTGTACTTGGGCAAGAAATCTTAATGCTTGTTGTGTTGTTGTTGCTCCACAATGTGCTGCACCACCAGGCTCAGGGACAGCGTCACAGCTTCACTTCATCACATTATCTTGTCACTTTACTTCCACAGTTTACACCCCTGAGGACATTATTTATCATTAATGTACTACATTCCAGTTTATTCATTGTAATTACCACAGATTAATATTTCAACTTGGACTATTTTTTACATTCTCACATTTTACTTGAAATATTTTATTGATATAAGGGTCTAATAAATGACAACTGTTGAAGGGAGCCTTAAATCTTGCATCTATTTTCACTGCCGACAACTGCTCCTCTGTTTGTTGTGCATGTGACAAAGACTTGACATAACTTGAGACGGGATTCACCTGCTGCTGCTCACTCTGATAAGCCTTTGTCCTAAATTAAGCACCTTAGTACATGACAGGATTAACAGGAGGCCAAACTAGTTCAGCGTGATCTAATTAATTTGCTGGACACAGTAGTAGATGTTAATTTATGTACAAGATATGACAGGAATATTTTATCCTCTTAACATTTACTACTGCCACCACTGTTAATAACTGTTCATAATGGACATTAGGCTGAATGTGACGTGTGGCATCATAAGTGTCTCAAGCACATTTAACCGCCTACAAATACACCCACGTTTAATAACAATTTAGAGATTAATTTTAATGTTTTTGGTTGGAGCGTGGTGCTTATCACTTTGCAGTCTGATTCTAGCTCAAATCTGACATCTTGTAGAAACATAACTACCATATTTTAACAACCTGGCTTCACACTAAACGCAGGACACTGATAAAACCTCATGATGCAATTCAGTTTTTCAAATCCATTATGTTCGCATCATTGCGTGACGATACAGTGAACACAAAACCAGACAAATAACTGTTTTCCAATTTTTATTACAATTATCTGTACATCACGGATTTACTTCAGCTCCTTGACAGCCAGACCTGTAGAGACAAAGACGACAGGTTAGAGAACATTTACTGGCATCAAATGTCACACCAGCAAAGACAGAGGCGGCACTCATCATCTGCACCTGACGTCCTTCACTTTTTCCCTCTTGTGAATGTTGGTGTCATCTTTGTTATTTACGTAATGCATCGTGAGTACGCACTGATGAGAATCACTTGTTACAAAGGGATTCTCGTCTCAAACATCTGCCTTCACTGGTGCAGTTAAAGTTACTGTTGCTGGTTGCCAGATATATTTAAGTCCATCTAAATCTGTGAACAAGGATAAACTTAAAACAAATGACAAAAAGCAACCAAATGGTCACAGCTCCTCATACAGCCTAATCAATGCAGTCACAGTTGTGTTATTATATATTCAGAGCCTGGCTGATCTCCAAAGACGGCAGATGCAACAGAGTGATTTATTTAAGAGTTTGCATTTTTGCTGAACTAGAACGTCATCCTCAGAGTTACAATTTGAGTAACATTTGCTTTCGAACTACAGTAAACATCAGTGTCTGTGTAATTTTAGGCCACAATCTATTCTCATTCTCTTCATTGTTTAACTTTGATAATGTGTGAGCAGCCACCTACAGACTACAAATAAGAAAACGTCCGTCACAGGCTCATTCAGATTACCAGGACGAAAAACAGCCAACCATTTAAATGCAAAAATCCATGAATCAGATAATCACAATGAATATTAAATGGGAAGACAACTACACACAGACTTTGGTGTAACTTTGAGTCACTGCAAAACTCCTAACAAGATGAGTCATATCAGGCTGCACACCGATTAACATTCGTCTCTCCTTTGTTTACCGGGCACGTCCATCGCCCTGAGGCCATTTTGAAACTGGTGAAACTGCTGCTCTTCGTCAATGCACTTTATTGTTTGGCATACGTTGCGATGATATGACACTACCTTCCTCTACATCAAGTCATTTTTACAGTTTGACTGTTGCTCATTCAGCTCCAAGACGTTCTGTTCCCCATATTATAAACTGTCTTGGCAGCAGCATCTGTAATTCTGCTTTAAATTGCACTGTTTGTCATTTTCCACGAGGACCTAATACTACCTCCCCCCCGTGGACTCTTCCTGTTTATACCGCTACATAACAGCAGAGTTTTTATTGTAAACAACTTCAGTTTATACATTTGCTTCTACACAAGATGCAGCGCTCATGTTGCTGAGGCCCAATAAACAGGTTGAATCCATTTCCTCCACTGCAAAACATCTGCAATGCATCTTTATGAACGCTCTGAAAACTGCCTTGTTTACATCAGTTTGACTTATTTTATTATTGGCACATTGCTTTCTGCTGCAGTGCACTGCTACCACTGTAGTCATCAAACATGTATCACACCGACCCTGTGCTTGTGGCCTGCATCTTTGTGCGTGTGCTAGAAAAACAAGATAAACTCGTATCCGATAAAAGAAACATGCTCCAAGCTACTAGTGTTTCAAAACTCCACATGGTATCTTTAATTAATCAGGTGATGTTCAGGGTCAAGCGTACGCAATTTAATTCCTTCACATTGTCACAAACAAGGATTGCTTCACAAGCTAAGTTCTTGTTAATGATACTGACCTGGGGGCAGGGACTGCTTGAGCTTCTCAGCCTTCTCCTTGTCTGTGATGACCAGGGTGTACAGGTATCTGCTGCAGCGCACCTTGAACTTAACATTGTCCTTGTTCTTCTTGATCTTTACGGCTGAAGGAAAACAAACAAGCCAGTTCAGATTCAGCTCAACAGAAACACCTACTTGGATTCAAATCACAATTTAAACCTCACGCTGACAGATGTGTATTTGTACACTTTCCAAAACTGGGTGTAGCTAGGCTTAATTTACGCGTCCATAATTTCTAAGTTATTTCCTGGGAAGTTGCTGGGACACACACTCGTTAAAATTAAGAAACAACCTCTGAGAAAACAGGAATTTACTTGAAAGAAAGCCACATTTAAACCCAAAAAATGTTTAATTATTCAATTCCTGCTGGAAATGTTTTTACCTGTATGGTTGCCTGTACACAGATTTCAGTTTGCATAATCAATTTTAACTGAACATGAAATGTACAGGCTGAAATTTGACTGAAATGTGCTGTAAGAACTACAAATCATAACCTAATATTTAAAAACTTTGACGTGGGTGCAGGCTGCTGATGAATTGTAAATTGTAGGCGTTGTAGCCATCAAAGTGCAATCACTATGAACAAACTTTAATGTTATCTTTCTTTTCTTTTAGTGATGGATTTCTGTCTGTCCGAGCTTAAGGAAAGCGCATCTGATTTACTTTTGCTCTCTGGAACTGAGCATGCCAAGTTTTGACTCTATTTAAATATAATCTGTGAAGGCTGGTGCATTGTAAGTGTTATTTCTTTGACTCTTTTGTGGAATTGAAAAGCACCAGCTGTGTGTTTGAGGGATCCTGAAAACCTGTTTAAAGATGGAGCCGTATAGTAAATAGAGTCTGTGTAGAAGATGTTTTTTAAAAAGTTACTAGGCTGCAAGCTAAATTGATTTCCAGTTTTATTGCTTTTAAGCACTTGAGTCAGTCGGTGTAATTTGGATTTGTTTTAGTTGTTGTTAAGTCTTGTAAACTGAATAAATAGGCCTACTGAAAATGAAAGCACTGACTTAAGACTCAAGGTTACACCTGAAAATATTTGTAATAAATCTGTGATACAATTTAACACTGATTCTACTTCCTCTGGCAGAAATAGTAAATTGCATAGTTTTAACTGGGAAACCTCTTGGGATATTACAGACCTGTAAAATGATGCTTTGTCCACTTTGTTTACTTGTATAACGCTTGCCTGTACATGTTAATTTCACTGGCGTGGCAAAAATAAACCTGCATGTCCACCAGGCTAATGAAAGATGCTTATACTTCGATTTAAAATGTAGCTTTAATTCACAACATGCACAGACAGGTGAGACAGTTAAGAGCTGAACTTACACTTGGCATCCTTCCTCCTGGCTGTCAGCAGGAAATCTTTGATTTCTTCAATCTTGCGAGGCTACAAATAAAGAACAGAGCTCACAGTTAATATTCAGACACAGCCTCACTGACAGGTTGATAGTGTACAGTGTGGTGATGTTAGGGGACCGGTGGAACCGGAGTTTCTATAGGAAATGGAAACCCAGCACTTGGTCCATCATTGCTCTTGCAAGACTTTAAAACCATCACGAGCACATCAGCCTGAGATGTTTGCATTTCTTGCTGACGACAAAACATGTCTTCATTCAAGGTAGCTAACTGTAGCTGACATTAGCCACCGACTGGCTAACCCAAGACAAGTAAAGCATGCATCACGTCAGAACACCTACACCTAACAGACAATAACTGACACTTTGGAAGTCCTTACGGATCAACGCCACTTCATAATTTGGGTAATTAAGTAGTAACATGGGCTCGTGAGCATGTCATTGCTGTGCGACAGGCTGTAGCCGGTGGCCCAAGCTAGCAACAGTATGCTAATGCTAACCACTGAATGCTAGCTACTTTATAACCCATCTGACGCTTGATATGTCACCGACAAACACACTTTTCTCGTTATAAAATGCCTCCACACACAAGACACAACACTATCAGCTCTGCCTTCTTCGCTATAATAGTACTTAAACGAGAACAGGTCCTTACCATGCTGCCGTGTCAGCGGACTGAGCGCTGCGGAAGAGCAGAGAAAGATGGAGTGAGTTCATCGGTTATAACAACGGTAAGAAAAGTGTTAATATAGCAAATAATTATATCGTCAGGTAGCTACTGAAGTGATTAAATATAATTTAGCAGAACTAAGGGTGTGATTGTTAGTGTTAAAGAGGATGGATGATGATAGAAATTGTGATTTTGTTTATGTGTAAATGTGAGACTCACTCAGTCTGCCAGAGAGGGGATGAAAAGGGGCGGGACTTCCGGTTATGAATGCCTTTATACCGCGCTACGGCGAACAGAGAGGGTCAATATTAGTAACAGAAAAGCGTATATCAGGTTGTTGCTGCTGTGTTTATAATGCGTTTATACAGGCTTTTACTCTGAAGCGTTACATCTGTACAAATGTTTTTATTTAAATGTTCATGTGAAGTTTTGCTTGTCTTTTTATTATTGGAAAGCTGTGTTTTGATTTCACACAGACAAAAGTAAATGCAAAAAAGACATGGAAACTGATGAACCTTTTTTTGCTCAGTAATCATGTTTTTGTAGTGTTGTCTTTTCAGATAGAAGCTGTCAAAGTTTTAGCCCAGAGAAGTAATTTAGTATGCTACATTCAGACAATCACCACTTTTGAAACAAGCTTTCCCTGTGACAAATATAAGACCCAAGGGGACGTTAAAATGTTCTGTAGCCTATTTATGTGACTGTTCTGACCACTTTTGTCCTGTTAATGTCATCCATGTTGTATTGTACACAGTTCCAACTCAACCTGCTGCTTGTCAATGAGTCGTTTCCTCTAGCATATCACAATCAAACTATGCATTTTTCCTCTAAAACCTCAGGATCCAGGCGTTCAGGAGTTTTTTACCATGTGCCAAATTATCCACAGAGGTCTCTTCCTCTCCAAAAGAAAAGCATCTGGTCATTTAAACTGGTAAAAACACTGGATCAAGCTGTTTCACGTTTAGAAGATTGACCCTTTTTTCTGACACTCTTGTCGTAGAGCCACTTAAGTACATATTTATATTTGGTTAAAATGCCTGTCTCGATACAACATTTCATATAGGTTCTGATATTATATAAGTTTGCACAGCAGTTTCTGTATATTTTAAATAGTGTATAGTAGTAAACTATGCTGGCGCTATAAGGCACATAGTGCACGTGACAAAAAATGAGATTGTGGATAACGTGGTGCATAAAGACAACATGAAGTTTGTGTTGGTTTGGATTCTCATAAGTTTTTGCAGTGTATAATAATGTGTAATATGGTGAGAATATATAGAAATAGGACACTGTGTCAGTGGTGGACCATAGGAGATGTAACTTTAGAAGGACTTGCTTGCTGTTTTGTCTTTTGTTTTCTTTTTTGTTTTCTCAATAAACCTTGTTCAACTTTTTCCCTGCCTCGTGTGAGTACTGTGGATCTTCACTAAAAGAACAGGAACACAAGTCAAAGTTGCTTAGGAACTTCAGTATGTTGAAACAGCAACTATAGTGTGGCTTGTCTGTTCTGGGCTAATGTAGAAACATGGCAGTGCAACATGGTGATCTCCACTGACGAGGACCAGCTCCCTATGTACATATGTATGGCTCATTTTGAGGTAATGAAAACACAACAGTTCTTATTGTCAGGTGATTATACACTACAGAAAACATATATATTATATTCCATTTCTGCTAGTTTTACGCCTTAAATCCTACACACTGGACCTTTAACTAGACACAGATGATACACATAAGCCATTTTCTCGAACACAACACACAACATACAGAATATAATGCCTGTAAAGCACATTATTATGTATGAAAGCCATTCCTCACCTTCTGTATGGCGCCTTTGTTCCATACAGAAGCTGCAATACGTTGCATTGTTTTTCATATAGCTCCACCAGTAAGTTAGTAATAGGCCACAGACTATTTCTTGTTCCTCTCCTTCAATGAACAGTTATCATAACCTGCTGGTAACAGCTGCTGCGAGAACAGTTTGACACTGTGATGGATGCACTCATGAATCCATTTCTGGCCCTGCACTGAGGTTTTTGAATATTAATGTTGACCAGTGTGTATTTTTTCTGTATTTTATTTTAGATTTTATGTGAATGTGAAAGGAGTTATGCTGACCTTACCAAACTGGCTCCATATCTGCTCTAAAATACTAAGGTGAGCACCATTTTCTCTCCTGCACACCTTGTACGCCCCCTGATGGTGACTTGAAATATTGCCCTGATTAGTGATGCATGCTGCCCCACACTAAAGTTAGGTTAGATCAAATTGAGTTTATTCATAAAGCTCAAAATCACAAGAGGAGAAGAGAGAAATGTTACAATTTCTACAATATATAACACTCTATCTGTAGACCCTCAAATTGGAGAAGGAAAAACTACTCTAAGACAGACAGACATGCTTACTATAGGTGCTGCATGCATGTGCACAGTAGACACAGAACTGAGGTCATGAGTCCAAACTCAGCAAAACCAAAACCTCTAGAACATTTATGAATATCCACAAAGAAGGTTGTGAATATTTTTTTTTTCATAATCATTAATTTCACTGTTCCATCTCCTTACACCAGTAGCTCCCAGCTCTGTTTGCCCTATAACCCTTTAAATGAAGCATTAGCTGAGGGCAATTCAGCCAGTGATTTTCAGATTTAATTTAAGCCCCGAAGATGTAAAATGATCAAGTATTTTACAAGAAAAAGCAACAATCATAGAAAGTTGGGAAACCTTTTTGTGTAGCAGGTGTTTGGCCATCTTTTCTATCCTCTTCCTGTTCACCACCATGTGATTTGATGAACTTGTGAACTCATACAAGGGGTCCTGCCCGACCACATTGGGAAACACTGATCTAAATACTGATTCAAAGCCTTCTCCACACTGCCAGGAACATCATTCATCATTTTTATTTTATTTTATTTTTTGCTGCCAACAGTTTAATTTCATATGTAGAGAGTAAAAAGCAGAAAAAAAAAATAATAATTTAGAAATTAATACATAGGTAATTCTGGATTCATGCAAAAATAAGTAACTAAAAAAATAATGAATAAATATTTTTCTAACAATGCTTTTTATCGAATTTTCAAACATTAAACACAAACAGTAACATTTCAATAAAGAAAATAAGTATAATATCCCCAAACCCTGGCAAGAAGAATAAAAATAAAAATAAAATGAAATAAAATAAAATAAATAAATAAGTAATATAATTGATAAAAAAAAAATAAAAGTATATAGAAAGATAGATAGATGAAAATGCAATGGATGCAAAAATAAATAAATAAATGATTTTTTAACAATCTTTTTTATTGATTTTTTTTTAACATTAAACGTGAACAGTAATATTTAAACAAAGAAAATAAGTATAATATCCCCAACCATGGCAAGAGGAGAAAAAAGTAATTTAGATAATAAAAAATCTAATAATACAATTATATAAATTAATTAAAACAATAAATAAGATAATTTAAAAAAATCCTTTGTCCACATTCCAGGGGAAGGTGTATTGGTATTCTTCCATAAAAGTGCAATTATCCATCTGGCTTGTAAAAGTCCAAAGTCAATAAGAAGTGACTGCTGCAATGTTACAACAACAAGGTGTATTCCTTTTTCTTCTCTGCACTTAACAAACAAATAAATAAATAAATAACCAGATGTTATTTATCATTATTCTGCATCGTGCTGTGAGTGGCTCTAAATAGTTTTATAATGGTGTAATTGTGCTGAGTTGTATAATAAAGATGAAATAAGATTAATAAAGATGAACCCCACACTGCAATGTCGTGTGTGGGAAATCAATACTGCGCATGCCCAACGCCAGGTGCGGTTGATTGCTTCGTTCTCTGTCGTCATTGGCTGACCGGTGGAAAGACGTTAGCGTTTCTCTCGAGGAGGAAGATGTTAACGGCGGTCAACATGAAGTATGTGTATTAGCTTTTACAACATGGATGCGACAGTCTGTCTTTTGAAGAAACACTTGGGATGAAACACCTGAATGTCCACAAACCGCCGGTAAAAAAAAAAAGTCTCACTATTAATGAGGGGACAAAATGGCGGACCGCCATCTGTCAGAGAAGACGTTATTTTGCTTCCCGTCATTCGGAGGGGATGATATCCGCCCAAGAACAGACTTTAAAGGATCAAACATCTTTCTGAGAGAATTACCAAACATGGAGGCTGAAGGACGACGCGAAAACTAAACGGACAGCTCGTTAAGGATGACAGGTATATGCCTAGCAGGATTGTCACCTGTAGTTAACTGTGGGGAAACAGTGCTAACTGTAAACGTGTGTAACTTTCTGGTTGTGTTTCAGAGCTGTTGTCAGCCCACTTTCTAACACAAAATAATGCCACTGAGTGACACATGATACTAAGTGTACCAAGTAACATATTAATTAAAAGAGGGCAGATAAACCACTGAGTTCAAAGGTCAAAGATAGGCTAGCTAATGTTATGCTAACTGATGCTAACAAAATGTCAGTTTATCATGCATAATTAATCTGCTGGTATCCAGCAAAATGAAAAACATAGCCTGTCTTTGTATGTGACAGTATACCGAGTGATGTTTTGAGTTGATTTCGCAGTTGTTTTATTTAAAACTTTTTATTTAGTATTGATTTTTTCCAGTTAACAGAACATTCAGACACAAGACCTCTTAACATTATATTTAAAAAAAGAAAAGGAAAACAAAACAATAATAATGAGAATGTGCACCGATCAGCCAAAAAATTAATTAATGATTAATATTAAATTAAATTAATAATTAATGCACCATGCAACACTGCAAACATCGCTCAGGAATGGCCCAAGGAATGTGATAAAGACCTCAAGTGTCAATCTGAATGAGCATCTGTGGCACGTGCCGTTAACCCACCTCCCAACCCACTGGATTAAATGGATGTGCCGCCAACGCACTGGTGCCAGACACCGCTGGATTAGGGGAACATCTGGGGTACCGACACATCACAAGAATCCTTGAGCAGATTGGGACCTGGGAAATTTAGACGCCAGGCATGGTGCTTTTTTCTGCTGGGGGGCACTGCCACTGGGGAGTACTGTTGCCATGAGGGGGAGGTACTTGGTCTGCAACGGTGTTTGAGTGGGTGGAACATGTCAGGTGGTATCCACATGAATGCCAGAACCAAAGGTTTCCCAGCAGAATAATGAATTGTAACAAAATAATCAAAGTTATTCACTTCACCGGTGTATGTATAACATTTATATTATATAATATGTAGCACGAAACTAAGAATTACAAAGTGGGGCTGCATTTGCACCAGAGCAGGTTCAGTTACAGAGGAACACAACAGTGTCATTTTGAGTGATATTCAATATTCCAACAACCCATTCTATTCCTAGATCCCCAAATATAGTGTAACTTGAGTCCACCTTTGTGTATCAGTGTCCATTTTCAGTTGCAAACTTGCTGTCATTCGTGCCATCGTGTAAACCATGTTGAGTGTCTGCATCCACTGGTTTATAGTTTTGCGTCTTTCCAGTTCATCGTTATCATTTTCTTGGCTATCAGTAGGAGTATCCTCAGTATATACCTCTGCTCCGTGCTATACCTATCTTTAGGTATAACTCCTAACAGAAGTATCAGCAGTTCTTTTTGACACTTAAAGGAACAGTGCATAAGATATGGTGAGATTTAGTAGCATCTAGGGTCAACCAGCTGGAACCTCTCCGATTAGATTTCCTTTCATGTTCATCGTTCATTGTATCTGTAGAGGTCTCTTGTTCTGCAAAACAAACAGATCTGGTGATTAAAACCAGTAAAAACACTGAATAAAGCAGTTTCAGTGTTTCTTCTATGCTGTTTGGCATGTTGCAGATGGGCTGCTAGCCCAGCACCTGCTAGTGTCTGGTAATATTTTATCTCTGATAACTTAACGTGTGCTCATCTTATTCTGATCCAGACATTTGGGAGGTTTTTCATCATGAGCTGAATTGTCCACAGAGGTCTCTTCCTCTTCAAAACAAACAGGCCTGGTGATTTAAACCAGTAAATAATGGGTGACGTGAAAACGTGAACAGCTGTATCTGGAGCCAGTGTTTGGTTTGTCTGTTCTGGGCTACTGTAGAAACATTGCTGTGCAACATGGCAATCTCTGTAGATGAGGACCTGCTCCCTATGTGAATATTCACGTCTCTTTTTAAGGTAAAGAAAAGACAGCGATTTATATTCTCAGGTGACTCTACATTAATGAAAACATACCTCCATAATTTCTATGAGGGGTGTCTGGGCTCAGCCTCAGAGATAGGGTAAGGAGCTCGGACATCCGGAGGGAGCTCGGAGTAGAGCCGCTGCTCCTTCGCGTTGGAAGGGGTCAGTTGAGGTGGTTCGGGCATCTGATCAGGATCCTCCTGGGCGCCTCCTGTTGGAGGTGTTCTGGGCACGCCCCACTGGTGGGAGGTGCTGGAGTAGACCCAGAGTACGTTGGAGGGATTACATATCTCATCTGGCCTGAGAACGCCTCGGGGTCCTCCAGAAGGAGCTGGAAAGCGCTGCTGGGGAGAGGGACGTCTGGGGTGCTTAGCTCAGCCTGCTGCCCCCGCAACCTGGTCCCGGATATGCGGATGAAAATGGATGGATGGATGAAAACATACCTATTATATTAAATTCCATTTCTGCCAGTATATCCCACTAAATCCTACGAAACAGCCAGAGGATGGCACTCTTACCCTTTCAAAATGGCCGGCGTGCTGTTGATGACTACACATTCCTAATCTCAACAGCTCTTCTGCTTGTATGGACAATAAAACTTATTCTGTACTGACACCTCTTAAAACTGGATCTTGCCAGAAAAATACACGAATTTAGCAAGAGGGGCAAAGGTGAGAGTAAACTTCATGTTGTATTAAAACGCTTTAAGGATTATATTCACACAGCAGGTTTAGGTGTCAGTGCTTCAGGTTTTTCTAGCAACCCAAGGTCAGACTGCCTCGGGTGACGCAACATTCCTGCATATAGAGAAAGAAGATAAGCCGGCAAATTAGGTTGTATTCAATCCATTTATTAAATCATTAAGTGTCCTCTGATTGTTGTAGTTCATGGTTCAAATTAAGTTATGAATGTTCTGAATCTCTATCTGTTTTACTCTGTTCTTTCTCCCCCTCTTCTTAAAGTGAAGTAACTGTGGATACAGAGAGGCTGTAAGCCCAGAGGCCCAATTTGTTTCCTGCAAGACTGCTGTGTTATGAATTTTAGTTGTACATTTTCTGGCAGGTGTTTCTTTCGTACCAGACTAACTGTAAATTATGTGTTGCTCAAAAAGCTAAAAGATTTGCCTGAGACACCTCTGAGACTTCACACATTACAGCCCCAACCTGCTGACTTATGGGTTCAATTATCTTTTGCAGTCAAAACAGATAAATCCAAGGTGCCAGAATAATAAGCCTTTAAGTATATAAATGGTTCACACGGAAGAAATTCCAATCTATTACCCCCACAACTTGACAAATATAATTCGGTATGTATCTGCCACAGTAGGAGCACAGTTAAGGACAACGCTGCTCGCTGTGAAACACATTTCTACTCGATGGGTGTCAGTTTCCTTTAGTTTTCTGTTCCTTAAGGTTACGCTTTAACTTGGAATTTAATGCACATTTATTTTGTTTTAGAAATGGCTGTGGCTCAGGAAATGGCGATATACTCGCTACGCTATTGAATACAGATTCAGTATAGATGTTTCTCCTGGAACTGAGTTCGTTAATGAGCTCCATCAGCTGAAGACTGTTTTAGTATTCAAGTTTCAAATACAGCGGACTATCTTTGTCAATAATTTACACGGGGAGCTCTGCGCGAGCCGAGCATATTTGGTCGTTAAAGTTTGATTGACACCTTAGTCCACTTCTACGGAGATCCACCTTGACACAGCATTAATTCATAAAGACAGGAAACACCAGATCAGTCGTTTTTAATTAACCTACTATCTACCTGTCTGCCAGTGTCCACAGGCCATCTTCCCCCAGATACTCAATCAGTGCTTGTAGTATTGGACACGTTTCGCTCAGGATTTTAAATTTTCAGCAGTCTCTTGTCAGTCAAGGTGGAAGATGGAGAGTGGTTTGTTTCAGTAATGGTTCAGAATTTGAGTAGAGGACCTTGACGCCCCACAAGCACAGACGAGAAAACCCCATTGCAGAATGTTTTTGTGTCGTCATTTGTGTTGTTTTGTGGACGTTTGCCATCTCAAACAGTTTTCCTCACCGTGAACAGTTCGGCTCAGCGTGGCTTTGTACTCCTTGCTGCAGAGAACATTATACGCCATTTTGCCAACACCGCTCCTTGGCATAGCTGAGGGAATGTGGCTGTAAGTCGCAGCTTTAGTAAAAGGATTCAGGATCGTTACGCTATTCTTGAAGATTATAAAAGACGTCCTCGATCACTGTTGAAAGAGCATGATATGATACGACTAAAGTGTTTCATTGTTACGGGATTATATGGGCAGTATCAGATGTAGAGCTGGATAGTGAGAAGCTTATCATACATTAAAATCAGCATGGTGAATATTTAGTTGTTTAACCTTGTTTTGTTGATATTGATTTGACTTTTCTTATTGTCTGGGGTCCCACAGATCCCACTGCTGTATAGAGCTGCGACGATTGATCAATTAACGATTAGTTGTCAAATATTAAATGAATCGCAAACGAATGTGACAATTGATTAACTGTCTTGAGAAAGTGAAAATTCTCTGAGTCCAGCTTCTAAAATGTGAATATTTTCTAGTTTCTTTACTCCTATATGACAGTAAACTGAATGTAACACTGATCAATATATATATATATTTTTTTTTAACATTTTCTGACATTTTAGAGATCAGACAACTAATTGATTAATTAAGAAAATAATCAACAGATTAATTGACAATGAAAACAATTGATAGTTGCAAGCCTACTGATGTCTCTGTAATGTAACTTTGTTAAAACCCAATATTTAGTGAAGTATTGAAGAATATTTAGAGACGTATTTGCCACAAACTGGGCTTGACGTGGGTCACAAAATACAAAAATTACCAAATATAATTATATATTATATGAAATAAAGAACAACTTAATGTTTTATATCTCATGTGGACTGTATTTGAACAAATATATATTCCTTTCGTTTGCCAAACATTCATTTACAGGCAGAGAAATTGGAATCCTATATAGGCAGGTTACCTTTGTTTGGGGTGAATCAGAGGTCACAGAGAACAAACTGTTATAAAACAACAATAAAATATTTTTTTTATTGTTTTATTGGTAAATCTGTGATATAGAGTGGTTGTGCTGCGTAAAATTACTTAATTATATATATTTTTGTAATTATATTTAGCTATGTTAGGTACTTAGTTGGTTAATGGTAATTTATTTTGGGCCTTGTTGGCAATTTTCCAAAAGGAATCCACATAATAAAGAATAAGTAACATTAAGGTGCTAAATTAAAGGAAAAATAAAAGTATGTATCTCATCTCATACTAGGTTTAAAATATACAAACAGAAAAAAGCTAGGGTCTCTGAGACCCCAAAAAAACAATTGTGTCAGTCTGTTAAATGGACGTCTAAAAGATGACATTAGTTTGAAATTATGTTTATGAGAAATCCTCCTGAGATTAGAAAATGTCATGTCACATCAAGCTGATAAAACAGTGTTCAGCGTGTTTTCTGGGCTGTTGCACAGGGCTCTGACAGAACATTAATTAATATATGAGTGTATTGAGTGCATTTTCCCGCACAAGTATGATGCAAGTGTTTAATATTATTAATTCATGTGTGTGAGTGTGTAAGTGCTTTTCTGGTATTTGTCCTAGATTTATTATATCCCCTATTGTTGGGCCATTTATTATCCTTTATTGAATGTCTGCATCTGTGAGGGGTGGATGTATTACAGTAACAGTGCATGGGGAGGATCAGCTCAGCCTCATAGATTACAACAAATGACCATGCTCGGTTTAACTAAAGCTCTTCTGCACCGGGATGATCTTTATTCCATTTGCTCGCACAGCAACAAACATGATCCTCTGTGCCAAGCTGTTTGTACAAACCCAGCGTGAGTCTAAATATGACTGCAGTTCACGCTTCCTGGCAGTAGAGGGCAGTGAGTAATCGCTCATGTGGGGTTGAGGTGTGTTTCATTTTCACTGTGACAATGGGAGACGCTGTGTATCAAGGAATGGACTCCACTAGTCACCAGCTCTCTGTGAAGGAAGTGATTGCAGAGCTGAGTTTGTTGCACGACTAAAAGAAACACATTTGAATGTATAAGATGAGTCGAGTTTACCAGACCCCATGCGATCAGGATTACGCCCCAGAATCTTCTATAACATGACATTTTTAGGCAAAACACACAGGGACTCTACTTACCATTAAATCTGAGCTTTGTTTCAGCTCCAAGACGTGCTTTTATCCCATGAATCTTTATCGATATGGACTTTGCCTCTGCCTCTTTCATAATGTGTGTACTTATAAATGACTATCTCCTCTCTACAAGATTGATTCGATTAGCCTGCCTAAGGCAACTCTTAAGTTATTCACTCAACAGTGTTCGTTTGTGATTTCATTTTGCATTGAAAACTCATTTCAAGTCCTTATTTTTGGACACACCTGGTATTAAAACACTACCCCCAAACTACAAGTTAGTCATAAAAATATGTACCTTCAGTATGAGGGATGTTTGTACTTTGTAGCTGGCTTATTAAAAAGGCAAAGCAGGGTTACAGGAAGGAGTTAATCTAAGCTCAGAGATTTGTTTTTTACTGTAACAGACACGTAAATTGTGGCTGATGGAATTTCAGGAGCTTCACCGTAGACACTGGCTGCCTGCGAGCCTGTGGGCGACAGCAGAATCAGCTCCACCTGAGAGCTAATGAGAAATGCAGCGGCAGGTATCTGTTATTAATCACGATTTGATCTACGGATGAAAAGCGACAAAAGATTACCTGAAATAGTTTATTGAACCGTCAGTATTGGATTTGCTTCGGTCATGAAGTCGGTAGAAGGGTTTAAATGCGTGTCTAGCTCGGATGCACTGTCAGATAGAGCAGAGGTGGTAGGGTGCATTTTATTTGATGCAAAGGATTAAGTGTATCCAAAAAGTTTTTTCTTTCACAGCAGGAAACCACCTCAGTGATAATGTGGGATGAAATACAAAGGCTTAAAAGTTAATGTGAAATTAAAATGAACGGCTGTGTCATTGAAGTTATGTTCAAGTGCGCCCGTCATTAGAAATGCAGGAGGAGAGTACTTCAAAATCCTCTCTACCGCACCGCTTCCCTAATCTCCCTGATTATTGATCAGATTGATTTGTCAAGTATTGATCCCTTTTCCGGCAGCCTTATCAGAGGTAAACTTAAAGTACATCTGCAGATGAGGGGAGATTATTAGAGAGTCTGAGGGTTTACCCTGACAGAATCTCAATGCGAGTGTGCTCAGACTTGTCAGAGTGGCCACAAACTGTTGAGAAAGTTTACTGTGAAGTTCTTAATTATAATTTCCATAGACCAGCGTGTGGCTTTTGTCACGACTCGCTGCCGTTCAGGCCTATTCAGAGATAAAAATGGAGGAGAAAATAGAAAGTAAGATGAAGAGCTTGCTGTACAGGTCACAGAGTTGGCCAGCAGTTATAAGTATTTTGCAGGTATGAATGCCGTATTGAGAGCTCATACAGAAGAGGCCACAGAGGTTACAGTCAAGTCATGAAGATGCCTCTGAGCTCCTTGAGAAGTTGAGGGTTGCAGCAGATGTTTTGCAAGAGGAAAATACTTATGTTTCAACTGAAAGGCACCCTGTTGGAGAGGAATACATAGATCACCTGTTCCATCCAGTCCGTGCAGTTATCAATCCCACTTGTTACCCCTCAGGCCTTTTCCAGTTTTCCCATTGTGCAGGGCCTGAGGGCTGACCAGTTGCACCTTGAATTATACAGAGAGACTTCGTGGTGTTGGTGGATGAATGTTACATTGAAGGTGGACAGAAGATTTAACAGCAGAAATGTCTCTTTTTTTTTTGAGTGGAAGCAGGGTTGAAAAGACTATTCATACGTGGTGTATTGTAACACTTAAGTCAGTATAAGAGTAGTTTTTTGTGCTTACAGGACCTTTCTAAGTATTCCAATAATATAAGCTTTTGTCAGTAGAAAAATATAAATGTGTGTCACTTGCAGCCTTTCTCAGTGGCCCAGGGTTGGATCAGAGCTGCATTTGCTGTCTGTAAAAGTAGGTTTTTTGGTGCCACCAAGTCCTTAATTCTCAAATTCTACACATACTGTAGTGGTTTTAATGTGTTAAAGGAAAACTTCAATTCACAAATGACCATTTGTATATCAGTTACTCACCCTGTGTTACACTGAATTTGTAAAGAAAACTCCGGTGAATGAAGGATCCAAATACAGAGAAAATTCTTGATGAATTGAAGTCACAGGGGTCCACATTTAACAACAGCGAAACTATATCAAAACATCAGTTTACAAACTTGAGGAGAGTAATCCAGGCCTTATTTATCCAGTCGTATGCTCAGTACTTTCCAGACATAGTGCAGTTTCACTAAAATCTTAGTATCTAAAATTAAACAAAGAGAAACTTACCTATGCTCTCCTCAAAGCCAGACCTGCAGTTGCTGGTTTATTTGTGTTATTGTATGACTTTAATGGATCTGAACTGACCCTTCAAAACACCAAAGTCACAAAATAACACGAAATAACTGATCGAGGCAGTGGTAGACCAGCAACTCCCGTGTTCAGCAAGATAAAATTACTGTTTGTTTGTAAAATCTGGCTTTGAAGAGAACATAGATTTCACTCTGTTTATTTTTGAAATACTAAAACCCAGGATCAGACCAAAGATTCGCAACAAGACGAGTTGAAACAGGCAACTTCTTGCAACGCAACGTTCTGCAACGTTCTAAAAACCTGCCGGTTCACACCAATGCAACTAGATGAGACAGTATCATCTCTATGCAACAACTCTCTGTACTTCTGTTCTGATTTACGGCTTTTCAGGTTTATTTTGTGGCTGAATATAATTTGTAGCTTCTTAAAATATGAATGAGGATAGTGATAGTGAGATACTGGATACAGCTGCATTTGTAGTAGTGATGAAATGGCGAAAAACAGAAACAAAACAAGCGTCAGATGGACTGTATTCATGATAAATACGCCACAATAATAGATGTAAGCAGCACCAATTAGGTAATCAAAGAGAATGTGGGTATGTTAGCAGCAGTAGCGACCCAACGTCGGACACCGGCACACTTTGAGGATGGAAACAGAGGGCTCAGCGGGGACGCAGCAGGCGAACATGCTCTCTGCGGTCATTTTGACATGACCAGCAAACTTCACTACAAGCTGATTAGCTGTAGAGGCAGATGACCTGCCTTATATTCACGAGTCGAGCTCAGACGGCCAGTTCACACCGCTGCAACTTTTCTCTGCAACGTGAACTGGGCTTAAGGTTTAAGCGAAAAACAATGTGTTTGGAAGGCACTGAATTTTCTCTGTTTTTGGATTCTTCGTTCACCGGATGCATACTAGAAAAACAAATATTTTCTTCACATATTCAACCTAGCACAGGATGAATAACTGATATGATAAATGGCCAACTGGGCAGCAGTAAATTATTCCTTTCATCCATACGCTGATAACGTGATCATTATCATTTTAAGCCAATGTATTCCCTCAGATACGACAATACACAAGGCAAAGTGGAAGGGACTACTTTACACATGTGGGTACAATGTTATTTGGCCATTACTGGGAACAATGGTCTGTTGGTTCTGGTGTAGATAGGTTTGAACAAAAAAAATGGGGGTATAAAAAATACATTATTTGAGAGCTGTGGGTAAACAAGTCAGAACGCAGCTGGAGACCTTTAAACCTGGACACAGAATTTGAGAAGTAAGTTTTCTCTATTTAATGACGAAGAGAAAAAACAGAATGAAAGAATAGTTTTACACATAATGAATTAATAAAAATACCAGAGGAATAACAAGAGGACTCCAGCTGTTACCCTCTGATATTTTTCCTTCATATTCTACATCTTCAAGCATTTTTCAATCTTTTCAAACTTTAGAGTTCATGGAATTGCTTTATGATATTTTCACCATTGCTTCAATTCAATGTTTTACACTTTTTGATCCTTGAAACTTTAAAAAAAATCAAACACGTTTAAGCTGTGCTTTACAGATAGATGAATGTGGACACCAAATAGAGTTAAAAGTATTGAGGCTGTGTGTGACCATATCAAAATGTGTGAATGTGAGAAAACATTTTGATCAAATCAGGTCAAATGGTTGAATGTGTGGAGTTTGTTTTGAATCCGCAAGAAGATCCATAGCTGTACATGACATTTGTGAACACGTGAAAAGATTTGCACAAATATTATCCAGTGTGTGAGTGCATAAAGAAGACTTGCACAAAGGTTTATAGCAGTGATACTCAACTTATGGCCTGTGGGCCAAATGTGGCCTGTGATAGGGTGCCAGGGGCACCACGCAACCATTTTCTAGGAGCTAGAGCAGGTTGTCCACTCATTGGAAGATCAGCAGTTCGATCCCTGGCTCCTCCAGCCTGCATGTCGAAGTATCCTTGAGCAAGATGCTGAACCCCAGATTGCTCCCGATGGCTCATCCGTTGTTACGTGAGTGTGTTAAAAACTCAGTACTAGGTGGCACCTTGTCTGGTAGCCCAGGCCACCATTGTGTCAATGTGTGTGTGAATGGGTCCATGCAGCTTAGCTGAGTTACAGCTAACTGGATCCATGATTGCAAATCTTTTGTGTAGCTGTAATACTTCGTGGAATCTTTTTTTTATGCACTCAAACACTGGAAATTATTTGTGCAGATCTTTTCATTTGTTTACAAATGTCATGCACAGCTACAAACAGCTTTTGATTTTTGAATCTGTAAGGAGATGTCTAAAAATTAAAATCTATTTGTTCCGATAATATTTTACACATTCATTTAAATTTGATTTGGAATAAAATCAAAATCATTTTACGCTTTCAGACATTTAAATGTATTCATACAAAATGGCCGTATTTTGTTTCCATAGATGAGGGGTCTTTTGGCTGTCTCTGGACTTCAACTAATTCATTAACAGTCAAAGTATGTGCGCAGTTTAAACAGCCATCCAGCATCTATATCACAGCTGTTGCATTGACAGAATCATTAGTGATAAGTCATTGTGTCCCTGGGTCTGGGTGCAGCTCCGAGCAGGCACAGGAGAAGAGGGATAGCATGTGAACTTTTAAACTTTAAACTTGCTTACCTGCTCATCCTCCTCCTTTTGATTTGAATCTTGATATTTCTCATTGACAGGCTGTTCCACATTGGGGTGAGATCTATACTGGTCTTGGATGGAAGTTCCCCCAGCAACGTGATGATGACATGTCAGTGTGTGTCTTGCTCATGGTAACGCTTGGCTCACGCAGTTTTCTTCTGACTCAGTTCTGACTGTACAGCAGAGTCTAGTACATCATAAACAGGTTCTCTCTAACTGTCCTCTGGACCGTGCCTCGGACCTGCCCAGCTGCCATTTGGTGTCTGTACAACCATCAATTTCCACTTGCTCCACTCCAACCAGTGCGCTTACACACACACGCACGCACGCACGCACGCACGCACACACACACACACACACACACACCTGCCAGCCTGCAGTGCCAGGATGTCTATCGTCCCTCATGCCCTCAGTCAGATTGCCCTTGCCTGCACCACTCTGCACCCACAGTGTCAGTCTTGGCTGACAGCAGGCCTGCATTAGCCAGCTAACATTTCCTGGCCTCTGTTTGCTCAGCACGGGCAGAGCTGCTGGCCGTACGCTGCTCTGATACTCACCTCTTAGCATCAGAGCAGCTTACAAATGCAGTCATTAAGATGACAAATTTTATTGGTTTGTGAATTGGTGTTTCTGCCAAAGCTTCTGCTTGGTTACACATGTGTGGACATTAGCTTGATTTATAGTTGTACGTCGTTAGGGGGTTACTGTGTAGTCTTAGACCATAGGCGTGTAGCCGCCAAAGCTACTGCTGCTCCTGAGATACTACATGGGGACCGCAAGATCTGTAATTGGCTGTTTGTGTTTTACCCATGGAGTTTCTGATGGCTGTAGTCTCTCTGGCTGATAGTCTCTAATGAGACATGGGAAAATAACTTATGTAATGTGGATGTAACTCCAGTTCTGTGAGTATGTAGCTGGGTGATATAATTAAAGCATAGCCTGATCATGTACAAAACATTGGTTTAATGTGGCACTGGTGCTGTCATCAGGGTGCAATCCAAAGCTATGCTGTAGATGTATTTGAAAGGACTCCGTTAAAGAGACAGTTCACCCCCAAATCACAGTTACATTTTTTCTCTTATCTGTAGGGCAATTTATCAGTCTAGATTTTTTTTTTTAAGTATAAGAGAACTAGATGGCACTCAGCTTGTGGTGCTCAAAGTGCCAAAAAAATACAATCGAAAAACTCAACAGCAATGTCTCTTTCCAGAAATCATGACCCAGTTACTCAAGATAATCCACAGACCTTGTTGTGAGCTGTTTCATGTAGGAACTATTTTCTTTCTACTGAATAACACCCTGCCAATGGTATCACAGCGCAGAGGGAAGTGTGCATCTACTCATGAATGAGAGTCTCATGCTTGTGACGTTGCAAGATGTAAACATTAATGGCGTCCTCCTCAGCTGAGCTGTAATGTTAGCTAGCTCAGTGGTGCTAGGTGAGCTAGCAATAGATGCACGCTTCCTTCTGCGCGGTGATTAGGGCTGCAACGATTAGTCGACTAATCGATGACTAATCGACTATTAAAATAATTAGTGACTATTTTAGTAGTCGACCAATTGGTTTGAGTCATTTTTCACAGAAACGTACTATAGAAGTACCCCAAAATATTCTTATTGCAGCTTCTTACGTTCAAATATTGGCAGCTTTACACACTCTCCCATGACGGTGAACTAAAACCCTTTGGCCTTTGGCATGAGTACGAAACAAGACATTAGATGACATAATTTTGGGGTTTGGGAGAGACAGACCAACATTTTCACCATTTAACACATTTTTCAATAAAATGATTAGTCGACTAATTGAAGAAATAATCAACAGATTAGTTGACAATGAAAATAATCGTTAGTTGCAGCCCTAGCGGTGATACGATTGGCGTGTGTTGTTCGACAGAAAGAAAACACCTACTGCTGTTAACTGCTCACAACATCATCTGTGGATTATCTTGAGTAATTGGGTCATGATTTCTGGAAAGACACATTGCTTGAGTTTTTAATTTTTTCACTTTTTGGGGGATTCGAGCACCACAAGCTGAGTGCCATCTAGTTCCATTATATTGGAAAGACGGCAGACATCTCTACAGCCGATATCTCCAACATTCGGCAACTCACACCAAAACAATAGATTGATAAATAGCACTACAGGTAAGAGGAAAAAAATATTTTTAATTTTAGGGCAAACTGTCCCTTTAATCACTGTTCAAGTCATGTCTTCTACTTTGAGATGTGCCTCCATTAGCAACACATTTACCATTACTGAAAAAATAGCATTTCCTTTTAGCAAGATATATTTCAACAAGCCCTGCTCCATACGTATGTCTCTTAAAGGAGTACTCCACGTGTTTAGTGCTGCACTTCAATAAAGTTGGGGGGCTTGCAGGTCAAAACAAGGTCAAAATCATAGCAGGAGGGCCCACTGTATCCATAGTATGAGTCAAATCTCAAGCTGAGATAACCCCGGTGACATCATCAGGGTTTTCAAGACTATAGAAAGCTTGCCTATGAACTACAGAAGACACTGTATAACTGTTATCACAGGCTGATCAGCCCCTGTTGTGTAAAATCAACCGATCTCAACGTGTAAAATCAATGGAGTGACCCTCGAACACAGTCTGCTTTCATCATCATTTAGACCCAATCCATCATGTTATTTTCAAAGCAATGCAAACAAGTACTTGTGAAGTGCAAATGTGTTGAAAATAGATAGTAGCTGAGATGGTTGCTATGGCTACTGTATACAAATGACCCTTTGCAGCATATAGTGTTTATGTGGTGAGTCAAACAAAGCGGCGCACTCCTCCCTCTCGATTGTTTGTGTGCTTTTTGTACTTGATACTAGTGTGGTCATAACACTGATTCCATTAAGTTAATCAGCGCATTTCATATCTACATAATGCCTATATCTCACTCTCTCTTCTCATTACCATTGGATCATTACTTCCTCTAATACCATGTACCTTCCAGCTGCTCTTTGTCAGCGGTAATTAGGTGATGATCTGTAGCAAAAGATATTAAGATGAATTCTAAGGGCAATTGGTGGTATCATAGAATGAGAAGTCCTTCCTCCAATGCCCTGATTAAGCTATAAAATGGCTGCGGGGCACTTTGGGAAGATGGGACAGAGAATCTATTTTCAAATGCCAAAAACAGTTCACCAGCACTTGCCATTTTGTGCATAGAGAATATTGCTGCTGCAGTCTATTGCTTTATGGAGGTATATTGAAATCTCTCACTTTCCACCTACTCCCCTCGCGTCGTTGAATATTTATCCAATCTCTCCTCCGCCATACTGTTATAGTTAGATGAGATATTTATGATCCCCAAAACAAAATGGATGTATTTATCCGTTCTGTAACTCCACATTCACTGACTGCCAGTGCAGGCATGTAAACACATTTCTTTCTTGGGGGGAAAAGTCAGAGAATTTTAAAGTGTCCTTGCTGAAAGGTGAGAAATGTACCAGTCACTCTGACACCGTTTTGGAATTTAACATTAACATATTTTCAGCTTTTGTAATAACAGATAGCCTTAATACCAGATATTAGGTAAGACTGTAGAGAAAGAGTATCACCTTGACAGGCAAAGGCCACGTCTTTTAAGGGTGATAACTACATTCTTTTTTCCATTACTGACCCAGTCTTGACCTCCAAGCATTGAGCTATTTTCTCCATGGCAACACAGATGAGGATCGACCCATAGACACTCCTGTACACCCACGTGTTAATAGTGCCAAGTGGGTATGATGGAGAGAATTTAAGTTCACACTATACATATATATCTGCGTGTGTGTGCGTGCAGGCCATCATCTAATATCTCCTGAATATAGGTTCAAGACTAAAAAACGTTTTCAAGCAAAAACATTAATAATGCCTTCTAAAAAGTTTAATAATTTCTGTTAATTTGTGCTGTATGCATTCCTCAGGGTCTGTTTGTTGTTTATTAGAAGAAAGGGGTGGCTGGGGTGTGACCTCATGCACATATATAATATGTATGTATATATTTAAGCCTTAAGCCTCCCTTGACTGGAGGATATGTACTGCACAGAGGGAGTGAGAGGTGTCACCAAAACAAACAGCTAATTTCCTAAGCAAAATGCTGTTGTGCTCTTCAGCAGAATAGGCTACTGGGTGCATGACAACCACCTGTCACTGGTCCCAAAATCAACATTATAAGCTTACACCAGGGCTGGGCAGGTGTGAACATTTCAGGTGACCCACTTGACTCAGCGTCTTGTCCTGAGTGGGCATAACACTGCGTCCCAACAGAAAACTAGCTTCTGAGTATAGTGTAGCACTGTGTAACATTAAAACTCTCTGTCCACACTGATCCATTAAGTATGCACTTCTCTTACATAATGTAAACAAACCACACAGCTATCAGCTGTACGCTAGAGATCAGACTGGAGATTTAACCACTCAAAAGATGGGTTAGGACTTGCTGTCTTCCTTCTTTTATATTTTTTAAACAGAAAACGCGTTTGATATTGTGATATTTAGTGGAAAGAACATACAGTATAGCCACCAGCAAGTAGCCTAGCTTGTTATTAGCTACAGCCAGCTGCCGCTGTATTTAGGATTTTTGGAGTGAATTAACAAGGTATGATGGAGAGAATTCCTCATTTTAACTTTATGAATCAGCCGTTCTTTGTCCATTGCAGCACTTTCATAGCTAATAACAGGAATAAATACAAACACGGGATCCGATGAAAGTCAGCTTCATGTCCGAAATATTTTCATATTGGTGCAGTTTTAGTTTTCTGAGAGATTAACTCTGCAACGTCTAGTCATCACCAGAAAAACACATGAACTTGGGAGGTCGGTGGCTCAGTGGTTGGAGCAGGCGCCCCATGTACAGAGGCTCCATCCTTGCTGCAGCGGCCCAGGTTCGACTCCGGCTTGTGGCATTTCCCTCTCTCTCTCCCCCATTCACACTCACCTGTCCTATCCATTTAAGGCAAAAAGCCCAAAAAATAATCTTTAAAAAAAAACAACACATGAGCCTTAGTAAACAAACAGCTCTCCTTTCCCTCCCATCTCAACTTACATTAGATCTTCTCTGTGTTGGCGGTGCTCTGCTCGGCAGTGAATTGCCCGTGCCTGTCAGACACCAGTGGCCCTATTAGTCAGTTTATAAACATACAAACATATTATTATGTTAATCACTAATGCACTATGAGTTTGATTTAGCTCCTTGACACTGTCAGCACAGGTTGATAATGGAGACTACTTTTTCGTTTGCGTGAACATGTTATAACGATAAATGCTGGTTCAGCTGGTTAGCATAAATCAAACAGGTTTAAGCTTTTACACGGGACTGGACCAGCAAAACTGGACATCAGTCCAACTCTAGCCTACACACAGATCACAGTGCGCACACCACCGGCATTAGCAACATGTGCATATAGCCTAATGACCATTTTTCCAATTTAACCGTAGCTTACCACACACAACTGTGGCAACAGCGGCCAAAATAATATCTGTAACTTGGCATAGTGGCTGTAATTAGATTTTAAAAATTGGAATGTGATGATTGGAAGTGAAAAGTTGAAAAGGAAATTCTGCTATTATAATTAAACCTTGGTTTTTCACCATTGTCATGAGTGCAAGAGCACTGAATCTAATGATTTTTCAGGATGCGGTTTGTCAAAACAGTTAATTTATTTTGAAGTGTTTAATTGAAACACGCAGAATTCGATGATTTGGATATTATAAACTTAGATTTGGTTATGTTTCTCGACAAAGCGTGTGTCACACATGCTGAAGGATTGTCAAGAGTGTGAAGATCCAACAATAATATCTGTTTTTACAGTTGTAATAAATGATGTAATTTTGGCAGTTTTAAGGAAGACATGGCCTTCTAACCCACTGGTGGGTTTTGGGATCAGAGGGTATTTAAAATGACTACAAAACAGAACCTTTTTAAGCTGTGTGTCCCTCCCCAGTGCTTAGAAAATTATTTGACTTGCCTCCCCTGTTTTGCTCCACTTCCTCCCCTGCTATAAATAACCAGCAGTCCCTTACTGTCTCCTGATCTGTGGGAACATTATTGCTGAATCACTTATAGTATGCATTAGAGGAAATGGAGAAGTTTATTCTGATAGTAACCAAAAGAATATCCTTGGGATATGCCAGCAGTATATCATCTGGTTTCTTGTTCAGTCACAGCCCACAGAATCCCAATCATGATTCATCCTGTTTTTTTTTTTGTTGAATAGCAGGGCATCACAGCCGTCTCAATCCTCTAGTGTCTACTTTTGTAAAAGAGTTGGAGTTCACAAATATGGATTGTGAAGCTTCAGATCACGGGAAGTAAGAAGCCTCTTGGAATATGCTGTGCATATTTTAAAATTCAGTGGGACTCCCCTTAAAGTGCAAGACAGCGATAACTATAACTTATCACGGAGAGGAGTAGTAATGTAAGAGAATAGCAACTCTGGCAGGAGAGATCAAAGAGAATAATTTTACAAAGAAATATTATGGGTCTCTGTGGGGAAATTGGGTAATTCTACCAACATATTTAAGGGGACTCAGTAGAGGAAAAGCTGTTTAAAAATGTGCATAGATGGGATAAATTTGAATACCATTACCATAAACAATTAAATGAGAATATTCCAATTATTGAGTTATGTAAACAGTTTCATTGCACGGTAAGAGTCACTTTACTCTAACATAAAATTATTTTTGTCTCGCTCCGAGTGCTGTTGATCCACACAGTTTTCAGTCGGAGACGCTTTTGTTAAGAAACTGACCGTTTTTACCCACGAATTGTACAGTCAGATTTGGCTGGAAAAGGCTGAGCACTTTGAGGGAGCTCTCCAAGAATCTCCGGGGCAACAAGGTTTCTGCTGTGAACTTAAGTGCCACTGACACAGCAGCGCAGGTTAGTTATATGAGCTTCTCCAGAGAATAAACACATAACGCTGTTTTTTTTTTTCTTTTTTTAATTAACAAGCTGCACTCAGTGCTCGCACAGAAAAAGACATGAACACACACCAATACATTTGTAATAGTTTAGTAGTAGTAGTAATTATCATTATTATGACTGACTGGAAGAACGGCTGCTTTGGTCTGTTGCTGTGTTCATGCAGTGTACACAGAATGGGAAGAAAACCTGCTGTTTGGGGCGTTCATCTGTGCAGCCTTGGGTTGAAAATCAGAATGTTGAGATGTGTGTGTGTGTGTGTATATATACATACATACAAGAGCGCATTTTCCTGACTGAACCCGACCAAGCCCGAAGCAGTTTGTTACCTAACATAGTTATTGTTACCATGGTTACAGCTTGTCTGTTCACCATGATCACACATGGACAGTGTGTAAATGACCATCAAAAGGCTGCTGTTACTCACAGTCAAACAGGCAGTACAGCACTGTACTAGGGATGCAACGGTTCTCGGTAAAATACTGAACCGTTCGGTCTGCCCTACACGGATCAATACGCCCTTATGGACGGTCGGTTTTCGGTTTTGCAATTAATTTTTCATTGATGCTTTACAGGCCACTGTGTGTGTGTGTGTGTGTGTGTGTGTGTGTGTGTGTGTGTGTGTGTGTGTGTGTGTGTGTGTGTGTGTGTGTGTGTGTGTGTGTGTGTGTGTGTGTGTGTGTGTGTGTGTGTGTGTGTGTGTGCCTGGCCACAGGCCGAGTCCATGGATGTGTAGAGAACGGCCGAGTCAGCCTGCTGCACAAAAGCCCTCCTTGCGAGTTAATGTCCAATCACTGTTGTGGCTCCGCCCACTCACCCCCTTCACATTGTTGTAACTGGAGCCGGTGAAAGTGACGCTCGCCTCAAACAGAAAAAAAGCGGAAAAAAACAAACAAAGAGCCATGGCAAGCGAAAGCGGAGGAGCTGAGAGACTGAAGTTTGAAGAAGCACCGGCTTCATACAAATCTCCGGTGTGCGATCATTTCAGTTTCGCTGTTGAATACAACAACGATGAGTGAAAACAGTGACAGAAATGTCACTGTCTGCAAACGTTGCTTGAAACATGTCCCATACGTAAAAGGAAACACGAGCAATATGAGCATGCATCTCCAGTGTGAGACAGTCGAGGACTCGAGAAGGTAACACCAGCGAAAAAACAACTGTAGTGTATACTGTACGAGTTGTCAAGGTTAAGAGGCTGTTAACTTAAATGAATTACAGAATGTTTGCATTTGGAAAAGTGTTATTCAGTACACCAGTGATACTGGAATTTGTTTACTGCGAAATGTAGTTTTTGCTGACAAGCAAAATAAAGAGATAATTTTGGGGAAAAAATCGTTCTCTTTACGCACAAAACACGTACCGAAACCTGAACCGAAACCGTGGCCCAAAAACCGAGGTACAGACTGAACCGTGGGCTACGTGTACCGTTGCACCCCTACACTGTACACTCACTCAGTTGGAGCGGAGCCTGTGTTGCGTTCAGGCGTTGTCACGTAAATAACAAATTCCAGCACTTGAATAGGCCATAGCACAACACGTCAAGTCAGCGTCTCAAGTGGGCCGAACCCAGGCAAAATTTCTGATTTGTTATGCGAACCCGGCCCGACCCATCGGGTTCCACTAGGTCCTGCCAGGTCCCGTCAGGCTTGGGTCGGGTATCCACACTCTGGCCCACAGTAGACCAGATGACGGGGTTCAGAGCCAACATCTGACAAATTAACAAACTCTCTGGCGAAATGAAAAATAAACATTCTTGCTGTTTAAGTCGTCAACCAACATGTATTTGATTTGAAAAACTTTGCTTATTGTGTCAAAAATTGCTATTTAAAATTGAGATTAATTAATTACAAAGCCTCTAATTAATCATATTAATTTTTTTAATCACGTCCCACCACTAATATATTATCTTTTTTGTAGCTTCGGCTCTTTTGAAACTGTCCAGTGTAAAATTATCAACGACTGTATCATTTTAAACACATGGTATCCATAAAAGGATCAATACTTTGAACAACCTTATAATGCATGTCTTGTGTGTGAGTGCTGTCACTCTCTTTCACAAAAGTGTAAGTACAGCATGAGAAGTGCATTCAGGTGGTGACACAATAATATGAACACCTGCAGAGTCTAATGTAATAAATAAAGTCTGAAGTAAGTACTTCCTTTGTGAGGCTCACAGTGCTCATTTTCTGTTGAGAACATGCCAGAGAGGTGTTGACTGAGCCGTATGGTAATTTATGAGACTCTATTTTCTGGTGGCATTCTGTTAGATTGCATTATATTGTACAGGTGTTTGTGTAGTTGTGTCCATCCTGTGTACATCATGAAATAATATGCAGGTATGTAGCCACAGCCTGCGAGGTATTATCAAGTGTCAAAATGTGATTTCAGGCTTGATAATCTAGCGTTCGTCTTTCCGCTGCTAAGACTGTGTACATTTAAATTTAATTCAGAGCTCTCCTCTGATATGTCAGTCTGCAGCTGTGTGTGTGTGTGTGTGCGCGCATCTGTGTGAGTGACTGAGTCATCAGCAGTCATATGTTAAAACATAAACGCGTACAACAAGGCCACCTTTGCTTACACCTCCTGTTCAACATTACTATGCAGACAAGTGAAGGGACTGAGCTTTGCTTGGTTCCTGCTGGAGGATGATGCTGGAAGATGCATCACATTTGTGTTTGCCATTCACCCACACCTCTCCTCTCTTTGTGGAACTCACTATACAGAGCCACTGTGACAAGTGCATGACTCCCACATGAATTATGGATCATCCCAAGGGGCAAACACTGGGCCAAAAAGCTGTTAGGCCCCGCGGCCCTCTATGTGTGACATCCCTCACTCCATACAAATTCACTTCCAGTCAAAACTGACAATGGGTTGTCCTTCATAATCCAAAGTTAAGGTCGCAGTCTTCATGGTATGTTAGCATTCAGGCCAAATGGTGCATAAAATTGGGAGGCTCTGGGTTTGATCAGTTTTTGACGTGCACGCTCGCTTCAAAAAGCACCAAAACATCAACATGCAGACTTCTTTTGAAGGAAGAAGTTGGAAAAAAACTTGTGTGTTAAAACTTCACGTGATCGCAATGTGAGTGCGGTATGCTAACTAGAATCTCTACTTACAGTCACAAACAGAGACAGCTGTCTAAGACACACAGGGCAAACCAGGGTAGGAAATTAACTTTTTAAATGTTCAAATTCAGCAGCCACTCAATAGGAAATCATGAGTTGGTGTCTGAAATCTACCAGCCACTTTCATATTTTACCCGCATATAACTGGTGTTTGCTACTTTCTATTAATTTATCTTATTAACTATTGTGCAAAAAATCCGATGTAAATAGTAATAACAAAAGCAAATAGTGTGACCAAATCATGTTCTGGTGTGACCAAATCATGTTCTGGTGTGACCAACTGAGAAAGTTAGTCTGGAGTCGTGTCTTACCAACTGGAAGGAGTCTCGTTTGACTTAATTTTCTCTCACATTGTCTCTACTTTTTGGTGTTTTTTCATTATCTTCACATTAGTCTGTCTGAGCTTCTTAAAATTGGATTGACAGTCATCACTTCCAGCTCCTGGGCTTTGCTAATATTGCACTGCTACTGTATTCCTGTTTCTAAGGAGCACTTTAAATTCCCTTGATGCTGCCTTTAGCCGATGCCTAAGCAGTCTCTTTTTATTTTCTGAGAATGTAATAAAGGATACCATTGAAGCGGGTAAATGTTTTCAGCGTGCTCATGTGACACCGTGGATCGCGGCTTCTGGCCCTTTCCCAAACCATTACGCTATCACTTTAATGGTTGTGAGGAATTGGCAAATACTGAGAGCAAAATGTGACTCTCTTGCAGCTGCCCCCTCATACACGATGCCAAGCCTCTGCAAGCTGCGCTTTTAGATATACAAGTTTTACACTAACAAGAGTTGACACCTAAACTGGTGGCATTTTCATGCTTTTGCGTTTACTCCATTATATCCACAATGACATGAGTGAATGAGCATAGTATTTGTTTGTAAAAGGAGGAAATGATAGATTAGGAAAGCAGGACGAGGCAGGGGAAGCCTCTGAGCCGTAGCAGTAGGATTAATTCCCTTATTAGTTACTCTCTGCAGTGATGCTACACCATGAAAGTCTAATACCATCTTTTTATGGATTTGACTCAATTTAGATTACCTCCCCCTACATTCAGCAAAGGGATCACAGTGTCTCCTTCTGTTTCTCCGTTCCTTTTTTTTTTAATTCCAGTGGCTTCTCGTCGCTTTGTCAGAGATGATGTAGGAGAAGCGGCGAATAAATTGGAGATTGGCAAAGGAAGACGCTATTAAGAATGAGCCATCCTCTCCAGAAACAGAAACACACACCAACAGAAAAACAATAACACACTGTGCTTGGAAGGATCATTAAGGCAAAGTGAGAAGTTTCTCCACAAGTAAAAGAGAGCTGGTTTTTGCGGTGGATATAGTGATTTTCAAGGTGATTAAAAAGCCATTAGTGGTACGACTCTCACAGGTAATTCACAAGGTAGTCATTCAAAACCCAGTTAGAAACCAGGAAGGGCTCCGACTGAAGAAATGACTGTTATTAGATGAAGATATTATATCAAATTGCCCAAGTGAGAAAGCTCCCCCACAATCTCCTGTCCATGAGCTAAATCGCTGTCATTTGGAAAGATGGGCTTTCATTTCTTCTGGCATTTTCTCATCAAACAGGCGAATCCCGAGAAAAGCTCAAACTTATTTGCCGGGGAATACGAGGAAAGATTGAATAAAACTTACTATGTTTAATTAAGCCATACGTTGTCCGTCAATGTCCAGGACTTTAACGTTAAATAGATAAAGGAGAGCAAACAAGGCCTCGGAACATTTTAAAGAGAGTAGGCAGCTCTTTTCAAACTGATTTTCCTCCATATAAACTTTTCACGTTATCATCTTTTTGAAGGAATAGACTTTTCTCACACAGCGGAAACTATCATCGAACTCTGGGAAGCCATTATTTTGGTGTCATTCAGGGGTGCTTATTGAGTTGTACACAGAGTATGCTTTTCTAATGTATATTTGTACTCTACATTGACCACAAACTCTATTTCAAATTATAATCATGATGTAAATCTATTTCTATTCATGGCTTATTGGCTTCCATCTTTCATCGCAAGCTCCATTATTTTTGAAGATTGCTTCTTGTTATTTGATGATGTGAGTTCAGCAGCCAATCTGGGCACCAAATTCAACAGCGGGATGGGAAGTTGGTCCACAAAAATCAGGTAAAGCACAGCATTCATCTGTAGTTATTTTTGTAATATCGTATCCACATTTCTCTTCTCCACCCGGATCATTTTTCCTTCGATGTTTCCTCCGTGCCTCGGCTTGGAAAATCTCAATTTCTCATTTCTGTCTTCGTTGTACAGCCCGTTCCTCTTCATCTGACCTGCTATATGCCAATTGTAGATTTATTACTTCACCTGGAATGAACCAGAATGTGATTTCTATGCAGGATCTGACTAATTGTTGAGACAAATGAAAGTACTGTATATACACCTTGACAGCCGAGGCCTAATTTAAAACAGCATTTCAGATCAGTCATGCTGTCAGGAAGTTTCATCTGGCTCTCTTGGCCTAATTGGTTGAATTCACAAAGCAATTGGCAAAGTCTATTTTTGATATCTCTGTCAAACCTCCAAGGCAGAACATTGTGTTTCTCTATTTTGTCTTGCCCAGACGGAATGGAGGAGAGAGCTGTTAAAATTCATAAGATGTGCTTTTGTAAAGCATTTCCAGACATCCATCTCAGTAGATTTCAGGAGCTTGAAGGTTTACTCTGCCAAGCCTTAACTCAGCTGCCATCTTTTAACTTTGTCTCATCCTTGTATTGTGGCCAGGTATTCACTCCGGGCATGGATGACTTTTCAACCGGGGCACAGAAGCAGGAAATGTGTTGTACTCTAGAAAAGAGAAATAACATTCAGTTTTTACTTTAAGACTGCCAAATGTTGCTTGCATGTCAGACAAGTGGGGTCTTGCTTGGAGCTAAAGGTCATGTGAGGGTGTCTGGCCCATAAAACTTTTTGCCGTACACATCCACTGCAAAAGGAAAAAATCACGAAGGGCATACATGTCAAACTTTCCCAACATTTAACCCCTTAACACCCACTTTAATTAGAATCTGCCAAGAGTCATGTCAGTGTATTTTAATGCCAGGAAAGTGAAGCCTGAACAATGTTTGTGCCAACTCTCACTGGCTCAGATGGAGCTGTGTGTTGAAACAGGAGAGAAAATAGTATACAAGGCGAGAGTGCATTAACACAGTCAATTTATGTAAGTGTTTTCTAACACTTTATGATACAGCATACATTTATTGTTGTAGGGCATTTGGGAAATATCATGACATTGTCTAATTTTGCATGAAATACAGATTTAATTTGAAGTAAATTTTAGCACTTTTCAAACCTTATTTATTCTCAGAACTGTTTTTGTGCGCATTATGCTAACGTTATTCTCACCACCTATGTTGTAGAGATTCAGGAAACATGGACTTTTGCAAAATAATGTAGACTATAATGAGCAAGAAGTGCGAGTCTCCTGAAGCTTGAAGCCCCCCTCCACTCAAAACATCTGTTAATGTCCCTGAAAATGTCTCATCTTGACTATACTGACTTGTATCTGTGCAAACTTGAGGTAGAGGTGTAGAGGTGTTTTCACATTCCTCTACTGAAGGGGGCAGTGTTTGTGCACTTCCTTAAAACTGAGATTCAGACGCATGCTGGGCAAGCTAGATTTGCTACGTCACTTATATGAAAGACAATTGCTGTCTAAAACAGGAAATGCATATCGATAAGGGGAACAGACATTGACACAACACTGGCAAAGACACATTAAACCACCAGGACTTGACAGTCAGAGAGCAGAGTTAGCATTAGCACAGTGAAAGTTCAGACAGTAAACATGATAGAGGTTGCTTTTTTTGGATGTAAAGAGGCCTTGGAGTTTCTGTCAGTTAGCTACCAAAAACTCCATCATAGCAGATATTGTACGTTTCACAACCATTACCTCTGTATCAGCCACTGCCAGTTAGCTATGAAGCTAACAAACAAACGAGGTAAAGATGCTAACCACACTTACCATTTAGATACGTCTGCTTGTCCCTGATTTTGATGCGCAGCAGACTCCTCATTTGTGTCTGGGTCTGACTGAGGCTTAAACATGTTCGGCTGAATCTTTCCGGTGTTTCCTTTAATGTAACGTCAGCCATTTTGATACATGTTGATGTGTCACAGGTAAACCTAGCGACCTAGCCGTGGTGGGAAGGCTGGAGGCCTGATCCTGATTTTCTTAATGAAGGAGAAAGAGTAGCTTTGCCTCTTGCCCCTTTTCAGAGTTTTTTTTTTAACCATAATCCGGGAAAACCATGTTAAACAAAATATTAGTATTGGTATACTTAGAATTTTTGTGCATTGGGACTTTAGCAAAGTCTTAGTAAAGACTTAGCAAAACTAGCGGCCATTTAATCTGTGCGCATCGGTGTGTTTGGGTAGGTCTCTGTTGAGTTCAGTATATTGTAATGGACGCTATGAGAATAAGGTTGAGGAAGAGACGTTTTCCTTTAAGGGGAAGTTTATATTAAAACCTAATTAGTTCTCCTGTGGTGTTTATTCCAACATTGCTTGGGCCTGCATGTTTTACAGCTATTGATTCCAACTCTTTTATCTCCGGACTGAATTTATGACCTATTTTAAGACTTAACTTACTTTTCGTTTTAATAATAGGGACATATTCTGGTCACATATTACATATCTACCCTTTGCACAGTCAGGGTTTTCTCTTTATTAGAAGTCTCTCCGGTGCCTTAGGACAATTGTACACATATGATATTATAATGTTAAACACAAGGCAGCCAACCATAACTGCCTCATTGTTAAAATGTAACACATTATAGCCGTCTCAAGGGCTTTGGGTGATTTAACCCCTCTCTGGTTTGCCGAGAACAGTGCTCTGGTTTGAGTTAGAGGCTGGTGTGAGACGGGGTTTCGTGGAAATGGGGAGAGAAAGAAGTGGAAGCTGAGGCTTATGTGAATGGTGCTCTGAGAAATGACTCCTTTTCGGCCGTGAGAGATAGGACCGGAGTGATTCCCTTCAGACTTCAGGCCCTTTATTAATGTCCCAGTCCAGGTTTTCTCTAAGGGACGCATGACCGAAGACGAGCTCCCACTTTCATCTCCCAGTTAATGAGAAAAGGCCAGATAACCATTGAGCCCCTCTAGGCTTGAGCAGAGATATGGAGGCCCAGTTCTCGTTGTAATCTCCTAACATAAAGCGTCATGCCTCACTGCCCTGGGATCCAGGACCACTTCAGTGAGTCAATATATACACATTTAAACATCATGTACAAGACATGTATTTGCTTTGTACTCTATATCAGATGTCGCTTTAAAAGAGGGTCCTTTTCTGGGGATGTTGGAGCTTTTATCCCCATTTATAGTGTTAGTCTTGTGTTTTCTCAGGACTCATAGAACGTACTGCTGGTGAAGGACTGGGGTCAGTTGTCTGGAACTATCTTATACATTGCAGTGTCAATCAGTTGAGCATCTGATAATATCATAAACAAAGACAGTGAAATTTAAAGCGGCACCAATGCATATTTTTCTATTAATGACTAGGGCTGCCCCCGACTAAGAATTTCCTCGCCTTCCAATAGTCGTCATGTAGAGCCATTAGTCGACTAGTCGCCCGCATGTTTACGATATTAATGTAATGATGAAATGATATATTTTGGTGGTTTGAGTTGAAGGTGTGAGAAAGAATAGTCTCAGTAACATTGTTAACACTGTGCTACATTACAGAGAAATACAAACTGTACTAATGAACCTTCATTAATATAGGCCTATATTTTATCTCCAAGTGCACGTCACACACTGAGCGAGCCGCCTGTTAATGACGCTGTGGGCTAATGGGCATGTAGCTACTTCCATGTTTCACATGATACGTCATGTTTGTAGTCGACCAATGAAGATGAGTTTACATATCACCTTGGGTTGGTCCTTCACCTTCTCAAAATGATCCCACACTTTGGATTTCCTGCCCGACATGTTATTAACTAGCCTGTGGAATAACCGCAGGTACCAGCCCTGGAAATCAGCACTGGTAGGCTAGGCTAATTTATACATTAAAATGCCATAGGCTTGAGCTATTAACGTTAGCATATTATATTTGTTTGGAAAATGTGTTTAGTATAAGACAGTTGTTTTGTCAGTGAACCTTGTGAGTTGTAATGGAGCCAAATTTAGTAACATTACCTTTCTTAAAAGTCACAGCACTTTACAGCACTTCACAGAAACCCTGCTGCTGACTAGTGTTTTGGAGGTGTAACTGTTGTGCATCTGTATTTTTTGAAATGGGAATAAAATCCCTGTTTTTGCATTTTATTTGGATCACAGTCTGTTTTTATAAAACTGCTTGTGACATCTCAGATGTGGCTTTGACTTCAACTGAAAACATGTCGCCCATTTCGTAGAAAATACCAAGATATATATCGTGTATCGCCGGTCAGCCTGTGAATACCGAGATATGAATTTTTGCCCATATCGTCCAGCCCTGAAAGGCTCTGACATCACCTATGTAATTGTTAGCAGCTTGTGTCACCGGCTCAATCTTAAGCTGCAGCTTTACAGCTAGCTCTGGCTTTTGCTTTAAAGAAATATCTGGTCTGTTTAAAATTTGCTGAAAAACAGTGATCTGAAAGTGAGGCGACATCGCTATAATGATGTATAATGATGACGAAGCACGAGCAGTCAGACGATGGGACATCAAACATCCATCACAGTTTACACACCAACTTCCTGCTTCAACTTTGAGTACTTACTGTACTTGTACTTACTGTGTGCACAGTTTTTTCTGTGCAGAGGGAGATTATTACAACATTTTGAGTGTGCTCACTTTTGGTTTTAATTCCATAAAGTAGTTTAAATAATCTGGCTAAACTGTTTGCTTGTTTACAACCTGTCAGCTTTCCTCACCGCTCTTATTTCTTGCCACCATCAGACTTGTTGTCTTGATGTCAACGGCGCCCATATTTCCCTGTGTGAAACATGTATGTGAAAAAATTCAAATCAAACGACGTGCCTGACAACAGTGCAATTTGTCTTCCCTTTGTTTACTGGAGATCATAGATTTATTGTGGAATGATATATTCAAGAGAGCACCCTTTTCTCTTTTTCATTATTTCAATCTCAATTGCTCTTCTGTGTTGTCAAGTGATTTATTGAAGAGCCCTTTGGAAACTTGGTATAAAATTCTAAAATAAGCACTTTGCTTGTAAATTCCCCCAAACAAATTCATGAATGTCAAAAGTATTATAAAACAAGCTGGAGGAAAGAAACGTAGCCCAGATAATTTAAATTCCATCACAGTGTCACCGACCAGTCTCCTCCTCAGGCACCGAGAGGAGCATGTGGCATTATCATTTAACCGCAGACATCAATATCAATTATCAGTTTTCTGACTCTTGTCTTCTCATCCTTCCACTGCCCCTCCTAAACTGCTCCATTTCCAATCTTCACTCCCATTAACGCTTTTCTGTAATTGCATTAGGAGCGACAAAGGGGAATAGATGTGCAAAACGTATGTTCCAGAAGGAAAGTCATTTCTCCGCATCTGCAGGTAATTGAATTTTAATTGTTAGGCAGAAAGGGCATTTGCAATTGAGTGGGTAAGTATAAAAAAGAGACAGAACAGACAGCCTTATTATTACGCTGGCCATCGAGTTAACTACTCTGTATGACCACATAACCTGTTTGAAACTGTATTTATTGCACAGGCTGAGACATCACATCACAGATTGCTCGCCAGCACAAAATACACGTGTGCCTTTACACACACACAAACACAACTTTTAATAATAACACAGGCCCGACTCTGCAGGCTTGTCCTTGGAATGACTCTGAGCTCATTTACTATTTTGTCCAGTAAGGAAAAATTCGACAAGATGGATCAAACGGCGAGATTATTTTATGGCAGCAGCCCCCTGCTGAAGGAGAGCTGGTAAACATATGTATTGCTTGGTAATGGGAGTTATGGGGGCCAAAACCTGTGGCACTGAGAGCTGATATACACACACCATTAGTTTGTTGTGATTAGATTTAAACTTTTGCGTTTTGTAGCCCAAAAATTAATTGGTATTGTGCTCAAATGTGGAAGAACTGTATAAAAAAGGAATTGATTACAGTTAGGGAGCTTTGTTGTTCAATCATTGATCCTAACTACTTCATTTAGAGTAGCTGGTACTTAATTATTGGTCAGCGTGAAGGTATAAATTGACCTGAGGTTGACGAGAAGCTCAGCTGTTGAAGCATATAGATTTGCATCTTTTATAGTCGATGACTTTATCGGCCTAATTTATCAGTGTACGTAAACTGTATAGTCTCCTCAGTGCATCTGCTGATCCACTCTCATTATCTGACTGTTTTTAAATAGTTTATTTAGTTCCACTCTCGGTTTTAGCTAAATGTCCTCATGCTTTTTTGAAAGTACTGAGTAGTAAGTAATGTGGCATTCAAGTACTGAATCTTTTACTGTAGGTTTAAATCTGTTGTATTCTTATTTTACCTGCAGTTTTTTCTAACACATTTGTATGTTCCCATCATCTTTTTGTAATGGCTCTTTACTTTGTGACAGTATGGTTTAATCTAATCAGTGGTGTCTCCTATATGGATATGCAACATTTGTATGTTATTATGTAGCGACATGTTGGAACTTTAAGTTTCTTTATATGTGAACGACACTGAGGTTAACATGCAGTTATGTGTAATAGGGATGGGCAATATAGACAAAAATTCATGTCTCGATACATGCAGGCCGAACGGCGATACACCAGTGTACACGATATTTAATTTTCTACGAAATGGGCTACATGTTCAACAACAAGTCAAAGCCACGTTTGAGATCTCACAAGCACTTTTATAAAAACAGACTGTGATCAAAATAAAATGCAAAGATGGGGATTTTTTCCTTGTTTAAATCTATACAGCTGTACAACAAGTGAATGAAAAATGAATGAATGAAAATAAATAGCAGGGCTGTACGTTACCTTTTGCACCTAGCACTGGAGCTACAGAGGTTTAAGTTGTTTCCCTGTGGCCTTTCAAATGAATCTAGTGCTGGAAAATGAAGAAGAACGGAGATGCGCTATGATCCAGCTCACACTTAAACTAGCAGCGCAGCACTGGATTGCACATGTGCTGTGGTAATTTCATCTCACAGACTGATTTAGCGTAGCATGTGCAACTTATAGACAGATGTCGCAGAGTGGGGTGGAGCTGTGCAGAGAGTGTGAGAGAGGAGAGGTGCACAATGGTATGCATTATGTAACACAACTTGAGCCTATATCAATATAAACAGTGGTGTCTACATTTTTATCTTGCTTGAAAATATATTGATGTATCGTACATAGTTGTTATATCGCCCAGGTCCTAGTGTTTAGCCACAAAAACCACCTGGTTGTCTCTAAGGTAAAGATCATGTTTGGATAAAATACCAGGTGGCACTATCTGTAAATGCTGCTGATGTCTAGAAAACACCCTGTTATGTTGTTTGTTGGTCCTGAACAGTGGTTTGCATGCCAACATTTTCTTTTGGGGACATGGCTGACATATAGGTACCAAACTGGATGCGCAGGGTGGAAGTTAGAGTGGATGGCATGCGCTCAAAGTGTAAGACTGATATCAGAATGTTAGTGTCCAGACTCCTGTCTTCGGGTTTAGGCAACAAAAGCACTTTGATTACGGTAAGAGAAAGATTCTTATTGCTGTTTAATGCTGTAATGATATGCTTTAATAATGCTGTAGTAATTACGAGTAGAAAGTGTATTGCAAAATCGCCTTTTTTGGCGGGAAAAAAGAAATACAGTTTCACTCAACATTTTTGCAACTGGCCAGGTACGTTTATTAGATTAATTAGCAACATTTCCTCGTTATGTAAATAGAGAACGTAATTCACTCAGCATTACGTTTCTCCCAAAGACTTATTTGCTGTTTCAAATTTGTCATATCCAAATCTAATTTCTATGAGACAGGGCTGTCATTTACAGACATTTTCCAGCTAGTCTTAACATCTACATTCATATAATCCATCACAAATCTTGAGTGCAGCTATTCACATTAAATATTTCCTAATTTTCAGTTATGAAGCCAGTTAGAGACTTGAAGTCAGATAAATGCAACAAGCACAAAAATGCAGTTTTTGTCCCTGGTAGGCTGAGGGTAATTGTGTACATAAGTTCCTCTTAGCCTAAAACTTTCGGCTCTGTATTGGTTTGTCAGCTTCTGCTGTTTATGATTCATTGTAAACTTCACCGTCCCGCAGTGAAAGCAGAGGTGTAGAGTGTGTCAATAGCAATCAACAGCCACTATGCAGTGGTGGTGTAAAAAGCCAGGCTGAAAACAGTATTAAACTCACATATGTCACACTGGATGCAACGTGCACTTTAGTGGAAGAGTATGTCTCTGAGTGTTTCAAGGATTTCTGGGATTTGTGCTGGGGCTGCCCTCTCAGAGGAGGTTGGAAGTCAAGGCAAAGAGTCATTGTGGTCTGTAATATTTTTATGGTTTCACCGAGTGATGCATGTAAAAACCAATTCTATTCAAAAGAAAAGCAATGTCAAACTCTGTTCCTGCCCCACACGTTAGTCAGTTTGACCTTAATATAAATCTCTTCAATGGAAAACAGACATTCTGTAGCTTTAGCGTGAGTGATTGACATCCAACATAGAAATATAGCTTTGTAACGTAAAAGCAGCCAGGACTACGGCATCTTAACGACCTGTAACTTAATATGTAGCTGTTACTGTAGGCTTCTGCTTTTGTTTACATTGGTTTTTGGGCACTTTCCTCAACTAAATTTTAGCACTGCTCAGTAGCTGATACTAAATCCAGGTACTCTCAGAGGGGAAAGAATGCAACAGCTCATTTTTAACAAAGCGAACACTGCAGCTAATAACTCTAATAACAAGTGTTTAACTAAGCACTGCAAGCAAATGGGAGATGTGTGTGTACAGTGTTCAGGAGTGTGCTACCAGTTAAATTTCAGTTCTCTCTAATAGTTGATGTTGTGTAGATATTTGCAGGCTGATTCGACATGACGGAGCAGAGCGAGGGAGGCGCTGGCAGCCAGTGGTGCATCCTTTGGGGCAGCTGACCTGTCCCGAGAGGAGCCTCTGTAGAGAGTGGGAGCTGGACCAATGCCATTCACACTCTGCTCCATTATGTCGATCTCCTTCTGCCGGTTGAGGCCCTCTGTTTATTGAATGACGCTGACTTTTAAAAGTCACTAAGTGTAAATGTGAAAGATAATCAAAATTAGCCACACTGATTCCATCGTTGTCTCTCCCACAGCTTTACTCGCCTTGCATGAAATCACGTTCATCCCAGTGCTGCCTTTTTAATGGCACATATCCACAGCGCTTTGGTTTGTAAAACACTGTAAATGCAAGGTGCAATCTACAACCAAAGCCCTACAGGTTCTTAAAAGTTTAAGGTTCTGTTTTAATCTAATATCACTGAACAATTTCCTACAAATCCAATTTTGCATTTAGTTTTAAGCAAAAAAAGTTGGTCTCCGTACTTCAGTTTCCTATTTATAACATATAGAGAATATTACTGGACAAACTTTTATAATAGGTCCCCTCCAGGATGACAGTGTCCTGGGGTCACTGAACAGAAATGAGTATCAAAATGATGCGACTCATATGCCACGCCTTTCATAATCACCAGGGTGTCATTTATAAACATTGTTTACACACAAAATGAGGCCTGAAAGAGGCGCATCCCACTTCCCATACGAACGTTTTTTGTCGATACGTACACTTTTAGTATGGATCCTACGCATTGTTTTCTAAATGAGACCCCAGATCTCAACCTAACTAAGCAGCTATGGTGAATTTAGGACGTCAATCATCGTTATCAAAATCTTAAATCAGGGACCTTTTCAAAGAAGGATGTTCATCCCTCCACTAGAGCTCCAGAGCAGCTGTTAATCAGTTAATCGCCAAGAATATTTTGACATGTGACGCATGTCTGCTGTAGGATAATTTTGCTACTAACTCTGTGCACCACTCAGGTCTGGTGGGAGCTAGCTAGCGGCGTCACCGCTCATTCCACAAATCGCTCAAGTAACATTGTTCTGACCCAAAAGTGTTTCTGTGAAAACATTGCTCCACTCTCTCGTCTCCCCTGAGGTTGCTGTGGTGAGGAAGCAGCTCAATTTTAAGCCGCAAACCCCCTTTAGCTTATATCACTATGTTATCACTGTTAGCACCATTAGCAGTGTCAACAGTGTTGCTAACATAATTAACAATGCTAAAGGGGCTTTGCAGCCAAAAATGAAGCTGCTTACTCACTGGGGCTACCTGGGAGAAGACAGGAGGGTGCCCACTGTGTTTCTACACCAGCGGTTAATGAGTAGTTCCCACCTGACCTCGGTGGTGCGCAGTGAAGAGCAGCCAAGGTTAGCTAAGCAGTGGAGACCAGAGGCTGGGCAGAGGGCATGATGATTCCATGTTAACGCAGCTAGCAGGCTGTCTGTCTGCAAAGCCAATAGGAAAAAAAATAAAGTAAAAGGGAATACATTTACATCACAAAACATTACAATTTTACTACCTCTGAATAGGTAGCATTTTGAAATGCAGTACTTAAGGTCAGGGAGTCAGTGGAGCACTGGACTGAAAGGAGAGGTCTCTTGGCAGTTCATGTCATTTTGAGTTACTCTACGTTTAGTTAACTCGTTAGTAACTGATTGATGTGTGTCTTGCTGTTGAAAGTAAAATTAACTGAAACTGACATGCCTATTCCAGAGACTTGTAGAATGTGCTGTTACAGCAGGCATGTGGTGCATGAGGTGCCCAACATCTTAGACACTTAACACTGGTTTTTCCTTTAATTTGTCACCCGTTTGCCTCTTATATCATCTCATTATCAGCTGTGATTGCTTACAGCAGGCAAAGCTGGCCCCAAAATGACCACGAGTAGTTGTAAAGTCCTATGTGGTGCACTTTCCACCACAGATTCATTAAAATAAAGCTTTTAGATTTGCCAAAGAAAGGTAAGCACGAGACCAGTATTTCATCACGAGGGGGGTTTTCTTATCGTTTGTGAACTGACCCTGGAGAACCACTGCTTGGCTTTCACCGGGGCCACAGATATCTCAAAGCTCCAATTGGATTAGAGACAGTGAACTATTGGAATTGAAATGGCTGAAATAGAGCGGCTATGAAATAGGTTGTATTTCTCAGAAGGCACCAGCCCAGCCCACAGGGAGACGGAGTGTGCTGGCGGCGCGTTGAAGAGATCAGAGAGAGGGGATCCTCCTCTGCAGCTCCATTGTAGTCCAGGTAGCATAGATCAAACAGAGCAATCCCCACAGAGCTCCCCAGAAAGTGCTTACCAGGAGGCAATCTTAGGCAGCCCCCAAAAGAGAGGCATGGCATATGGCCTTTTGAAGATAGTGGCTTGAGATTAGAGCACATCCCAAATCTGAGAGCATTAAGAGGGGTTGAACTGCCAGTATGTTGGTGAGAGACAGAGTGACAGATAAGGGAAAGGCAAAAATCTTAATGCAGCCGTTTCAAAGCACACGGCAGAAAATGTGTATAGACCTGTTTAGATATTGATCGTCGTCAAGGATGGAGAGATGTTTTCAAGAAGTGACTGGAATTCAATAAAGATGATGCCGAAAAGTGGAACATCAAGCCTCCCTCCTTCAGCGCTCTGTGAAATTAGATACATTTCTTGACAGGAGTATGACTTGTTTTCCACTTTGTGTGGACACTAATTTTCCATCCAGACTAATTTCCTGTTCTATTCTTGTATCTGCCCTGCCCTGTTCAATTGGAGAGAATAAAAAACAATCCAATATACTGTATAATGGCCTAATTTATGACAAACTGTGGTAGCAGTGTGTGTGTGTGTGTGTGTGTGTGTGTGGGGGCTCTCTCTCATCGAGCGCAGTTTCTGACAGCTGTTCCCTGCAGCAGCCCGGAGAGTCGGCCACCACTGTGATGCCATTTTATCTTCCAAACATCTGAGTAATATAAAAACTGCGTCACTATACGCTAAGGGGGGTGATATAAAAAGGCACCTCACTTGACCGAGACTTATTACCACTCTATTTGTGAAGCGATGTCTTGGCGATATTTCGTCTGATAAGATGGCAATTTCAATAAGAGGCTTCAGTGGCTTTTGGCCCCTGTGGGCTTTGGCTTGAGTAGGAGGGATATATTTCACAGGGGAGAGAGCTTGATGAAATGAGGGGCGAGCATTTGCAAAAGTGAGATAAAACTGCCTGTTTTTTTTTTTTTTTTTTCCCCGAGACATTTTGCCAGGGAGCCATAAGAAGTTTGCTCTGTGCTGATTGGGAGAGAGAGGCACTACCATGTAGAAATGAAACAGTCTGTGGTTGGTGTCCTATCCATTTTCCACTCTGATGAAGATGGTACAGAGGAAGCTATCGGTGGTGGTGGTGGTGTGCGGTGGCAGGGGGCGGGGGGCGATTTGAGGATGTGCCAAGCCCAAAATTAAGATGACAGCAATGACGAGGCTCGATGCCGAACAGATCTATCCCACTGATGCAAGCCACAAGCTTAACAACCCATGTAGGCTCTATCTCTGCGTGATGTGTGTGCGCATGTGTCTGGGGTTTGTGCATGCATGTGTGTGTTTGATGTAGCGTGCAATATGTGCGCCCGTTGACAAGATCATGGAGACTCAGTGTCAAACTAGACAGCTGATTGCAGGCTGGAGTAAACACCTGGCATCACGCTTGTCTACAGCTGAGGTGAATCATTGCACATGCACGTCAACCGAAATGTTAGAATGAAGGCATTGAAAACAATGTCTGTGAAGCGAACAGGGGTGGGAGTCGCAGAGTGAGGAAGATGTTTTATTGGCTGTTTGATGTGTTTGCTTAAATCCAAAAGTTACTGTTTTATTCTCTAAATCAGTGGCACCCTTTTTTGTCAGGCGGACCCCCACAGCCCTGTCAGATGAGCCCCTTTATGAACGCTGCCATTTATATCAAACAGTTGTGATTACTTTACCAACTACTTTAACTCGTAGCTGTCTGTTGAACCAGTTATCCGTTACCCAGGTTTCAACTTCTCGTTCTCAACATGTGACGTTCAGGTGTTACAACCAGTGGGGGTAACTGAGACTACTCCGATTACTTTTTTGTTGTAGCGAATAAAGCTGGCATAAACTGTCTGATTTGTTTTAGAAATGTTGAATTCCAGCTCCCACTGCACAAGTTTAATGTCTGCTCATGATTTATTTGCTCACACTGTACAGTCTGATCCTCAAGTCAAAACCTGAGTGCTCATATTGTACATGTAAGATAGACAATAAACCAGTCCGTTAGCCCCTGTGGATCGTTCTGGTTATTGACAATTGACAATAAAGTTTTGTTTCAAAGCTCAGGATCTGTTGGCAGGTAGATGTTTGTTTATTTGCTGAGGTATGATTCACATATGTAGAAACAGAGGTCCCAAAAAGAGCTTAAGTGTCCTTTTGTCTGCACATACGGGTCAGCCCAAGTTATGATTCTCTCTGTCACACACACAAATTATCAAATTAGCAGCACAAACAAGCTAGCTGTTAGGGCTGTAAACATCTGGTCGGCTGGTCGATTGTTTTATGTACTTGTCCGACCAAGTTGTCATTGGTTGAACAATCACTAGTGTGACGTCAGTAAGATCTTATGTCCGCCAAAGCGTTTCTTTACCCAGCTGAAAAATGTCAGGATTTTTTGTTCAGTGCTTGTATTTGTCCTCTGTCATGGTTGGTCTATGCTGTGTTTGTGACGAGTGCAACTATTATTTTTAATCCAAAAACAGATAATCATAGAAGACATTAAGTGTTGGATTTATCACTTTCAATTTTATTACGTCTCCAAAAAGACACTGGGGTTTGAGGCTGGGTTATAAAGCCTCTAAAAGGAATACCATCACACCGGAGCCCTTGTTGAAGCAGCAGAATAGCTAACGTTAGCTTCTGGGCTAAGGATATTTCTAACGTTAGTAATGCCATGTTATATATGACATCTGCAACCCCACAGTTACCTTCTATAGTGTCTAGAATTCAGATTATTCTCATCAGTACTGTTCAGTGTTTTGTAATCAGGTTGAAAAGTCTTAAATGTTTCGGACATTATTACACCAGAGATCACGTTTGTTTTCCACTTGAGGTATTCCACTTGCCTGAACACAAAGTTACCTCGCCCTGGGCAAGTGTTAATGTCGAGGTATGTGACAGCAAAAAAACACTTTGGTGGACAATACTATCAAGAGGTGTACACTCAGCGCGCTGTGGTGATTTAGTTAATCTAATGGTAACCTGTGCAAATTTTTTTACCCATTGACCAATCGAATGGTCGAAGAGTAGATAGAATTTCAGTCAATCAGGATTTTCTTCATTTGATTTCAGTCCTGTTAGCTGGGTACACAGTGTATGGTTGATTGAGTGAGGACAGAAGACACCTTTGGAGAATCAACTCCTGGCTCTGCTTCATCTGTGTCAGAGCCTGACGACAACTGACCAAAATTTCTGGCATGTCAGGAATTCATCCAGACGTCCAGGAGCAGTTGATCAGGCCGTGTTTGGTCCTTGCTACCCTCTGTATGTTGCATGACAAATAACGCCCGACTATACTGAAATTTGGTCCGACTCTAAAATAAGTCCTGCAGCTCAAAAATCGGATGAGAAATGGGGTAAAATCTTACAGTTTGTACCCAACTTAATGTAACACATACTTTTACAATTCAAGTAATCAGCTCTTTATTCATATTTTCAAATAAGCACTCTGTTACATTGAAAATATTACTGCATTTTCCACTTTCTGTTGTGTTTGTTGAAACCTAATGTACTATACGATATATGTGCCCGCGCTTTATTGTTTTCGTAGGGGCTCGGTAGGCTGTGCCTATATACCTCTGCCAAGTTCGCTGTGAGATAGTTGGCAGAACAAACAAGTGAGAGCCGCTGCTCAGTGGGCAGCAGGGAAAAGAGAGAGGAGCAGCGGGGAGAGAGACGGTATATTTTTTACATCTAACTTGCTGAATTAAAGGTTTATTCTATCAAACAGGAGCTGATGATTGTTGAAACGGTGTACAGAGTTTTATTTTTGTTTGTGTTAAATATGAATGTAGTGTGTTTTATGATAAGTGTGTAGTTATATTTTTTCTGTTTAATAAGGAACATAGGTGTCAGAGTATTTCCCTTGTTTACATTTTTTAAGTTAATATATTTATTTACTGTAAACTACCCACAGTACAAAGGAAGCGAAGTAGGTCAGTAGGTAATGCTGTAATGTAACCAGTTTCTTTTAAACGGTAACTTTACCTACTAACTGACTTGATATATGGTTCTTGTTTTAAAACTGTTCAAATTATTATTTATTTATTTTTTAGTAATGTTGCTCTGTAATCTTTCCACTATTACAGAGCAAACTGCAGACGCACCTCCTGTAGCTCAGACACCCCCGGTTATGAATCACCGCTGTAAAGAATGTGCTGTGAAAAACATTATATATAATAGAAAAGGAGTCGTGCTAATTTCTGGTCTGCAGTTTTAGAATTGAGAGAGGGATCATAACTCGCTCTTTGCTGAACCTTCATTACTTATTCTTAAACTTTTCAGTCTGCACTGTTTTACTTGAATCAAATAATTGACATTCACCAAGTTCTCTTTCAATTTGGGTGAAATTTTAAGGGTAAAGTCACGCTGAAAATGGAATTGTATCCGTAAATTAACCTGAAAGTTTTTCCATTTTTCATTTGGAAAGTAATTTTGTGTCCTTTCCGAAACGATTTGACTGAGAGATTAGAACAAAGTGAAAGCCAGGTTCACTCGCTGACCTCCTGCTTGCTGCCTCGAGGACAGAAGATCTTAAGTTCTTCTGGTTCTGGTCTTCCTTGGTTATACACGGTCTCGTCTCTGCACTAATGGAGATTAATTATGTGAAGATAACAATAGGAGAAGAGTTATTAGGGAAAATTGCCTCTCCCACTCTAATAAGACGACCATTTTTTTGGTGATAAGGAAAAGAGCCACTTATTATCTTCACTGGGAGCAAAGATTGGTCTCAAGTATATGCTGAAAGCGGATGTGGATCTCTCCTAATCACAAGCCTTCCCCTGACTGTGAGCTACTAGCGCTGTCCTTAAAATAACTATGGTCAGTAGCTCTGCCCTGAGTGGAATAAGGAAACTGAGACATGGTGTTTAGTAGGACTGCTAATTAAAAGCTTGTCTCCAGCCTTTTCTTCCACAGTGTGCTCTCAGTGCACAACACAATGCAAGACATCCTCACTGAAAATGAAATAAAAAGCATTATTTTGTGTGAGGGAGTGGAGTGTAAGGTTGTAGGATCGGGTGATGCCATGGGGAAAGGAAGTGGGTTTGGGCTGTGGCTTCAGTAATTGCTGCAAATAATTCAGTGAATGCTTATCTGTTTGTGTTATGGCCAGAGATGTTCAGTGGCTTTTGGGGCAAGTCTAAGTCTCAGGTCCTTGAAGGCAAGTCATTAGATCATGGCAGAAGTTGTCCTAAGACAGCTGCAAGTGAACTGCATATCTTCCAGGTCACTGAATGCCTACTATTTAAGGTTTTTGAGCTAGATAACATGCACGTTCATGACTCAGGTGAGATATAGGATGGATCACTGTGACATTCATGGCCCCCAGAATACGAAGCCTACTGACTTCGGTGATCCATTGACTTTTTCTCTAACTCTACTATCAGGTTAACATTTTTGGTTTTTAGAAAAATCCTCAACATCTTCATGATGGATTTACTAAATTAAAAGTTTTAAGGCCCAGACAAAACCCACTAAAGAGAACTAGTGCCAATGAAAGCCCCCTGCTGTGTCACCTGACTTAACCGTGTCTCAGCCCAAAAAGTTGCGCATCAACACACTGCAAAGACTACAGCTGATTATCAACCAGTGCATATGTTTCACGCCTGCGTGAGAGAAAATAACTCTTTACACTAGCATATGGCGATCGTCTGTAATCCTAATTTAAAAAGGGAAACCGGAAGACTGTCTTGATGCTAGTTAGCCAATTAGCATGTTAACTAAACAATGTGTTGAAAGAACAGCATATTTAACATACACTAGTGAAAAATAAAACAAACCATGACAAAATGTTTCTGCTAAAGAGCTCAATGGCTTTTTTTAACTTTCTTCACTTTCGTTTTTCTTCTCGTCTGCTGAGCTGAGCTGCCAATCAGTGATTTGATTCACTCGTGGGCGTCGCTGTCACAGACGCTGATTCAACATGTCGAATTGGCCAGGAAAAAAGCCAGTGGGGGGCAGTGGTGTGGGATACACCGTACCGACAAGGGTGGCTGACGCTTACCAGCGGCCTAACTTTGACTGACAGCAGACAGTCTGCCTGGTGTGACAGGGCCATTAGTAATTTTATGCCAGCATTCCTCTCTGGTGTTAATTGAAGCAGTTGTGTTGCTTTTTACTGTAATACTTTTTTAATATTCTCAAAAGGTGGAAGTAGGCAGGATGCAATGGATCAATTTTAGGAGTCAAATGAAGCCTTAAACACACAGTTTGACTTGTTTTATTGGAACACACACAGAGAACACCTGAGATAACAGGGCAAGTTGACAACCAGAATTGTGCTACCCGTTATCTCTGACTGAGGTTTTCGGGTTTGTCGAGTTAGCTAAGGCAAAGAAAGCCTGACTCAAGGAGCTGTCACACCTGCCCTGTTTGGTTCGGTTCAATCAAACGCAAGTTCGTTTGCCCCCTCAGTGCGGTTTGTTTGGGCAGGTGTGAACACAGCAATCACACTCAGGTGTGCACCAAAACAACCGGACTGAGACCTTCTTGAAGAGGTGGTCTCAGTCCGGTTACAAACAAACTCTGGTGCGGTTCGTTTGTGGTGAGAACGTGTTCCGACCTGGATCTGAACCAACTGCAGTCACATGACACATTGTTTGGGTTAAACATGAGCATGTTACAGTCCTGGAGGATTATTAATGTGCGCCTCCTCCTGTACTGCCTTAATATGCACATTCAGCACATCCAATGCATCAAAACATTGTTTTCTAGTTGGAGCCGCGCCTCGTTTTCAAACTGTATGCTTTGACTCAAATGAACAATGACAGCAATATAGTCCACGATGAGCAGCACTAAAGTCAACCTGCGTAGTTGTCCCTCCATTGTGACATTAGAAAGTGTCACATTTATCTTGCAAGTGTACTCTTCTTCAACATTTTGTTTACTTCCTGGATTTTTCCCACATGGAAATTCTGACCAATCAAGAGCAGCTTTCTCACACAAGGCATTTGATCTGGTCCGCTTGTAAATGCTGCCGTGAGAACACGAACCAACTCTAGGCAATTATACAACTTTGGAACAAAACTAGTCCCTGATTGAGACCAAAGCAAGACAACTCTAGGTCTGAAAGCACCCTCAGTCGAACTTGCTTTGTGTTACACCCTTCTGGTCTGAGTCAAGTCTCATTTCTGTAGCGCTGATCATGGCGGAGCTGTTGTTTATCCATTGAGTCATATAGCAGAGAACCAAGCTGAAAGTCATGCTGCAGACTCAGAGAAAAGAGGTCAGGCAGAATTCAACACTGGGGAGACGGAGGGCGCCGTCATGGGATGCTGCAAGTGTTTTAGGTCAGACACCAAATCAGGGCTGTTTGCTTGCAAATCCTGCAAACACACAGCAGAAGAAGCCACTGTGACACTTTGGAGAGTTAATTACTCCCTGGTTTTTAAACAGTAGCTATAATAGTGGGGGTGAGGTTTACTTGGCTTAACAGCAATTATTTGCTAAAACAGCAGTAGTGAAATGCTTGGTTTATCATGTTGCTTGGACTCTTAAATGAAGGCTTTTCCATGGAAAAATTAATAAGAAGTTATGGATGGTGGTTTCCTGAAACTTAAGGGATTTCAGAGTCCCATGACAATTTTAAACCAGCACACTTCTTAAAAACATAATGCTGATTTCAGGGGAGCACACATTTGGAGCTTGTCTAATTGCCCTGCTTTCACTGTTGCAAATGGACAACAAGAGCATATAATAAAGCCCAATTTACATGACCTGCATTAATAACTTTAGTATCTGACCAGCTGCTGCACACCAATGCTGAATTTAAATCTCACACACAGCCTTTTTTTTCCATCTTACCTTGGGTACAACCTGTATTCTCTCCCCATACTTCCAGGCAGCAAGGGAATTTTCAAGTTATGCACCTGTATAATTAAAAATAAAAGAAAGTAAAAACGGTAAGAAGTCAAGTGGAGCGAAAACTTGTGATGTAAGTGAGGAGAAGGTCATGGCTGAGGGCGGGCAGCGCCTCAGAGGAGATTGGGAGTTCAGAGACAATGAAAATAAACCCAATAGATCTTATCGCCTATGCATTGTCTTGTCTTCCATTGTGATAGGGCAAAATCACGTCAGGGATAAACACAGTATGAATTTTTAAGAGGCACCTCTCCTTATTTCTATTCCGTCTTATTTTTGCCTCTGCTCAAAATGACCTCCAGTAATCTTCAGAGGTGAATATCGCCATTTCCCCCCAAAACCTGTATATGAGAGGAGATTGTGAGACCTACCAGGGGAGTTGAAGCACAGGTGTTGAATATTACAGTATGTGTATTTCATTAGCGTTTGGCAGTTTGAATGATGTGGCAGGAAATATTAAAGGCGGTGTGGGTCTGCGTGCCTTGATCTGAATAGTAAAGGCCACCTCAGCTGTGAACAGAATGCAACAAAGGAACGCAGACATAACAGATTGTGAAAGTGATCAATGAATATTTGATCAGCGGCAGATCTCATCCTATGAAGGATTTTCAGCTGAAATCAGCTGTTTCCTTCAAGCGCCCAAAAGATGAAGAAACAGCATTTGTATCTGGCACAAACACATGCACAATGAATAGGACGTATGAAAGTGTATCATGTATAGACTGTATGTATAATGAATCTAATATATGCAGGAGAGGGCCGTCCTGGGAGTACATGCGGCACACATTTCCATCGTGCATATGAGAGCAAGAAACTTGCTTCAGATGTCTGTGAAAGATCACAGTAGGCTGTGCAGAAATACACAAAGGGGGCTCAGACCGGGCTATATAATGTATTCATGAAACGACTATTGATCTGCATTTAGCTCACACACTGATCATCTTCGCTGTGTGCGAGGGGGATGTCTTCTCCTTTCAGTCAACTTGGAGTTGTGTAACGTTGTAAATTCATACTGTGTTTTGTGTCTAAATTGAGGAAAATGAGCATTGGCAGAAAGAATCATGCCAATTAGGACAAATATTTACAGCAATCATACACATTTTTGTCAGGGATTGATTTTCTGGTTGTCGTTGACAACCGTCAGTGTCTGCATTCACAGCATTAAGAAAGCATAAACATTGGGAGTGTTGTGGTCAAACTCATCTCAGAGCAGACATTAAAGGTTTCTGTCATTTTATAGCGTCATCTAAGAGCTCAAATAAATCATTCTTGAGATGAGAGTTGGAATTTCTCGACCAGGGTCCAGGTCTGCAACCTGGCCTGAGCTTGACGCGACCTGACTGGCTTGACAGTTTTGATTTATTAAGCAATTACTTGCTGGTTTATCGTTATGATGGTTTTGGGGTGTGCTTTATCAGTGAGGAGCGGGGTGAAGATTTTTGGGCGCGTGCAGCGATTGACTAACGTTTCTTTGAGATACATTATTTTATGTCTTAATATGAGAGGCTGAGAGAAAGACAGAAAAAGAGAGACTACAGGGTCTCGAGATGATTAAAGGGATAAGAAAGAAGGAAAAACATACAAATCTTTGTATGCACATATGATGTGAAGAGATACGCAGAGTGCAGTTTTCTTGTCTGATTCCAATTTTATTTTATTGTTTTTTAAATGTCTGAGCTTTCAGTGTCGATTTTGGCCTATTCCAATTCTCCTTTTCTTCCTAGAGCTTTTGTACAAATAAAATCCATGGTTAGAAATGAGCACCAGCCACCAGCTAAAATGCTGATGAAATATACAAATGGCTGCTACATTCAATTACCTCACCAGCCAAGAAAACAACGGTGATCTATTGAGTAGCTGGTGAATTTTGGAATCTACCAGCCGCAGTGGCAGGTGGACCAAAAACTTCATTTCCAAACCTGAAAATCCAACTGCAACAAGAATGTAAAGGTGTGTGCACGGTAGCTGTAGCTATATTTTAACTCCCACTCCTGATGAGTTGCTAACAAGGGGGTGTGACTAAACTGGGTTGGACCCCTTTTGCCTTCAGAGCTGCCTTAATTCTTGGTGTCATAGATTCAACAAGGTGCTGGAAACATCCCTCAGAGATTTTGGTCCATATTGACATGATGACATCACACAGTTGCTGCAGATTTGTCGGCTGCACATCCATGATGAGAATCTCCCGTTCCACCACATCCCAAAGGTGCTCTATTGGACTGAGATCTGGTGACTGTGGAGGCCATTGGAGTACAGTGAACTCATTGTCATGTTCAAGAAACCAGTTTGAGATGATCTGAGCTTTGTGACATGGTGCGTTATCCTGCTGGAAGTAGCCATCAGAAGATGGGTACACTGTGGTCATAAAGGAATGGACACGGTCAGCAACAATACTCAGGTAGGCTGTGGTGTTTAAACCATGCTCAGTTGGTACTAAGAAAATCTCCCCCACACCATGACACCAGCAGCAGCAGCCTGAACCGTTGATACAAGGCAGGATAGATCCATGACGCCAAATTCTGAGCCTACCATCTGAATGTGTCAGCAGAAATCCAGACTCATAAGACCAGGCAACGTTTTCCAATCTTCTATTGTCCAGTTTTGGTGAGCCTGTGTGAACTGTAGCCTCAGTTTCCTGTTGTTAGCTGACAGGAGTGGCACCTGGTGTGGTCTTCTGCTGCTGTAGCCCATCTGCTTCAAGGTTGGACGTGTTGTTGCTTCAGAGATGGTCTTCTGTTGCAGTTTCTGAAATACTCAGACCAGCCCGTCTGGCATCAACAACAATGCCACGTTCAAAGTCACATAAATCACCTTCCTTCTACATTCTGATGCTCGGTCGTCTTGACGATGTCTAAATGTCTAAATGTCTTGAGTCGCTGCCACGTTATTGACTGATTAGCTATTTGTGTTAACAAGCAGTTGAACAGATGTACCTAATAAAGTGGGCGGTGAGTTTGTAGGCTATATTCAGTTGTCAAATTGCTATTTATATAAGATTTATAAAAGCCATAAAAACCAAAGATAAAGGTCATATAATCGGATGAATGTCACTTCCTGTTTATATACCCTTCAATTTGGTAATTGTTCTGAGCCAGACTTCCTTTGTTGAAACAGACGGACTTTGGGGTTTAGTAATACACTTTTTATAAGTCCAAACAGAATAAAGGGTCTCCAATTAGTCTTAGGGTCAAAGTAAAACTTGAGTTTAGTGTTCTTTTTATCTGCAGTCAGGGAGCTCATCCTGATTTTTAGTCCGGTCACAGAGTACAGGAGCAGAATAGAGGGGCACATGGGGAGCTCAGTTTATCTTTTAAAGAATTTTCTCAGGCCCTGCCTCTGCGTGTCAATTGCTCTTCCTGCCACACCTCCTAAAACCCAACAGGGGACAAATCAGTGAGTAAGTGCACGAACTTAAATAGGTGTTCAATACAAGACAGTGGACACTAATTAAAATGACAGTTTGTCTCTGTATTGGCTTGCTGTCTTCAGGTGTAGCACTGAAGAGATGACCTCTCCTCACAGAGTGGAAATGTAATTTCATGGCCTGTTAGACACTGAACTCCAGAAGTAAACAGAGAGGTGTTAGCGCTCACGTCTGACGGGGGCACGCTCGGACCACAACAGCACTCGGGGTGGCGGCCATACTAGTCCTTCATGGCGAATCCCCTCTGGCTCGATGGCTTTCCGCTCCAGCTTTGAGAGTGTAAACACTGACAGAGTGGACTGAACTTCTCCTGAACAAGCACTCTTACAGTAATTATACTCATGGAGATTTGGAGCATGTGCAAGTCGTGCTGTGTGGTGTGTGTGTGTGTGTGTGTGTGTGTGTGTGTGTGTTCATTGGGTGGGATGGGTGAGGGGTTGCAGAAGTCTGGGATTAAGAGAGGAGGAACTTGAGGCCCTTGAAGACTAAATTTATTCAAGCAATTAATGAAAATGCTTTATGCAACACTGAATAAATGTAGAAACCAATATATTTTTCTGCAGCTGAAGAAGCAACCAGCATTAAAAAAGTTAAAAGGATGATAAAATACCTAGAATTTCTTGTGTGATTTCAACTTTTGTTCTTTAAAACATCATCGGCACTAAAAGTAAAGAGTAAAAAATAAAAGCCCAGCTGTATATAAGATAACAATCCAGTATTTTGTCATAAGAACTACAGCACTACAGTAAGTTTACTTGAGCTGCTGCAGCGTACAGCACGTCATTCTCAGTCTCCCTCCATTTATTATGTATAGATATACCAGAGATACACACCAATGCATACTCAATGGATTTAAAGATGGGGGTACCACCTGAGGATCTGCCGGCCTTGTAAAAAATTCAGTGAGGCTGTGAAAGTATAAGCAAAGGGGGAAATTCAGAGCCTATAATGAGTCTCTGAAGACATCAAAAGTGAGAGAAAACATATAAAACAATTGATTCAGGTTTCATCCTGCAGGCTTTCCATCAAAATTGGCAAATTAATCATCCAGTAGGTTGCACAGCCCTCGTCTCTCAAATGATGGACCATGTTACCATCCCGAGATAAAGAGATTTAATAATTCACAGCGCTGACCTTTGTTGAACCTTTTACTTATTCTCTCAGGAAAGGCCTTCTTTCATTCCATCTATTCACTCTGACAGAGTTCAAGACAATATCTGTCTGAGCAAAAAGACAAGCCCGTCACAATCAAATAGGTCTGGAAAATAAACTCCAATGTGGCGCGGTATCTCCGAACTCTGATGGGAAAATCATACAGATATGGATTATTGCATTGATTCCTATTGTTTTTTTTTAAATGGGAAAACAAGGAAAGAAGATTAAAATTGATTTAATAAAAAGATAAAAAAATAAATAAATAAATAAGCCACTGCTCCTCCAAACTCACACCTTTCTTCAACTGTACCTCAGCTATTTAAAAATGAAGGGAGGAACACAGACATGTAGTATGCACATGTTCCCCTGTGTTGTTTTTGACGAATAATTCAACACCCTGAGCACACTGGAGAAAATAAGACAGGAATAATATATCAGGTCAAGGGCAGGCAGGTAGTCTCCTTTTGTTTTAGAGAGACTGGACAAAATAACATTAACACTGCATGAAAAAGGACTTTGAAATTAATAAATCATTATTATGAGCACAGCTGCACAGCACAATGAAATTACAGGTGGTTGCATTGAAGTAGTATTTGTTTACAACAACTTCTCCCAATCAACCATTCCACGAAAGTTTTTGGTCATTTGCTGGAACAAATTATGTCCTTTTTTTTTTTTTTTTTTTTGGGAGGACAGTCTCTTCAGTGTTTCCCCTCAGACTTCTTTCCAGCAGCAGTGCCGAAGAGACTGAGTTTTATTTTATGCTGCTTGAAGATTGCGTCCACTGAAACGTGAAGATGTTTAGAAACTCATTTATATACAGTGGTAGGTGTTGAATTAGGTTTTAGAAAATGCTGCCCATATGTTGTGACAATCGCCCCTGCACATTGAGGCAGATTTGACGTTTGACTTGTAGTGTTTCAGACAAAGCTATGACTGTAAAACTCTTTTTCACCAAAACATGTGTTTGCAAGTTTTCTTTAAATGCGGGAAAACCCGTTAAAAATAGGCAACACACTGCTGCTACTTTCCCATTGCCAGTGGACCAGAGCCATGCATGCAGCTCTGCAGCAAGCGAGTGCGCTTTTATGTTTTATTTTTCTTTGTCTTTTTCTGGTGTCAGGTTTGACATCACGGACAGGTTAGTGAACAGTAGAAAGCAGCATGGAGGCCGGTGAAAAATGTTTCAGTGGTTATTTCTTTTTTATATCTCTTGTTTTTATTCAGTCTCTCAAACTCGGTGCTGACTAAATTTTGAGCAATGTTTGAGAGCTGCTTGGATGGAAATGGATGATGTTTTGTGGTGGTGCGTCGTTGCACAGCACCGACAAAGGGTCTTAAAATAGTGCGTCCACATGGCTGATGCTGATGAATACCTGTAACTGCTGCAGTGTCATTTGTCTTGGGAGTGAATGCTGATTGTAACCTTTCCCATTAAATTCAAAAGCCAGATGTTAGTGGGTTTATTGTCCAGTGGGAAAGAGACTTCGCTTTTAAAAACAACTGATGAGCGTAAACAAGTAGAACACAGATATGAGGCACCCACATAAAAATTGTATCCTAATAGTTTACAACTTAGATCCTGGAGAAATGTAGATGAGAATGAACTGGTATACATAGAGATGCCATGGCCATCCTTTTGGCACAACACAGGACACAACAAAGCAAAATGGAAACTAGTGGTGTGCCCTATCATCTTGGTCATGATAATAACGGTATAATTTTTAGTATGTGAAAAAATCATATTATCATACTCGCAATATTTCAACTTGTTGACGTGATGTCATACCTTTTATTTATTTAAATTTTTTTTTTTAATTTTATATACTTTATTAATCCCTCAAGGGGAAATTCAGTGTTTACACTCTGTTGTTGTTTTTTACATATACACGCAGGTCCGAAATACACACACACAGGCACAAACGGGACCTATACATGCATTAAATGGAGAGATGTCAGAGTGAGGGGGCTGCCCATGGACAGGCGCCCCGAGCGGCTGGGGGGGTTCGGTGCCTTGCTCAAGGGCAGCCTCGGCAGTGCCCAGGAGGTGAACTGGCACCTCTCCAGCTACCAGTCCACACTCCTTATTTTTGGTCCGGGCTGGGACTTGAACCGGCGACCCTCCGGTTCCCAAGCCAAGTCCCTATGGACTGAGCTACTGCCGCCCCACTGAGCTACTGCCGCTTTACCCACAAAAGCGAAATTATTGCAGACTACGCGGTGGTTCCAAAAAGAGGAGCAGCTTCAGTACTGTGGAATAACCTGTGGCATCCTGAATGTTTTATGAACAGCCCCGGACTTCTCAGACTCTTCTCAGAGAAATGGCAGAGCATAAAGGTCCAGGTCAGGTTAGCAGTATACATGAATCTAACAGTGAATGTTCAGTGTGAGTTACAGTTTGTCAGAACCGCAGACCAGTTAAGCTACTTTAGCGGTGCACATAGAAATTGTCCCCCGTGTTAATTTGCATCATCTGATGGGTTCCTCTGATTGGCCTTCAAACTGTTTCGAGTGAATATCGCCCATTAACAATTGGTGACTGATTGATCGGAGCAGCCTGATCTGGGGTTATTTGATTTATAATCCTTGCTTGTCCCAAACTCTGGCTGCTTAAAGCAGAGATAGAGGGTTAATTGCGCACGGTGAGAGTTTTATAGCAGCTGTTAAATGCATTCATGGTAAACACAGCTCTTTTTTGTCATGTCACTGCAGGAATATTATACCTACAGAAATACTCAAATTGATGATATTGTCTCAAGTGGAATTTTCCGGCTTGTTATGCCAAAGCAATATAAAAGTTAACTTTATCATAAAGTGACAGTGTTAGTATACTTTATGCTCGGCTCAGTTGCATGGATAATCAATTTCACATTGTCAAAATGTCTTAAAACCTAAGTTAGGACGTAAACACAGCTTTTATAGGAGTGACACAAGGCGCCACATTTCAGCTATCGATTAGTCCTTTAAATGACAATACATCTCCAGTGTGAATCACTGCCTGTAAAAAGCCATTATGGAGGTACTTGTCTGTCACTGGCACCACCTAATGCACCACTGTTCCAGCCCACAAATGTTTAAAAGGTTACTTTTATGACCTAAAGATCAATCCTGGCATGGTTACTGGTCCGTAACCAGCCGTCTATAAAGCCAATAAAAAAATGTGAACAGCGAACATGTAATATAGCGTCACGCCAGTGTTGTTGAGTGGCGTCCTCCCAGTATGCCACACAGTCCTCACATGATTTCCAATGCAGAGAGTAAAAATGGAAATGTGAAGTTCTAAGTACCTTCCTCTGTTTTTGGCTGTGACTTCAGTGCATAAAATATTTAACTGGCATGAGTCTTTGTTAAGTGAAAGCTACAAACCATCAAGTTTCTTATTTTACTTTTAATTTCCCTCTCTAACTGATATCTGCAGGACTCTTTCCAGATATGCTACATTAAAAACCACTGCACACTTGCAAAAAACAATGTTTTGTATTTGCCGGGGTCAACAGCTGTAAAATATTAATTCGCTTATAATAACAACAACAACAACAATGTGTGCAGCACTAAAGCTCATTTTCACGACTCTTAAAATTCATGACAAAGGAGACTGTGAAATAGTACAATGTAAAACACTCTACTGTGTCCATTTTAATGGATAACAAATCCTGAAATAATTCACTTCTGGCATTTCTATTACCAAGAATAGCATATTCCTGTTTTATTAGTCTCTCTAATGCAAGATAGACTTCTTTGAGCTGTTCTTATTACAAAGAAAGAGACACTTTGTACTGATAAGACTATATATTCTGCTTCAGATATATTTATTCTGCGATTGAAGCTCATTTTGTGTGAAAGGTCCACAGGAGTCTACACGTTCCTCATAATAATTAGAAGAATAAGGATTTCTAATTGTGTTTCTTGAGTCGTAGTTATCTGATGTACCACCTCGGAAGCCAGGCAGCTATTTTCATAAGTAGGGAGTTAATTCTCTAATACAATAATTAGTCAATAATAGAGCGAGGTGTGGTTTTAAAGGAATTGTTGAACATTTGGGAATAATACTTGTTTGTTTTCTTTCAGGAAGTGACACAAGGAGATCAATATTAAGTTCATGTCTCTGCATTAAATACTGGAGCTTTGAGTGTTTATCGCTGTCCAAAGGGAGACTTTATGCCTACCAATCCCTCTAAAGCGTCTTTATTTACACATTATATTTTCTACTTGTAAACAGAAAAGGAGAAATGTCAATTTGTGGTTTTAGGGGGAGTTACATGCTGAGAGGGATACTTGGTGAAAACATAACCGTGAGGTCTCCCTATATGTTCTCATTGCTCTGCTACAGAGGTCAAATAACTCTCACTATTCCCAAATTCTTAAAGGGTCAGTTCCTCTTACCTGTAGTGCCATTTATTACTCTAGATGGTATGGTTGCTAAGTGTTGTAGATTTCGTCCGTAGAGATGTCTGCCTTCTCTCTAAGATAATGGAACTAGATGGCACTCAGCTTGTGGTGCTCCAAGTGCCAAAAAAATACATTTCCAAAGATATAAACAGCAGTGCCTCTTTGCAGAAATTATGATCCGGTTACTCAAGATAATCCACAGACCTTGTTGTGAACTATTTTCTTTCCACCCGTCAACTGTATCACAGCACAAAAGGAAGCGTGCATCTACTGCTAGCTCACTTAGCACCTCTGAGCTAGTAGGGGTGTAACGATCCATCGATCTGGCATCGATTTAATGATCAATTATCCAATAACATAGATGCAAAGTGAAAACATAGATCCATATCGTCATCTTTAGCATAGACTTTTATTTTGAAGGTTTGTGTCACTGTCAAACAGCGACAGGCAGATGACAAGCAGCCAAGAAAAAGACGATGAGGATAATGTCATTTACTCTGGAATAAATCAGCAGTGTGGAAATATTTTGGATTTCGGAGAAAAGAAGGATCAACAGACAGCACGTGGAGCATGTAAACAATGACGTTACGAGATAAAACACGACATAACGTTACCTGCCTGGACGAGCGTCTCACTCCGCTAGCTTCTTGCTTTAGCAACATTAGCAGCTCTGTTTTCACAATGTTCGTCTGAAAAAACGTGCACGCAGGCTGAAATTCAACCGAGCTGTTCTGTTGGGACATGCAGTGACTTAAACCAACGGTGAGTAAGATAAATATTACCGCTGCGTGTCATTTGTTAAGCTATGAGAAGAGGAGAAATGTCCACTAGCCGCTAGGCTAATTTATGCAATGGAAACATGCTTACGCTAATAATGGGTGATTAGCAAAGAGTACCGATAGAGTACCAAATTGATAAGGAGTATCGATAAGAGTAGTGGTATTGGTAAAATCTGAACGATACCCATTCTAACTTGGCAGTTGTGGCCAGGAAAACTCATCGCAACAGAGCCCTAATATACAACTGCAGACTATATCAGCTTGTTATGTGATGGCTAGCATGTACTGATACATTCAGACCCAGAGCTGCATGAGAATCCAATGAAGTCTTCGGTTTCAGCACCTGACACATTTAAGTCGGTCTACTGTATTCATCTATCCCTGGTTTGGTCATGGTTTCCTTTTTTATTACATTGGAAAACCAGCTAATCAAAACAGTGTGTAAAACAGCAAAGAGCTGGAGCTTGGGTGTTGACTCTCAGTGGAATCAGGTGTACTAGCATCCCTCCTTTCTTTTACGAGTTATTATTAACCAGAACTCTTATCACATGCACACAGAAGCAAAAACAGCCCTATACACCAGCAGAGAATGTAGTTATTTAACTTTTTAAACCACAAACTAAAAATGAACCCTCAAAAAAGTGGCATGGGAAAGCATCTCCAGGCTCAACAGCACTGCTGCTCATGTAGCTGCTGCAGGTTCAGCTGCTATTTATATGTCACAGAGTGGAAAGCAAGGGATAATAGAGAGCACAGAGGCTTACTTCTCTTTTCAGCTTTCATATGTGTGTGTCCGTCTCTCCGTCGTCCTTCCCCTGGCTCACTGGTCCATTACCTCTCACTCTCTGCCTCGCGCTTCATATCGCTCCTCTGGCCACTCAGGCACCCACGACCCCATGTGTGGGAAGAGGTGGGAGAGATCAGGGAGCACAAAAGGACTGGCTGCTATTAATTTTGCCCAGGCAACCTTCACAATAATCCAACGAGACAGCCGTTTAATTGCGCTAACCCTGAGCCCGCGGCAAGCCTGCCTGTCCCAGCATTCTCCTTTCTCAGTGAATACCAAGGAGCCGTCTCACTTCGCCTTCATTAGAGAGGCAGAATGAAAGTGTTGGAGGGGAGAGTCTGAGTCTGAACAGTTAGATTTTTATTCTTCTCCGCTCTTTTCTTTCCTTTGCTCATTCTTATTTTTCGTAGCATTGTTACCGCAGTCCTCTGTAGAAAAATAAAACGGCATGTCAGGTAAGGTTATTGATGGCCATTCTGATGTAGGTTTATTTTTGAAAAGAAACTCTGGAGTATTGTTCACTTTCAACAGTGAGTTTCAGCTTGCTGGAGGGAGACATTTTGGAACAAAGGCGGAGAATGAGTTGTTGTGTGTGCCCCAAAGATAGACTGTGTCGGAGCTGCAGAGGTCACGGAAAAGCATGAGGGCTGCTGGGTCGAAATATCATCCCTGTAACCTTTCGTAGAGAAAATTAATTGCTACAAAAAAAAGGAAAATTGGAAATTATGAGCCAAAGATAGAGGCTGCCTTAATTCTGCTCGCACAGTACACGACTAAATTACTAATGAAATCAACTCTATTTATTCTGAAAGTTTGGACTGAAAGTAAAGGTCATGCCACCATTAAAACAGCAAGATTTCACTGCAATTTCAATTTATTCCAATAGAATCCAGTGAATAGTTAATTTGCAAGTAAATTTGAATTTTGACCTGCGAATTTGCACTGACCAGCTTATTAGCTGCTTTGCATCATTCACTTTTATTTATTCTCCATTGTCTCTTTAATAACTGCTCCACAAAAGAGCAGACAGTTTTTTACCAAGTGAGCCAAGCTAACCAGATAATGAGTTTCTAACCGATAGTTTAGCAGGAGAGCTTCATTTCAACATGGTGCAGCTTAATCCTCAGAATTTTTTTTTCAACTGTTTGTTTCTGTAAACCACATATACGTTAAATTTGTATGTTATTACATTGAAAATACATTGAAATTTTATGTTTCAAGGTCATGTTTTGGTGGCACATCCCAGCAGGAAATGCAACGATGTCTTGGGGGAAAAACACAATGGCTCTTCATGGCACTATTCAGACAGGAAACGCGGCATGTCTCGATAAAAAAGATAACTGCTTTTTGGGGCACCCACCTAGCAGGAAATGCAGCAATGTCTCTGTAAAAAAACAACACTATCCCAGCTGAAAACACAGCAGTGTCTCTGTAAAAACACAACCGCTTTTCATGGCACCATCCCTGGTGGAAATAGTGACAGGGTGCTAGATAGACCCAAGTGTGGTGGCTAAAAAGCGGCTGAAAACGCAGCAACAGCCCACCAAAAAGCAATCAGTTTTGATATTTGTTGGTTTCTAATAGTAGTCTGCAGCTTGGCAGGCGTCTCACCAAGGTATCAAGGCATCCACACTGTGACATGTTTTGCCCTCTAGACAGCGTGCTGCAGTTGTTGTTCTTCTTCTCTGTGTTTATTGGCGGCTTGCAAAGCAAGTTTAAAGGTACATGTACCGCCACTCACTGTGTCAGGTGAGTAGATGCTGCCCTTGTTACGTCAATGAAAGCAGCCTGGCTTCGTGTTATCGGCGCTATTTATCAGCTATAATTTTAATTATCGGAATATTGCATAATTATGAAAATGTCCCATTATCAGCCCGATATATATCGTGCATCTGTAATTGATATGCTACATATGAAATATATGAACGTTATGTATCTGTGGTTTGTAGAAACGTACAGTGCCAACAGTGTCTTCTGGTGACAGGGCTGTGTGGTGAGCACAACATGTTGAGGGATATGTGAGGGCGAGTAAACAGAAGATTAGAGAGAAAATGGAGAGAATCTCCAGGAGCGATTGTGACTGACTTGGGTTAGCCCTGCCTGCTAACAAGGTAGAGGTAAGCAAATCACCAAGTGCAGTCACCATGTCACCAAGCTTCTAATTCAAATATCTCCCAAAGACGTGGTGTGACCAGGCCTTCGGAGAGAACTTTACTTTTTTGGATGAGGTGAACCAGGTCAGCTTGTGTCATGAGAGATTACAAAATTGTGATGACGTTTGAGTGTTGCTGTCAAAAGAAGCTGTGATTTAGTCGGCATAAAGGAGGTAATCCAGTTAGAGCCCTTGACACGTAACTCTCTTCCCATTTTCATATAAATAGTCTAAAAGGTGGTAAACCCTGCATCGGGTGAATCAGTCCATTTAAGAACTCCGCAGAACATCCCCCTGCAGGTGAACATTTCTTGACAAGTGGTCCTCCACCTTGTCAGTCTTTACTCACATCCTCTCTATCTGCTATTTTGCTGGCCCCCTCTCTCAATAGCTATCCCTTCAGTGCAGGTAATTACAGCGCAGCGGCACCACGGTCAGTAAGAGGCGAGGCTGACCACTCCAGGGGAAGGCACATGATCCATTAGCTGAGCACAGGGCTCGACGGCCCATTCCTCATTCCCATTTGTCTTTCCCTAAAACCCCTCCGCTGCCCCCACCCCCCCCATCCCACTTTGCTTCAGACATTTTCCTTCCTCTCCTGCTCCATCAAAGATACAGAATTGAGCACATGCAGAAAAAAAAATCTCTTTAAAAACGAATTTCAGCTTGAGAGCTCCACAGAGCTTTTTTACATACCTGAATAAAACTGCTCCCTGATAGCCAGCCAGCCAGCCGGTATGCGCTCTAACTGAATCATTCACTATGGGAGAATTTTGACAAAACAGAGCTCAGCTGCCTTGAATTCAATAAAGGCAAATGTAATATATTTTTCATATGCTGATACTGCTTGAGTCCAAATAATATAACTGGCCCACTGAGAGATGCAGCCTAATGGCTTCACAGAGTTTTCATTTTCATGTCCTTTTTCATTTGCTTTGCAATGTCACGATGACAAACACGGAAAGAATCAACAACAGAGAAATTTCCACAATCACCGCCGCTCTCACTGTTAATAGACGCAAAAATCTTTTTGTGGAGGCTTCAGCTCCTAATGAGGGAAACAAGTGGCAATCACACGTGGAGCAATGAATCGTTCCAATGGCAATTTCTGGAAACAATGACACTCAATTTTCCACAACCGTCCTCGCCGCTGCCACTCAACTGCCTCTTACACCGAGTGACTCATGCTGCCTTTTGTACTGACACGAGTCTCACAGGTGTAATTCTAGTAGGCTCCTTTTACCAGCGGCTCGTGGCGAGACAAAGAGGAGAAAAAAAGTTAATTCCTGTAATGACCTTCTCCACAACTAATAGGTAAATCCATTACCAGAGCAAAGACAGGGGGGGAGAAACAAAGCCAGTAAGGCTGCAGCTCCGTGTCACGTCCCTGAGTTAACGCCTCTTGTCTTGTTTAATCAGGTGCAAAGTCTGCACTGATCGATCACCTCTTCCTGAAGGCAAAGGACCACAGGACCACATGTTACATCCTGCTCCAACTGCTGTCCCTGATTAGCTGCCTTGTCATCAGTCTGCAAACTCCTTGGTGCTCTATTTAGATGCTCATACATGTTTTTTCACTTACATGTATTTACATAGATGTGTGTGGATTCTGTTTGACACAGCTCTTATTGATTCAGGGTTAAACGTGAAAACTCACACAGGGATAGACACTAATATTTTTAAGCACTCAACCCATGGGCTACCAGACCCCTATCTTTGGTTGCCAAAGTACATTTTTTGATGGCATAAATGTAAACAACAGCCTGCAGAAGAGGCAATTTAACACAACATAACACAGCCTTCCACAACTCTGACATTTCAATAAGTGAAAAGACATTAATAGAATGAAAATATCTTTGTAAACATCCTCTCACAATCTTGTAGTTCACGGCCATCATTTCTTTACCATGCTATTATCATCCATAGGTGTTGGTAGCATAATAAAAACATCATTAAAATGTTAAGGAAATGAAGAGTTATATTTATTTTGCTAGCTCTGTAGAAAAAAAAGTCATATTAAAACATAAAGGATTCTGCGTTAACTGCTGTTTCTTATTGTTTTGTTTTTAGTGAATGTAAGGCACTTTGCAATCAACAGCTACAGCTGAAAGCACATTTTGTTGTATTAAAGTACTTTAGCAGTGTACTTCTGTTTATAACTGGGGAAATGTATCTACTTACTTACTGTCATCTCTAATCGAAGTTCAGGAAAACGGAAACACTCAGGGAAAAAATCTGCAACTTCGAACTCAATTGAAGAACTTCATCAACCTTTATTTACTGTAAACTAGAGGTGAGCGATATGGCCCTAAAATAATATCACGATATCTCAGGGTATTTTTGTGATAACGATATTCTTGACAGTATGTTAAATTAGTGAAAAAAAATTATGTTTTTAAGAAAATAGAACTGCAACAAAATAAGTGATATAGTTTCACAGTTTGCTTCAAATATTCAGTAAAAACTAAACTAAAATGATCTCTCATTTCTTTAGTTTGTGAGCAACAACAGTAACTCAGAGTGAGATTCAGATTCTGTATACAATATTAATAGTTCAACTAAATTAAATCTACCACAAATTACACATTTAAACAGCTCCCAAATACAAAAAATGTCCCCTGGGATCTATATATATAAATCAACAGGTGATTTTCTTCTTTTAGTAAAATCCTAAATGATTGAGTTGTTTTTTTTTCCACCTGGACCTTTATGCTCTGCCATTTCTCCTCTAATCATCACGCTGTAACCTGTGACAGGCTGTTATGATACCACAACTATCACACACTCACATATATGGAGTTTATTCACGTAGGTTTACATTACCAAAGGTTTATGACAAAATCACTTGACGACACAGTGAGAGAGGAGAGGGAGAGACGCTGTGCTGCTGCCAGAGGAGCCGCTGAATGAGTTCCCTCTGAGCGGTAAGTCACTAAAAGAGTCTGAGAAGTCCAGGGGCTCCATCTTCAGTGTAGCAGCTTCGGTTAATTATAATGATTGTAGTCGGCTGTCCAATGTACTTTGGTCATTAGACTTTATAAAACTTGTGGCTACAGAGGGCCACCTAGCGGCGATGTCTAGTGTCTACAGAGTAACTTTTTGTGGCCCTGGGGCCATCAGGCCATGGTTAATCCATGGTTAATGTCAAATACCAACGTACAAGATGCTATAGGAAATGTGAAATTAAAACATACACACTTAACTACAGTGATAACTTCAGTAAGATTAAATTTTAAATGCTGCTTATGGTGCTGTGACCACGGTCCGCAGAGTGCCTCAGTAAGTTATCAGCCTCGTCCCTAAAGCTTGCTGTCACTGTCAAATGAAATCTCCACCCTTTTCATTAAGAAAAGTTACAGAGTGGCTATTATGAAATTAATTCTGAGCCTCGACATTTCCATTAACCACAGCACTCTGCACTGCAATCTTCAAGAAAATCAACAAGTGGGGCCACTCGTGCATGAAACGCTTTCCACAAATTAGGAACAAAGGGAAATGTGAGCAAATTAAATTCTCCTCCATCTGCAGGACAAAGACTACATATTGGGAACAGCAGGAAAAATTAGCGCTCGCACTGACATGACCCTCTATTTCAACCAGAGTATCCTTCACACAAGTCTGTGGATTGATGCCATACAGTAAAAAGAGCCAATAATTGTTTTTCATGTAGTGAGTGATGACCTCATTGCATATATTCATACATTATATGCATAAATGCATGTGTATGAATATATGTATATGTATGAATTTCCCAGATATGCGACGATGAGAAATTATAGCGGCGTGTTGGCGTGCTTTCATCTTTCCTCCCGCTCTCTCTGTTTCCTGTTTCTCTTGCTAACCTGCACAGAAGAAATCAATTCTGCTGACCCTAATCTAAAAGCATGACATGAGGATTAATAACTCGCCTGATACGGAATATGCACAAGTTTCTGTCAGCCAGATGAATAGGCTGCAGTCCAATTGAAATAACATATGAGGAGCTCTTTAATCATTGGGTCAAGGATATAAAAAAAAAAAAAAATCTCCTTGCTCCACTCATGTTAGGGAGACAATGGCCTGGCTCAGGTTCACAGGTGGTAACAGCCTCCAAACAGAATGAGAATAATTAAACAGTTGATGCAGTATTTTCAATGATGTCGGCTACCAGTGATGGAATGATGTAACTAAGGACATTGGCGCTATTTGGTCCACTTAAAACGAACCATGGTCCAGTTCTACGGATAGTTCGGTTCGTTTGGAGTGGTGTGAACGCTCATTTGAACTCTGGTAAGGACCAAACGAGGGAACCCTGGTCCGCTTGAAAGCTGGAGGTCTCAGTTCACTTGCAAGTGAACCCTGGTGCGGTTCGCTTACAGTGGGAAATGCAAACGGACAATCCAGCAGACCAAAGAAATGAAGTGACGTAGAGCACAGTGCATTTTGGGTAGCAAAAACAAAGCCAACAGGGCAAACGGGGAGAAGTAGTTTTTAAATTGTTTAGCGAGAGGATGGCGGCACACATTTAATCAGTCAGCAGATCAGTGTCGCATCAAGGTAAAAAAAACTGCGACAGCAATATATTAAGGTCCGTGACTGAAGGGGATGGATTTCTGTTTTCGATGAGCCGGGTTTTCTTCCTCCTCATGCTTTTCTTCTTCCTGGTCAGTGGTCATTTCGGGCAGTACCGCCCCCAAACGAGCAGCTGTTGTAACAGCGTGACGTTGTCCAGGCGGTTGGTTCCTGTGAAAGTGAACTGAACCAAATGAAGGTGTGAAATTTTTCAGCATTCCCTGCTCAATCGAACCGAGTCCCCCGGACTATCCTGGTGTGAATGCGCCCTTACTCAAGGTACTTGTACGTTACTTCAGTATTTCCATTTAATGCCACTTTATATTTCTGATGCACCACATTTGCAAAACCATTATTGTACTTTTTACTTCACTAAATGTATTAGACAGATTGTTACTGTGCAGATTTAGATTATTCTACAAAATAAAAAAATATCTAATAATGATGTATTATTATGGATTAACCCAGCAGTATATAGAGTCATTAAATTGAGCTCCATCTTTGCCAGCTACAAAGTAGTGAGCACTTTAATACATCAGTAATTATAATACAATAATGCCATATATATATGTGTGTTCTGAAAAGAACCATACTTAAGTGTATTTAAATGCTAATTGTTTTGTGCTTTTATTAACTAATATTTTGACTGCAGGACTTTTATTTCTAACCAATATTTTTTACACTGGTAGTACTACTTTTGAGAGAACATTCTGGGTACTTCTTCTACCTCTGGTGTCTACTTCAAGTTAAACAGAAAGATACCAGTGTGTGCGCTTCGAAACACATACGGATTTTTACTTTAAAGCTGTAATTGATTTTTGGGCCCTGTGGGGGTGAAGTCCAATATTCACTCACTCTCCAGCTCTTTTTTTTTTTTTTTTTTTAAGCTCTCCACCAACTTCTGAGAAACAATATCTCACTCTATAGTTTGGTACATGATCCGTTATGTTGACTAGTAAGTAGCTGACTTGGTGTGTGTGCTGTTTGCTGCTGGGCAGGTAGTGCACAGATCGGAGGAATGAGGACAGCTGGGGTGATTAGTTGAGTGATCAGTTAGTCGATCAACAGGAAATTTAACTTGTATCTATTTTAATAAGATGACATAAAGCTGGGGTGTGCAGTTTTGTGAGGCATGAGAGGCATTTTGCTCCGTGCAGTATGAATGTAAACCCTGCACATTATCTGACAACAACTCACTTAAAGTTAACAAATAATATAACATCTCAAAAAAGATTAATTGCTGCCGAATTCATTTTCTAGATCAAAGTACTGCCAAACTGTGCTGGTTTTGTGAGAGGACAGCTCTCTTATTCCCACCATGCTGTTTTAAAAATCCAGTCTACTCCAGCATTACCGCGGGGAGGGGGACTGCTGTCTGACGCCTCTGTAGCCCCCACTAGTGGCGGGCGGCACACATGAATAAAAGACTAATCACTTTAACCGACTAATATTTCTGGTGCCAGCTAGCGAGTGGGTGGACGTTTAATCATTTAGACGTCTAATCGCGCGCATCCCTATTTAGCAGAAGGCTAAACTATTAGCAACATTTGCTCTGCATCTCTGAAACACTTCATCCATACTGACATGTTGTATTCAATTTACTGTCAAACTCTGTTTTAGACTTTTTGATAACTCCATCTTACTTTTTTGAATTGTTGCCAGTGCTGGAATACCAACGTTCTCTGCAGAATTCTCCACCACTGAATCAGGCTTTTACCAAAGGGACGTACACGCACGTCTCCTGTCATGAGCTACATTTTCTAAAGCTTGAAAACAGAGCCAAGGGGAGGAGCAGAAGTCTAGTTTTCTCTTAGACTGCTTGAATTATGATATATTCAAGGATTGTTATGTGGTTTTTACCCGAAAAGTCACTGATTTCCTCCCTTAAATGTGAATATTTTCTGATTTACTTAGCCTTCTATCATAGGAAATGTGACGGACATTTTCCACCATTTTGACATATGATCAATGGATTACTAAATTAAAAGAAATGTTAAATTAGTCACACAGTACTGAAAATCTTCCTTAGCTGCAGCCCTATAAAATGAGGCTGATAAGAGCGAAGTTACAGGGCAGAAAACCAAAAACATTGATCCAAAACAGACTTGGAGGTGTTGTAGGGAGGCTGCAGTCAGGGTGATAATTCTCTGCGGCTTCTTGGAGCGACCCTTTCTCCATTAAACATAATCATTTGAACCATAGTTAATATAAATAGTATTGATTAGTGCAGCTTTAACTTGCTCACTGTACAATAAAGGCTGCCCAACTTCTAAGGATAGTGTGTGGTTAAAGTGCACACTGAAATAGTCCGTGACAGAAAAGCATTTAGCCGCTGCTTTCCAGTCAGCAGTTCAGCACCACTTCTAGTGGACAGCTCTTATTAAGCCCCAGCCTCTGGTGCTCATTCAGATCCTCACTCCTGTAGGAAGGTTGGGGGTTACTGTATCTTTCTAAAAAACGCACTGCAATTTCTCATATGAAGCTGTCCTTCAGGCTCTGATGGAGATAAAGAAATGGATCCAGAGACGGGAGTTATGTTTTACAGCTAGCAAAACATTCAAAAATAACTAAACCAGAGGAGTGACAAGGCCTGAAGGTCGGCTGCCTTAAAGCTCAATGCATTTTTGACTCATCACACATTGCACATCCAAAATGTTTTAGTTGATGCATCTATTAGAGCTGGGCAGTAAGGAGAAAATAAAATGCTACGCTATCTATCTACCTATTTATCTATCTATCGGCATGAATACTTGAGTTATTGACTGCTCAGTTTGGACATCAACATTCGTTCAACATGCGGACAAATCGCTTGGGTCCTTGCATACATGTGGATGCCACTTGACAGGCCTTAACCACATCTCCACATGGCACCGGCACGCCCTGATGGCAGTGACCCCCCCCCCAGCAGGACAGTGCCCCATGCCACTGAGCAAAAACTGCACAGGAATGGCATAAGGAACATGACAAAGACTTTAAGGCGTCGACCTGGTCTCCAGATTCCCCACAGTCCAATCCAGTCGAGCATTTGTGGGACGTGTTCAAGGTGGGACCTCCTTGGATTGGACTTGGACTTGGGACCCAGGATCTCTGGGGGTGTCCTGTTGATGTCTGGCACCAGGATGTTGGCGGCAGATCCTTGGAGTCCTGTGCGTTGCGAGGTGTCATACCCGCAAATCCCACAGATGCTCCATCAGATTGGGATGTGGGGAATTTGGAGGCCACGCAGATGCCTAGAGCACGTCATCAGGATGTGATGTTGCCATGAGGGGGTGTACTTGGTCTGCAACGGTGTATGGGTGGGTGGAGTGTGTCAGGTGACATCAACATGAATGCCAGGACCAAAGGTTGTTCCAGCAGAACATTGCTTTATAATGAGATGATCAAGGTTATTCCCTTCGTCTGTCAGTGCTTTGAATGTTGTGACAGATTGGTGTATATATATATATCTATACATTATGTATTATAAATTAAAAGTTTCCTTTTTGTGGACTAGACGCAGTGATGTAACTGCTATCTATGAATATCTGTACAGATCCCTACAGCAAAACTGATACCTTCAGCCTTTTTAATCAGACATCGCTTGAAATGACTTTGAAGGCAAAATGGAGACCAGACATAAGAGTGATGTTTGGAAATTTAACAACAAAATAAATATTCAGTGCAAGCTATATAATGTTCAACTTGCATATCAGGACTAATCTCTAAAGTCTGTGCAGTGCAGAATGGAAGGCAAAACCACCTGCATTCTTTATTTGGTGTTCATTTTGGACCGCTCCTTATGCCTCTGCTGTGACTGGAGGTGTTATGATGTCGGGTGGTCGATCCGTCTGTCCATCCCATTCTCATGGACATGACATCTCAAGATTGCCATGAGGATTTTTTTCAAATATGTCACAAACGTTCCCTCTGACTCGAGGATGAATTGATCAGATGTTGGTAATCAAGGATCAAAAGTCAAGGTCACCATGACCTTGCATCCATCTCATTTTTGTGAACGTGAAGAACACCTTGAGAGATTTCTTCAAATTTGGCCTCCCCCTGGACTCAAGGATGAACTGATGAGACTTTGGTGGTCAAAGATTAAAGGTCACTGTGACCTTGCGCCAGTCTCATTGTGTTTGAAATGAGGGAATTTCGTGAGCGAATTTCCTCAAGTTTGACACAAGTCAAGAATGAATTGATTTGAATTTGTTGGACAAAGGTCAAGGTCACTGTGACATCATAATGTTCTGCAGAAACACATCTCTGGCCATTACTTGACGCCATAACTCAGGAACAGACACATCTGATCTGATACTGAATTGGTGACACTAATCTTGGGTGTCCACCTTGAAACTGTGCTGCCGAGGGGAAGATATGTGTGAAGCGTCCATGTTTTCACGGTAATAGATGTAAACTGTAACTGCAACTTGACGGGTTCGGTGAATGGACGTATGACGACAAAAAAACAAGCTAGTCTTTAGGCTAATAAGTGTAATGTGCAACAAATAAAAATCCACAAGGTTGTGCGTTGCAAAAAGAGCAACATACTGTATACAAATGTGCCTCAGGAAAATAATTAACTGTTAAATACCTTTATACTTATTTGAGTCCTGCGTCTGTGAAGTGTTGCTATTAATTTTCACTCATGTGATAGGTACACTGATATAAGTATACTGACTCTTTCATAATGAATTCTGTCACTCACCTAGTCATGCAGGTATATATACTCTATAAAGTACAGAACCCTCTTGGTCTCGCTCTTACAGGTGTGTGTGCAGAACAACAGCTGCTTATTGGAAGTAAAGTCAGGTTATTTAACAGTTTAGTGAATTGTGACGCAACCGATAAGAGTCAGCCTCGAGTGTCTGAAGACAAGGATAAAAGACACAAGAGCATTAACACTATAAACCAGTCTATTTATATTTAAAGTCTGTGGGAGAGTTTATGTAAGAGTCCGTTGTGGAGAGGGCAATGCTAATGTCTTTTTTTTTATATATATATCTAATGAAAAGTGAGGTAATGGAGGTTTCAATTTAATGACATTTATTCTTCAATTTACATATTGTTTTTGTTATTGTTTCTTTACATTCCTTTACCTATTTGTGGAATAATTCCCACGTGGGCACGGACTCTTATTTCACACTGACGTTTAGGATAATTGGGAGCAAGCATTTTCTCCTTCTCCCTCGCTGTTCAAGGAAATGTCAGTCAGTATTAGCATACTCATTTATAGAGTGCTACAGCTGTCCCTGGCTGCTACCTCGCCGACCCCCGCTTCTCGGTGCACCCAGCCACCCCTTTCAAGGAGGGTTATCACAACGATTATGAAAAATGACTCCTAAAAAAACCTGATGTGACACATTATCTCAATATTAAGGGAGTTTGAGGGAATAATAAGTTTGGCTTATTAATCAAGGTATGAAAGGGTAAGGAGCTGCCAAGTGAAGTTAAATGCCACTGTCAATCTCAGCATGAGTCACTTTTGACTTCAAAGGACATTTCACCTGAATCATGTCACAGTATTTATGGAAACACCAGTGTCCCAGTGGGACCCAGAAATTTGGTCGATAGTGCATGAAAACCTGAACAGAATGAGCCCATTGTTTTCTTAGAGTATTTACACGTGGCTGAGTGCAGTCTATAGCAGTCCACCTGTGTGTTTTCGGGGGGGATATGTGCATATTAATGATCATACATGTGAGCACATGCATGCATTTCTTTCAGCACATTCTAATTTTGCCTGCTAGCCCATTAGGGATGTCAGATGAGGAGCGGTGGGTAGATAAACCACGATCGCCCGGCGAGAAATATATTATTCTCTGTAAGACCGCTTTAAATAAAAGGAAGAAAGCTTTGAATTCCCTGCTCACTTTTCATGAATAAATGATGAGGCGTGTTTGAATGAATCCGTGTCCTTTCTTGGTGTCCTTTTCTAAAGTTCGCTAAATGGCAGACACGGCGGTACAATCCCGTCTACGAGCTAGGTGCCGCTAATCTGATGGTGGGATGTTACCGGGCCGAGCTATTCTCTGTGTCCCCTTGTTCCAAAGGCTTCTTCAGGTGGAGGCTGCAGATAGCCCAAAGGTCCAGTATCAAACAGGGCATGGAGGTACAGCAGTGAATAGGGGAGAGCGGGGTGGGTTGGGACAGGAGGACAGATGGAGCAATGGTTTTTTCAGTTAGCAACTGTGCCTTTGTCAGCTGCCCCACCCTCCTCACTTTCAGCCTCAAAGTGGAGACATTCTGACTGCTACTTACATTTTATTCACAGTTTTGTTATTTTTCTTCTACCATACTGTTTTTAGTTGTGACACATACGGAAAAACATTGTTATAATGCTAATTTTCTCGCCCATCAGTTTGTGCTAGTGTTAGCTGTCTAATTTTGTCGGTAGTTTGCACAGGAGTCCAAAATATGTCTACTCTCCCTGGGACGGTCGGGACAGAGTTGTTCCTACCTTGTTAGAAATAAACAAAAAGTAGACAAACCCAAGACAAAATTAAATAAGACCCACTGTAAAGTCACTGAGTAAATGTTAACATCTTAAACTTTATATGGACCTACATTTCAACCTCTAAATGTATTTTGAATGTGCAGAGTTCATGTATTAACCTTATCTATACTTTTTAAAAAATACTTTTTTATCGTAATAACTGTGGCCGGAGGCGTGTTTTCAGGTTGTCAGTTTGTCCACCAAGGATGACCTCATTAGAGTTTGGTGGTCAAAGGTCAAGGTGACTTTGACCTGGTCCGTCTTAGTCTTGTGAAAGCAGTATCTCAGAATGTCCCTCTGTCTGCCTTGAGGGAATTTCCTCAAATTTGGCCTAAACGTCCACTTGTACTTAAGAATGAACTGATTAGAATTTGGTGGTCAAAGGTCAAGGTCACTGTGACCTTGCACCCATCTTATTGTATGACCGCGATATCTTAAGAAGGCCTTGAGAGAACTTCCTCAAATTTGGAACAAGCATCCACTTAGAATCAAGTACAAACAAATTAGACTTTTGTGGTCAAAGGTCAAGGTCACTGTGACCTTGCATCTGTCTCATTCTCATGAACATGATATCTCAAGAAAGTCTTGAAGAAATGTCCTCAAATTTGGCACCAAAATCCCTCTGGACTCAAGGATGAACTGATCAGATTTTGGTGGTCAAAGGTCAAGGTCACTGTGATCTCACGAAACATGTTTTTGGCCATAACTCAGGAATTCATACACTAATCATGATAAAAGTTCACTCAAATGTCTAATAGGTTAAAACTAATGAAGTTATGACATTTTTCATCCTAAAGGTCAAAGGTCAGCTCCGGTCTGACATCATAATGTTCTGCAAAGACACTTGAAACAAACTTAATAGCCTTTATTAACCTATAGGCTACATGTAGCCCATGGCAACCGCCTGGAGCTGAAATGAAGACTTGAAAGACAGTCAACTTCCATATCTCAGTAATTTATGAAAATGTAAAATTTTACAAATGCTTTCTTTTTTTCCCTCAAAGAAATGTGTGAATTTATTTAATTTTAAATATTTATTTAGCCTTTAACTAGGTGTCCTAACTGGACCCTACAACTGTCCCAACCAAGGAGTGTAATTTTTGTAAAATACAGTCCTCGTATGTTTTCCAAAATTGTGCCTTTTACATTTTGATTGGGCACTTAAACACTTGATACATTGTTAGCAGACGCCTGTATCTGTTCAGGGATCAAACTATTTCATTACTATTCAGATAGGTTGTAAGTAATTAAAGGTTATTACTGTCGATACAGAAATGTCCCAACAGACCCCGCTCTCCCCTGCTGTAGTGTTAGATAGTAACCTCTGCTTCTTGCTGCCTGCTTGCTGGGACTTGATTTGTGGCTGTTGGTCTCTTGTGCTGTGATATAAACACACAGAAGAAATGTCACCATGAAAGAACATGAAAGAATAATGTGGTCATCTTTACAAAACAAAGGTCACTCACTCACATTTCTCACCACATGCTAAATTACTACGTGTTATTGTATACCGAGTTCTACATTTACGTTCATTGTACGCCCCGTTTGTGGGTGTGCATGCACTTCACACATCTAATTGAATTGGTCACTGTCATTAAATACTTAAGCAGCTCAGGGGGCAAATTAACTCATAGGCGTCTCTCAGAAAAGGAAATGAGGACATATGGGACATGTGTCCGCATTAGCCCTACAGAACAGACTCATGGGAAAGCGTACCAAAGGGTAGTGCCAGTCACAGCTCATGCCCAAGCCCAGTCACACAAAGTCAGAGTCACGAGCAAGAGAGAAACAGAGAGCGGGAAGAGAGAAAGGCGACTCACTCAATGAGAGTCTGGGGCAAAGATAAGGGGAGAATTAGCAGTTAATTTGTGGAGAAATTAATCCGTTTTCAGCATGAATCAGAGCCTAACTCTGTGGCATTGTTCAAGGCAGTGAGCGCTCCTATCTCATGTCCCCAGATATTTGCAGGTCACTACAGAGGAGAGGATTTCAATTTGGTCACTGATGTTGGATCAAGAGAGGAAAGACACAAAAGAAGTCTTTGTTCCGGCAAGGGGTTCACTGGAAATGGCACATATCATCTTGGGAGAATTTCACAGCTGCCAACGTGCGCCACCGCAACGCGTGTCTTTATAAGTTGCTTTTCATGAAGGGAAAGTGAAGGCCACACAACAGCAAAACTGAACAAACTAATTGGAGCAGCCTCTATTTGATACTGAGCATTTAATCGCAGATCATTAATGCGGTGCCATTTAAAAAGCCTCAGCATCCCCAGAATATAGAGAAGGTGACATTTAAAAAGCGCCGGGTTCTCCGCCGACACCAAATATTTCGCCAGTTACTCAAATTAATCCACTGATGACTTGCCTTTGGACACAAGCTGCACAACATAACAATACAGGAGAATTTTCTGAAATTATTACACACCATGGCAAGGTTATGTGAAAGCACCGTCGGCTTCTGTTTTCCTTGGCTGAAACTAAAGACTTTAAAATGACACTGCGGTAGCCTGGTTGATATTGTGTGTATGTACGTGTGTGTACGTCCTTGTGGAACGATTCTCCCGCTTGATTGACATTCTCTATACAGTGGCACATCGCTGAGCTCAGACCTCTCACCTACATTAAACAATATATTCAGCAATCCCTCATACATTGTAAGTGTACCATATGTCTTCAGATGGAATAGAACGAATATAAAGATGGCGATTTCATTGCGAGACATGCTCTCAGCTGAGTGCCTGACCTCTGCTGCTCAATGTCAAAGCACAGGGCTGCTCTGGCTCTGAGTCTTACAGACTTACAGTCAAGCAGACATCTCCCCTTTGTGCAGCAGCCTCCATGCCGAGGCGCCTTAACAAAATGGCACGAGCTGCCGCTGTTATGAGTTTTGTAGTGTTTGTCGTTCCCGCGACTATTTCATTTCTGTGCGCTGCACTGGTGACAGCTGTTGACAGCGCGAGGCGTCAGGAAGGAGAACGAGCCATCATTTCCAACAGGGGAGGCGAGTTCTCCCTCTCAACCTTTCATCATCCTCACCAGTGAATGGATCTGAAAGACAAAGTGTTTCTCACCACCTGAAGTATGGGTGTTAGAGACAGTATTTCATTAGAGCCTCCACAGACCGTGCATTTTGTGGAAATAAATTGCATAATTTATATAGGAATGGAGGTTGAACATGGTCGGTGTGTTTACAGTGTACTTTCTTCAGTGCTCAAAAAAAGGATTAAAGAAAGAGACAGATGTTATTCCATATTTTTCTGTATGAAGATGGAACCAGCAATACATTAGTCTGTCTCTCAATACTTTCCAATAGGGTCCCTCTGCAGAGCTCCATCTTCACAACCTGTGGTGGAAAATAACACATTCAACGCATGTGTTAAGATGGAAAGTCATGTGTTTATCACACTTTCTTATTAATAAAAATTGCTTACATCCCACTGTATTATATTGCACAGGGTATATCATGTTAATGCCACTGTACATACCAGCTGCCACTGTCCGTCAACAAAAACAAAGATGGTTAAATGTGATAAGACCAAAGGACTGGATGAAAATGCTCACATGTGCAGCGCACACTTCATATCAGGTTAGGGACAAAGTATTTCCTGTTGTAGGGATGAAGAACGTTATGTGTATTAAGGGTTATCATGTCCACCTCATCAGAAACTGGGGAGCTATTAAGAGGAAGATTGGATTTCTCTGTAACACTAACTTTTTAGCACATTAGCTAATGTTAGCTTCGATAGCAAAACAAAATGGAGGACACTGTTCAAGTGTCGTCCTCCTTCGTAAGATTGGCTTCCTGTGACATCATCCATCCACTGAGTGAGAGCATAGGGGTCGGCCAGTCTGCTCTCTTTGGTCAGTGTTCACTTATTCAAGTAACACTCGCTGTCCCAGAGAGTGAGTGACCTGACATGGTGCGTTCATAAATTCAGTCTGACACTCTACACTAAAATGAGAGTCCTGTTGGTCGAAGAAACTGAGCGTTATATTTCTATATGAATTAACATCATGTAGAAATATAACACATCTCTCCAGATGTAAGTCTATGGGAAAACTCTTTTTGGACCACATGGCATCACAAGTAGACTCAAAAGTTGTGAATCCTCTGTTTGGTCGCTACAAAAATTGGCCTCAAAATCCGGTGCACTTCCTGGGAGCCTGGTACTAACCTTATGAGTTTGATAATATTAGCTAGCTATGCTAATGAAATTCGAAAACTAACGTAATTTCAGCTTATTTAAACATTATTTTGCTAATGGCATTAGTTTTACTAGCTAATGTTAGCAAAGTCATAAGGTTAACAAGCTATGTTCATGTTGTTGTCAGACTAACGTCACTTCAGCTAAATTAAACATTTTTCTGCCAGTGGCGTTAGTATTACAAGCTAACTTTAGCAAACTCATAATGTTGGTTAGTTATGCTAATGTCCTTGGGAAACTAATGTCATTTCAGTTAATGTTATTTTGCTAATGGTGTTAGCATAACTAGCTAACGTTAGCATACTCATAAGGTTATTACAAGTTATTTGCTGCTTAGTGTTACGTTACCTATCTGAAGTTACAGTAATATTGAAATGTTAGGATAATTGTTTATTTTGCCATTAATAGCGGAGGGCGTGTGGCTTACTCAAACTATTGAAGGCATGCGATCGTATCCTGATGATTGGGCGTACAGAAGTTTGGACCGGAAAGGGTCAGACGGACCAGGTGGACCTGAGCCTGGAACTCTGCAGCTGCCAAGGCCCATTTGTTCCTAATGGAGATATATATTTTTAAAAATGGGGTACAAATATATTCTTTCATTTTTAAAAACTGTGGATTGTATTAAAACTTCTGGACACTGAAGTTTTACAGCAAACATTACTCAATTAAGAGTTAATAGTACAGCTGCTGGGGACTGTTTTCAGCTGTGTGTTAACACACAATTTCTCTAATGAGAATTCACAGCAGTAGGACAGTGTATGTGTTATTGACTCCAAGTAGACTACAGTGCCCATGTTCATCATGATGAAGGGACATGCCACCCAGTGTAACAGTGTGACTCAGTGATGTGTCTTTAATTGCTGTTGGATAACAATGGAGCTCTATGGAACGGCGAAAAAGGATATATCAGGCTTTAGCTACACAGCCAATACTTGCTAGTGCCATCATTTCTTTAGTCTTTTCATGGGATTTTTTTGACAACATGACAAAAACATTGGAATACTGCTAGCCTTATCCTTTAATATAATATGACAACAAAAAAATTAACGATGGTAAATGTGCATGGCTGTGAACACAAACACACACAAGCAGCTCTGGCAATAAAACAAAGGGGTGTGAATCCATTAACTTCTATTATCAGAGAACTTTTCCAGTCATCAATTCTCCTTCTCCATCGATGTTGGATGAGATGAAGCTGTGCTCTCCCTATTAGCTTCCTCTCATTATGACAGAATAAAAACAAAACACACCAAAGCTGTAGCAAGCAGAGGCATTAAAATTAATTCACGGCACCTGCTTCGAGAGACATTGAGCCTCCATCAGCTTGCTGCTGAGGATTAAGTAGAATTGATGGCAACACATGGAAGAAAGATGGGAAAAAAATGACAACCAAACAACATACATACATACGTACGAACATACACGCCGTCCACACAGCCCATTTGCTTGATTTACTGAGCCCTTGCTGAAAACCTTTCGACAAGGTTTAATTAGCGTGCGTTTTACACCGTTTTTCATGTTTAAAAGGTGATGAATTGTATAATTAAAGGGCTCACAATGTAAATCAATGGGGCAGAAAGAGAGAAGGTAATTAAACAGAGCCCTGGCTGGCATCATAATGTTCCAACTTTCATGGGAGACAAGAGCAACCCCCCCTGTGCCCAAACACTTGTTGACTGTATTAATGACGGCATGTTGACACACAGACACCTCCTGAAAGGGAAACCTAATGTGCAATTTTTTCTCAGGTTAATACAAAGAACTGTCGTTTAAATAATATGCCACTCCTTCACAGAGCTATTCTGTATGTTGCAGGGATGTTCCTGGCGACTAATTTCCCTGTCAGCTAAAGGAAAATTTTAATTAAGCCTAGTCGACTAGTTTTAGCACAATTTAGCACAATTAATTGTTAAGTATTTGAAACAATCCCTGAAAATATATTGTGTGCATTAAGAGCCCTTTGAAGCCTTTAATTTAATTACATAATTTCCCAGCTTGGGATCAGTAAAGTATTATCTATCTATCTATCTATCTATCTATCTATCTATCTATCTATCTATCTATCTATCTAATCACAATATTCAACAACCATGTCGGGTTTTAAATGTAGCTGAAGTACGAGACACTTTGTGTGGTATGAATGTGAACATGACGGCAACTCGGTCAAAAATTAACCACTTAAATAACTTCTAAAATAAACAAACTGCCTCTGAAATGTGAGGCACAATGAACCTTGCAGATTATCTGACAGAAATGATAGCAGTTCACTTTAAAGTTAGTAAAACAACATCTAAATTCTAATTAAAGTTCAGTTGAAATTAGGCGTCTTTGCGCTGTGCAGTATGAATGTAAACCCTGCAGATTATCTGACATCTCACTTACAGTTAACAAATAGTCAGTCCCTCCACGATCTCACAGCAAAAAAAACTTGAATTTGCAGCCAATTTTGTCAAAAATCACAGAAAAATTGCAGAATTTTTATGTGATTTTTTTTTTTGTGAGAAATTGCGGCAATGGCAAAAATAGTGACAAATGACAAAAATTGTAGCTAATGACAAAAATTGCGGCAAATGACAAAAATTGTAACTAATGACAGAAAATTGCAGCAAATGACAAAAATTGCAAGTCAGGAGAAAAAAAATTAGATTTTTGTTAAACTGCTGCCTCCAAAAAATACATGTAATCACTTGCTATAATCATGGTGAATATTGCAAAAACAGCTGTAAATGTTTCAGTTCTCTTCTTTAGTTTTATTTAATTAGTTTCAAAACATGGACTCCAATAATATTTTAAAAAAATCCTGAGTGAATATTGTAGCTCTCAAACCAGACAATGTGACTGTAAAACAACATGTAAGCTACATCTTCTGTAAACATAACATTTTAATACATTCAACACATATTGTACGCGATTTGATGACGAGTCTGATGACGTTTGATATGGCGTTGAATGCGCGACGACTTCCAGTCAGCCGGAAAATGCGGAAAACTCACAGGACTTTTGAAAAATTGCAAGCCCTCGCAAATATCCTGGACTTTCATTGAATTTGCGTTAATTATTGTGATCGCAAGAGTGCGATTTTCTGAAGGGACTAAATAATATAACATCTCAAAAAAGATAAACTGCTGTTGAATTTATTTTCTAGATCAAAGTACTGCCAGACCACGCTGGTTTTGTGAGAGGACATCTCTTATATTTCCCACCGTGCTGTTTTAAAACTCCAGTCTACTCGAGCATTACCGCGGACAGGGGGACTGCTGTCTGATGGCTCTGTAGCCCCCACTAGTTTATTATTGTTTATTGTTGTTTATTACAGATCCCCATTAGTCCTCACTGCAGTGAAGACTGTTCTTCCTGGGGTCCAAAAATTTACATTTCAAACTTCAAACATAATACAATAAAAACAGTCATTACAATTAAATATAACTAAATCTAAACAAAAATGTTCTGAGATGTAATGGAATTCAACTCTTAAGTTGTTGAAGCCAACCAGAACCAGAATAACAAAAAATTATTCCAATTTACACACTCAGAATTTCAGAATAAATCAACCAACTAGAAACTGACTTCCCTGCTAAATACTGCTTCTCTTAATTTATTTTTGAATCTTGCTTTGTTATTTATCATGGTTAAATGTAGTGGAAGCTTATTCCAATATGTTACTGCCCTGTACATTGTAGTCCTCTTTAATGCATTAGTTCTTGGCAGAGGCAGAGTAAAGTGAACACCTGAAGCATACCTGGTTTCATAGTCATGTCGAGTATTGATGGGTTTTAGATGTAATAACAAATTGTTAGGTTTCCCAATATGCCAGATGTTAAACAAAAATGTCACCAGGCTACATGCCAGCCTTTGTTCAACTTTTATCCAGGACAATGCAGTATGCATCTAGTGGCGGGCGGCTGCATGACAGTTACGCAGCCTTGTACATGAATAAAACACTAATTAGTTTAACTGACTAATGTTTCTGGTGCCGACTAGCGATGGGGCGGACGTTTAATCATTTAAACAACTAATCGTGTGCATCCCTATTATGTTGGAAAGTCCAGCAACATGCCATCTTTACTTGTGACACAGCCTGTATATTTACCGGTGATAGAGCCACCTGTTTGTTTTCTTTCCAGCCCGTAGGGAGGAAAGGAGCTGCTTTAAAACAAGTCAACGTTAGTATTTTACTCAGTACTACTTTGCCCATTCCTCATCCTTCCTGATGAGAAAATGTCAGGATTCGGCACCGTCCTGCTGGGCTCATGTTGCCATCCTTAAACTGCATCTCCCTTTCAAATCAACCTCGCGTTTTCTCTATTCTCCCGGGATTTATGACATTTTAGAGCTATGAAAAGCTGCAAATGCTGATGTGACAGACCTCATTTGCAGTCTCAGTCCCAGTGCTCAACAGACTCAAAGCCTTAGGTGTTCTGCTACTTGAGCAGCCAAAGATAAAGCTCTTCTTTTTTTCCTATTTTTTTTTTTTTTTGGCCAGCCATCCCAGAGTTTCCTGGGATTGCCAGAGCTGGCGGCGGGGGTGCAGATGTGTGGTAATTGAGTTTGGAATGGGCTGTTTGAGGTGGAGCTGCCGCTATGCAGCTCAGTCATAGCTATCCTCCCAATTTTCTCTCTCTAAGGAGTTCTCGCCCCGGGGAGTGTGCAAGTGAGTGGACTATGGCTGACTGTTACTGTTGCGTGGAGTTACAGATGACACCGGCTCTACTCTCATTGAGACACTCCTGCCCACATCCTGTTCTCACACACTGTATTGTATCCCACTGTGTTAACAAGATTAACCACTGACTTAGACATCCTTATAGTTCCCTCCTTTGGCTCTTTAATTTACACCATAGTGCATAGTGTGAATTGTATTTTTTTTCTCTTTTAATTTAAAGCATACTGAGATGATAGTTTCTCCATTTGGCATTTAAAAACTAGCTCTTGAAATCAGGTTTTACAAGATAATTCCAGCTATTACAACTTTCGTCTTATTTCTTTTATTCTTTCTCAACATTTTCCTGATGATTTATTTAAATAAAAACTGTAGCCATCTAAATAATGTGCAAGAAAAGCAACTGTATCTTAAATTTCTTCTGAAAAACTGTGCTTGTATTGCCACCAAGTATAGTATTGAAGTCCGTCTATAAACTGTGATGGATGTTTTGGGTAGTAGTCACTTTTCACCGTTGTTTTCTTTTCTAAATAAATTTGCCTAACCTGGGGGTTTGTTTGAAACCTGCCTGATTGTGTGACTGCTTGTGTTTTCGCCCTATGGGACTTCTGTTTGGCGACACCATCGTGTTTCCAGAACTCGGCAATTAACTTGGTGAGTAAAATGTTAATTTTTTCAATTTAAATAATCGCCAAAACCATAAAAGTATTACCAAATCCACTGGAATAGAGAGTGTGAAGTTGACGTCACATAGTGTTAAATGTTTTGGACTGGGAAGCCAACCTTTCAGGTAAGGTACTCTGTTACCTGTGCCTGCTACAGTGGTCAAGCTACAGTATTTAGACAAACTAATCACAATAAGCAACACAAATCTATATGAACTGGCAGCCCAAGGCTACATTACAGACCCTGATGCACTGCCTCCATTCACATACCCAGACATTGTAAACTATCTCGTTTCTGGACTGCACAGTAGTGGCTGAGACGTAGAGTTGCTGTGTGGAGTTCCCGCCCATACACCTGTCTGACCCAGTGGTGAGCAGTGCCATTGATTGCGAGTACACCAACTGACACTGACACAGCTGTCCGTCATGATGCCACACCCCCTATTTTATAGCACTGAATAACTAAATAAAACCAAACTTATTTCCTCTTTAGGAAACATTTATTTGACGTCTACTTTGATGCTTTAGTTTGGTCCATGTCCTGGAGGGTGCAGGGTTTGGAGCAGTACATGCTCTCCCCCTTTGTAGAGCATCAAATAGCTATTTAATCTAATCTTATGAGAAAAATGTGTGTTCTGTGCTGTTCAGTGTGGGTTTTCTCCGGGTGCTCCAGCTTCCTCCCACAGTCCAAAGACATGCAGGTTAATTGGTGACTTTTAATTGTCCGTAGGTGTGAATGTGAGTGTGAATGGTTGTCTGTCTCTATGTGTCAGCCCTGTGATAGTCTGGTGACCTGTCCAGGGTGTACCCTGCCTCTCACCAAAAGTTGCGTTGTTTAAATAATGTCGCTTGATGCGTCAGGGGTTGTGTTGTACTTTGCCTGTGTTGCTCTGTTGTGTGCAAAACATAATTTGTTTATGTCAAATACTGTTATGTGTAGTATGGATTTTTATACGTTTATGGTGTATGCTTAATTTCTTCTGGACGATTACTGTAAGGCAGCAATCCTTGTGCAGCTCCTGAGTCCAAGCCGAATTTCCCTGCAGGGACAATAAAGTGTATCATATCGTATCGTATTGTCAGAGTATTTTCCAAAGTATTCCTTTTAGCTCCGACTGATTCAGGTGATATGGAAACATGCAGCCCAAAGGCAGGCTGGAAAATACATGTTAAACCTGGTGGTGGAGATAATGGGCGAACTGTTGTTTTCTGCCTTGACCTCACAATTCTCTAGTGAGTGACTTCCACTGTGCCAGGGCAGACAAATACCAAGCAACCAGGTGACACAGTAGTATTCAGAGACATACATACTGAGATATTGAACTGGCTTTATCTATCTCAGTTACACATGCCATATCACGAGCCAACACATTAGTGTGCCACTGTTCGATTCAGAGACCTCTCTTTCTCTTTCACTGTCATGTTATTTACACTCGCAGGCTGTACAGGCGTGTTCTGGCATGTTCCTAGAGGTGTGAGGTTCCCACTTGCCACAAAATAATGATGGTTGTACTGTACCATACTGCCCATTCCTCTGTGTGTTCTGATGTCCACGGCGCTAGCAGTGCAGCGTGGGTAGCTGTCACCTGGTGTCATAGAACAGCAGGTGGAGCCCACATGACCACCTGGCGCAGGAAACACAAAAGCATGCATTAATCCACACAGAGAGAGACAAATAAAATCTTGACGAAGAGACTGACAAATGCCTACAGCAACATTTCCTGTTGAAGAGAGGGCAGTCTTCAAACTAATTGGCTCTTTTAGGTATGAGACATGTGGCATTATCCACCATTTCCCCGTGATTCATGCCAATCTCGCTATGTATATCTTCTTGTTATGTCTTGTTTCTTTTCATTTCACAAAGCCACAGCGTCTGCATTATGTGGTGCAGGCAGCAAAGGCCAAGCCCATTACCGAACAATATAAAGATTACACACAGGGAAACACAAATTGAAGCTATTACCTAGCAAGAAGTTCACGGGAGGTCACTATTTTTCCTGTTGTTGAAAGATCTGTCTGAGCACATAAGGAGAAGAGCATGATAATTACTAGCAACCTGACTACATGAAAAGATAAAAATCTCTTTTGAGAGCAAAGAATAACGGGTGTTGCACCTGTAAATATCTACAGGATAGCACGGGAAAATACAAAAAGCTGGATTCCATAACTAGTGTATACACTGTTTGATATACAAACCCTCGGCTTTGACTTAATGCTTAAACCACCCACCTTGTTATCTCTTTATACTCAGTGAGCCTGCACCCAGAGACACATACTGTATAACAGCTGGAATACAGCACAGTGCAGACGCTGACATTAAGCACAACACATCAAATGTGTTCCAAACTGTTCAGTAAAACCAAACAACTATGTTGAATCAGGAAAAGAGAAAGTGTGTTTTCAGCTTTTTTTTTTTTTTTTTGCAATCACTCACAAGTATAAAAAGTAATTGGGTTCACATTATTCTCCAAAAAAGCAGACATAATTTGTCCTGCACTAAAAATCAACGGGAGCAAAGCTCAGAACTCTGTGCAAATTTGATTTCATGTGCTCCAGGGGAATTGAATAAGGCTGTTGATGGAAGTGGCACAGAAGGGGACGGGGATGTGAGAGCAGCGAGCCACCGTTTCTTGGAGGGGTTACAATTTAGAGGGCGGAGCAGATGGACGGCCAACAATCAAACAGCTGCTGTAATCAATTCAGCATGAGAGTTCATCATGAGTCTGTCGGACTGGGAGAGTGGAACAGAAAAAAAAACAGGCTGAAGGCTCGCTGCATTCAGATCAGGTTTCCTATTTTAATACATTAGTGCTGAATTATAGCGCTTGAAAATGTCTCTTAAAATATATAATGTCCAAACACTATATCATTTTAAAGTGTAGGTGAATCAGATTGGAGTACAGGGTGATACTCTACTTGCATTCAGCCTTCGTAGCTGCATGGCTCTAAGGATAGCAGTGTCAGGCTGCTGGTTAGTCAGCCACTCTAAAATATCTGAGTAAGTACCATATAGACTGCCATGAAATTCTGGACAGTGGATGAAGCCACTTGACTTTGCTGATCTCCTGACTTTTTCTCTAGCGCCACCATAAGATTCTTAATTGTAGTTTTGAGAGAAATTTTTCAACAACTAAATAAATTGTCTTAAAGTTTGGTTTGTTCAACCCACAAATAACCTTTGGATATACAACTCCAGTTCCAGTTAGGACACTTTGTAATGTAAGTAAAAACAGAATATCCAATTGACCCTTCGCTAAGTCCTGCCCCCAAACACAGACTGGTTGGTTTAAATATATGGTATCTAACTTTTGTAAATCGCTGTACGTCGTCCCTGTAAATGAGGGAAACCTCAGTGACCAACGAGTTAAAATAAAGGTTTAATAAAAAAAATTTAAAAAAAACTAGCGTCAGGCCAGCTCAGACCAGGGTCTGACAACAATCACTGTTTCATTTTTCCAAAAATATGATAATATTTCTTCAGGGAGTGCAGTTAGTTACAGTGTAGGCTCCATGCTTACTGCGACAGCTTGTCGGACCTGTCACAAAGGGGCGGGGCTTAGAGAAAGGTCAATGGAAATTTTGCTGCTGGTCTACCACTGCCTCAATTGGTACTTTGTTTGATTAATTGTGTGACTTTGTTGTCTTAAAGGGTTAGTTCGGATTCACTTAAGTCACACAATGTGTCACAAACTAAAGTGTTGAGGCAGCAGTAGACGAGCAGCTCCCATGTTCAGCGAGGTAAAATTACTGTTTTTGTCAGTGAAGTCTGGCTTTGAAGAGAGCGTAGATAAGTTTCACTTTCACTTCAGTGTTAAATAGTAAAGTTTTAGGGGAAAATGTGTTTATGACTGTAAACATGAGGCCAGGATTATAGTGCATGAGTTGTGTGAGAGTTTGTAAACAGATGTTTTGATATAGTTTTGCTGTTGTTAAATGTGGTGGAAATAGAAGAATTTTCTCCGTTTTTGGATTTTTGTTCACCGTGGAGGCATACAGGGAAAAACAAAACGTTTTCTTTGCTAATTCAACAAAACACAGGGCTAGTAATTTATACACTTATAATCATTTGGAGTGTGAAGTGTTAGCGCCATTATCAGATCGGCTTTTTTCATTTGTCCCTGTACTTTGGATTCTGACTAAATACCTGCTAAATGAATTACATTACATTCAGCTTCAGCCTTTGCGTCTAATGCTAATTGAACGAGCAGCATCACAGATGGCAAATATGTTAAACATTATATCTGTAAAACATCAACATGGTAGTGTTGTTACTGTGTTGTAATTGTCCCTGTATAAGTAGCCTTACAGAGCTGCTAGCATAGTGCGAATTCTTAGTCTTGTCACTAGTGTTGATATATTTTCTAATCTAATTTATTTCTGTAAATGCACCAGAGCTAACATGTTAAATGTAGGCTGATGTATAGCCACAACAGGCTCCTCTGAGCCTGATGTCTCCATCCTGCCCATGTTGCAGTCACTGTGCTGCGACCTCACACCTAATGCTGCCTCTCTCTAATCCACTCACTGGCCCGCTAACGGCCTCTGTAGTAGTAGTTTCATTTCTCGTGCTGTCTTCTTATTGTCACCAGTTTCATTTTAATTTTTCTTTTGTATTCTGAGAAAGACATCTCGATAATGTTCTGCATACTGACCGAAGCGTTGAACTCCTGCCGCTTCTGTGCACACAGCTTTGACATTCTGAAACAGAAAAAGGCGTGTGCCACTGGATGTCTTTAGCCTCAACAAACACTCTTGTTTGGATAGCTCCGATTGCAATAAAAAGAGCACACAGAAGTCCCAAATGAGTTTGCCTAAGTAGATCATTCGATTAAATAGAATCATCTTAGCAGGGACTGTGTAATTTAAATCTCCAATTTAAAGGCTCTGGCTTCACAGCCCGCTATCTGCTTTACGTCCCGCTGTAACTTAAACTACAAGCCTGATGACGAATAAAATGGTGGCTGCTGTGTGTTATGTTCGGCTCCCTCGTTGCTCGGGCTTTCAGCGTCCGCTCTTTACATCTCTTTAGTGCATCTCACCAGCTCTTTATTCACTCGCTAAACCACTGTTCTGCAAGTCCACGCTGCAGCTGAAGGCCAGAGTGCTGTTACATTTCCATCTTGACAGAAGTCCGTGGATGTTCTGACCTCAGTGTTGGACACAGAGAGCACACTGTATGACTACTGTTGGGAGAGTTTTCCATCACTGGTCAAACAAGAAGTTTCCTGCACAGTTTTGACTGTATAACACATTGTCTACAGCCTCCGGGGCACCGCTGACCTTTAGGATGGAGGAGTTAAACAGACCAACAGAACAATTCCATTACTCTGATTAATTGATTTTGAATGCTTTCAGGGAATTGGCTGGAGGGGTAAATGGGGCTTTTTGCTGGAAAAAGCACTCAGATGATTGCAGTTAAAGCAAAGACACAAATGGATTCTTGTACATTTGGTCCGTGATTCTTGGAAAGCTATTTTACATACAGCGCTAATATATGGATTGACAACATGTGGTATACATATGGTAACTGTAAATTCCACCTTGCTGCAGCTACATTCAAGGAATATGTAGAGAAGAACGCATTCATGAATGTTAAGCAGCGAGAAGAAAATATAGCTGCAGCATGTAACCCCTGTAAATTAATCCCATCATGCACCTTAATGAGGTACACACTCAACAGTGGTTACACATATAGTAACATGATTTAATTGTATCACCAAGGGACTGTTTATGGAGAAAAGACAGATTATAAGCACTCATTAAATCACCCCTTTTTAGAAAGTCGATGGCGCTGTTCATCAAGATGGAGTCTAGCCAGCCACCTGTGGAGCCTGGACAACACGGCGACCCATAAAGAATCGGGTGGCGACAGCGAAGAGAGCAAGCAGATTTGACACGATGACAGAGGAGCGAGCGTGGGACAAGAACAGAATGGGAGGATGGGGGGGGGAGAAAGCGAGACTGCGCATGAGTAAGGGAACGAACAAACAAGAAGACTGATGTCTTCAGTTAGCGTGCTTTATAGATGATATTCAAAGCGTGGCCCTGCATTTATCACACCGCTCCCGCTGTGGTGCCGTCAACCGCGACACATCAGGTAATGGAGGAGGGGGCCACGTTAGCATAAGGGTATGTGAGGTGACAACTGGAAATGGATAAAAGGAGGGTGTGCGTTCATGTGCTGGGAAATGACAAACAATGAATTGTAAAGAAAGAGGGATGACTACAGTAAGGGGAATGAGGAGAGATGAGTTGCTCAGCCACCCTCCCTCTGCTGCACTCTCCAGTCCTTTCTTGCAGCAGAAGATTATCAAGTCTGCCAACTCACTGATACGTGAGGGAATCTATTAATTAACACTTTGGACTGTCGCAGCTCAGCCTGCCTTTTTCTCCAGCTCTCTGGAGGATTCGGGGCAGGAGCCGAGGGACGGGGCGTCAGAGGTGGGAATGAGACGGGCACCTGCTGGAAAAGGTGAAAAGCATCCAGCGGGGCGGGATGCTACGGGTGCAGCAGCTCTGGGAGACTTTCTGTACATATCACAGCGTCTACATCAGAGCTGGCCCCGTAGCCGGAGAGCGTCTTGCATTGGCGCTCTCATTATGGTATGCCGATGAGTCATGCTGTTCAAATGGGCTGTCACTTGCACTGAAGCTCAGGGACTGGGAGACAGCGAACAAACACTAGTGATTAGCATTAAAGATGTAGCTGTTTCAGAACTGTCTAGACTTGCAGTGGAGAGCTAACAGTCTCATGCTGGGCTGGCAGACTTAACTGTCATGTAAGTGAAAAGATTGTTTAGCTAATAAAGTTGGTTTTATGATTTTTCTTTTGAGCCAGGGGAAAAAACTAAATAAATTAAGGAGGAGATATAGATCTCTTTGAGATGTGTTACTGTGGTATGAATTAAAAAAAATAAATGTTGTAAAATCCCCTGGTTTTACAGCAGCCGCCTTGCCATACAACTCTCATTAAACAGTCACTTGATTTTATGAGGAGTTTTATCCATGCCTCCGAGGTATAACTGAGGTGCCACTGATGTAGCATATAATGCTGTCCCATAAGATGTTAATGTGCCTTCTTGCTTTTGTTCCCAGCAAGAAGTACTGTATGTTTGCTTAATTGATCCAATCAACAAGCCAAGCTTCCATCTGCAGAGCTCTGGAGGGACTCTGACAGTTTAGATTTGATTGACTGAACCTCTTTCTTCTATTGACTATATAACAGAAGCAGTGCAGCTCACATGGGGAGTCTCGCCGGATTTACAGCTGCAGTCTGACATGTTCTGCAAACATGAGATCGCCGTATGCTGTCACTCAGCTATGAACCGATATGCCTCTATGCCGTGCTCATATCAAACAGCAGAGGGGTTCACGGACACAACCCGCTAAACTCCACCATACATCACCTACAGCAATTATTATTCGCTACAGCTTTCGCGCATTCCTCACGGTTAAGCCCCCAAGACACAACGTATCATTTTCACACTGAAAACAACACAGCATATGCAGAATACATGAATTTTGCAGGAGCAGCTGCTGCTTGGTTATTTCAGCTGTGACTGTTTGGAAACCCATGTGGCTCGGTTTGAATAAGATTGTTGTCTTTAATTTCTTCCTCCTTGATAAACTGGTACTTACAGTGGGTTTACATACAGCCTGCTGATGTGTTCTGCGGACCGTCTGGTAACAGTGTGTGAACAGTGAAGTGCGCCCCGTCATCTGTAGACGGGGGCATGTCCAGACCAGTTTGTCACAGTGAGGACAGCTGTGGCTCCCCATCACACTGTGGGGTCACTGGTGGCGGCAAGGAAGTGCAGATTGATAGTTTTTTTCCATTCTTAGCTCGCTAGTTTGTTAATGATGGCTAACGGGCAAAGCAGCTAACAATAGCTGTTTGCAGACCAAGACAAAGTGACTGGACACAAAGGTACATAACATTAGCAGTGCCACGCTCATTCCTGAGTCAAACGGTTATCAGCAAGCTTGTTAAATTAAGGTGCATAAGATTCCTCTTGTGCCATTATGTATACATTTTTATTGCCTTTATAGCATCTTACAAATCATCATTTATGGCGTCCGTGGCTTCTGTTTGTGTGCATAAAGTGTGGAAATCAATCAATAGACAGTTGAACCTTACTTGCCTTGTGTAATCCACGACTGTGATCAGTTTTGGTTGCGTTCGGAAATACTCCAAGTACACACTGGACCGTTTGGCGCTGTTGGAATGCACCATTCGGTTATTCAGAACGTCACACTCTCGGAGCAGCTGAGCATACTCTCGGCAGTTTGTTTAGCAAGACGAAGCAGCAGATCGTCAAGCAGACTGAGTTTGTGACTAACATAACGGTTCGTTAATTTGTATAGAAATAGAGCGCTCTGTTTCCTCGAAGAACCGCGCTCTCATTTTAGTGTGGAGTGTCAGATTGGACTAATTGAACTATTGTTGCGCTGTAATGCAGGTAAAGTGCGGATTGGTTTAAATCTGTGTTGCATTACCTGACCACAACGGCGACTGCCCATTGTTCCAGCGGTTTAAAATTCCGAGGGCCCCGTTAGTATAATACCTGTTTCTCGGACAGCCCCAAAAACAAACACACCGAAATGGTCTGAGATTGAAGCTCGTCAGGGTTTCCTTTGGATTCGTGGTGTGCTCATCACATTAAATCTACTTGCTTTTGAAAAATTCAGAATAGCTGTCTGATTCTGCCTCTTAGCTTTGGGGACACGTGATCATGCATGCGCCCTAGTGTTGCTAATGGCACGGTTAACATCTCGTTGTGACGTCATTGATGAACGATGGATGTGATAGGTAAATATCAAATTGTACCGCAGTAGTTTCAGGTTTTGTTTATAAAAATATAAGACTCAAAATACCCAAAATACACACCCATACACAAGCAGGACCTACACACATGAATTAATGGATTCGTGGACATCAGAGATGCAGCCCATAGAGCAGTCTGAGATTCAATGTCTAGCTCAAGGCCCAGGAGGCAAACTGGCACCTCTCCAGCTACCGGATCACACTCTGTTCTTGGTCTGTCTGCAGACTTGAACCAGCGGACCTCTGGTTCCCGAGCTAAATACACATGGACTGAGTTGCCGCCACCGCCCATAGTCTACGTGCTGTGCAGTGTTCGTGCCCTGTGCCATGCATGGTTGAATAACATTTTGAATGGCATTTTAAAGCAAGGCTGAATTGATGTGTTTCAAATTTATGCGTATTTAATTTTTTTCCCCCGCTGGTTAACATGCAGTCACATAAAACACAATGTGCCCTCTGAGCCTTAGTCAATTTGGGATTATTGCCACCTCTCAAATTTCGGTTTCAATTACTGCCATTTAAATTGCCCGGTGACCCAGCGTTGCTCTTTTTTTACTTCACCCCTCAACTGACAAAAACCCCATCATGAAATTTCTTCTGGATACCCGTCTAATCAGATCTGTGAGGGAAACAACAAATTCATTACAGTTGGAATTTAGTCCGTAAATTTCTTCATTATTTCTCAGCAGGAATGGAGATGAATCTCCTGTGCCCTGAGTTAAACTTGTTTATTTTTAACACAATCTTCTCGGTAAACAAACATTTTTTCTTGATAAACCTGCTCGGTGGCGATCAGTTTCTCTAGGTAGAGACACGGGAAGTATTCTGAACACATAGAGCGGTGTCTGGAAGGACCAGACCGGCTGGCTGAATTCTGAATGTTGAATGATACTGAATTTAGTCTGTTTTTGTTTCACAGTGCTTACCTTGTGCATAATATGCATTTCTAATGAAGGTGTACCAAGACCCACTTCTGGCAGTGATCAGAGAACAAACCCTCCGGGAACAACAGTTGACAATGCGAGAAGGGAAAGGATGTTTGTATTTAGAGTCACATTCAGACTCAGTGGAGATGCATATATAGATCACAACTGAGAGAGAAACAATCTTAGCTTTACACACATACACACACACACACACACACCATTCTCTTTATTCTATCTCATCTGTTGAGTTTGTAGTTGCATTTCACGCTTAAGATTCTGGCCGGCATCCATCTCAATATGGCTGTAGTGTATCTTAAACTGTGACCAAGGGAGCAGGAGGAGCGATGACTGTCTCCCCCTGCCTCACTACCACCTGTGTATCTTGCAAGTATGCAGGTGGCAAAGTAGTGTGTGGTAACAGACAGATGCAGAGAGTGTGTGTGTGTGTGTGCGTATCTGTGCGAGAGTCAGATAAATTTGCTCCCTCTTCGGACCAGTTGCTGCAACCTTCCCCGCCCTGACAGCTCCATAGATTAAGCCTCGAGAGGCAAAAAGCGCTGTTTAGTATTCCACATGTCTCATCTGCGCCGCCTGGGCCACACCAAATGGAGACAGTTGCTCAGGTGTTGCCACCAAAATGAAGAAAATGTGTTCACACTGTGTGCAGTAACGTCTGTGAGCAATTAAGGTAATTTCACTTCTCAAGCTGCATGAAAAAAAGATACTCAGCGAGGACTGTCAGGGTAAACAGAGCCTGGGTACGGCACATTTTTTTAAAAACGTGTTTTAAGGCCCAGTTACAGCAGCTTTTAAACTGACAATATGTGATGACAACTCTTATACGCAAATTGGTGCCATTCACCAACAGCAAGCTAAGTTCACAGTGCCAACCTCTGGGGGAACAGAGTCCAAAATGGAGGATGCTATCTGAGCCCATTAGCTGTGTCGCACCATCCACTTCTATTTAACCCTCCTCTGCTGGAGTAGAAACTGCGCCACAGAAGGGGAATTTTATGAGACAGGATCTTGTGTGAACCAATTTGAGTCATTCTTCATTGAAGACCTCGTGAAATCACAATAGATGTTTAACTTTTTTTTTTATCAAGTAGACTCAGGGCTTGATATCTCTGTATTTACAGGCAGACTGCCAATACACGGTATATCACTTGGCATTTTCTATGAAATGGGCTGCATGTTTTCAGTTGCAAGTCAAAGCCACATCTGAGATGTCACAAGCACTTTTATTAAAACAGACTGTGATCAAAATAAAATGCAAAGACAGGGATTTTATTCCTGTTTGAAAATATGCAGTTACACCTCCAAAAACACAGATTAAACACACATTTAACATGGACTAATAGCAACAGCATTCAGAGACAAAGCACTTGTTTTTGCTGGACACATTTTCCCCAAAAATACAACATGTATTAATGTTTTTAGCACATGCCTATGGCATTTCACATTGTATGAATTAGCCTGGCGGCTAGCGAACTTTTCCTCTTCTCATTTAAAACCAGGGACAACAGCGACATTTAACAAAGGAAACGTTACAAAATTTGGCTCCATTACAGCTCACAAGGTTCACTGACAAAACAACTGTCTTACACTAAACATGTTTTCCAAACAAATACAACATGCTAACGTTATTAGCACAAGCCTATGGCATTTTACATTGTATAAATTAGCCTAATGACTAGCAGAGATTTCCTCTGCTCATATGAAGCCAGGATAAATCACACACAAGACTTAAAATGCTATTTTTGTGGAGGCTTTATTGTCTTCACAATTTATTGTTTCCTATCTGTGAAATTAAAGTAAATAAAAGCTTTGTTTCCACTGAGGGAAATGGTTTCAGCTTACAGAAACAGACAGGAGGTCTGTTGTCATCTCTAAGTTATGTAGTTAAATTTTGGGGGGTTTGCACTTCAGACTACAGCTCTAAAAAGTGTTGCTGGAGAACTTGTGAGTGAGTGAGTGGTCGGAGCTGTGCAGAGAGTGAGAGAGGAGAGTTGCACACTGGTAGGCGTTATGTGACACAACTTTACCCTATATCGATATAAACAGTGTTGTTTAAATGTATAGCCTGCTTGAAAATTTATATCAATATTGCCCAGCCCTACGTAGGCTAAGACTTGTGCTGATTTTCACTTATACGCCAGTATCTGGCCCAACAATGACAACAAACTTGTTTTGTAGGTAATCCTAATACTGTTTTAGAGTCATTTCTCATGGTTCATACTGCACCTGGGCGTGTACACTAATTTTGTGTCCAATGGAACGCTTTCTCCAATTTTTATGTTCCTTGCCCATGACTACAAACTCTTACCGTGTACTGGATCTGCGAGCTCACTTGCAGTTTGGGGTCATTGCTGTATTTTTGGTCATGCTAAGTCCTGAGTTTACTGCTGATATCATCATCAACATCACAACCCATGATGATGGGACATTGTCATCTATTTTCTCTGATAACTCAATGTGTGCTCACCTTATTTCTGACCCAGACTTTCAGGAGGTTTTTATCTTGAGCCTCTCCAAAACAAATGGACCTATGGATTTAATTAAACCGGTACAAACACCGAATGAAGCAGCACTATTTTGCATGTAGAAGATGGGTTGCAAGTTCAGCTCATGTTAAAGCGCGCTCATCTTATTTCCTCTGATGACGTCAGATCCAGATGTTCGGGAGGTTTTTACTGGGAACTGAATTATCCGCAGGTCTTTTCCACTCTGCTTGCCATTTCATGGAGACTGTAAAGGAAATGACTTCCAATTCCAAGGAACGGTGTCCACCAGGCATTTTCTTTTTCTGAGGCCAGTGTTTTCTTTAATGCTTTGCGATGGGAGCACTACGTATTTACACTGCGGTCCAAACACTGGCAGCATTCAGCCATTTTTTCGGAGAGCCCAGAGTCGAAAAACGATTTATAGACATCTCTTTCACAATGTAAGTCTATGGGAAAAAGTCTTTTTGGGCCCAATGACACCAAATAATGGACCAGAGAGTTGTAAATCCACTGTTTGGCCACAGTGTCAGACTGGTGTCAATGGGGCTTAGTGCTATGATGTTCCTAACTTACTAGCAAGACCGTAGTTAGCTTACCAGCTGCAGTGGTTCAACATCTAGACCTGCTAGTAGTCCCTATGTCACAAGAACACACAGATACATTTTACTGTGACACCTTCTGGTGTGACCGGGCCTTTAAAGTTGGCGTATGAAAAAATGGAGAAGGAAAGTTGATTGTTGAGTTTCATTTCCAGGTCGTTAAATACCGACACTTTGGGTCGGTAGTCGAACCAAATTACCAACCCGGATAGTCAGTATTCCATGACCTTGGAATGAGACCCAATAATCAACTATCTTTAAGTTCTTAAATGTATTTTATATTTCCCTCACCTATTTTATTTCTTCGCAAAACCAATTAACACCAGAGTTCTTCAGCATAATTACCCTTTTAAATTACTTGATGGTTTCATCAACCAATATTTGCTTAAGTGTGTGCTCCCTCATTATGAGAAGGTCATTGGGTTTTTTTTTTTCTGTTAAAATGAAGCTAAACTGAATGCTTGTTTTTGTCTTATAGTCGTGATATTATGTTACATCAGGGGTCTGCAGTCTTTTCACTCTGAGAGCTACAGTACTTCAGAAATGAAATATTTCGAGAGCTTTTCTTTTCTCTCTCAATCCTAGTAGAGATGTACTTGATGACATTACATATTCACCTTTAAAAAACAAACACTTTTCTCCTCCACTCTCCTCCCAATAAAAGATAAATAGCAACCAAGGGAAGGTCACTGATCATAAACAGCTTTTGCTAATGAACTTTTAATCAGTATAGAACTTTTGATACAAACGCAAAACACCTGTATATTTAACTTTTAATTGTGTTTACATGAACTTAGTTTGCACTGCATGCTGCTACCTTCTCTTCCTTTTAAAAAAAGCAGAAAAAGCATTGAGTTACTAATGAAGTGGCGTTTCAGTGTCTTTAAAAGATCAAAGGTATTTCTCTAAGGTTCAGGAGAAAACAAAATGTGGACATGGTGATAAGACGGTGGTATTTTGTCTTTGGTTCTAGGTGAATAGAAGAACATACGGGTCACATTGCTGGTGTTCGATTATAAATATAACAGGAAGGGGTTATAATTACATAATTTAGTTTTATAACATCTTAATCCTCTGACTGCTGACTTGATGTGTTAGCTCTGTTTTCACCACCTTAAATGTGAGATCTGCTTCAATCAGGTGTGTTAACTGTGTAAATCTGCTGCTCAACATTGTAAGAATAAGCAAAAATATTAATTTATATGGGTTATTGTCATTTTAACATATTTTACTTTCCTGAAGTGGTCACTTTAAACGTGCTGCCTTACCAAATTATTCAAACAGTGCATGGTAATTGTAGGATTTGTGATTTCAGGTCGCGTCAGGTTGCAAAGCTAATTGGTCATATGTGCTTGTGGCAGGGCAGGTGCGATACTGCACATTGCGATTCTGTTTGGGAGCGGGTCCTGATAATTGGACCTGTACCCATGCTGCCCTGCTCAGCTGACATCTTCTTTATCCAACTCCCCAACACAAAAAACTTTCTGTTGCTGCAGTTACACTGGGCTGAAGAACAGTCGTCTGGAGCCATTCTACTCCTGGCAAACGGTCAGTTTATCTGCCCAAGTTAGCACGAGCTAACAGCAGCAGCAGCCATTAAACCGTCCCAACAAACTCACACCAACACTAAAATGGCTTGAATCTCTCAGTAAAGTTGTTACTTACCTTGTGTAACATTAGTAGTGTGATGCTAACAGTAAGCCTTGTCACTGTGTGTGTTCAGGTGGAATCTTACCAACTGTACCCGGCACGTAGCTCACACTCCTGCAGCAGTAGTCTCCTGTGATGGTGAATGAAATTATATAGGCTACATGTTTATTCTTGACGTGAATGTCGTCATCTGCTCATGTCCACAAGAGTGACTGCTATGTGGACATCTATGTGTAGCCCTAAACTTGTGACGACACCAACTGTACACACAGCAAACGCGCCGACTGCACATGCTCCAGTTACAAAATATTATCTCTTGTTCTACACTCAAGCCCAAAACACTGTGATCAACCCAGCCATGGCTGCCGCACCATGGTGAAGAGTGTTGGGCCCGACAGCTGATCACCGACCATCAGCTGTTGCTGCCTTTCGAAGCGGTGCTGAATCTCAATCTGACACCGAAACTGTTGTCGAAAAAGTCTTGGGTAATAATAGTTGTATGATACTAATAGTTACCCTGTCCCTGTGCGTGTGACTCTTACCCAGGCGTGGAGCTCACTCCCCTGCAGCAGTAGTCTCCTGATAAACAGACAGGGAGAGAATGGGGCATTGAGGGACTCAGCCATCGATATGATGCAGACAGCTCTACAATGATATGAGATTTACCCATTTGAAATAGTCAAACTTGCATTAAAGTTGTGGAAATTGGACAAAATTGCAAGGTTGCGCAGAATTTACATCACGAAATCCTGGAGGGGTTCGACTTCAAATTTTCTAGAGAGGTAAAAACTGGTGTGCAGAGTCCATGAGCCCTGCAGCTGATAAAGGGTACTTACGAGGGGTGGGCGGTATGGCCCTAAAATAATATCACGATATTATAGAAGCTGCTCCTCTTAAAGCCACCGCAGAGTCACTAATATTAGAGTATCACGATATGAATTTTTCATATGATATTAAAAAAATTATACCGTATTATCGTGAACGAAATTATATGGCACGCCCCTTATACTTACTACATCTACATTTATTGTATTGTCATAGTTTGTTATGAGGTAAGCTTTGCCTCTCTGTACACTGCAGTCACCTTATATGTGGTTTTTCGCCAACATATCTGGCTTATCTTGTATCGAATGTTTGGTATACGTTGTTGGTAAACAGGAGGATCTCCATGCTGACGTTAACTGCATTCACCAGGAAGGTGAGGTCAGAGGAGTCCACACAGCCGGCAGACCCAGAATATGTATCAGCAAATCAGTAGCACAGAAAACACGCTGCATCTAATTCACTACTTATGCACTAGTTTGGTTTCATGGGTGTCTCCTGCTGTAGGAGAGGATGGACACCATCATCCTGGAGAGACATAGTGAAGGAAAACAACGTGCCTGTATTGTAAAATGTCTCCATAGGCAACTAAAGCACATTCATCTTCTCTTTTTTTCCTCCTCTCTGTCTGCATGTCTTTAACTTTTGGGTTGAGTGTGGAGTATGGTATGTTACATATTGCCTGCGCCCTCTCTCCTGATGCAGACTGTTGGAAAAAAAACAAACAGTGTCTATATATACGTCTGGAATCTCATCTAGCATGAGCAATGAGGCCTGGGACAAAGAATAGAAAGGTAAGCAGGTGGCTTTGTACTGTATGTGAGAGAATCAGTGTGTGGGCGTACCAATAGGAATGTTCAGGTGGCGTGTAGGTGTGTGTGTGTGTGTGTAAGATGGTAAATTGTAACAGGAGTTTTTTTTCTCTTTAGAATCCCAGAGCCAGAGCAGCAGCTCTCATCAGAGGGTTGTATATGTGGCAGCATAATGGGGTCACAGTAGATGTGCAGGACAGGCAGGGGCTCTATTTCACAGGCTGAGAGATGGAATGTGCAAGACGGTAGCTGGAGCAGGCCGCAGAAGGGTCTGAATAATGAATTCTCTCTCTCCGACCTGTCTGCTTTGTGCCCCCCCCCCCATCCCATCCCATCCCAACACCCCTCCCTTCTCCACAAAACTCCACTTGGATATTAAAAGATGTCACAGGCCCTGCAGTGTCCCGGCAGAGCCAGTGGTCACGATACAGAGACAGCATATAGGAGAGCTGTGCAGAAGTGGAAAGGGGACAAGCAGATGAAGACTGACAGGATGATATGATAAGTGTTTCAGCTTGCCAAACACAGCGAGTTCTGATTTGTGCAATTATGGTAGTTTTTTTCCAGATGGGGAATGACAGGATGTTTGTAGAGGACAATGTGTGGGAAGAAACTCCCGAGAATAGGTTGGACACGGGCCCTAAAAGAGCCTGCTGCATCTACCAGCTGAGTCCGCACGATGACAAACTCCGCTCCCCTTCTCTCGCGGTGACAGCCGGAGAGTATTACTAAGCACATTAGACACAGAAACACTGCTCACCAACCTTGAGTTTTTACTCGAGGCGGATCTGTTCAACAGTTCTCCCTGCCTAAGCACAAAAATGATACTGCTGCTCGGCGCCTAGCCTGCTGCACTTTATTAGAAACGTGAGCACAGGATTTGTGTCAGGAGGTGACAGAGCCATGGCAAACGTATTTGTTGTTAAGTGGGCATGAATTAATAATTTAAGCTTCAGAGAATAGGAACAAATTAGGTCTTGAAAGCAAACATACTGAGGCATATTGCTTTAATTAAAGTGTTTGCTTAACGACGATAAGGACATCCACAGGTCCTGCAGCCTGCAGGTTCTACTGAGTCTGAAGAGAAGATAGGAGCGTCCGTTTGCTCTCATTGGTTCATCATCCTGTTTCAAGAAAACTCAGATAACTCCTTCCTGTTCAGTGTCTGTGAGCACAAGTTGGTAGGGGCGTTTTCCTATTACAACCCTGATTCCAAAAAAGTTAGGACACTGTGTAAAATGATCTGCAAATCCTTTTCTACAAATATGTTTAAATATATGTCCAATACAGCTATTCAAATAAAGTTCAGCCCAGACATTGGTGCAGTTTTAACTCAATAAAACTACATAGATAAAGAAATCGTGACATTGCAATCCATAAAATTATGTGCAGTAAAGTGGAATGACAGGGGAAAAATACTGAACACTAGGGGTGTAAA